>CM038705.1:49043889-49081389 GCA_021613375.1 Megaleporinus macrocephalus
GATGATCTGTGACCAGTTCAAAATGAAATGATTTGTTATTTCACTGATTTTTTCCACAGAGGAGGAAAAAGATCATATTATTTCTTTAAGTCTGGTATAATAACCTCTCTTCTATTTCCATCTCCTATTTCAAGGCTCATTAACAGAAGAGAAGATTTAAGCTGGACGGTGCTGCAGGAGCTTTTACTGCCATTATCGTGTCACGGTCAGTCTTAACGCCATCGCTTCATCTCAATTCATGAATTCAGATATGACCAGGGGGGTCCGGGACCCCCTAATTAACCTCTTGAAATGTCTCAGAATCAAAATTCTGTGTTGGTCCCTGAAAATAAACTTAGGCTGTTATGATGTCACTGTTTATAAATATATCACCACTCGAACTCTAACGAGTGTTTCAGTAGTGAAAACGTTGTACTGGGGTCTCAGAGGCAGATGTGTGGTGAGGGGTGAGATAAGTTCTGATGTGGGAGGGGTTAGATAGAAGGTGATTTTGAGGGGGTGGGATGGGGGGGTCATGTGAGGAGCAATGGGGTGGGCAGAATGGGGTGATGTTGGGGGTTGGTGGGGGTGATGGAGCAATGTTGGGGGGTTGGATGCGGGTTATGTAGAAGGGATGCAATGGGGTCATGTGGGGGGGTGTTGTAGGGGGGTTAGTGGGGGTTCATGGTGGATAATGTTGTGGGGTGGAATGGGGTGATGGGTTTGATGTGGAAGGGGTGGGATAGAAGGGGATGTGGCATGTGGCAGGGGTGATGTAGAGGGGTGGGATAGGGGGTCAGGTTAGAAGTGTTGGTGTGTGCAGAATGGGGTGATATAGGGGGGTTGGTGGAGTGATGGGGAGATGTTGGGTGGTGGAATGTGGGTTATGTGGGAGGGAGTGATGAAGGGGGGTTGGTAGAGGTTTATGGTGGATGGGGTGGGATGGGGTGATATGGGGGGTGGGATGGGATTGGTGTGGGAGAGGTGGTATAGAAGTTGATGTGGAGGAGGCGTGGGATGGGGGGTCAGGTGAGGAGTGATGGAATAGGGTGATGTAGGGGTTGGTGGGGTGATGGGGAGATGTTGGTGGTTGGGATGGGGATTGATTGATTTGAGGGGTTGGAGGAGGTGATGTGGGGGTTTAGTGGTGGTTCTTGGTGGATGATGTGGAGGAGGCGTGGGATGGGGGGTCAGGTGAGGAGTGATGTCGTGGGTGGAATAGGGTGATGTAGGGGTTGGTGGGGTGATGGGGAGATGTTGGTGGTTGGGATGGGGATTGATTGATTTGAGGGGTTGGAGGAGGTGATGTGGGGGTTTAGTGGTGGTTCTTGGTGGATGATGTGGAGGAGGCGTGGGATGGGGGGTCAGGTGAGGAGTGATGTGGGTAGAATGGTCTGATGTAGGGGTTGGTGGGGTGATGGGGAGATGTTGGTGGTTGGGATGGGGATTGATTGATTTGAGGGGTTGGAGGAGGTGATGTGGGGGTTTAGTGGTGGTTCTTGGTGGATGATGTTGGAGGGTGGGATGGGGTGATGTGGAGGTCAGGATGAGGTGATGTCAGGTGTGGAATGGGGTGTAAGGAGAGGGTGGAATATGTGTGTGAGTATGGGGGGGTTGTTGGGGGTGATACATGGCCTGTGTTGGCCCTCCTACTCTAGGCCAGAACAGGCTACCTCCTGCGTTTGGTACTCTAAGGTGCTTGTGGGCTTAGACGCGTCTCTCCACATCTGTGTTGGAATTTCTCTGTTTTTTTCGGCGCTCAGGCTCTTTGAAGAAAGTTTGCGAGCTTTGAAGCAGCCTGCTTTGAGCTCCGCCTGCTGTCTGAGAGCAGGATGTTCACGCTGCTGTGTTCCTGACAGCCAAAACAACTGTGGAGCAGCGCATAGTCTTCTCTCGGCTCCTGGAAGAGGACTGTGAACCGCTCTGAGGCTACAGTGTGAAGCTTGCCTTTACTGTGTTCTGAACACGGTGAAGAGCCTCGCTCGCTTTTCTCCTCTCTTTAAGGTTAGGGATCGTCCTTCCTTCTTCCTGAGTTTACAGTCTTCACACTTCTCAGCCAGGCAAGTCAGTGAAGAACGTGTCTGCGAAGCTTTCGTTAGGCAGCTGTGTGAGAATATTTACCTTCAACTCTTCAGCTTCGTGTTCATCAAAGTATTTTGATCGATATAAAAATCAGTCTTTATTGTCCTCTCCTGTGAACACTTCCTAGGAATCCAGTGTTCGTAATCATTCATAAGGTATTATGATGCATCTACATCCTTTTATAATACCAGGCATAAACGTATATGCTTTTTAACTAGTAATAATTATACACACAATGCTTTATAAAGCAAAAACATCATAAAGTCTTCACAACCCATTATAATATACACCAATCAGCCATAACATTAAAACCAACTACTTCTATCTCCACTCACTGTCCACTGTATCAGCTCCACTGACCATACAGGACCTCCACTCACTGTCCACTGTATCAGCTCCACTGACCATACAGGACCTCCACTCACTGTCCACTGTATCAGCTCCACTGACCATACAGGACCTCCACTCACTGTCCACTGTATCAGCTCCACTGACCATACAGGACCTCCACTCACTGTCCACTGTATCAGCTCCACTGACCATACAGGACCTCCACTCACTGTCCACTGTATCAGCTCCACTGACCATACAGGACCTCCACTCACTGTCCACTGTATCAGCTCCACTGACCATACAGGACCTCCACTCACTGTCCACTGTATCAGCTCCACTGACCATATAGGAGCTCCACTTACAGACTGTAGTTCATCTGATTCTCTGTATACTTTATTACTCTGTTCTTTAATGATCAGGACCCCCATAGGACCACCACAGAGCAGATACTATTAGGGAGGTGGGTCATTCTCAGCACTGCAGTGACGTAGTGGTGGTGTGTTAGTGTGTGTTGTGCTGGTGTGGGTGGATAGTTGGTGGACAGTTCTCAGTCCAGCAGTGACACTGAGGTGTTTGAACACTCCAGCAGCAGCAGCACTGCTGAGTCTGATCTATATATATATATATATATATATATATATATATATATATATAGTGTGTGCTGCTTGAAAGTTAGTTTGTGCACCCTTTAGAATTTTCTACGGTGCTGTATGAACATGAGCTGAAACATAATCAGACTTTCATACAAAGTCCTGAAAGTAGATACAGAGAACCTGATTAAACAAGTGATATGGAAATATCATACTGGGTTATATTCATGTAGTGAAGAAAATGATCCAGTGTGTAATATCTGTGGGGGTAAATGTACATGAACCTCTAAGATTAGCAGCTCATATGAGGGTGAAATAAGAATCAGGTGTTTCAGTTCATGGGATGATGATCAGGTGTGAATGCTCACCCAGAACAGGGACCTGATCTTCACAACATATGTTTGAGGAACGAAGCAGATTTCTGAAGGGCTCAGAAAACGAGTTGCTAATGCTCATCAGTCTGGAAAGGGTTACAGAACCTTCTCTAAAGAGTTTATAAATAAAATGTCCAAGTCTACAAATGGAGGACATGCCAGGTTATAGTCACACTCCCCAGGATTGATCCACCAACAAAGATGACTCCAAGAACAAAGCGTGTAATGGATAAAGCCACAAAGAAACTCAGGGTCACCTTTAAGCATCTGAAGGCCTCATATCATCAAGAGAACATAGGTGTTGACCAATAAGACCAAATTCAAACTTTATGTGTGTTATGTCTAGAATAAGAACCGTTCCTCAGCTGTGAAGCATGGCGGTGGTAGTTTCATGCTTTGGGCCTGTTATGCTGCATCTGCAATCATTGATGGAACCATGAGTTCTGTATTATGGCAGCAAATTCTGAAGGAATTCTTGAAAGAATTCTTTAAGAGAATGTGGGTCATGCAGCAAGACCCTAAGCACACAAGTGGCTCCACTGAAGAAAAGAAATGTGATGTTTTGGAGTGACTGAGTCAGAGTCCTGATCTTAATCTAATAGAAATGCTGTGGAAGGACCTGAAGCAAGCAATTCCAGAGTTGAAGCTGTTCTGTATAGAGCAGAGGTCACTAATAGGCGGATCACGGTCCCAGTTCGGACCCAGGCGTTGTTAAATGCGGACCCAAACTGATAAACTACTGAGAAGGATTTAGTTCTGACAGTGTTTATTTAAGAAGCCAAGTCTTTACGGTATACGGGCTTTGCGTTGCAGTAAACTCACAGACCATTCACGTGCATAGTAAAATCAGCAAATGTGCTCCTCAGCCAATCAGATCTGTGGAGATTCGGGATTACGGTGTGCACACAGGTGAGAAGCAGCAGTCCCCAGAAGCTCCAAACCAACATGTCTCATATGTTCTGAGACCGTGGCGCTAATTAAAAGCAGCCACGTATCTCATATCCATCCATCCATCCATCCGTTATCTTCTACTTTATCCCGCTAGTCTGGGTGGGCTGGAGCCAATCCCAGCATCATCAGGCGACACCATGGACCATGGACTGGTTGCATCGCCAGGTTTAAAGTCCTGGCTGGACCACCAAGAGCTCACTCCTCTCACTGAACAAGAGAAAGTGTGGAGGAACACAAGAGAGATAAACTGATAAGATGTGAAACTCAGTTAACAAGACTAAACATTTAATTTACTTTTTATTATAAATAAATACTTTATGATGCACTTTCTTTGAATGTAGCCCTTTAAATGTAAACATTTATTCTGTTTAGTATTTAAACAGTAAATATACTGAAATATACTGAACGGTATGTGTGGTGTGTTGGTGTTTCAGTAGCTGATGGTATAAGATGCTGATACTAGACTACTTCATTAAACAGGATACACCACTGAATCAGAACACACGTTAGAAATGATGAAGGTCCGGACCTTGGCCTGAAGAAATCTCCCCTAGGTGGACCACCTTACTGAATTTTAAATACCCCTGATCTAGAAGAACAGACCACAATTTTTTCCTACTGGAAATGTTAAGTTGCAGTTGCAGTTATTGCGGCACACTATGGTCACACCAGATACTGACAGCAGATGTTTACACACTTTTATTCTCACAGATATGAGACACTAGATCATTTTCTTAAACAAACAGACAACCAAGTCTAATATTTTTGTCTCATTTCTTTTATTTGGGTTCTCTTCATCTACTTTTTGAATATGTGATTTTATATTTAAGTCATATTTATGCAGAAATACAGAAAACTCTGAAGTGTTTACAAACCTTTACTACTGTATATCAATGGACATCAAAGCATCACTGTTATCGCTGTACAAAAAGACTGAGGTCTCATACCAGCATTCATTTCGGGGGCTGTAATTAGTTTATACTGGGTGCTGGAAGGGGTCTAGATTAATCCAGGCAGATGTTGGGGGCATCAGTGCATTTAGTGTTCTGACCGCTTTGGGGAAGAAGCTGTTGCAGAGTCTGGTGGTGGTGGACTGGATGCTCTGGTGCCTTCTGCCAGATGACAGGGGTGGGAGGTGCTGATGGTGAGTAAAGATATCAGCTGTACTCACAATCCACTGTAGGGTCCTGTGATCAGGGATGGGTGCAGTTCCCATACCAGACACTGAGACAGCTGGTCAGGGTGTCCCCCTGGAGAACGCAGTGAGGATGGAAGGGGAGAGGTTTGCTCTTTTCATCCTTTACAGGATGTTCAGTCACTGCTGGGTTGGTCTGGTGGTGTTGAGGGTCCAGGTGAGATGGTTAGTTATAAGCAAACCACAACAAACTACAAACCTAAAGCATTAAACATAGCAGGAGACCCCCTGGACGGTTGTGCCCATCTGCTGTTTGTAGACTTTAGCTCTGCTTTCAACACCATCTTTCCTGAACCTGAACTACTAGGATTCAAGGATTCAAGGAGACTTTATTGTCATTCGCATCACATGTGGTACATGGGGTGGAACGAAATTGTGGTACCCAAGGACCCAGTTTTACCCAGACAGCAGTACTTAAATAAATAAAATAAACATAAATATATAAAATATATGAAAATAAAATAAACAGGAATGGAGAAGGTAGCAGCAGAGTGTATTAAAGTGACTGGTGTCGTAAAAGTGTCAGTGCAGTAAAAGTGTCAGTGCAGTGGTTCCACTAAGTGGCGTTTAAAAGTCTTACAGCTTCCGGAATGAAGCTGTTCCTCAGTCTGTTCGTTCTACACTTAACGCTCCGCAGCCTCCTGCCTGAGGGGAGCGGGACAAACAGTGAGTGTGCTGGATGAGTGGGGTCCTTCATGATGCAGGTGGCCCTCTTCCTGCATCTGGAGGTGTATATGTCCGTGGTGGTGGGGAGGCTGACTCCGACAGACCTCTGTGCAGCCTTCACCACCCTCTGCAGAGCTTTCCTGTCTGCAGCAGAGCAGCTTCCGTGCCACACGTTGATGCTGGAGCATAGAACGCTCTCCACCACACATCTGTAGAAGGAGGTGAGGACCGAGCTCCCGAGCCCAGCTCGCCTCAACCACCTGAGGAAGTAGAGCCGCTGATGTGCCTTCCTGACCAGGCTGGAAGTGTTGTTGCTCCAGGTGAGGTTGTTGCTCAGGTGAACACCCAAGTACCTGTAGCTGGAGACCACTTCCACCGCAGACCCTCCGACATGCAGGGGGAGGTGGGCATGTCTGCCCCTTCTGAAGTCCACAATCATCTCCTTCGTCTTCTTTATGTTGATGCAGAGGTTGTTCTTTCTGCACCAACCCTCCAGGTGTTCTACCTCCCGTCTGTAGCCAGACTCATCACTGTTTGTGATGCATCCGACCACTGCCGTGTCGTCCGCAAACTTCACAATATGACAGCCTGGGTGGATGGGTGAGCAGTCATATGTGAGCAGCGTGAACAAAAGGGGGCTCAACACACAGCCCTGAGGGGAGCCAGTGCTGAGGATTGTGGTGGAGGAGGAGAGGTTGTGGATCCTCACAGACTGCGGCCTGTTGGTCAGGAAGTCCAGGACCCAGTTGCAAAGAGAAGAGCGCAGACCAAGTGAGGAGAGCTTATCTGTCAGTGTCTGGGGTATCATGGTGTTAAAGGCGGAAGTGAAGTCCACAAAGAGCATACGGACATAAGAGTCCTTCTGCTCCAGGTGGGTGAGGGCAGTATGGACCACAGAGGAAATGGCATCGTCTGTGGATCGGTTCCTCCTGTAGGCGTACTGGTGTGGGTCCACAGTGACGTCGATGGTGGCTTTGATGTGGGTCATAACCAGTCTTTCAAAGCATTTAGTGACTATCGGCGTGAGAGCTATCGGCCGGTAGTCATTCAGACCTGTCACTGTGGAGCTCTTGGGGACCGGGATGATGGTGGCGGTCTTCAGGCAGGTGGGAACAGCTGCCTGGGTGAGGGAGACATTGAAAATGTCTGCCAGGACCTCGGAGATCTGATCAGCGCACTCCCGTAGTACTCGTCCGGGTATATTATCCGGACCAGCACTTTTCCGGGGGTTGATCCTCCTGAGGGTCCTCCTTACTAGATCAGCTGTGGCAGTTTATTGTCTCTCAGGGTACACTCAGGGTCGGGGGGACCATATTTCGGACCCTGCTCCATTCTCTCTACACCAATAACTAACTTCAGACAGTGACTATATTACACCAATTAGAATTTAGACTTAGATTTATGTGCCGCTTGTGTTTACACACAGAGGAATCGGACCTCCACAATTAAGCAGTGAAACACCCACCCACATACACACACACACACTAGTGAACACACACACTTTGGGGCAGTGAAACATCCAAATACACACACACTAGTTAGCCCACACACTAGGGTCAGTGAAACACCCACCCACATACCCACAAACACTAGTGAACACACACACTAGGTGTCAGTGAATCACCCACATATACACACACTAGTGAACACACACACTATGGGGCAGTGAAACACCCACATATACACACACACACACACTAGTGAACACACATGCTAGGGGGCAGTGAAACACCCACATACACACTAGTGAACACACACACTATGGGGCAGTGAAATGCCCACATACACACACACACACACACACTAGTGAGCACACATGCTAGGGGCAGTGAAACGTCCGCATAAACACACACTAGTGAACACACATGCTACGGGGCAGTGAAACACCCACATACACACTAGTGAACACACACGCTATGGGGCAGTGAAATGCCCACATACACACACACACACTAGTGAGCACACATGCTAGGGGCAGTGAAACACCCACATACACACTAATGAAGACACACGCTATGGGGCAGTGAAATGCCCACATACACACACACACACTAGTGAGCACACATGCTAGGGGCAGTGAAACGTCCACATAAACACACACTAGTGAACACACACTACGGGGCAGTGATACACCCACATACACACATACTAGTGAACACACACACACAGGACTCCACTGTTCAGCAGGATGTCAGAGCAGAACAGACTCAGGGCTCGTATTTCCTGTGACAGTTTGAGAAATCTGGGCTGCCTGGAGCACCACAGGTCCAGATCTGCACTGCCATAATAAAACCCACAGCCGCTCCATCTCTGTCCGTCCGGCTCCTCGTCCTCACACACCGAGCGGAACATACAGACTCTCACTCTCTCACTCTCCTCTCCAGCAGTTTACATCCCAGCACCGACCAGAGTGAGACCCGGACCACCTCTACAGCTTCTAACTCAGACCCCTCATCCTTCTAAACAAGAACCCAGCTCACATCCTTCTGCTTTAAACAGCTGGTGAGAGGAGAGGAACAGATAGAATGAGAGAAAAGGAGAGAAGATAAATAGAGAGAAAGATGAGGAAAAAAATATTGAAATGAAAGTGAGAAAAAGAGAGAGAAATATTTACCTGATTTGAATTTGAGAGAGAGAGGGAGAGAAGGAGAGAGAGGGATAGAGAGAGAGAGGGGGAGAGTATTAAGAGGGAGAGAGAGAGAAAAAAAAGGAAATAAAGAGAGATAGAGAGAGGAAGATGGAGAGAGGGAGAGTAATAAAGAGGGAGAGAGATAAAGGATGAGAAATAAAGAGAGAATGTGTGTGTGTGAGAGAGAGAGAGAAAGAGAAAGGAAGAGAGAAAGGAAGACAGAGTGTGTGTGTGTGAGAAAGAAAGAGAGAGAGAAAGAGAAAGAGAGAGAGAGAGAGAGAATGAGAGAGAGAGAGAGAGAGAGAGAGAGAGAGAATGAGAGAGAGAGAGAGAGAGAGAGAATGAGAGAGAGAGAGAGAGAGAGAGAATGAGAGAGAGAGAGAGAGAGAGAGAGAGAATGAGAGAGAGAGAGAGAGAGAGGCAGAGCAGTTCAGGCCTCATTCAGATATTGTTCTCTCCTTTGAAAGTTCTTTTAATGTCTGAGAACAAACATCTCTGAAACATAGCGGGACGAAGAGACACAGAACAGAACAGACCGAACAGACTCAACAGCCTCAACAGACTCAATAGACTGAATAGACTCAACAGACTGAACAGACTAAACAGACTGAACAGCCTCAACAGCCTCAACAGACCGAACAGACCGAACGGACTCAATAGACCGAACAGACTGAACAGACCGAACAGACTGAACAGACTAAACAGACTCAACAGACTCAACAGACTTAACAGACTGTACAGACTCAGCAGACCGAACAGACCAAACAGACTCAACCGACTCAACAGACTCAACAGCCTCAACAGACTCAACAGACCTAACAAACTCAACAGACTCAACAGACTAAACAGACTCAACAGACCGAACAGACTTAACAGACTCAACAGACTCAACAGACTAAACAGACTCAACAGACCGAACAAACTCAACAGACTGAACAGACTAAACAGACTCAACAGACTCAATAGACTGAACAGACTCAATAGACTGAACAGACTAAACAGACTCAATAGACTGAACAGACTCAACAAACTGAACAGACTGAACAGACTCAATAGACTGAACAGACTCAACAGACTCAACAGACTAAACAGACTGAACAGACTGAACAGACTGAACAGACTCAATAGCACCTCCACTCATAACCAGCCACGTGACGTCAGCTAATTCAGAGCTAATCTCGGGAAGCAGAGCGTTTCAGCAGAACTGAACTGAACATCTAGCTGAGAATAACATCCAGGTATGAGTACATTCCAGTTTACAGCTGATCTGATTGAGGTACTGGAAGCTTATGCTAACGTCTAAACCGTGTTGACTTGATGATGTGGTTTCTGACGCTGTATGACACACAGACTGTGTTTACATGCTAAGATCAGATTGAACTGATTCAGATTACAGATTAAAACTGAAGTGTTTATGTGATCTACTCTTGTGAAAATCTCTGTTTACATGCATGTGACGAGTTATCAGATCCAAAATAACATGCAAAAAAACTCTTAGTGTAGACGTTGCCATGACAATCAGCATAAGATGAGTTCAGTCGTAGTGAGACGAGCAGCAGGTTGAGTTACCTGAGCTTTATTTTATCTTAGTAATAAACAGATCTGAGAACTCATCTGCTGTAGTTAGTCTGATCTCTAGTTGGTGTGCACTGTTTTGAAGTTCTTTGAAGTGTAAAGAATGACCTTCCCCTCCTCTGCAGACCACTTTCTGTAATAAACATCCATTAGGGCACACGTGCAGAGTATAATTTAACTTTTCCGATTGGGAATGTAATCAGATACAGGTGTTTGCATGACTGTCATTCTGGATTACCCACCTCGTTCAGTCAGATACACTCTGTATACGGATTGGCCTCAATCTGGAACTGTGTACATGCATGTACATGTTAAGCCGTGGCATATAAACGTTAACATCACCGTCAAAATCCTAAATCAGCGATCACTCTGCGCTCGCTCAGTCGTGTAGTGTGAACGGCTGAAAGAGAGGACGAGAGAGAGTGAGAATGAGAGTGCTAGGAAGAGTGAGAGGTAGGGGTAGAGCTGGTAGAGGAGTTTATAGAAGTTCAGAGAAGAAGACAACAACTTTCAAACGAAATCTGAGCAACCTTAGTAGATCATTTAACCAACCATGCTCTGACGATGCGAGAGGCTGGACAGAGAGTCCAGCCCAACTGAGCCGTTTACTGTCGCCTCTGTCGTCCGGACATTTAGACTGGAGTATATGTATGTAACCAAAATTTTTATTTTTGTTTACTCTAATGTAAATATATGTGTGTGTATCTGCAAATATTTCTGTGAATGTGAACAGTCGGGACTATTTTAGTATTAGGGCAGAGCTTGCTAAAGATGAGAGTGCTGTTCATTACGCTCAACAGTGTGTAGTTGGTTAGACGAAAATCTGGTAGTATGAATGAAGTGTTTGATTTTGATGATGCTGTATGTAGTTTTGTTTGCGGTGCTTCATTTTTCAGGAGATATGAGGTATTTTGCAGTTTGGGTGTGTGGTTTTGTGAATTGTGTTTTAATAAAAACCAGCCTAGATTACAAAACTGTGTTTTAACAATTGGAAAAAACGGTAATATCTAGGCCAGTCGGCAACTGTAAGTCAACCGCAGCATCTAGCTACAACCAATGGGATCACATAGAGAGAGAACCGCGTCAACATTGACGCAATCTGGCTGCGGGCTGCAATGCAACAGTCGAGGAGGAGTACACCAACAGTAAACAATGCCAGAGGTTCTCACTCTACTGCTCCTTTATGGATCTCCTTGATTTAAAGTATGGGGTTGTTTAGGGTGTTTCTTGCTTTCTTGTTTCGGTTGTCAGGCTTGTCACTCAAACAAGGGCTGATGAAGACAGCTAGTTATCTAACTAAGGTGAAGCTTACACTACCTGGTTAACTGAGGTAGAGATAGCTACGGTGGTTTAGGTTGCTAAGGCTATCTTCACTTTAGCTCGTCAGCACATATAAACAGCTACAACCGAAACATGAAGATGTGGCTTCATAGCAAGAAACAGCCAATAAAACCTCAGAGTTTATCAAGAAGATCCACAAAGGACCAGTTTAGCGTTTACCAGTAGTGCTGATGTTAGCTAGGTTAGCTAGCTAGGCTAACATTAGAGTCCAATGGCAGCAAACTTTGTTTTTCTTCATCAGTGTAAGAATTATAATTACCTTATCAACTGCAGCCTGTATGTGTGTGTATTTACCCATGTTGGCCACTATTGGGGCCAATCTGGGCTGCAATTGGGACCCATATGAACAATAATCCACCAGTCCCTCAGAAAAACACTGAAATAACTAAAACCCTGTTGGGACCACAAATGTAGTCTAACTGGGCCCCATGACAGAGACCCAATTGATGTCCACAACTGTAGCTTAACTGGGGCCAACAGTGGCAGCCTAACTGGGCCCCAAAATGGTTACCCAGCTGTGGGCCCCCAGTGATAGCCTAACAAGGCCCCACAACTGTAGCCTAACTGGGCCACACAACAGTGACCCAATGGGTGTCCATGTCTGTATCTCAGCTGGGGCTTACAATGGCAGATAAATTAGGCCCCACAGCGGTGACCCAAATGGTGCCCCAGTGGTAGCTTAACTGGGTCAAGTAACTATAACACAGCTGGGCCCTCAGCGGTAGCATCTCTGTGGCCCACAACTGTCACCTAACTGGGCCCCACAAAAATGACCCAAATGGTGCCCAAATCTGTAGCTTAACTGAGGCCCACAATGGCAGCCTAACTGGGCCCCACAATGGGAACCCAACTGGGGCCCCAGCGGTAGCCTAACTGGGCCACACAACAGTGACTCAATGGGTGCCCACATCTGTATCTTAGCTGGGGCTCTCAATGGCAGACAAATGGTAGCCTAACAAACGGGACCAGTTAGGCTCAATGGTAGCCTAACTGGTCCCGATAACTGTAACCCAGCGAGTCCCCAAGTGGTGGAGTTTAACATTTCCCACACAAACAGACAGCAGTGTCCCAGTTAGTCTGATAACAGTTACTGAGGAAACATTTATTTGATTATGTTAACAAAAGACATCAGAGTGGAGTTCAGCTGCGCAGAGCGGTGCAGGAGTGTTAATCACGTCCCGCAATAATGAGACAATAACAAATGAATAAATAAATAAACTCCAAAAAACACAGCGGCTCCGTTAAATAGCCGTGTTCCTGTGCAACAAGCAAATGTGGAAAGTTTGGAGCGTGAACACAGTGTTCCTGTCCTCCTCCGAGACATCCGAGACACCTGATAACGAGGCCTAATGCATGATGAATGATATGCGGAAATAATTCGTTTAGCGTCGTCCTAACGCTTGAGTTGCCAAACGTTTGGTTGCGGTTCTGTTAATTACAGCTCTATAAGACCACCGTCGCCTTTGAAACCTAACGAAGATGCCCTTCCGAGGGAAGCAGAGACGACGCTTGGAATTGATAAAGTATCTGTTAGCAAGCAGGAGGCGGAACAGACCTCGGGCACCGTGAGGTCCGCTGGGGACACTGACAGAAAAAAGCAGCTGCGCGTTTATAGAAACATCATATGTACCAAAAGTTTGTAGAGCCAGAGCTTCAAGGGCGTTAATTCAAAGTTTCTCCCCATTTAACCTCTCCTCTGCTGTGAGGATTTGATTGAGTGTTAGTGAGGTCAGGTACTGATGTTGAACATTGCTGTGAGGATTTGATTGAGTGTTAGTGAGGTCAGGTACTGATGTTGAACATTGCTGTGAGGATTTGATTGAGTGTTAGTGAGGTCAGGTACTGATGTTGAACATTGCTGTGAGGATTTGATTGAGTGTTAGTGAGGTCAGGTACTGTTGTTGAACAGTGCTGTGAGGATTTGATTGAGTGTTAGTGAGGTCAGGAATTGATGCTGAACATTGCTGTAAGGATTTGAATAAGTATTAGTGAAGTCAGGTACTGATGTTGAACATTGCTGTGAGGATTTGATTGGGTGTTAGTGAGGTCAGGTACTGATGTTGAACATTGCTGTGAGGATTTGATTAAGTATTAGTTCATTCCACATTCTTAAGTTTTATTCTATATATTCAGACTTTTGTTCTGTATTCTCAGTTCATTCCATATATTCAGACTTTCATTCTATAGTCAAGTTTCATTCCATATATTCAGACTTTCATTCTATAGTCAAGTTTCATTCCATATATTCAGACTTTCATTCTATAGTCAAGTTTCATTCCATATATTCAGGCTTTCATTCTATAGTCAAGTTTCATTCCATATATTCAGGCTTTCATTCTATAGTCAAGTTTCATTCCATATATTCAGACTTTCATTCTATAGTCAAGTTTCATTCTATATATTCAGGCTTTCATTCTATAGTCAAGTTTCATTCTATATATTTAGACTTTAATTCCATATTCTCAAGTTTCATTCTATATATTCAGACTTTCATTCTATAGTCAAGTTTCATTCCATATATTCAGACTTTCATTCTATAGTCAAGTTTCATTCCATATATTCAGACTTTCATTCTATAGTCAAGTATCATTCCATATATTCAGGCTTTCATTCTATAGTCAAGTTTCATTCCATATATTCAGACTTTCATTCTATAGTCAAGTTTCATTCTATATATTCAGGCTTTCATTCTATAGTCAAGTTTCATTCTATATATTTAGACTTTAATTCCATATTCTCAAGTTTCATTCTATATATTCAGACTTTCATTCTATAGTCAAGTTTCATTCTATATATTCAGACTTTCATTCTATAGTCAAGTTTCATTCCATATATTCAGGCTTTCATTCTATAGTCAAGTTTCATTCTATATATTTAGACTTTAATTCCATATTCTCAAGTTTCATTCTATATATTCAGACTTTCATTCTATAGTCAAGTTTCATTCCATATATTCAGACTTTCATTCTATAGTCAAGTTTCATTCTATATATTCAGGCTTTCATTCTATAGTCAAGTTTCATTCTATATATTTAGACTTTAATTCCATATTCTCAAGTTTCATTCTATATATTCTGGCTTTCATTCTATATTCTCAAGTTTCATTCTATATATTCAGACTTTCATTCCATATTCTCAGGTTTCATTCTATATATTCAGGCTTTCATTCTATATTCTCAAGTTTCATTCTATATATTCAGACTTTAATTGCATATTCTCAAGTTTCATTCTATATATTCAGGCTTTCATTCTATATTCTCAAGTTTCATTCTATATATTCAGACTTTAATTGCATATTCTCAGGTTTCATTCTATATATTCAGGCTTTCATTCTATATTCTCAAGTTTCATTATATATATTCCGACTTTAATTGCATATTCTCTGGTTTCATTCTATATATTCAGGCTTTCATTCTATATTCTCAAGTTTCATTCTATATATTCAGACTTTAATTCCATATTCTCAAGTTTCATTCTATATATTCAGGCTTTCATTCTATATTCTCAAGTTTCATTCTATATATTCAGACTTTAATTGCATATTCTCAAGTTTCATTCTATATATTCAGACTTTAATTGCATATTCTCAAGTTTCATTCTATATATTCAGGCTTTCATTCTACATTCAAGTTTCATTCTATATATTCAGACTTTTATTCTATATTCTAAGGTTTCATTCTATATATTCAGGCTTTCATTCTATATTCTCAAGTTTAATTCTATATATTCAGGCTTTCATTCTATATTCTCAAGTTTCATTCTATATATTCAGACTTTAATTGCATATTCTCAAGTTTCATTCTATATATTCAGACTTTAATTGCATATTCTCAAGTTTCATTCTATATATTCAGACTTTAATTGCATATTCTCAAGTTTCATTCTATATATTAGTGTTAGTGAGGTCAGGTACTGTTGTTGAACAATGCTGTGAGGATTTGATTGAGTGTTAGTGAGGTCAGGAATTGATGCTGAACATTGCTGTGAGAATTTGATTGAATGTTAGTGAGGTCAGGTGCTGATGTTGAACATTGCTGTGAGGATTTAATTGAATGTTAGTGAGGTCAGGTACTGATGTTGAACATTGCTGTGAGGATTTGATTGGGGGTTAGTGAGGTCAGGTACTGATGTTGAACATTACTGTGAGGATTTGATTGAGTATTAGTGAGGTCAGGTACTGTTGTTGAACAGTGCTGTAAGGATTTGATTGAGTGTTAGTGAGGTCAGGAAATTATGCTGAACATTACTGTGAGGATTTGATTAAGTATTAATGACGGCAGGTACTGATGTTTAACATTGCTGTGATCATCAACTTTATCAGTAATATCTGAATTTGTTTAATTAGAATTAAATTAATTAGTTGAGACGTAAAAAAAAGTAATTCAGAGTAATTTAGTGTGAAATGCTTCATTCTATAAATGGAGAGTCAGATCTGTTTACAGTGGTGGTGAATGGAACCAGACGTCCACGTCTAAAAGCTTCCCTGCAGAAAGTTAATACAGTGGTTGGTGTCTGATGTCTGATGTCTGATGTCTGAGATGCTGGTTTATATAAACATTCACAGCAGAGAGATACATACAGGACACTGTGAAGCAAAACAGATTCCACAGGAAACTTTATATTTTCAGATTCATGAATATTTTCCTTCATCAACATGCATATAAACACTCAGACGACATGTAGGTTCACTGATGGTTTTGATAGTAAATAAAATTTAGTTTACATTTGTATATTTGTGTGGGAGACCCCTGATACCACCACTGTAGCAGGAGGTGAATTGAGGTTTGTGTGGATAGTTTTGGATGTGTATACAACTACAGAGACCACCGTACCTTTAATTATACGATATACACATACAAACTATTATAAGTATCTTTCAGAGTCTAATTAGTCTGATTTCATAATTTCTCTCTCCTCTCCATGTAAACTGGGCCCTAATCTGGGGTAACACTTCTGTAATCACTCCCCCGACCAATCACAGGGCTGACATCTTTCTGGTCCCACCCACTCAAACCAGTTTCATAGTCAGAGAAACTCAGAGAGATAAACCGACCAGCATCCCTTCTTTCCTTTATAATCACCAACACTGTTCCTTCATCACTTCATTCCTTTATCATTATGATAAAGGAATGAAGGGATGCTGGAACAGTATTGGTGATTATAAACTCAGACTTGCATTCTATATTCTCAAGATTCATTCCATATATTCAGACTTTAATTCTATATTCTCAAGTTTCATTCCATATATTCAGACTTTAATTCTATATTCTCAAGTTTCTTTGTATATATTCAGACTTTAATTCTATATTCTCAAGTTTCATTCCATATATTCAGACTTTCATTCTATATATTCAGACTTTAATTCTATATTCTCAAGTTTCATTCTATATATTCAGACTTTAATTCTATATTCTCAAGATTCATTCCATATATTCAGACTTTAATTCTATATTCTCAAGTTTCATTCTATATATTCAGACTTGCATTCTATATTCTCAAGATTCATTCTATATATTCAGTCTTTCATTATATATTCTCAAGTTTCATTCTATATATTCAGACTTTAATTCTATATTCTCATGTTTTATTCCATATATTCAGACTTGCATTCTATATTCTCAAGTTTCATTCTATATATTCAGACTTTAATTCTATATTCAAGTTTCATTCTATATATTCAGTCTTTCATTTTATATTCAAGTTTCATTCTATATATTCAGTCTTTCATTCTATATTCAAGTTTCATTCTATATATTCAGTCTTTCATTCTATATTCAAGTTTCATTCTATATATTCAGGCTTTCATTCTATATTCTCAAGTTTCATTGCATATATTCAGAGTTCAGTCATATATAATTATTTCCTAAACGGCTCGCCATAATATGGCTCCCTTCACTGGCTTCCTGTAGCTGCTCACCTTCAGTTTAAAGTTCTGATGCCTACAAAGCCAAGAATGGACCAGCTCCTCCTGACCTTATGGCAATGGTCAAAAGTCAAACCGCACCTCAAGCCCTTCGCGCTTCAAGTACGGCTCGGCTTGACCCGCCATCAGTCAAGATTCATGGAAGACACGCAACAAAACTCTTCTCTGTCCTGGAGCCCAGATGGTGGAACGAACTTCCACTGGCTGTCCGAACAGCGAACTCTCTCGCGGTCTTCAAATGCAGACTGAAGACCACCATCTCTTCGTAAAGCACTTATAATCACTGATCTACTGAAGTACTGGTATAAACTGTAATTGCACTTTATCTTCTAAGAGCACTGGATAAGTACTGCACTTGTACTGTATGTAGTCTTGTATTTGTTCTCTTCTCTGTAGGTGTTCCAGTCTTGCTAGGTGTTGCATTGTCTTTTTTCTAGGTATCAGCACTGGTACTTGTTTATAGCAGTGTTTGAGTATAAGAGTAGTTTGGACTTAAACCTGTTTGTACTAGATAGAGATTCATACTCTGACTGAACACTAAGCACTTTTGTAAGTCGCTCTGGATAAGAGCGTCTGCTAAATGCCGTAAATGTAAATGTAAATGTAATATATTATTATAATGCTGGACAAAACTTGTAGGAAAAATGTATGAATGTAGGAAAAAAACTGCTAGCAACAAAGTTAAACTCGTGTGTAATACTGTTATTTATACTCTTATTACTATAAAGTTGCTCTTATGTAATTAACTAATAAGGCAATAAAAGGAAATGATACCCATGTTCAATTACATAAGTTCTACTATAGAAATATATCTTTAACAGTAGTTACATAACTAGTAGTTACATCGTTGGTGAATATGTTGTTCACACAGTTATTACTGACATGTAATATAAAGTGGAACCAAACTGCTTGTTACAAATGCAGTTACACTTATTACCAAATATGTAATAGTAAAAAAAATAATACTCTCATATAATTACCCCTGGCAGTAAAAGAAATTACTACAGTGGAAATAAATAAGCTGTAATATATCTGTTACAGTGGCTACATCACTAGCAGTTACATAGTTTTTATAAGACACAGTAATATAAAATGGGACCCTGACCTATGACCTGATATATTTTCTTTTTTCTTCTTATGTTTTTTTATTTTTTTTTATTTTACTAAAGACGCAACCCCTGTTTTGGTTTGCATATCGTCGCCATCCATCTCCAAAATGTTAACTTTATAGGAGAGGACAAAAACAGTCTTTACTTTCAATGTAAGTCAATGGAACCAGAATTCTTTCCAGGCTGTTTTGGAGCATTTCTATTGGTCCGTTCATGTAATAATTTCTACACAGTGTAAACGACAGCTGTCGTGTTCAAAAGTGAGAATCGTCGAAATTGGAGATGTGTTTTTCTTCAGACAGCGATGATATATGCTTCAATATAAATGAAATTTGAAAAAAAAAAATTAAATAAATAAATAAAAAATAGGACAAAAGAAGCGACAGCACACAGATGGGTTTCACAGTCGTTTTGGAATCCAGTTTTTTTAATATTTAGAAGAACCATAAAAAGCACAAACAATTTTCTCATTTTAGTTACAAAAGAAAGGAAGAGGGGGGTCACTGAAAAAGAGCATTGCATATATCATTTTCACAGAGGAGGGTTTTTTAGCCTTTGGAACAGAAGGGGCCGTCACGGTTTTCTTTCTTAGGATTTTCGTGTTTTTTTTAATAACTCTCATAAAAAAAAATCCCCACCCAAAATATATAAACTTAACTGTGTAACCAAGGTATATACAGGGCACGCCGGCCTCTCTTCTCTATGGATATTAAGAAAGGATGAGGTATATGACCGAAGGAAAAAATGAAAACAAATCAAATAAAAAAGTTCAGAATTAAATAGAAGCTGGACGAGCGCGGCGCTAGTGAGAGCCGCCGCCTCGCGCTGTGCTGGCGCGCCTCGTTCCTGGCCGAGGTGCCGCGGGTTTCCCGATGGGCGGTCAGTATATACAAAGGACATCCGTTCATAACTTGGACATACGGACTCGTTTGAATGCTGGCTTTTTATTTCGCTTAACAATTGTACACAGTTTTTATCACAAAATATTTTATCTCTGTATGTACTCGGTTCTTTAATTTAGAGACGTGTGTGTGTGTGTGTTTCTGCTGGTGGTGGGCTTCTCTGCTAGGAGCCTGATACACATGCAAGTGGAATCAGAAAGAAAAGTAATGTACAAAATAATAATTACAGTTTATTTTTTATCAAAATACACCTTCTTTTTTTTAGCACCTCATTTATTTATTTATTCTTTATTATTATTATTATTTTTTGATCATCAAGCACCATTTGTTGTCTTTTCTGTATATCTTTTTGTTGCACAGCACCGACAGACTTCTCGTTTTTGGGGGGAGGAGGGGGTCCTCGCTCTCTCGCTCTCTCCATCTTTCTCGCTCTCTTCTTTCCCCGCTCGCCGGATGACCCCCACCCCCCGCTGTCTGTCCAGCTCTCCGCTCCGCCACTCCTTCCTGTCGTCCTCACGCCTTTCCCTTCCTCCCTCCCTCTGAGGACCAGGCCGATTCTCCTCGTCCTCCCTCTTCCGGCGTGTGGCAGTGAACGGAGGCTGGATGATTTGGTGGTACCGAAAAAAAAAAAAAAAAGAAACCAGAAAAAAAGTCTCTTGTGCTGACCCGTCCTTCCCTGTCAAGTTTTTTTTTCTTGGTGTCATTCTTTCGTTGTTTTAGCCAAGGAAGCAGGTCGGACCGACTTCGAACCCGAACTTCTGGTTGGGATCCCCGAAGTCGCTCAGCATGACGTCTACGATGGGCAGCTGATCGATCTTGGGCGTGTTGATCTCGATCACAGTCTTTCCGTAGCCCTTCCTCGCCTGGAGACACCGCAAGAACACAGACCCTCAGTTCACACGCACGGCAGCACTTAACACCACAGCCGGAGCAGCACCGCGGCACTCTGCTCATCATTTATAGCAGATCATAGATCATATGAGACTTATTACATACACACGGTGCTGTGAAGCGTCTGGTCTCACCAGTAAAACCAGTCTGTGATCAGCAAACACACTGCAAACCATATCCATGTTAATATCTCTAATCTCTCATCAGACGTTCCAGACGTTCCAGACAATGTGGAAGTTTTTACTTAGTTCTAATAAATTAGCCACTTAGTGGAAGTATAAGATGTGTGTTTCTAATAAAGTGGCCAATTCGTGGAAGTACAAGTGGGTGTTTCTAATAAAGTGGCCACTTAGTGAAAGTACAAGGCTAATGTTTCTAATAAATTGGCCACTTAGTGGAATTCCAAGTGGGTGTTTCTAATAAAGTGGTCACTTTGTAGAAATACAAGGTGAGTGTTTCTAATAAAGTGGCCACTTAGTGGAAGAACAAGGTTGGTGTTTCTATTAGAATGGCCAATTAGTGGAAGTATAAGGTATGTTTCTTATAAAGTGGCCAGTTAGTTTAAGTATAAGATTGGTGTTTCTATTAAAGTGGCCACTTAGTGGAAGTATAAGGTGTGTTTCTGATAAAGTGGCCAGTTAGTGTAAGTGCAAGGTTGGTGTTTCTAATAAATTGGCCACTTAGTGGAAGTACAAGGTTGGTGTTTCTAATAAATTGGCCACTTAGTAGTAGTACAAGGTTGGTGTTTCTAATAAAGTGGCCAGTTAGTGTAAGTACAAGGTCGGTGATTCTGATAAATTGGCCACTTGGTGTAAATACAAGGTTGGTGTTTCTAATAAAGTGGCCAGTTAGTGTATGAATAAAGTTGGTGTTTCTAACAAAGTGGCCAGTTTGTAGAAGTACAAGGTTGGTGTTTCTATTAAAGTGGCCACTTAGTGTAAGTATAAAGTTGGTGTTTCTAACAAAGTGGCCAGTTAGTAGAAGCACAATGCTGGTGTTTCTATTAAAGAGGCCAACTAATGTTTCTTATTATCACTGTTACTATGTTATGATGAACAGACAAACCAAAAATTGGAATTAAAGGTGTTTGTATTGATGTACATCAATATAATAACATTTGAAGGATTTCTGAAACTTCTCCAGTGTTGTGGTTGTGGAGACGCTGATATGAACACTAGCTGTTTATGGTGCTGGATGGAGGTGTCTTACCGCGCAGGAGTCTATGAGGGCTTTGATGTAGGGGCTGTTGTCGTATGACATCTCCTCGTCGTTGGATCCCAGGAAGCGCAGTGCTTTGTCGTAGTTGTCTGCCGTGGTGTCGTGCCAGCCCACAGACTGGTGGCAGCTGTAGGTGAAGTTTTGCCTCGCCGAGGCTGTCAGTAGTCTGAGGAACGTCATCTGCACTGGGTTTATTACGTTACCCTCAGCGTCCACATAAGACAACTGTGTAGAGCAGAAAACAGCAAACAGGAGGAGGAAAGATTAGCAGACGAGAAACACACCGACACATGAGCACAGATAAAAACTTTATAAGTGAATCTGACACGAATAAACGCCACAGAAACGCAAGTATTTCACACCAAAAACATTTCTACAAACACAAGGTAGGTGTTTCTAATAAAGTGGCCAGTTAGTGGAAGAAAGTATATGGTGAGTGATATTACTGTATATTACTATATAGTACTGTATATTATTGTATAGTACTGTATATTACTATATAGTACTGTATATTATTATATATTATTGTATATTACTGTATATTACTATATAGTACTGTATATTATTGTATAGTACTGTATATTATTGTACATTACTGTATATTATTGTATAATACTGTATATTACTATATAGTACTGTATATTATTGTATATTATTGTATATTACTGTATATTACTATATAGTACTGTATATTATTGTATAGTACTGTATATTATTGTACATTACTGTATATTATTATATATTACTATATAGTACTGTATATTATTATATATTATTGTATATTACTGTATATTACTATATAGTACTGTATATTATTGTATAGTACTGTATATTATTGTACATTACTGTATATTATTGTATAATACTGTATATTACTATATAGTACTGTATATTATTGTATATTATTGTATATTACTGTATATTACTATATAGTACTGTATATTATTGTATAGTACTGTATATTATTGTACATTACTGTATATTATTGTATAATACTGTATATTATTGTACATTACTGTATATTATTATATATTACTGTATAGTACTGTATATTATTGTACATTACTGTATATTATTGTACATTACTGTATATTATTGTATAATACTGTATATTATTGTACATTACTGTATATTATTATATATTACTGTATATTATTATATATTACTGTATAGTACTGTATATTATTGTACATTACTGTATATTATTGTATAATACTGTATATTATTGTACATTACTGTATATTATTATATATTACTATATAGTACTGTATATTATTGTATATTATTGTACATTACTGTATATTACTATATAGTACTGTATATTATTGTATAGTACTGTATATTATTGTACATTACTGTATATTATTATATATTACTGTATAGTGCTGTATATTATTGTACATTACTGTATATTATTGTACATTACTGTATATTATTGTATAATACTGTATATTATTGTACATTACTGTATATTATTATATATTACTGTATAGTACTGTATATTATTGTACATTACTGTATATTATTGTACATTACTGTATATTATTATATATTACTGTATAGTGCTGTATATTATTGTACATTACTGTATATTATTGTACATTACTGTATATTATTGTATAATACTGTATATTATTGTACATTACTGTATATTATTATATATTACTGTATAGTACTGTATATTATTGTACATTACTGTATATTATTGTACATTACTGTATATTATTATATATTACTGTATAGTGCTGTATATTGTTGTACATTACTGTATATTATTGTACATTACTGTATATTATTGTATAATACTGTATATTATTGTACATTACTGTATATTATTATATATTACTGTATAGTACTGTATATTATTGTACATTACTGTATATTATTGTACATTACTGTATATTATTATATATTACTGTATAGTGCTGTATATTGTTGTACATTACTGTATATTATTGTACATTACTGTATATTATTGTACATTACTGTATATTATTATATATTGTTGTACATTACTGTATATTATTGTACATTACTGTATATTATTGTACATTACTGTATATTATTATATATTACTATATAGTACTGTATATTATTGTATAATACTGTGTATTATTATATATTACTGTATAGTACTGTATAATATTGTACATTACTGTATAGTACTGTATATTATTGTGTATTACTGTATATTACTGTATAGTACTGTATATTATTGTACATTACTGTATATTATTGTATATTACTGTATATTATTATATATTACTGTATAGTACTGTATATTATTATGTATTACTGTATAGTACTGTATATTATTGTATATTACTGTATATTATTATATATTACTGTATAGTACTGTATATTATAATGTATTACTGTATAGTACTGTATATTATTTTATAGTACTGAATATTATTATGTATTACTGTATAGTACTGTATATTATTGTATAGTACTGTATATTATTGTATATTACTGTATATTATTATATATTACTGTATAGTACTGTATATTATTATGTATTACTGTATAGTACTGTATATTATTTTATAGTACTGTATATTATTATATATTACTGTATAGTACTGTAGATTAGTATGTATTACTGTATAGTACTGTAGATTATTTTATAGTACTGTATATTATTATATAGTTCTGTGTATTATTGTATATTGCTGTATATTATTATATATTACTGTATAGTACTGTAGATTAGTATGTATTACTGTATAGTACTGTAGATTATTTTATAGTACTGTATATTATTATATAGTTCTGTATATTATTGTATATTACTGTATATTATTATATATTACTGTATCGTACTATATATTATTATGTATTACTGTATATTACTGTATATTATTGTATAGTACTGTATTTTATTGTACATATTGTATATTTCTATGTTTCTATATGTTTTGTTTGTGTTTAGATTGGCCTGCAGGAGGGAGGATAAGTGCTAAGTGCAGGTTGGTGCTGGTGTGTTTGAAGCCGCTGCAGCTGCAGTGAGTAAATGGAGACGCAGTTGTTTTGTAAAGACTGTCGGTCGGTCGTTGTGGAGCGAACGGCTGTTTTTCTCCGAGTCGATGCCGTCGCTCCGTCACACTCCTGGTCGTATTAAATATGGATGTGATGTGTGTGGTGCTCGCGGGGGGAGGGGGTGGTGGTGGTGTGGGGGCTTTGTGTTCCGGGACCCTCGGGTCACAGCATCTTAAAAAGCATCTGAAAAGCGGCGCTGCTATTACTGCCTATTTCTGTCTCTGAGAGGACAGAGAGAGAGAGAAAGAAAGAGAGAGCGAGAGAGAGAGAGAGAGAGAGAGGGGGGAGAACAGAGAGAGAGAGAAAGAAAGAGAGAGCGAGAGAGAGAGAGAGAGAGGGGGGAGAACAGAGAGAGAGAGAGAGAGAGGGGGGAGAACAGAGAGAGAGGGAAAGAGAACAGAGAGAGAGAGAGAGAGAGAAAGAAAGAGAGGGAAAGAGCCCTTACAATCCTTTCAGCTCGAGGAGAAAAGGAAGAGACGGGTGCTCGAGACGGGAGGAGGGAGATGAAACGGAAGTGAAGAAGAATGCACTTACTAGCTGGCCGTGCGTGAAAGAACTGTACCACGACCCGGGAACCTCTTTAGACCAGGAGGAGATCTGCACCTGCAGCAGAGCAGCAACAACAAGTGATGAGTAATAATGAACCACAATCAACAAAACATAAATATTGATTTTGCTGCTGCCGGAAACCTTGTAGCCCTAAAATGATAAACAGACGAGGGAACGAGGCCTGATAAGCCTGAATACAGGCTATTTCAGGTCATTTCTATTGGTGCATTTCAGAAATTTAAAAACTGGGATACAAGATCATATTTCAACAGCGATGATTTGCTTAAAATTAAGTCTCTGAAATTTGTTTTGATAAAAGTCACCAGATTCTATCAGATATTGTGTAGTGTCGTACAACAAATAGAATTTGGTGCACACAAGATACTACCAGCTGAGCACTAGATATTGTGTAGTGAACACCAGATATAGTGTAGTGAACACCAGATATAGTGTAGTGAACACCAGATACAGTGTAGTAAACACCAGATACAGTCAGCTGAGTACTGGATATTATGTGTTGCACGAGATATAGTGTAGTGAACACCAGATACAGTCAGCTGAGTACTAGATATTATGTGGTGTGCACCAGATATAGTGTAGTGAACACCAGATACAGTCAGCTGAGTACTAGATATTATGTGGTGTGCACCAGATATAGTGTAGTGAACACCAGATACAGATATATTGTAACACCAGAGCCAGATATATTGTAGTGCACACCAGATCCTGTCAGTCAAGAGCCAGATATAGTGTAGTGCACACCAGATACTGTCAGTCAAGAGCCAGATATAGTGTAGTGCACACCAGATACTGTCAGTCAAGAGCCAGATATAGTGTAGTGCACACCCAGTACTGTCAGTTAAGAGGCAGATATAGTGTAGTGCACACACAGTACTGTCAGTTAAGAGGCAGATATAGTGTAGTGCACACACAGTACTGTCAGTTAAGAGCCAGATATAGTGTAGTGCACACCCGGTACTGTCAGTTAAGAGGCAGATATAGTGTAGTGCACACCCGGTACTGTCAGTTAAGAGCCAGATATAGTGTAGTGCACACCCGGTACTGTCAGTTAAGAGCCAGATATAGTGTAGTGCACACCAGATGCTATTAGATGCGCAGTAGATATTGAGTAGTGCACACCCAGTACTGTCAGTTAAGAGCCAGATATAGTGTAGTGCACACCCGGTACTGTCAGTTAAGAGGCAGATATAGTGTAGTGCACACACAGTACTGTCAGTTAAGAGCCAGATATAGTGTAGTGCACACCCAGTACTGTCAGTTAAGAGGCAGATATAGTGTAGTGCACACCCGGTACTGTCAGTTAAGAGCCAGATATAGTGTAGTGCACACCCGGTACTGTCAGTTAAGAGCCAGATATAGTGTAGTGCACACCAGAAGCTATTAGATGTGCAGTAGATATTGAGTAGTGCACACCAGATTCTGTGAGCTCAGCACCAGATATTATGTGTTGTGCCCCAGATGCTACCAGATGTACTCCAGATATTGTGTAGTGCACACCAGATACTGTCAGTTAAGAGCCAGATATTATGTGGTGTGTTCAATACAGTGTGTCAGAACTGTGGTGTGGATTTTAGGACTAGAGTTAAGAACCCTTAAATGAGTCCATTAGCCTGTAGCTCTAGTCCGCACTGTGGCTGTGGAAGTGCTACTCACTCCTCTCGACTTCCTGTCGGGGTGGATGCAGGTTTCGCCGCCTGCTGTAAAGTTGCAGTAAACTTTGAAGGAGTCTCCGGAGCAGCCTTGGTTAGGATCGATGTAATATTCACCTGCGGGAAAACAGGTCCATCGGTCAGACACTGAACGTGACCTCACACACAGTAACAATGACCACATGCACAGCAATGTTCGCTAGAGTCTTGTTCTGTATCTACTATAAGTGATTTAGTATCTACTATAAATGATTATGTGTCTACTTTAAATGTTTCACTATCAATTATAAATGATTCCTTGTCTACTATAAATGATTCTGTATCTACTTTAAATGATTCAGTGTCTAATACAAATGATTCAATATAAACTATAAATGATTCTGTATCTACTATGAATGATTCAATATCTACTAAAGATAATTTAGTATCAACTTTAAATGATTTGGAATCTACTAAATTATAAATGATTCTGTATCTACTATAAATAATTTAGTATCTACTATAAATGATTCTGTATCTACTTTAAATGATTTCGTATATACTATGAATGATTCAGTAACTACTACAAATGATTCAGTATCTACTATAAATTATTCTGCATCTACTATGAATGATTCAGTATCTACTACAAATGATTCAGAATCAACTATAAATGATTCAGAATTAACTATAAATGATTCAGAATCAACTATAAATGATTCTGCATCTACTATGAATGATTCAGTATCTACTACAAATGATTCAGTATCTACTATAAATGATTCAGAATCAACTATAAATGATTCTGCATCTACTATGAATGATTCAGTATCTACTATAAATGATTCAGAATCAACTATAAATTATTCTGTATCTACTATAAATGATTCAGTATCTATTATAAATGTTTCTGCATCTACTTTAAATGTTTCAGTATCTATTGTAAATGATTCAGAATTAACTATAAATTATTCTGCATCTACTATGAATGATTCAGTATCTACTAAAGACAATTTAGTATTAACTATAAATGATTCAGTATCTATTATAAATGTTTCTGCATCTACTTTAAATGTTTCAGTATCAATTATAAATGATTCAGTATCTACTAAAGATAATTTAGTATTAACTATAAATGATTCAGAATCTACTAAATTATAAATGATTCAGTATCTATTGTGAATTATTCAGTATCTGCTATGAGCTGGGTGTATGCGAGCTGTGGATGTGCAGGTGTTACAGAGTGCAGTGTGGGCTGCTGTCGCTGCTGAACAGAGGAATAAAAACAGGTTGTTCTTCTGTATTTAAAAAAAAATACATTTCTGAGAATGAAAATCCGGCAGCGCTGAAAGGTCAGCACAGGCGCTGGCATTTTGTAAGCCATGATTTGGAGGCAGGGGTTAGTTCCCACAGCAGCCTGCAGACAGGACCACCTCTGACACAGTGTGACACGCCGTGTCTACGAACAGCCCTGAAAAAACACCCAGACCGACTGAACCTCATCTGTACTGCGCGTCATATTCACAGGCCGTGTTCGCAGCGAGCCTGTTCCAGATTACTGAACGACTCCATGAGGCTCGATGATGATGGAGACTGCGTGCTAACTGCTGGGCTATAAGCTTCCATTATTTCTCGCCTATATTAGCCTCATAGCTCCTGTACACTTATTTTACTGTGGTGGGCTCTGTTATAATCTAAGCCCCACTCACCGTCTGGGAACTCAGGGTGGCACAGCTGGAGGTCCTTGCAGGTCCTGGCCGGGTTGTTCTGAGTGCCCATTGGGTACTTCATGCGCTCAATGTCCTGTTTGAGATTGTTGAGGGAGCTGAAGATGTCCTCCATGCCTTCGCCGTAGTCCATGATGGTGGCCTCGTCGGCCTGCATGTCGCTGGAGCGCCGGGTCTTCTTGGGTGACTGGATGGGCAGAGGCTGGACGATCTCACCTGGGGGTCCCTGCAGTCCACATACAGGTAACAGAGCGTTATGCTACAAGCTTTGGCACTCCGTTGTATGTACGTCAGTGTTTCTCTAGTGGGCTAAATAAACAAGCCTATGGAACGGTGGTCTATTTAGATATCTACTGTGGCTGGAATCATACAGCTATAAGATCATTCTCACTGAGGTCTGTTACTGAGGTCAGTACATAGAACCTCCACACAATGTATGTCCAAAGAAAACCATATACCTCCAAAATGGCAACTTTACAGGACAGGCCAAAAACCTTCCTCACTTTTAATGCATGTCAATGGAACCAGAAGTATTTCCAAGCTTTTTTGGAGCATTTCTATTGGCCCATTCATCATAGAACTCTCATACAATATAAACAGCAGCTCTCGTATTCAAACGACATAAAAAAATAAAAATCACCAAAAATGGAGATTCATGGACGATATGTTCTAAAGGTTCCAAATTCATTTAAACATGTTGTTCTCCTACGACAAGGAACCTTTGATCTCCAACCCTGTCCTTTAAATAAACCTCATTAGGCTTCAGTACCCCACCATAATTGTTTGTATTCAGCATTTCGAAGAGCTGGGGGTCCCAAAACTAAGCAAAACAGAACAGAGTGAAACTCACAGGAGGTCCAGGAGGTCCGACCAAGCCTGTGTCTCCCTTTGCACCAGCAGGACCCTGGGGGAAAAAAAACAATGCACAAAAGTGAGTCTCAGCTCGAGATGTGACTCTAAACGATATAGATATTATAATCAGAGCTTTACTTACGGATGAACCTTTGGCTCCCTTTGGCCCTTGTGGACCCTGAAGAGAGAATCAGAGAAGAATCTGTTCAGTAACTCAGTTTGTTTACGTTAAGTGTAAAAGAGAGAGAGAGAGATGTGGATTAGGGACTTACAGGCAGTCCAGGAGGTCCAGGGGGGCCGATGGGACCAGCAGCACCAGCTATTCCCTACAGAGGCGAGAACGAGGGGGCATACAGTGAATTAAGGCTGTGAACCGCATCATTGACTTGTTTGTGTTGGTCTCTGCTTTAACTGGATTAGAAGCTCCCCCTGGAGTAGGCAGGTGGGCCTCAAGCACGTACCACAGTGCACCACTTTGTTTCAACCGAGTTGCACACACGTTGCCGTGTTACTGGTGTAAATGGGTGCTCATCACTGAAGAGCTTTCTCAGTCTGAAGGTTATGACCAGTTATGGTTCTCAGCCCATATTACGAACCTGACTCGGTCATGCAGAGACATTCTCTACAACATCAGACGCATCAGACCCTTCCTCTCTCAGGAGGCCTCCCAGGTGCTCGCCCAGTCTCTTGTCATTTCAAGGCTCGACTACTGCAACTCACTCCTGGCTGGTCTTCCTCTGCAGACCATCAGGACCTTCAACTGATCCAGAATGCAGCAGCACGGCTCGTCTTCAATCTTCCCAAGTTCACTCATATCACTCCACTGCTGCTCTACCTTCACTGGCTTCCTGTAGCTGCTTACATTCAGTTTAAAGTTCTGATGCCTACAAAGCCAAGAATAGACCAGCTCCTCCAGACCTTATGGCAATGGTCAAAAGTCGAACCACACCTCGAGCCCTTCGCGCCTCAAGTACGGCTCGGCTTTACCTGCCATCACTCAAGATTCATGGTAGCCACACGACAAGACGCTGCTCAGTCCTGGAGCCCAGCTGGTGGAACGAACTTCCACTGGTTGGAGACCACCATCTCTTTGTGAAGCACTTATAAGCACTGATCTACTGAAGCATTGGTAGAAACCATAATTGTACTTGATCTTCTAGGAACTCTGAAGTACTGCGCTGATACTGTATGTAGTCTTGTATTTATTCTCTTCTCTGTAGGTGTTCCTGTTTTGCTAGGTGTTGCTCTGTGTGTTGCAGATACTGAAGTCCAGAATTCAACATCGAGACTCCATCAATCTTTTCAGAATTGGTGTTGACGGTAAAAGTTGGGAAAACTGAATTCTTGATGGACGTTCCACTTAGCTCTCTGGACCTCCACCAGCGCCATGGCTGCCTAGGGTTTCTATTATAATACTGTATCAATACACTGATATCAACTATCGATCTGTTATTATATACAGCACTGTGCAACAGTTTGAGGCACTTGGGGATGTTATTATATTTAAAAAGCTTTTTTTTATTTACTCAGTAAACACTTTATTATTAAATATTAAACAGTATTAATAGAGTAAGTAGTGCTTTTACATACGTCAGTGTGTTTATTTAACCCTTTCCAAGCTTCTCCATGATTTTTCTTTTGTAGAATTACATAATTAAGTGGTGAATTAACAGAAACCACTCAGAATGACTGCTCACTCTAAATTCCAACATACTTTATTTACAAAACACTTCTTTTCAGTTTTGAATTTAATTTATCTGATATTCCCAGATTTTTAAACATCCTTACCATACATAAAGTTTTTAGTCACTCAGAGACATTATTAAATATAAAAAGCTATGTTTTCCAGACAGGAAGTTTTTATTTACTCAGTAAAAACTTTATTATTAAATATTAATCAGTATTAATAGAGTAAGTAGAGCTTTTACATACGTCAGTGTGTTTATTTAACTCTTTCCAAACTTCTCCTAAACAACCCAGTATTATTATCAGTTCTCATCTAATACCTGCTTTGACTGCTCAGTACTTCATTAAACTAAATCAAGATTTGCTGCTGAAGGAACTGAACACATTCATACAATGTCTGGGGCGTCCAGGAGAAATCTGGAACCTAACTTTGTTCTTCAAACTGGATCAAGATCTGATCTACTTCTCTCACAATAACATATTCATGATACTTTGTATTGTATGTATGATTATTTACATCTGTTCTAATCAGATCTGCTGTTCTTACTGGTGATCAGACACTGACTGATCAGCTCAGGTGCTTCAGACTGTTACACAGTAGTGTAGATGTTAAGTCTTTATGATGGTGCTGGTCAGTCTGTGTGCTTGATGATCTCATTCTGTTCACAGCGTATGTTACAGCAGTCTCATTAGTTTTCTTAAAAGAGCCTGATGTTACTGCTGGAAACTGTTTGGACTACGCGAGTCCAGTCTAGAGTCTCTGGAGAATAAATTTGTGAAGCAGAGACTCTTTTTTTCTAAACCCCTTTAAAAGATGGTCACCGTTTCATTAAGTCTCGATTTGAGTGGATTTAATCTCTGACGGCGCTCTAAATCACCAGCCGGCTCTACAGCAGCTGCTAATTGCACGTTCATTCGATTTGCAGTGTTTGTTTAAAAATGGATGAAGTCGTTCTTCATGGGAACTCCGCAGAGTGTCCGCAGAGTGTCCGCTGAGCGCCGGCGACACTCCCGCTAGCTCTGCTTCACTCTGAGCGCTGCAGCTCGGAGAGAAACCGAGACAGGTGGACGTTTAGAGAAGTAGAAGTGTGAAAGAAACATTTTACTACAGTAACCATGTGAATGATGTGAATGCTTGACATGATGGCAGCAGCCGCCCTCCAGTCCAGCGGGTATAACAACCACCCAACAACCCACCTCACCCCCAAACCACCCCACCCCACCCCCAAACCACCCCATCCCACCCCCAAACCACCCCACCCCACCCCCAAACCACCCCACCCCACCCCACCCCACCCCACCCCACCCCACCCCCAAACCACCTCACCCCCAAACCACCCCACCCCACCCCCAAACCACCCCACCCCACCCCACTTAGCAAGCTCACTGTTATTATACACACATAAAGCAGGACGTCATTTACAGTACTGCTAACAAAGAGAGAGAGAGAGAGAGAGAGAGAGAGAGAGAGAGAGAGGAAGTGGGAAAAAGAGAGAGAGGGAAATAGAAAGAGAGATGGAAAGAGAAGAAGGGAAAGAGAACGAGAGAAAGAGGGATAGAGAAAAGGAGGGACAGAAAGAGAGAGGAAAAGGTAGAAAGAGAGAGAGGGAGAGAGAGCGGGGAGAGAAGGGGGGAGAGAAAAAAAGAGAGAGAAAGGTAGGGAGAGAGAGGAAAGGGGAGAAAGAGAGAGAAGGAGAGAGACGTATGGACAGAGGGAGAGAGAGAGAAAGAGAGGGAGAAAGAGAGAGTGGGGGAGGGGGAGAAAGGGGAAGGGGGAGAGAGAAAGAGGGAAAGAAATAAGGGAAAAGAGAAAGAGAGATAGAGAAAGGGAGGGAGAGAGATGAAAAGGTAGAAAAAGAGGAGGAGGGAGAGAGAGGGGCGAGAGAAAGGGAGAGAGAGAGAGAGAGGAAAAGGGAGAAAGAGAGAAGGAGAGAGAAAGGGAGAGGGGAAGGGAGGGACAGAGAGAGGAAAGGGGAGAAGGAGAGAGAAGGAGGAACAGAGTGTGAGAGAGAGAGGAAAGGGGAGAAAGAGAGAGAAGGAGAGAGAAGGAGGAACAGAGTGTGAGAGAGAGAGGAAAGGGGAGAAAGAGAGAGAAGGAGAGAGAAGGAGGAACAGAGTGTGAGAGAGAGAGGAAAGGGGAGAAGGAGAGAGAAGGAGGAACAGAGTGTGAGAGAGAGAGGAAAGGGGAGAAAGAGAGAGAAGGAGAGAGAAGGAGGAACAGAGTGTGAGAGAGAGAGGAAAGGGGAGAAAGAGAGAGAAGGAGAGAGAAGGAGGAACAGAGTGTGAGAGAGAGAGGAAAGGGGAGAAGGAGAGAGAAGGAGGGACAGAGTGTGAGAGAGAGAGGAAAGGGGAGAAAGAGAGAGAAGGAGAGAGAAGGAGGAACAGAGTGAGAGAGAGAGAGGAAAGGGGAGAAAGAGAGAGAAGGAGAGAGAAGGAGGAACAGAGTGAGAGAGAGAGAGGGTGGTAGAGAGAGCATGTGTAAAGTTTCATGTTTAGATGTATTGTTTTACAGACTAGACGATTTTCTCTTCTGTTGTAGGGAGAAAAAGGGAGGGAGGACGAGGGACAGAACAGAGAGGGAGGTGTAAGAGTGAAGGATAGAATAAGAAACAGAGAAAGCAGAGACAGGGATGGTAAGATTAGGCGGAGTTGGGGGGCAAAGAGGGACAAAGAGGGAGACAAGAGAGAGAAACACAAAAAGAAAAGAAGGACAGGGACAGACAGGGAGAGAGAGAGAGACAGACAGGTAGAAAGAGAAAGGGACAAAGGTGGAGAAAAAAAATGAGATTGAGAGAGAAGAGAGATCAAACCAGAGATAGAAAGATAGAGAAACATAAATAAAATGGAAAGAAAAGGCAGAAAGGGGAAAGATAAAATGAGAGACAGAGTGAAAGAGAGAACAGAGTGATAAGATTAGAACGACAGAGTGAAAGAGAGAACAGAGAGATAAGATAAGAACGACAGAGTGAAAGAGAGAACAGAGATAATATAAGAACGACAGAGTGAAAGAGAGAACAGAGATAAGATAAGAACGACAGAGTGAAAGAGAGAACAGAGATAATATAAGAACGACAGAGTGAAAGAGAGAACAGAGATAAGATAAGAACGACAGAGTGAAAGAGAGAACAGAGAGATAAGATTAGAACGACAGAGTGAAAGAGAGAACAGAGATAAGATAAGAACGACAGAGTGAAAGAGAGAACAGAGAGATAAGATAAGAACGACAGAGTGAAAGAGAGAACAGAGAGATAAGATTAGAACGACAGAGTGAAAGAGAGAACAGAGAGATAAGATAAGAACGACAGAGTGAAAGAGAGAACAGAGATAAGATAAGAACGACAGAGTGAAAGAGAGAACAGAGATAAGATAAGAACGACAGAGTGAAAGAGAGAACAGAGATAAGATAAGAACGACAGAGTGAAAGAGAGAACAGAGATAAGATAAGAACGACAGAGTGAAAGAGAGAACAGAGATAAGATAAGAACGACAGAGTGAAAGAGAGAACAGAGTGATAAGATTAGAACGACAGAGTGAAAGAGAGAACAGAGTGATAAGATAAGAACGACAGAGTGAAAGAGAGAACAGAGATAAGATAAGAACGACAGAGTGAAAGAGAGAACAGAGATAATATAAGAACGACAGAGTGAAAGAGAGAACAGAGATAAGATAAGAACGACAGAGTGAAAGAGAGAACAGAGATAAGATAAGAACGACAGAGTGAAAGAGAGAACAGAGATAATATAAGAACGACAGAGTGAAAGAGAGAACAGAGAGATAAGATAAGAACGACAGAGTGAAAGAGAGAACAGAGAGATAAGATTAGAACGACAGAGTGAAAGAGAGAACAGAGAGATAAGATAAGAACGACAGAGTGAAAGAGAGAACAGAGATAAGATAAGAACGACAGAGTGAAAGAGAGAACAGAGATAAGATAAGAACGACAGAGTGAAAGAGAGAACAGAGATAAGATAAGAACGACAGAGTGAAAGAGAGAACAGAGATAAGATAAGAACGACAGAGTGAGAAGAGAGAACAGAGATAAGATAAGAACGACAGAGTGAAAGAGAGAACAGAGATAAGATAAGAACGACAGAGTGAAAGAGAGAACAGAGAGATAAGATAAGAACGACAGAGTGAAAGAGAGAACAGAGATAAGATAAGAACGACAGAGTGAAAGAGAGAACAGAGATAAGATAAGAACGACAGAGTGAAAGAGAGAACAGAGTGATAAGATTAGAACGACAGAGTGAAAGAGAGAACAGAGTGATAAGATAAGAACGACAGAGTGAAAGAGAGAACAGAGATAAGATAAGAACGACAGAGTGAAAGAGAGAACAGAGATAATATAAGAACGACAGAGTGAAAGAGAGAACAGAGATAATATAAGAACGACAGAGTGAAAGAGAGAACAGAGATAAGATAAGAACGACAGAGTGAAAGAGAGAACAGAGATAAGATAAGAACGACAGAGTGAAAGAGAGAACAGAGTGATAAGATAAGAACGACAGAGTGAAAGAGAGAACAGAGTGATAAGATAAGAACGACAGAGTGAAAGAGAGAACAGAGATAAGAACGACAGAGTGAAAGAGAGAACAGAGATAAGATAAGAACGACAGAGTGAAAGAGAGAACAGAGATAAGATAAGAACGACAGAGTGAAAGAGAGAACAGAGAGATAAGATAAGAACGACAGAGTGAAAGAGAGAACAGAGATAAGATAAGAACGACAGAGTGAAAGAGAGAACAGAGTGATAAGATTAGAACGACAGAGTGAAAGAGAGAACAGAGTGATAAGATAAGAACGACAGAGTGAAAGAGAGAACAGAGATAAGATAAGAACGACAGAGTGAAAGAGAGAACAGAGATAATATAAGAACGACAGAGTGAAAGAGAGAACAGAGATAAGATAAGAACGACAGAGTGAAAGAGAGAACAGAGATAAGATAAGAACGACAGAGTGAAAGAGAGAACAGAGATAATATAAGAACGACAGAGTGAAAGAGAGAACAGAGAGATAAGATAAGAACGACAGAGTGAAAGAGAGAACAGAGAGATAAGATTAGAACGACAGAGTGAAAGAGAGAACAGAGAGATAAGATAAGAACGACAGAGTGAAAGAGAGAACAGAGATAAGATAAGAACGACAGAGTGAAAGAGAGAACAGAGATAAGATAAGAACGACAGAGTGAAAGAGAGAACAGAGATAAGATAAGAACGACAGAGTGAAAGAGAGAACAGAGATAAGATAAGAACGACAGAGTGAGAAGAGAGAACAGAGATAAGATAAGAACGACAGAGTGAAAGAGAGAACAGAGATAAGATAAGAACGACAGAGTGAAAGAGAGAACAGAGAGATAAGATAAGAACGACAGAGTGAAAGAGAGAACAGAGATAAGATAAGAACGACAGAGTGAAAGAGAGAACAGAGATAAGATAAGAACGACAGAGTGAAAGAGAGAACAGAGTGATAAGATTAGAACGACAGAGTGAAAGAGAGAACAGAGTGATAAGATAAGAACGACAGAGTGAAAGAGAGAACAGAGATAAGATAAGAACGACAGAGTGAAAGAGAGAACAGAGATAATATAAGAACGACAGAGTGAAAGAGAGAACAGAGATAATATAAGAACGACAGAGTGAAAGAGAGAACAGAGATAAGATAAGAACGACAGAGTGAAAGAGAGAACAGAGATAAGATAAGAACGACAGAGTGAAAGAGAGAACAGAGTGATAAGATAAGAACGACAGAGTGAAAGAGAGAACAGAGTGATAAGATAAGAACGACAGAGTGAAAGAGAGAACAGAGATAATATAAGAACGACAGAGTGAAAGAGAGAACAGAGAGATAAGATAAGAACGACAGAGTGAAAGAGAGAACAGAGATAAGATAAGAACGACAGAGTGAGAAGAGAGAACAGAGATAAGATAAGAACGACAGAGTAAGAAGAGAGAACAGAGATAAGATAAGAACGACAGAGTGAAAGAGAGAACAGAGACAAGATAAGAACGACAGAGTGAAAGAGAGAACAGAGATAAGATAAGAACGACAGAGTGAAAGAGAGAACAGAGTGATAAGATAAGAACGACAGAGTGAAAGAGAGAACAGAGTTAAGATAAGAACGACAGAGTGAAAGAGAGAACAGAGATAAGATAAGAACGACAGAGTGAAAGAGAGAACAGAGAGATAAGATAAGAACGACAGAGTGAAAGAGAGAACAGAGATAAGATAAGAACGACA
>CM038705.1:49088889-49093889 GCA_021613375.1 Megaleporinus macrocephalus
CCCACTTTATATAAAGACTCAGTCAGAGACTGCCTCAGTCAGAGACTGCCTCAGTCAGAGACTGCCTCAGTCAGAGACTGCCTCAGTCATAGACTGCCTCAGTCAGAGACTGCCTCTACCTGTGCAGCTTCTAAAGCTTTGCTATCCAGATTTCAAACAGAGACTCTTTTCTTTGGTATTTAGTTTAAACTGTAAACACTGTTTGACCAGAGGAGGACGGGTCTCCACTTGTGAGTCTGGTTCCTCCCAAGGTTTCTTCCTCCAGTCTGAGGGAGGTGTTCTTGCCACTGTTGCCTCTGGTTTGCTCACTGGAGGGTATATGTTGTAACTGTCTGTTTTCAAAACTCTGTAAAGCTGCTTTGAGACAACATCGTTGTAAAAAGCGCTATATAAATAAAATTGACTTGACTTGAAATAAATTGACTTAATAACGTTACATAACTCATTATCCAGCTGCTGAACACTATACACACAACCAGACACGTATCTCCACACACTGTCCAGCTCATCAGCTCCACTGACCACACAGGAGGATTCTCTGTATACTTTATTACTCTGTTCTTTAATGATCAGGTAAAACAACAGTGTCACTGCTGCACTGCTGTGTCTGATCCACTCACACCAGCACAACACACACTAACACCATCACTGCAGTGCTGAGAATGACCCACCTCCCAAATAGTACCTGCTCTGTGGTGAACAGGGTAATAAATTATACAGAGAATCAGATGAACTACAGTCTGTAGGTGTAGCTCCTGTATGGTCAGTGGAGCTGATACAGTAGAAACTTGGTACTGAGTGTACTAAATTTAGTGACCCGCTAATTAAATTTGTAATTTTATATTTTAATTTTTATATTATATTAGGTGAATAAACAGTGATTGTGTATTAAAGTGTGTTTTGTGGAAGTTGTGTTCACTTGTTCTTACACGGACTGTGGGTTTAATCTATAACTGTGTGTTTCTGTGGAGGAACTGAATGAATGGACGTCTGTGTGAGTGAACAGAGTGAACAGAGTGAACAGAGTGAACAGGGTGAACTGCTCACCTTGGCTCCTTTCTCTCCTTGCCTGCCCTCGGCTCCTGCTGCTCCTGGGGGTCCCTGCAGGGGTGGAAGAGACAAAGATCACTGTGATGCATCTGCTTAACATCATGGCTAGTAGTTATGAGACCTTTCAGAAGCAAAACTTCACAGTTTGAAGGACTTATCAGCTGCTGAGTAGTTACTTATCCATCCATCCATCCGTCCATCCATCCATCTATCTATCCATCCATCCATCATCCCTCCACCCATTCATCTATCCATCCATCCTTCCATCATCCCTCCACCCATTCATCCATTCCTCCACCCATCCATCCAACGATCTATCCATCCATGCATTCATCAATCCATCTATCCACCCCTCAATCCAACCACTCATCTGTCCAGCCATCCATCGACCCATCTATCTATCCATCCAATCATCTATCCACCCATCCATCCACCTCTCCATCCATCAACCCATCTATCCAGCCATCCATCCACACATCTATCTATCCATCCATCCATTCATCTATCCATCCATCCATCTATCCATCCATTCATCTATCCATCCATCCACCCATCCATCCTTCCATCCATCTCTACACCCATGCATCCATCCATCCATCCATCCATCCATCCATTAATCCACTCATCCATCCATCAGCTCAGGCTAAAGTCTGGGTGAAGCCATAAAAGAACCTCTGTTGGTTCCTTATAGGAAAGTTCTGTAAATCCAATAGAACCTTAAGTCTGTAATAACTGGTGATGACCCGTAAAGCAAGTGTTCTATAATCTGAATGTATTAATATTAATATCTGTATTTATTAATCTTTATGTATTAATATTAATATCTGTATTTGTTAATCTTTATGTATTAATATTAATATCTGTATTGGTTAATCTTTATGTATTAATATTAATATCTGTATGTGTTAATCTTTATGTATTAATATTAATATCTGTATTTATTAATCTTTATGTATTAATATTAATATCTGTATTTATTAATCTTTATGTATTAATATTAATATCTGTATGTGTTAATCTTTATGTATTAATATTAATATCTGTATTTATTAATCTTTATGTATTAATATTAATATCTGTATTTGTTAATCTTTATGTATTAATATTAATATCTGTATGTGTTAATCTTTATGTATTAATATTAATATCTGTATGTGTTAATCTTTATGTATTAATATTAATATCTGTATTTATTAATCTTTATATATTAATATTAATATAGTTCTTATTCTTATAGAAGTGTTTTAGTTTTACTGCTGCTGTTTACTGTGTTTTGTTCTGCATGTCATTTTATACATTAACATCTATTAAAGTGTAACTATTAAAAAAATCAACTAACAATGTAATAAAGATACCAGTGAACGACTGATCATGTGAAACGTTCTCCTGATCAATACTTTAATCTCTAATGTCGTACGTTATTGCTGATGATATCTTGTGAACAGATGATGTAATAGTCATATCTGATTATCGGCTCGTTACTACGGTAATGGTTTCTGTGCTGCGTCTCTATTTTAGAGGAAAACAAACGGCTGGGAAAGAAAAGAGGAGGATCAATAAGAGGCTGTTAGGACTTCACGAATGAACAAGCACTCTAAATAAATAAATAAATAAATAAATAAATAAATAAATAAATAAATAAATAAAGCACTATTTCTTTCAGAGTCAGAGTTCTGTTTGCTGAAGTAGACAAAGAGAAAGATAAAATGATAGAAGGACAACAAGACAAGGAGAAAAGAAAGAAAAGAGTAAAAGACAAAATAGAAAATAAGTAAGACAGAGAGAGACAGACAAAAGCAGAATAGGAGAGAAAAAACAGAGAGAAAGAAAGAAAGAGAGAGATATATTGAGATAGACAGAGATAGTAAAACAGAGAGAGAGAAAACAGAAGAGTGTGAGAGAGAGATAAGGAAAAAGGCAGAGAGAAAGCGGCAGAGAGAGAGAGTGTGAAAGAGAGAGATAGTGAGATAGAGAGGAGAGGGAGAGAGAGAGGCAGAGAGAGATAGTGAGATAGAGAGGAGAGGGAGAGAGAGAGGAAGGTAGAAGACTAGGAGAGAGAGAGAAGGACAAAAACAGAGAGAGAAAGAGGCAGACAGAGAGATAGTGAGATAGGAAGGAGAGAGAGAGATAGTGAGATAGAGAGGAGAGGGAGAGAGAGGAGTAGGTGAGAGAGATAGTGAGATAGGAAGGAGAGAGGGAAAAGTAGGAGAGAGAGATAGTGAGATAGAGAGGAGAGGGAGAGAGAGGGAAAAGTAGGAGAGAGAGATAGTGAGATAGAGAGGAGAGGGAGAGAGATAGTGAGATAGAGAGGAGAGGGAGAGAGAGGGAGGGAGAGAGATAGTGAGATAGAGAGGAGAGGGAGAGAGAGGGAGGGAGAGAGATAGTGAGATAGAGAGGAGAGGGAGAGAGAAAAATAGGAGAGAGAGATAGTGAGATAGAGAGGAGAGGGAGAGAGAAGAGTAGGTGAGAGAGATAGTGAGATAGAGAGGAGAGAGGGAAAAGTAGGAGAGAGAGATAGTGAGATAGAGAGGAGAGGGAGAGAGAGGGAAAAGTAGGAGAGAGAGATAGTGAGATAGAGAGGAGAGGGAGAGAGAGGGAAAAGTAGGAGAGAGAGATAGTGAGATAGAGAGGAGAGGGAGAGAGAGGGAAAAGTAGGAGAGAGAGATAGTGAGATAGAGAGGAGAGGGAGAGAGAGGGAGGGAGAGAGATAGTGAGATAGAGAGGAGAGGGAGAGAGAAAAATAGGAGAGAGAGATAGTGAGATAGAGAGGAGAGGGAGAGAGAGGGAGGGAGAGAGATAGTGAGATAGAGAGGAGAGGGAGAGAGAAAAATAGGAGAGAGAGATAGTGAGATAGAGAGGAGAGGGAGAGAGAGGGAGGGAGAGAGATAGTGAGATAGAGAGGAGAGAGAGAGAGAGAGAGAGAGAGAGAGAAAGAAAGAGTGAGTGCAGCTCTGTTTCCTGTCTCTGTATGTGAAGTGCTGTGTAAGCAGAAGCTCTGGGCTCAGTTCAGAACACGCTGAGGTCTAAATTACAGATGCAGCTGAACGAGTGCTGCTGTTTCTCCTTCCCTCCTGGAGCTTCACTAAACTCCTCCACTGATCAAACACCACCGTCCACACCTCTAATCCTCCACAGCACCTCCATTAGCATATCACAGATACACTGTCCAGAAGAACACCAGCTCCTCCAGCCTTCAGTAACTCTATCTGCTGACAGGACCTCCATTAGCATATCACAGATACACTGTCCAGAAGAACACCAGCTCCTCCAGCCTTCAGTAACTCTATCTGCTGACAGGACCTCCATTAGCATATCACAGATACACTGTCCAGAAGAACACCAGCTCCTCCAGCCCTCAGTAACTCTATCTGCTGACAGGACCTTCATTAGCATATCACAGATACACTGTCCAGAAGAACACCAGCTCCTCCAGCCTTCAGTAACTCTATCTGCTGACAGGACCTCCATTAGCATATCACAGATACACTGTCCAGAAGAACACCAGCTCCTCCAGCCTTCAGTAACTCTATCTGCTGACTGGACCTCCATTAGCATATCACAGATACACTGTCCAGAAGAACACCAGCTCCTCCAGCCTTCAGTAACTCTATCTGCTGACAGGACCTTCATTAGCATATCACAGATACACTGTCCAGAAGAACACCAGCTCCTCCAGCCTTCAGTAACTCTATCTGCTGACTGGACCTTCATTAGCATATCACAGATACACTGTCCAGAAGAACACCAGCTCCTCCAGCCTTCAGTAACTCTATCTGCTGACAGGACCTTCATTAGCATATCACAGATACACTGTCCAGAAGAACACCAGCTCCTCCAGCCTTCAGTAACTCTATCTGCTGACAGGACCTCCATTAGCATATCACAGATACACTGTCCAGAAGAACACCAGCTCCTCCAGCCTTCAGTAACTCTATCTGCTGACTGGACCT
>CM038705.1:49101389-49106389 GCA_021613375.1 Megaleporinus macrocephalus
ATGATACCTGAAACACCCACTGAAATATTGTCTATGGTACTAGTTCTTTTAAAGGTTTATAATGGTACTAGCTACATGGAATGGTTCTTTGCGGTGCTAGATCTGCCCACTGAAACATTCTATATGGTAATAGAACCATCCATTTAAAGGTATTCCGGGTAAGCAGTTCTAATGAGACAATGAGTCAATCAGCCAGGTCAACATTAAGATTAATGAAGTTTAAGGTTTACTTACCCTTTTGCCTGGAGGTCCTGGTGGTCCGGCTTCTCCAGATGGACCAGGAGGACCCTAAAGCAGAGGGACAGCGGTCATGAGTCAAACACAAACTGTCATAGTTCCCAGTTAATAATACTCAAGACTTATTTATGTTAAGCAACAGATCCACTAGAGGGCACTACAGAGATGTCTGCCCATGTTGCATGACCTCTTCATAAAAAGGTCCATCATATATAAAGTTCCTTCCTCTTCTTGTGTCTGTAGACATGTAGCACATAAAATAAACACTACACAGACACTGGGAGACCATACACAGTCCACACAGACACTGGGAGACCATACAAACTCCACACAGACACTGGGAGACCATACACACTCCACTCAGACACTGGGAGACCATACACACTCCACACAGACACTGGGAGACCATACACACTCCACACAGACACTGGGAGACCATACACACTCCACACAGACACTGGGAGACCATACAAACTCCACACAGACACTGGGAGACCATACACACTCCACACAGACACTGGGAGAACATACACACTCCACTCAGACACTGGGAGACCATACAAAGACACTCCACACAGACACTGGGAGACCATACAAACTCCACACAGACACTGGGAGACCATACAAACTCCACACAGACACTGGGAGACCATACAAACTCCACTCAGACACTGGGAGACCATACACACTCCACACAGACACTGGGAGACCATACAAACTCCACACCGACACTGGGAGACCATACAAACTCCACACAGACACTGGGAGACCATACACACTCTACACAGACACTGGGAGACCATACACACTCCACACAGACACTGGGAGACCATACACACTCCACACAGACACTGGGAGAACATACACACTCTACACAGACACTGGGAGAACATACACACTCTACACAGACACTGGGAGACCATACAGACTTTACACAGACACTGGGAGAACATACACACTCTACACAGACACTGGGAGAACATACACACTCTACACAGACACTGGGAGAACATACACACTCTACACAGACACTGGGAGACCATACAGACTTTACACAGACACTGGGAGACCATACAAACTCCACACAGACACTGGGAGACCATACAAACTCCACACAGACACTGGGAGACCATACAAACTCCACACAGACACTGGGAGACCATACATACTCCACACAGACACTGGGAGACCATACAAACTCCACACAGACACTGGGAGACCATACAAACTCCACACAGACACTGGGAGACCATACAGACTTTACACAGACACTGGGAGACCATACACACTCTACACAGACACTGGGAGACCATACACACTCTACACAGACACTGGGAGACCATACAGACTCTACACAGACACTGGGAGACCATACAGACTTTACACAGACACTGGGAGACCATACACACTCTACACAGACACTGGGAGACCATACAGACTCTACACAGAAACTGGGAGACCATACAAAGTCTACACAGACACTGGGAGACCATACAAAGTCTACACAGACACTGGGAGACCATACAAAGTCTACACAGACACTGGGAGAACAAACAAACTCCACACTAAAGGAACCTGGTTGCCCGGCCAAGGAATCGAACCCAGACCCTTCTTGCTGGGGTGCAACAGCACTACCCACTACAGTGTCTCCCATTATTTAATATAGCCTCTCTTTAATAAACCCTAATATGTTAAGATATCAAATAATATGATCTGACATCTAGTAATACTAGCAAACAAGCTTCTCTTCAGGCATCAGAAGAACTGAGAGCGGGCATATGAACCTCTGCTTATTAATTGAAAACTAACTGGGTGCGATCTGACAAACACAGAACTGAATACAAGTGAATATAACATATAAATATAAATAAAAGTTCATTTTAGTGCGCGATGAGGCCCTGATCAGAGCAGGCTGGACGTTCATAGCACTAGAAATCTCTTCCCATTAAACTTTAATACTTCTGCAGATTGTCGACTGGGCGGTGCATTAAACCCTCACCACACAACATTGATCTGTTAAAGCACAGTTCTAAAATACATCCACTTCAATAAAAGGTAAATTAGACCTTTTCCTGCTGGCTCGGGGTCCAAATTGCATTCATAAATGTTAATAAGGATCTGGATTCATGCCCTCGTGCCACCGTCCGAGCAAACGGCGATCGTCCTTCGCTGTTTGGTGGTAATATTTCAGAGACTGTCTTTTAAACAGGGAAAGAAACCGCAGTGTTTCTCTGTTCGCCTCACTCTGAGGAGTGAAACTGGTGGCGGAATAAAAAGTTTACCTAAAGCAATAATTTACCTACAGCTCTGAGCTCAGCGGGGAACTACCACGCGGCGGAAAATCTCTTATAAACATTAACTACAGCAGACGCTCGGGGAACTGCGGTCCCGATTCATATTAGACCAATAAGAAAGCCTGAATTGTAGCTCAGTGCAAACGGCATACACGGAAGCCCTTCGTTCACCAGAGTTTGTGGTCATAAAGCTTCTGGTGACAGTTAGTAAAGTTTGAACGTCACTTTAACCCACAGAGTTTTATCAGAGAGATGTTGAAATAATGTTTTATTCTCTTATAAAATAGATTTGATTTATTAACACGTACATCATATAGACACTGGCAGACCCTACACACTCCACTCAGACACTGGGAGACCATACACACTCCACACAGACACTGAGAGACCATACAAACTCCACACAGACACTGGGAGACCATACAAACTCCACACAGACACTGAGAGACCATACAAACTCCACACAGACACTGGGAGACCATACAAACTCCACACAGACACTGAGAGACCATACAAACTCCACACAGACACTGGGAGACCATACACACTCCACACAGACACTGGGAGACCATACACACTCCACACAGACACTGAGAGACCATACAAACTCCACACAGACACTGGGAGACCATACAAACTCCACACAGACACTGGGAGACCATACACACTCCACACAGACACTGGGAGACCATACACACTCCACACAGACACTGAGAGACCATACACACTCCACACAGACACTGGGAGACCATACAAACTCCACACAGACACTGGGAGACCATACAAACTCCACACAGACACTGGGAGACCATACAGACTCAACACAGACACTGAGAGACCATACAAACTCCACACAGACACTGGGAGACCATACACACTCCACACAGACACTGGGAGACCATACACACTCCACACAGACACTGGGAGACCATACACACTCCACACAGACACTGAGAGACCATACACACTCCACACAGACACTGGGAGACCATACACACTCCACACAGACACTGAGAGACCATACAAACTCCACACAGACACTGGGAGACCATACACACTCCACACAGACACTGGGAGACCATACACACTCCACACAGACACTGGGAGACCATACACACTCCACACAGACACTGGGAGACCATACACACTCCACACAGACACTGGGAGACCATACACACTCCACACAGACACTGAGAGACCATACAAACTCCACACAGACACTGGGAGACCATACACACTCCACTCAGACACTGGGAGACCATACACACTCCACACAGACACTGGGAGACCATACACACTCCACACAGACACTGAGAGACCATACAAACTCCACACAGACACTGGGAGACCATACACACTCCACACAGACACTGGGAGACCATACACACTCCACACAGACACTGGGAGACCATACACACTCCACACAGACACTGGGAGACCATACACACTCCACACAGACACTGAGAGACCATACAAACTCCACACAGACACTGGGAGACCATACAAACTCCACACAGACACTGGGAGACCATACACACTCCACACAGACACTGAGAGACCATACACACTCCACACAGACACTGGGAGACCATACAAACTCCACACAGACACTGAGAGACCATACAAACTCCACACAGACACTGAGAGACCATACAAACTCCACACAGACACTGGGAGACCATACAAACTCCACACAGACACTGAGAGACCATACACACTCCACACAGACACTGGGAGACCATACACACTCCACACAGACACTGGGAGACCATACACACTCCACACAGACACTGGGAGTGTACTGTTTAAATGCTTATTAATAGGTTATAAACTGTTGAGAATAGATCTTAATATGTGGTGTTTACTACAGTTTCTGATGGTGTAAATCCAGCTATGAGGTTTTGATGTGAGATGAATTGTTCATAAATAAAATACACTTACAGGCTGACCGGCTTCACCATCTTCTCCCTTCTCTCCCGGACTGCCATCAGTTCCCTGCAGAAAGAGCGAGCAGCGCGTAGATTAGCGGGAGCAGAGATGGATCCAATATCCAGACCCGTTTAAATCCCTTTACGTACTCTGGCTGCTCAGGGCTGGATATATTTTATATGAGGCAATGATGAAAATGTCTGACTTATGTTTAAATTAAACATCAAAACTAAACGACAGATTTAAGATTCATCACTTTTTTCGCTGTCTTGTGTGAACAGATGCCATAAACACAGATCAAATCAGATACTCACAGCAACACCAGGCTCACCGGGAGGACCTGGGTCTCCAGGGAAGCCAACAGGACCCTAAAGTAGCAAAAACAGTAGGTTACAATATCATTCGCGCCACTTAAGGATTAACCTGATATAATAATAATACTGTATATATAAAAAAAGCTCATTTGGTTTCATACATTATAGAGTAAATGGGAGTTAATCAAGAAAGGGAACATGTGGGAACAGAAGATGTAATTAATGT
>CM038705.1:49116389-49118889 GCA_021613375.1 Megaleporinus macrocephalus
AGGGGGAGATAGAGAGACTGAGAGAGATAGAGGGGGAGATAGAGAGACTGAGAGAGAGAGAGATAGAGGGGGAGATAGAGAGACTGAGAGAGAGAGAGATATAGAGGGGGAGATAGAGAGACTGAGAGAGATAGAGGGGGAGATAGAGAGACTGAGAGAGAGAGATAGAGGGGGAGATAGAGAGACTGAGAGAGAGAGAGAGAGATAGAGGGGGAGATAGAGAGACTGAGAGAGAGAGAGAGAGATAGAGAGACTGAGAGAGAGAGAGAGATATAGAGGGGGAGATAGAGAGACTGAGAGAGAGAGATAGAGGGGGAGATAGAGAGACTGAGAGAGAGAGAGAGATAGAGGGGGAGATAGAGAGACTGAGAGAGAGAGAGATAGAGGGGGAGATAGAGAGACTGAGAGAGAGAGAGATAGAGGGGGAGATAGAGAGACTGAGAGAGAGAGAGATAGAGGGGGAGATAGAGAGACTGAGAGAGAGAGAGATAGAGGGGGAGATAGAGAGACTGAGAGAGAGAGAGATAGAGGGGGAGATAGAGAGACTGAGAGAGAGAGAGATAGAGGGGGAGATAGAGAGACTGAGAGAGAGAGAGAGATAGAGGGGGAGATAGAGAGACTGAGAGAGATAGAGGGGGAGATAGAGAGACTGAGAGAGAGAGAGATAGAGGGGGAGATAGAGAGACTGAGAGAGAGAGAGATAGAGGGGGAGATAGAGAGACTGAGAGAGATAGAGGGGGAGATAGAGAGACTGAGAGAGAGAGAGATAGAGGGGGAGATAGAGAGACTGAGAGAGAGAGAGAGAGATGGAGGGGGAGATAGAGAGACTGAGAGAGAGAGAGATAGAGGGGGAGATAGAGAGACTGAGAGAGATAGAGGGGGAGATAGAGAGACTGAGAGAGAGAGAGAGATATAGAGGGGGAGATAGAGAGACTGAGAGAGATAGAGGGGGAGATAGAGAGACTGAGAGAGAGAGATAGAGGGGGAGATAGAGAGACTGAGAGAGATAGAGGGGGAGATAGAGAGACTGAGAGAGAGAGAGAGATATAGAGGGGGAGATAGAGAGACTGAGAGAGAGAGAGATAGAGGGGGAGATAGAGAGACTGAGAGAGATAGAGGGGGAGATAGAGAGACTGAGAGAGAGAGAGAGAGATAGAGGGGGAGATGGAGAGACTGAGAGAGAGAGATAGAGGGGGAGATAGAGAGACTGAGAGAGAGAGAGAGATATAAAGGGGGAGATAGAGAGACTGAGAGAGAGAGATAGAGGGGGAGATAGAGAGACTGAGAGATATAGAGGGGGAGATAGAGAGACTGAGAGAGAGAGAGATAGAGGGGGAGATAGAGAGACTGAGAGAGAGAGAGAGATATAGAGGGGGAGATAGAGAGACTGAGAGAGAGAGAGATAGAGGGGGAGATAGAGAGACTGAGAGAGATAGAGGGGGAGATAGAGAGACTGAGAGAGAGAGAGAGAGAGAGAGATAGAGGGGGAGATAGAGAGACTGAGAGAGAGAGAGATAGAGGGGGAGATAGAGAGACTGAGAGAGATAGAGGGGGAGATAGAGAGACTGAGAGAGAGAGAGATAGAGGGGGAGATAGAGAGACTGAGAGAGAGATATATAGAGGGGGAGATAGAGAGACTGAGAGAGAGAGAGAGAGATATAGAGGGGGAGATAGAGAGACTGAGAGAGAGAGAGATAGAGGGGGAGATAGAGAGACTGAGAGAGATAGAGGGGGAGATAGAGAGACTGAGAGAGAGAGAGATAGAGGGGGAGATAGAGAGACTGAGAGAGAGAGATATAGAGGGGGAGATAGAGAGACTGAGAGAGAGAGAGAGAGAGATAGAGGGGGAGATAGAGAGACTGAGAGAGAGAGAGAGAGATAGAGGGGGAGATGGAGAGACTGAGAGAGAGAGATAGAGGGGGAGATAGAGAGACTGAGAGAGATAGAGGGGGAGATAGAGAGACTGAGAGATATAGAGGGGGAGATAGAGAGACTAAGAGAGAGAGAGATAGAGGGGGAGATAGAGAGACTGAGAGAGATAGAGGGGGAGATAGAGAGACTGAGAGAGAGAGATAGAGGGGGAGATAGAGAGACAGAGAGAGATAGAGGGGGAGATAGAGAGACTGAGAGAGAGATAGAGGGGGAGATAGAGAGACTGAGAGAGAGAGAGAGAGATAGAGGGGGAGATGGAGAGACTGAGAGAGAGATAGAGGGGGAGATAGAGAGACTGAGAGAGAGAGAGATAGAGGGGGAGATGGAGGGGGAGATAGAGAGACAGAGAGAGAGAGAGAGATAGAGGGGGAGATGGAGAGACTGAGAGAGAGATAGAAGGGGAGATAGAGAGACTAAGAGAGAGAGAGATAGAGGGGGAGATAGAGAGACTGAGAGAGAGATAGAGGGGGAGATAGAGAGACTGAGAGAGAGAGAGAGATAGAGGGGGAGATGGAGAGACTGAGAGAGATATAGAGGGGGAGATAGAGAGACTGAGAGAGAGAGAGAG
>CM038705.1:49121389-49161389 GCA_021613375.1 Megaleporinus macrocephalus
GGGCGGGGGGGGGGGGGGGGGGGGGGTTGGGGGGGCTCAGACCCCATTAGCACAAACTCAATAAATCAACAGCAAAGCAAAATACATGGCGGCTAATTTACACACAACTCTCCCAAACGCAGTCCATCAGTCGTCATTTCTAGCCACACAGCTAAAGCAGCTAACAGGCAATGGAAGCTAACACCCCACCATGGCTACAATGGTACAAATGGTATGGCTGCCCAGTGAGCTGCCCAGTCAGTACTGCTGTACTGGGCCAACATCACTGCATCCTTTCTTGGTCAGGGCTCCAGTGACCGGGCCAGGTGTACAAATTCCCTACATACTGGCGTAAAAACTAAAGAAGCAAACACTGGAGCTGGTGTGAAACTGAAAAGGAGGAAACTGGCAATGAACTTGATTTGAAAAGTTTAACTAAAGTTTAACTGCACTGCAAATTGCAGTGTGTGACTAACACCAGACTCAATCTGAGTCTCAACGTAAACAAAACAAAGAAACATTCATGAAACAACTTAGTCAAAACTGCTGTACTGGGCCAACATCACTGTATACTTTCATGGTCAGGGCCCCAGTAACAGGGTCAGGAGTACAGATTCACTACATACTGAACTAATGAGTGAATGAAGGCACAAAAACTAGCATTGGCATAAAAACTAAAGAAGCAAACGCTGGAGCTGGTATGAAATTGAAAGGGAGGAAACTGGCGATGAACTTGATTTGACTTTTAAGGCAATAAAGTTTAACTGCATTGCAAGTTGCAGTGTGTGACTAACACCAGACTCAATCTGAGTCTCAACGTAAACAAAACAAAGAAACATTCATGAAACAACTGAATTATATTGTACTAAATAAATGGCTGAGCTGCCCAGTGAGCTGCCCAGTCAATATTGCTGTACTGGGCCAACATCACTGTATACTTTCATGGTCAGGGCCCCAGTGACTGGGCCAGGTGTACAGATTTACTACATACTGAACTAATGAGTGAATGTAGGCATTGGCATAAAACCGAAAGAAGCGTAGGAGTTTGTGAAATTGAAAGGGAGGAAACTGGTGATGAACTTGATTTGACTTTCGAGGCAATAAAGTTTAACTGCATTGCAAATTGCAGACTAGAGTAAAAAAAAAAAACAATATATGGTATGGCTGCCCAGTGAGCTGCCCAGTCAACCCTGCTGTACCTGATCAACATCACTGCAACCTTTCACGGCAAGGGCCCCAGTGACCCAGCCAGATGCACAGATTCACTACATATAGGGTGTGTCTCAAATCCTAGTGAGTGTGTAAGTAGGCTGTCTAGGTAGCAGCTGTGTAAGTAGCAGCGTTCTCTCCTCATCTCTCCTCATAAAACAGATTACTGAGACGCTCTAGTTAGAGAGAGACTGCGTCACGGCTTGTTCCCCCCACTGCAGCACGTGACCGGTGGTTTAGCTGGTTGCTAAGTTACCGGCCGGCATCCAAAACAATAAGCCGAGCCTTAAAAATCTGCTAGTATGAATGCTAATAGCTCGAGTATACAGAGTTGATACTCGTTACAGAGTTAATAATAAAATACTGTTTTGTGTGATTATATGACCAGAAACACATTAAAACTCCAGAGAGAATCAAAATAACTCACATTTTAAAACCACTTCACTGCTCGTAGATTAGCCTGCGGTGCATCATGGGATTGTCTTAGCGGCTGAGGAAGAGTTCGATACTTCTTTAAAATCAGGTCTAAGTAAGGTTCCTCAGTAGACAGTATGTTTAAGGTATGTAAGAATTGGGACAGTCTACATGTCGGGAGCGCATACTATGATGTAAAATGCTGCCTATGTAGGAGCTCAGTAGGATTTGAGACACACCCGAATAATAAACTAAAGAATATTTTGAACGCCGGACTTGGCGTGAAATTGAAAGGGAGGAAACTGCGATACATTTGATTTGACTTGAAGGACCAGAGAGAATGTGCACACCGTGGCCTCATGCCCACTGGAGCAGGTCAGTCAATGCAATTAATGAAATGTAAATGGAAGTGCATTACACCCAATTAAAACTCAATTGAGTCGAACGGCTTGGCGGTCCGGAGGAGCTGTGGTTCCAAGTGGGGGGTCGCTGTAACTCCATTACTATGGCGATTCCACTTCTAATGTATTTATTATGACGGACGTAAGGACTGAAGATTCTTCCGACCGGCTGCCTCCTTTATTGTTATTATCAGATGGAAAGGCTGACACGAAGAAAGACTTAATTACAGCATGTCCCCTCATCGACGCAGGTATTCACTGGAAGGTGCAGCCGTAGTTTTTACCTTTATATCAAAGTATTTACATAGTATGAACATTCCATGATACACGGATCAATAGAAATGCTGTGAAATAGCTTGGAAAGAATTCTGGTTTCATTGACTCACACTATAAGTATGGTCGGTTTTTGGCTTCTCCTGTAAAGTTCCCATTTTGGAGGTGCCTGTTTCTCTTTGCACAGCGACGATATAAAGATATAAAGATTAAATGGAAGCCCACTGAATCAAATGTTTACATTTGAGCTTTGGAGCCATTTCTGAAGACTATTTATATTAAAAATGCTGCTGATGATGTAGACTGTAATGCTGAAGGCCATCACCGGTTGGTACGTTCTAGTGCTACATCTTCAGCGCACAGCCGCTCGTTACACCATCGCGTGCGGTCGGACTAATAACGGCGAAGATGAGGAAAGTAGATGAGCCCGAAATCTGTGCTTATCTCGAACGCACCCCCAATTATGGCTCAGAGGCAAATCAATGAATACTAATGAGCTTCTCTCTGCAAAACGAACTGCCGCTGACTTCACGCTAATGCCTCTAAGGCCGAGTCAGAGAGAGCCACGTGAGCGGAGACCGCAGTCTATCTGTGATTGCTTACTGTGGTGGTTTGAGGCGAGCGTGGGACGGTACATGATGTTAGCGTGACTGTTAGCGTGACTATTAGTGCTAGGCTTAGATGGGCTGACCTGCAGACCGATGGGGCCGGGGGGTCCGGGGAAACCTCTGGACCCTTCGTCTCCCTTCTGCCCAAACATGCCCTGCTGTCCACGTGGTCCCGGCTCTCCATCAGCTCCCTGCACAGGTAGAACAGGTGAACAAGTGATGAGAACCAGCCTTTACAGAATCTAGTATGAATCTGAATGTACATGCGTCACAGCGTACGAGTTCAGGTAAGTGGTTCTACTCACCGCAGGTCCAGGTGCTCCGATGGGACCCTGCAGACCAGCTGGGCCTGGTGGGCCCTAGTAAAGAGCAGAAACAGGAAGAAGAGTTAAATTCACAGCACTGCGAGTTCTACTCCACAGTGATTAAACACGACACCCATCATAAGTCCCGGGACGCGGGAGAGGCGGCAGGAGAGGAAAACGCTGAACTATTAAGAAACAAACTCTGCAGAAAATAACGCTAGACTAGTAAAAACAGAGAGACACAAACAGGAGCTGGAGGTTCTCTCAGCCTGCAGGCCTAGCACTTCAGCTTAACCAGCGTGATCCCAGACCAGGCTGACATTAACTAACCCTATGTTACTGCATGTACTGCTGAGTGTCTCTTTGGTTTATCTATTAAAATCAGTTTACTTCATTATTTAATGTTCCAAGAGTTAATTAAAAATCTTGTTTTTGATCTTAAATCGTTATTTTAATTCTTATTTATTTACTTCATCAACAAAAATAATGTTTGTAAATATGTTCCTGACTGCGAATATGTACAAACATCAACAGTTCCTAATAAACTCCATTATGAATACATCATAAGGGTTCATTCTGAGCAGCATTGTGTGTTAGAAAGAAGTAATACAAACATGATTTTTATTAATAAAGCAACAAAAATAAATCTGAAATCAGGATGTGTGATGATCAGAAACAAGTAGACTGAAGAATTCATGGAAGCTTGAATGATGAAATTCATTTATAGCAAAGAAATAGAAATAAAATCTCAGTCTCTTTAGACCAGGTTGTGCATCGAAGGGTTAACAGAGCAAAGTAAGAAAATGAAAACGTGCTTGTTATCAATCTTTAATTGATCACATAGTTATAAAACATGCAGCAACATGTAACTAAACCCCAAAGTTTCCTATTATTATTTATTATTATTTTCTTACACATCACCCTGGAGACTAAAATCATCAAAACATCAATAGACATACATAAGTACAATATTATGTGATGCTTCTGAGTGAATCAAAATATGAATCATTCATTATATGTACCTAGATACTGTATATTCATGTGTTCTGTTGCAGTAATGAATAAAAATATTATTATACATAATATATATATTATATATGATACAGAGTATCAGAGTACCAACAGTAAAGTTTGGTAGAGGGGGGATAATGAGGTCTGGAGGTGGGGTTTCAGGGTTTGGGCTCCTTTGACGTTAATGCTACAGACATTTCACACAAGTTATATGCTTCCAACATTATGGCAGCAGTTTGGTGAAGAACCTTCTAGTATGACCCTGCATGACCCCCAGCATGTCCCTGGAGACCAAAATCTTCCACACATCAATATACATACATAGGTACAATATTATGAGATGCCTCTAAGTGAATCAAAATATGAATCATTCATTATATGTACCTAGACATGCATATTCATGTGTTCAGATGTTCTGTTGCAGTAATGAATAAAAATATTACTATATATAATATAGTTATTTCCAACCAAAACCAGTTATTCTCACAAATCAAATTATTCTCGCAGTTCTTAAGTGTTTACTTCTAAGAAGGACTTGAAGGCAGATCCATTATATGGCCAAATGTTTGTGGACACCCCTTCTATCAACTGATTAAAGGTGTTTCAGCCACATCCACTGTGAACAGATGTGTAAAATCAAGTTATCTACCAGAGCACCAACAGTAAAGTTTGGTAGAGGGGGGATAATGAGGTCTAGAGGTGGGGTTTCAGGATTTGAGCTCCTTTGACGTTAATGCTACAGACATTTCACACAGTTATATGCTTCCAACATTATGGCAGCAGTTTGGTGAAGAACCTTCCAGCATGGCTGTCACTGTGAACAAAGTCAGATCTATAAAGACCTGGATTGAGGAGTTATGAAGTATGGAGGAACTCAAGAGCCTGACCTGAATACCCCTGGACAACCAAGGGATGAATTGGAATGTGGACTGTAGCCTTGTTAACCTCAAAAGTTCTCACAGAACATGCTAAAATCTTGGAGAAGGTTGTCCTGGATGAGTGGAGGCTGTTGTAGCTCCAAAGTTGGAACTAACTCCATATTAATGCCCATGTTTTTGGAATGGGATGTCCAGGAAGCTTGTGTAGGTATGATGGTCAGATGTCCTGCATATTGTCCCTCAAAAGCAGATCTGATGTGATCTGCTCGCCCTACATCCACCTGCTTGTTCCAACTACTGAGAAGGCCTGGTTGGGCTGACGTGGGTGTGGCTCAGGGAGGAGGCTAAAAGCCGATGGCAGCGATTGGCTAACAGGAGCGATGGACTACATCTCGATTGAAGACTCACCTGTTCGCCTTTGTCAGCTTTGCTCCCCTTCTGTCCCGGCTCGCCCACCTCTCCCTGAAAGAGAGAGAGCAGATATGAGACGCTGGTCCGCAGCAAACAAACCCCACGTTAGAGCTTCAGATGGAGAGATTTCGGTAATTGATTGTTTGGCGTGCCGGTGTGGGATAATTGCGTGTGGGGTGTAGGCGTGGGGGGAGAGGTGCTCTGAGGGTGATCACGCTTCTCCGGCAATTAAATGATGAACAGCAGCTTCAAGCCGAGCATACGCCTGGAATTAGGAGCGCGACGGTTAGGGACGCACATGCCGACTAATTCTTATATTCCTGTAAGTGATGCTGAACCCTTGAACCGCACGGCAGGAAATCTGATTTTCACTAAAAGTGGTGTTTCTGGACGACAGTCTTTATGTAAAAGACATATATTTCCATTAATCGTTCAAAACATGTCTATAAACAGAAAGAATGATCTTATTCCGACAAACATATCCAAGATCTTGACTACATCTTATATATATATATATCATCGCTGTCCAAAGAAAAACAAGTACCTCCGAAAAGAAAACTTTACAGGAGAGACCAAAAACCTATTTCATTTTCACTGGAAGTCAATGGAACCAAAATATCTATTAGTTCATTCATCATGAAACTGTCACACAATGTAAACGACAGCTGTCGAGTTTAAATGAGATGTTTTTCTTTTGGACTGCGACCATATACAAAAAATGAAGCATCCAATTTAAGACTGGATAGAATATTTACTTTGAGCCTTAAAGCCAGTTTTGAAGATTTTCTAGACTAAACATACTACAGGTAATACTACAAGTAATACTACAGGTAATGGAGTCTTTAATGCTGAGGGACATCACGAGGTTCTATGTACACTCTATGTTTTCATATGCTAGCATTGTACTGCACTATGGTGTACAGTTTCAATTAATGTGTTCAAGAAATTGGACAAACAAGAGTTGTGGTAAATTGAGTGTCACTATATTTCAGTTATATATATATATATATATATATATATATATATATATATATATATATATATATATATATATATATATATATATATGTATCTACTTTATTGTTAATTTATTGTTTATTATATTACATATTATATGAATTAAAATGCTGCATACAACTGAATATAAATTACTTATCGCTGCTTTCTTGTATCCTTACTTTTCAGTTTCTAACCTAATTTGAAAGTTTCTGTTGATATTTACACTGTATTTGAATTTTGTGACCAATGGACTATAAGAAAAGACCTAAAGTGTCTTGGAAAGACGTCTGGTTCCATTGACTTCCATTATAAATGAAGCATGTTTTTGCTTCTCCTGTAAAGTTCTAATTTTGGAGGTAACAGTGTCAGTAGTGCTATATTAGCCTCGTCAGTTTAGAGTTAAATATCATTGTGTTACTGATTAAGATGCCGCGCAGCTGAACTAACGGTGGTCTGATTATATGACGATAACACCTGCACTGCCTTTAACACGCAAACAAAATAAATCACCTTGGAAACGAACAATTCTGTAGCTGTTTGATGAAATCTGAGTTTCTCTTTAGTTTCTTTGGGACGTTGGCCGGTAAACGTTGTGGTGGGCGGAGCACGTACAGGTTACCTGGCCCTAAACAATCGTGAAACTGTGAAACCTGAGATTTCTCCGTGCTCTCAATCATCTCCTGAAGATTCAGGCGGCTCTGCGCGCAGACGTTCACGCCCTTGTAAGTGGCAGAAAATAAAGCGGCACAGGCGCTCGGCAGCGAGGCCGCTCGGAGCGATGGAGCCGGTCCTGATGGAGGACTGTGTCAGAGGAAGATGAAACGGAGGCGCTCGTTCACTTTCTCGCCCCGCTCTAATGAGATTTAAGGCTGCCTCCGCCGCGGCTGATGATGATGATGGATACGAGGCAGGCGGGGAGACGGGAGACGGATGTGTCGTGCAGATGGTCTGGCTGCGCGTGCCGTGATGAAGATTGATTACGGATGTGATGGGTGAGATGTGTGTCTCGGAGAGAAGCGGGCGAGTGGCCGAGGTGTGGGCCGGCGGAGACCGGGCTCCAGGCTGGCACCGTCTGTTGCACTGACCTTGTCGCCGTCCTCTCCGGGGGGACCCTGCGGACCAGGGGGACCTGGCAGACCGACTGGACCTTGGACTCCATCACGACCAGCAGGACCCTGTGGCCCTTTCTCACCCTGAACACAACAACACATGTAACAATGTCACTTTTCACCATAACAGCTCCGTAATGTTCACAACTACATACACACACAATAGCCAATGCACAGTAGTCTGTAGTGTATGTATAATATGTATATTCACTATGTACAGATTATAACTAATATGGGATAGTTCATAATAATCATTGTATCATTTACATTAGATATACTTCATAGCATGCACTAAAAAAATAATTCATCATAGATACTAAATGATACAGGGAGTTATTTATCTATAGCTACAAAATAATTGTAACTAATACTTTTTAGTAGATACATTCATAGTAGTTACTAAATAATTCATAGTTTTACTGAATAATTCATAGTAGGTACTGTAGAGTAAGTAGTTCATAGTAGAAACTGAATAATTTATAGTGGATACTGAATAATTTATAGTGGATACTGAAAAATACATAGTAGATACTGAAAAATACATAGTAGAAAGCAAATAATTTATATTAGATACTGAGTTGTTTTAGTAGATACTGAATAATTTATAGTAGATACTGAAAAATACATAGTAGATACTGAAAAATACATAGTAGAAAGCAAACAATTTATATAAGATACTGAATATGTTTAGTAGATACTGAATAATTTATAGTAGATACTGATAAATACATAGTAGATACTGAAAAATACATAGTAGAAAACAAATAATTTATAGTAGATACTGAATAATTTATAGTACTGTATAGGTACTGTATAGTAGGTAGTTCATAGTAGAAACTGTATTGGTACTTACAGGTGCTCCTTTCTCTCCAGCTGGTCCTGGGGGTCCCTGAGGTCCAGTGCGTCCTGGCAATCCAATTGGTCCAGCAGATCCAGCAGCACCTCTCTCACCAGGTGACCCCTACAGGTACACCACACAACAAACGTTCAATAACATGAAAATGTTTTAACTTTAATTTAACTGGAGCTCCGAAGTTCAGTACTTATCAACCATGTACAGTCCAAAGTGGGCTGGATGATAAAAATCCCCCTATTTTATTTTCCAGCATCCTCTGAACACAACAGCTGCCGTTTACATTGTGTGAGAAGTTCTTGGTGAATAGACCAATAGAAGTGCTCCAAAATATGAAATAATAATGAAAAAATTTAAATAAATCTGGTTCCATTGACTTACATTAAGAATAAAGACTGTTTTTGTTCTCTTCTGGAAAGTTACTGTTTTTCTTTACTGTTTCAGCGATGATATGTAGGTTAACCTAAACATGTATTTTTTATAAATGTGTAGAAGATTCTGATGAAAAAACAACATAATCACAATTTCCGATGTTGTCGCTGCCATATAGCCCTAGTACTGTTATCACAATAACAACGTTATTTACATTACACAGCCCTAGTATCACAATATGAAATATTAACTAGTAACTGTATCAATATATAGTATATCCATATTGTGCAGCCCTAATATCAACATTACAATATGTAGTTCTGAGTATATCATATAGACCTAGAAACAGCAATATGGAATTTCATCTACATGATGCAGCACTAGTATTGGTATCACAATATTTAATTTTGTCTATATGGTGTAACTAGCATAAATATTAGAATATGGAATTTTGTCCATATAATTTCTTGGTGAATTGACCAATAAAAATGCTCCAAAATATTAAATAATAATGAAAAAAATTGAAATAATTCTGGTTTAATTGACTTAAATTAAGAGTAAAGACCTGGACAGTGATGATATGTAGGTTTACTGTCTGATCAAGGAACTTCTCTAGATTTTGCATTCATAATTCAGTTGTAAACTCTTCTCTACGCTTGTGCTTTTCAAATAAATCCTAACCGCTTTGGGAACAACTGCTCCAGAAATCATATACATCGTTGCTGTCCAAAGAGTCTTCAGAGTAAAGGCCAAAGACCTTCTTTAGCTTGTAAGTCAATGGAACCAGAATTTTTTCCAAGCTGTTTTGGAGCATTTCTATTGGTCCAATCATCATGAAACCTTCATACAATGTAGATTTCAAATTATCTGTAAAACTAAATTGTTTGATTTCCTTTGGACTATTATAAAAGCTCCAGTGATGATAAGCTAACTGGTCTTTCTTTAGAAGAGTGGTTTGAACAAAGGAGGCTACTGTTGTTTACAATTGTCAGCATGATCGTTCACCATTAAGCTCCAAATGGTAACCAATTACAGACCACAGGCCTTCAGCATTGCCTATACCGACTAACCGGGGGAGGTACAACAATCTCTCATGCAGTACTGGGAGACGGATAAACGTGCTGGGAGAAACACTTGGCTGCAAACTCATCTAGCATAACTTCGCTATTCAAAGAAAAAAAAAAAAGATCTCCAAAATAGTAACTTTACAGGAGAAGTCAAAAACTGTCTTTACTTTTAATGTAAGTCAATGGAACCAGAATTATTTCCAAGCTATTCTGAGGGATTTCTATTGGTCCATTTATCATGAAATGTTAACACAATGTAAACGGCCGATGCTGTGTTCAAACGGTGCAAAAAAAAAAAAATCACAAAAATGGATATCCAGGTTTTTCATTGGATGGTGATGATATACTACTGACTGTCTAGCATCTAATTTGGCATTTCAATGGTCTTTGTCGCTTCTAAAGTTAGAAAACTGTCACCACATCACAGCTTTATGCCTGCGTGGACACTGACCGCTGGTAATCTTCTTACATGAAGAATTTATTGTCGCTGTCCAAAGAAAAGCATCTCCAGAATGACAACTTTACAGGAGAGACCAAAATCCGTCTTTACTGTTAATGTAAGTCAATGGAACCAGAATTTTTCCCAAGCTATTTTAGAGCTTGTCTATTGGTCCACTCTTCATGTTTAAATGATGCAAAAAAAAAAAATGGACAAAAATGGAGACACACGGTTTTCCTTAGACCGCGACGATATACATCCACTTCTCTAAGGCTAGTCCTATCAACGTGCTATCAGAGGTCCTACTGGCTGGTGACCCATCATGAACTTAACAGCCAGATTCTGTTTGGTAAACGAACATGTTTATGATAACTGAATGCACTTTGTTCCACCCAGTGTGAGCATTCCCAGTTGTGTTTCCAGAAACTTCAAGGCTCAGACTTGTAGCTTTGCTGGGATTTGAACCCGAGACCCAGCTCTGTACTTCTACATCAGGAGCTTTAGCTGGACGAGCGATTCTCTTTTCAGCTGTTATTCCCCGCGCTAGCATTTTGCTCCCCCCCTTGGCATTTCTTCTTATCTGCACCCAGCAAATGGTGCAGTTTCCACCCACAACACAAACCAATCCACAGTAAAACTGCCACTGGTGCTTTGTGGACAAACTCTATGAGGGAAACAAAAGCTTGGACCGTGCTGGACATGAAGTCACTCCTCCAGTCTTGGAGACGAGCGTGACGAGGTCTGGGTGGATGGATACTGCAGTGTTTATATTTGTGTTTACATGTTGTCCCTGCCATATAGCTCTAGTACTGTTGTCACAATAGCAATGTTATTAAAATAGAATAAGTATTACAATATAGAATTTTGTCTATATCGTGTAGCTGTAGTACTGGTATTAAAACATGCTATTAGAATAGTGAGTTTTAGTGATACTGTGAAGCGAGACTATCTGTAATGCACTATGGAATGTTGTCTATATCATAAAGTCCAAGTAGCAGTATTCTGATATGGAATTCCATGAATATTGTAAAGCTTTAATATTTAAATGTGGAATTTTGTATATATTGTGAAGATTTAGTACTGGTATCCGGATACTCGCCTTGGAATTACACTGAAAAAAAAATCTCCAGTGTTGGCCATCTCAACCAAAATGCCTTACTGAGACAGCCTCAGACAGCCTTAATCAAAATACAAGCAGAGATGTGCAACAGACAGCTTTAATCAAACCTAGAGAAGAGAGATGGGTCTGAACTGTCAACTTCAGTCTCACTCTTCACTGCTCTTATTACGTCCAGAGGGACTGCCTGGACAGCTCAGGAAACTTCCTTCATGCTTGGTTTTTTGACAGGTTTTCAGGGACAGGCAAGATGTTTGCAATTCTAATGTCTGCATCGTTGAATAATCAATATATTTATATATATATATATATATATATAAAGCAAATCATTTAACGCCTTATTAGGTTCATGTCAATTAATGCTGGCCCTGACCCAACTTCACACAATACAAATATAATCCAAAAAATAAGCTAGAGCGAAGATGAATATAGAGAAAAGAAATGGCCCTAAATCTGAACCCTGTGGAACTCCACAAGAACAATCGTACAAATAAAGGTCCCAGAATGGGTTTTTAAATGCAATGACAAATGATAATTAGTTTTGGTTCCCTAAATTATCGTTAATGGGGTATAGAGAGAAAAGAAAAAGCCCTATAACTGAACCCTTTGGAACTCCATGAGAACACTCCAACAAATAAAGGTGTCACAAACAGTTCTACATGAGATGACATAGTAGAATTAGGTTTGGTTCCCTAAATTACTTTTGAATGGGGCACCATGTACAAAAAAGAAAAGGCCCTATAACAGAACCCTGTGGAACTCCTTGAGAACACTTTTACAAATAAAGGTCCCAGAATGCGTTCTAAATGCAGTGACATAGTAGAATTAGTTTTGGTTTCCGTAAAGTACCTTTTAATGGAATAACATGTATAAAGAGAACAAAGAAAAGGCCCTAACACTGAACCCTGTGGGACTCCACGAGAACACTCTCACAAATAAAGGTACCAGAATGGGTTATAAATGCATTGATATAGTAGAATTAGTTTTGGTTCCCTAAATTACCGTTAATGGGGTAACAAATATATAGAGAAAAGAAAAGGCCCTAACACTGAACCCTGTGGGACTCCACGAGAACACTCTTTCAAATAAACGTCCGAGGAAGTTTTCTACTTGTGTTTCTACTTTTACCTTCCAATGGACAGAAACATAATGTAAAAACAGAAAAACTCTTAAAGTGACAAAGACCCTTTACCTTATATGAAACTTTTGGAAACCTGTGTGTCTGTATATCCGTGTTTGAGAAGCTGGGTGTGTGTGTTTGGTGTCATCAGTCCTGACGTGGCGTATCGTTCACCCACCCCAGCCGAGGCAGGGTGACTCAGCAGTCGCGCTTTAGCCGCCAGCAGACTGGATGTAAATGATCAAACCATGCTAGTGCCACAGATCTAATGATCAATTATTTAAGAACGCCGAGCCAACTATGTCACCCTTTCATTAATCACCCTCCCTCTCTCTCTCTCTCTCTCTCTTTTTCTTCTCCTTTCTTGCTTGTTCCCTCCCTCCACTGTGTCTCCCTCTCTAAACTTTCATTTATAGACCCGTGTATCTCTATACAAATGCAAATGCCTGCTTTATCCGGCTGACATGGCCGAATCTGAACGTCCTCTCAATGACGCCTCAGCCGTCCGTTCTAATCTGACGCTGCCCTGTCAGACCCTGAAAAAGAGCAATTATGACCTGACAATGCTCATCCGCTCCGGATCTGTTCAGAGCGGAATGTCTCTTTAATCCAGGAAAGCCTTGAAGATCTTCCATATTTCGCTGCCCATCAAGTCCCCACAGTGTAAAACGTGAGCTGGTAATTATGAACCAGCAGTGTGAATTCATAGGAAAGTCAGAGTTACATGGAATTTGGCTGCTTTCTATTATTTCAGAGGCTGGAAAGTGCCCTCTAGTGGAGAGCGCCTGAAACTGCGGGCGTTGTTATGAAACAAAGTTCAGCATTTCTCATTCAGGCGGAATTTGATTTCACGTGTGCGTGTCCTCCACTGAGCCACACACATCCTCTAAAGCGTTACTGGTGATACAGAACCATTTCTCAACCCACTCCACCCCTCACCACCCCTCACCCACCGAAGCAACCTCAGACTCTTAAATATTAAACGTTGCTTTTGGGGAAAGAAACGATTCGCATTAGTGCCACGAAACCATGGCAACTGTGTACTTACAACAGGGCCGGGAGGACCTTGAGGACCCTCGCCTCCTTTCAAACCAGCCGGACCCTGCAGAGAGAGAGAGAGAGAGAGAGAGAGAGAGAGAGAGAGAGAGAGAGAGAGAGAGAGAGAGAGAAATGTTAACCAAACAATCAACACAATCCTCGATATAAAGGTCATTCATCAAAAGTTTGGGGACATCCATCATTTCAAACTGAGGCCACTAGCGTGGACGTTCCACCAGCAGGAACATGTCCAGTCAGATTAACTGGGATGAAATGTTGTGAGCAATGAGGGGCGAATAAAAGGGGGCGGTACCTTAAAAAAAATGTCTCTCTGCAAGCACGACTGTCCCGAACACAACAGCAGTGATACTTACATACTAAGCAGTTATGTAAGTCATACAGACGTCTATCGAAACATGCTCCACTGTGGTGTTGCTGACTGAGGGTGGTCTCTTCCCACCCAGACACAAGCTGTTACATGTAAATGATCATGTTTTCATTGTTGTTTTACAGTAATTATCATGTTTTTTACAGGTATTTTACAGTAATTAACCATATTAGACCATATCAAGTTAAGCAAACACCACACGTAAATACTAGATTACACACTACTAGTGACAGCGCTAGCTTAGACATGAAGCCAAGCTCCGCCCACTTGACCCCATTGTTATGATGTCAATCCTTTAGGACTGGACCCGCTTTGAGCCACAAGAGCTTCACTAAGTGCTAAGCATGTGCTGGCGTGGCTGTGGTGGCCAGTGCCCTCCTCTTAAAATCTGATTGGCCACCACAGATCTCCCCGAAATTTATGTCATGTCGTTTGCTGCTATCTCCCTGAGTTCATATTGTAGATAACACCCAGCCCCCTGCTCGCACTTTCTCTTCTCAAGTAGTATCCGTGCCCACCCTCTCTTGCCAACTCCCTGCCAGCTCTTTGTCAGCCCTGGTAAACTGGGCTGTTAGGACTGCCATAGTGAGTTTCGGCAGGGTGGCAGTGGAAATGTGCAAGCTGGTGGGGGGAGTTTGGGGTGGGGGGGTGTACTGCAGTTGCTACTCGAAGACACTTTGAGTGAACAGAAGGCAAAGTGTCCCGGAAAGCTTTTGTCCCGAGTCATATCTTACAGTAATACTCGGAGAGCTGGAGGTCAGCAGCCACTCTGGGAGATAACCCTTCATATAAGGAGCGTCCGTCCACTCGAGTCTTTCTGTATCTGTCTAATCTGCGGCTATAGCTGCCCCGGCTTCATCTCAGCCCAGGCTGCTTAAAGGACCTAGGAGCTGGGACGTGGGTTGTTAGTCTAGTTAGTTACAATGCAGGCAGTTACTTTATATGTCTATAATTAATTATATTGACTATTAGATATCAAGACAAAGGCTATGGTGTAAAGTCTGATTACGGCTGGTCTAATAGCACGTTTACTTCACTGTTTAAGGCAAAGAGTGACCTCCTCCTCAAACACACCTTCATTACAACTTCATTATCATCACTTTCTTGCATTTATTTATTTTTGCATATTAATCTTATGGTGTCACAGTAAGATGATCTGGGTTGGATTCCCGGTCCGGGTGGTTCTGTGTGGAGTGTGCATGTTCTCTCCGTGTTTGAGTGGGTTCCTGTAGGTGTGAGTTTGCGTTGGCCATGCGATGGACTGGCTACCTGTCCATGGTGTACCTTGACGCTGGGATTGGCTCCAGCCCGCCCTTGACCCTGACTAACGGGATAAAGCGGAAGATGATGGATGGATGGATGGATGGATGTTAATGTTATGTTTTTAAACCTTTATTAATACTGACATTAACTATAATAATACATGCTGACTTACTCACTGTGTTAATACTACTACCTACCTATCACAGGTATTTATTTACGTATATGGCCTTTAATAATACAAACTTATTAACTTGGCTGATACGTATTTACTGTATTAAAGTTCATTGACATACAACTTGAGAATATTAAAATATATAAAAATTAAAAAACTGTTCAATTATATGTATTTGTATGTATACAAGAATCTGTATTAAATATTTGTTTGTTATTAATATTGTCCAGCACTACTGGAGTTCAGCTAAATGAGCAGACAGCAGTAATAATAAAGAATGATGATGATGATGTTGACGAGAGTGACCGTGGGTGGATGGTGGGGGTCTGTGGCGTGTGATGTATTTGAGTGGTGCTGAATCAGGCGGTGGGCTGCTCGGCAGTGATGGAGCGCGTGCGGCTGCTTATTCTGTTGTTCTGAAATCTGCTGGCAGGAGTGTTTCGGTGGGGTTTGTGTTATTCGGCTCTGAAAATTGAACTTCAGGAACCGAGTTTATTCAGCTGAGTCAGCAGGAGAGAGAGAGAGAGAGAGAGAGAGAGAGAGAGAGAGAGAGAGAGAGAGATAACACAAGAGAAAGAGAGAGAGATAATAAAAGGAGAGAGGGAGAGGGAGAGGGAGAGAGAGATAATAGAAGAGTGAAAAAGAGAGATCAAGAATAAAAGAAGAGAGAGTGAGCGAGGGAGAGCGAGAGATAATAAAAGAGTGAGAGAGAGAGAAATAATGAAAGAGTGAAAGATATAGAGAGAATAAGAGAACAGAGAGAGTGAGTGAATGAGCAAGGAAGTACATGGATGAGGTAATGAGTGAAAGAGTGAATGAGCGAGGAAGAGAGAATGAATATGGAGGGAGTGGAGGCAGAGTGGAGTGTTTGAGTAAGTGAAGGAGTAAATGGGTGAATGAATAAGCGAGGGAATAAATGACTGAGGAAGTGAATGAATGAGGGAGAAATAGAATGAATAAGATAATGAAGGAATGAGCGAGTGAATGTGTAAGGAACTACATGGATAATTGAATAAGTGAGAGAGAGAATTAAAAAGAGTATATATGAAAGAGTGAGGATGTGAACGAGTGAGGGAGAAACAGAAAGAAAGAGGTAATGAAGACGTGAGGTAGTGAAGCAGTAAGGAATTACATGGATGGGTGAATGAGTGTGGAAGAGAGAATAAATGGGGGGTGAAGGAGTGAATTGGTGTGGAAAATTAGTGTGGGAATAAGCGTGGGAGCACATGAATGAATGAATGAATGAGTGAGAGAAAGAGAGAATGCATGAGGGAGTGTATGAGGAATAAACGATGAATGATGGGAAATGAAAGAGTGATTATGCGAGAGAGAATGAGAGAGTCATGAGAGAGTGAGTTAAGGAATGAATGAATGAATGAGTGAACGTAAACAGTGGTGTGTCGAGAACTCTGGTTCTGCTGTGAGTAAATGTGAGTAGGCTGGCGTATGACAGAGAGAGTCAGAGCGGCTGTTTATTTATTTATTGACTTTCGTTTTTCTTGCTGTCTGTTTTCTATTTCCTGTGTTTTCCTGTTTTTCTCCGAGTTATAGCCGCCTTTAAACCCTTCGGGAAGCTCTACTTGTTTTTCTGGAGAGAAGCTGCAGCTGAACAGCGCGCTGGATGTTGCGGGCGGCTGTGGTTGCTCATCTGTTGCTGTAAAGGTCAGGATGTTCCTCCAACTGCAGTACAAGCTAAAGCCCTGTGTGAGCATCTGCTGTGAACATAAAGCCTAGTGAGCGTGTAGTAAACACAATGCAGATCCGACCGACTGGTAGCTTCTCAATAAAATTAAATACTAATATAGATTTTAACATAATTACCAGTGAATATGAGGTTGTGTTGAACGTGGCTTAAATGTTTTAACAGCTTTGGAGGCCGCAGCCTGGTTATATACATGCTTCACTACAGACTGAGTGATTAGCTAGTGGGTAATAAACTACCAGCCACCGAGGCGTTCCCAGGCCAGCCGAGAGATATAATTCCAGCATGTCCTGGTCTTCCTCGGGGTCTCCTCCCGGTCGGACATGTCCGGAACACCTCAGCAGGGAGGCGTCCAGAAGGCATCCTAACCAGATGCTACTACTTTAGCTGGTTCCTCTAGATGTGGAGGAGTAGTGGCTCAACTCTGAGCCTCCCCCGTATAATCGAGCTCCTCCCCCTATCTCTAAGGGTGAGACCCGACACCGAACGGAGGAAACTCATCTCGGCAGCTTGTATCCGTGATCTCGTTCTACCCAGAACTCCTGACCACAGGAGAGAGCAGGAACGTAGACTGACCATCGAGAGTTTTGCCTTTTCACCAGGACAGACCGGTACAGAGTCCACATCACTGCAGACGCTGCACCCATCCGCCCGCCAAGACCCTGAGATACTTACTCCTCTCTTGAGGCAGGAGGTCATTTCCAGCCTGGAGAGGGAGCTGGTGTGTGAGGTTGAGAGGTACCAGCTAGATATAGTTGGACTCACCTCAACACACAGTGTGGGCTCTGGGACCAATATCCTAAAATATATATAAATATATATATATATATATATATAAGTATATTGTAGCGCGGTACGCTTTTCACACTGACCGCAGTAGCGTCCAGTATGTGTGCTGTAAGCTGGAGAAGGGAATCTCTATGTAAACACAGACTGAGAGCTTTAGAGGAGATGGGCCCTTTAACTGGTGTGCTGTGGTTTGAAAAGGAATGTATAGATCAGTGTATAGCTGGCTAACTAGCTGTGAGTGACTATGGTATGTTGACTGAGAAGAAGTTAAATTAACCAGTGATTAATTGTTGGTCCAGGACGGCAATCCCCCGCGGTCACTGGTCAGTCCTGCAGGGCAGGTTGGTGGCAGGACAAGCCGCTGCTGCTCACGGCCTCTGAAGCCACCGTGTAGGCCTGACTCTTTATTTTATTATGTTTTGTTTATTTTCTCATTTGTATGTCGGTGTGAGTCCTTTGTTTGCGTACATTTTTGTTTGTTTGTTTTTGGGCTTTCGTCCTCAGTAATGAGTGTGTGTGTGAGTGCGCTGAGACACACACACACACCCTCCAGTGACCTTGCGCAGGAACACAGCAGCTCCTGATTACCAGCCCTTCCATTTTCATTTTATATTCAGTAAATAATACATACAAACCAAAACAAACCAGAGCCCTCGCTCCGCACCTCCGCCGCAGCTCTTCATCAGCCGGATTACTTTAAACTGGGATCCCATCTCGGATCCCTCTCTTATAACAGTGGATCATTTGTACTGGGATAAATCGCTACGGCAACATATACTAAACAACTAACCTGCTACAGGGCTGGTTCAGGATTACAGATCTTAAACAGCTCTTGAACAAATCAGGGTTGACCTTGTTTAAGGACAGCCTTCTGACCAATCAGGGACAGCCTTCTGATTAGTAAGGGACAGCCTTCTGACCAATTAGGAACAGCCTGCTGACCAATCAGGGACAGGCTACTTGACCAATTAAGGACTCTCTGAACAAGCAGGGACAGCTTGCTGACCAATCAGGGACAGCCTTCTGATTAGTAAAGTGCAGCCTTCTGACCAATCAGGGACAGGCTACTGACCAATTAAGGACAGCTTGCTGACCAATCAGGGACAGGGTTCTGGCTGAACTAAGGAGTCCCTGAATGCTTGTACTAATAAACTGGGCTAAACGTGTGGGTGTCGCCATACCGGAGCTCCAGGAAGTCCTCGTTCTCCAGGGAATCCTCTCAGTCCAGGTGGTCCGTCTTTCCCAGCAGGACCCTGAGGACCTGGATCTCCCTATAGACACACACACACACACACAAACACAGGGGTCAATTACAATGTTTACTAAACATATGAGCTCTTAAATGTTTCCGTCCTGTTACTAAAACAGTTTTTAGAATTTAAAAAAATGTATTGTTAAATATTTTTTTAAATAATAAATGTATTAATGTATTAGTAAATTATTAATATTAAATATTAAACATTTTATGTAAATATTTTATTATATATATTATACAAAATGTCAATTTGCAATGATTTTAATGATTTTTTATTATTAATATAGGTTTTTCTGAACTTATTCTTATACTTATACCCAATTATTATTTTTTATTTATTTGTTTGTTTGTCATTAAGTTATATATATTTATTTAACTTGTCATTTAATTTATAAATATTTTTACTTTCACGTTTGACTATTTCATTAATATTTGATTCATTTATTTTTATTCAGTCGCTCCAACATCAGTTTATTAAACGAGTATTTACTCCCTCTGACTACTGAAGTCCTGGCTGATGTTTACAGGGTGAGTGACGTTCGCAGGACGTACAGGTCGGTGATCAGGAACTGCAGTGCAGCAGAAAGTGTCCAGCCCGTTTGACTAACTGTGTAATAAAGTGAAGAGGGTCCGGCGAGCGCTGCAGGACAATAAAGGACCATCAGACCCGTCTCTGTTATACGGCTCCCGCTCGGACGCTGACGGATGCTTTATAGAAAAGTTTGGAGCTGAAGCTGAAATAAATCGAGTAAGCAGTATCTGACTGGATCCCCGCGAGACCCTCACAGCCGCGGACCAGAATACTGATTAACAGCCAATAACAGGGCCATCAGACGCTGATCAGAGACCCAGAGACAGACAGAGCTCCACAGATCTCTAACAGAGAAACTAGTCCTAGGGTGGGTTATAGGTGGAGGTAACTGATACCGATACCGAGACCCTGAGTATCAATCGATACTGATCCTGTAAATTCAGTTATATTCATCAAACCACTTCACAGAAGAACAACTCAATTATATGATGCAATCCAGCCCACCTTAAACTCTAACTACCCCTCGCCCGGAGAGTGGACGTACCCTGATACACAGGTTTGAACGCCTGCACTGTTTAGTTCTGAGGGATTAAGTGGTCCTTAATCTTAAATCTTAAATTTCAAGTGGCTCTCAGGCAGCATGCTGGGTCTTTTTAACTTTTAAGAAGTTCATGTAAAAAATGAAATAAATAAGTAAAAAAAGTTGGAGGTGTGTTTTTCTTTGTGTGGCAAAACTGCAGTAAATAGTAAATCAGAGATATGAGATGGGAAAAAAGGCAGCATATGGGCCCTTTAAAAGTTATAAATAAATTACAAATGATGGAAAAGATAAAGTAGAAAACTAAAATTTGAAAAAAAGTGGATATAGATGTTTTCTTTTGAGGGGTGACACTATTGCAAAAAGGGGCGGGGAAATAGGGCGGCAAAAAAGGCAGCATATGGGCCCTTTAAAATGTTGTACAAAGTTAGGAATGATGGAAAAAATAAAGCAGAAAACTAAAAATTAGAAAAAAGTGTATATAGATGTCTTCTTCTGAGGGGCAACAATATAGCAAAAAGGGGCGGGGGAAATAGCATGGTAAAAAAAGTAGCATATGGGCCCTTTAATATCTAAAAATGGTTAGAAATGACGTAGAAATTATATATAAATCAGAAAAAAAGTGGATATAGATGTTGTCTTTTGTGTGGCAATACTGTAGTAAATAGTAAATCAGAGATATGAGATGGGAAAAAAGTAGCATATGGGCCCTTTAAAAGTTTTAAATAAATTACAAATGATGAAAAAAATTAAGCAGAAAACTAAAAATTTGAAAAAAAGTGAATATTGATGTTTTCTTTTGGGTGGTGACACTATAGCAAAAAGGGGCGGGGGAAATAGCATGGTAAAAAAGTAACATATGGGCCCTTTAATATCTAAAAATAGCTAGAAATGGCTTAGAAATAATATACATCAGAAAAAAGTGTATACAGATGTTTGATGATGACACCACAGCAACAAGGGGCGGGGCAGTAAAAAAAACAGCTAAATGTGGAGAAACAGTAAAAAGTAGAGTCTGTCGGTCAAGCGGGTGAGTAAAGCGTGTGGGCACTGAGGGTCTCTGGAGGGCATGGCTGGGTAAAAGCCCCTCTCTAGCTGAGACTGGTGATGGACAGCTGGTGTGGACGGGGGGAGATTGAGCTGATTAGAGTGCCTCCGATTGGGTAGCAGCAGAAATTGAACCGAGGTTGGTGACGGCGGGCGCTGAGAGGAATTCAGGCCGGCTTTGAAAAGCGTCTCCATCTTCTTTCAATTTACACCCCATTTAAGATCCATTCTCCACAGCAGAGCCGCTAAAACTCAGGAGCGCCGCGCGAGCACACTCGGGTCCTCCAGGTGAGGCGCCCTGATCAAACCTGCCAGCTCTGGTTTAGAAAGACAGACTTTCAGTCCTGATGTGCTTCTGCTCAGAACTGCAGGCTAATTGACTGAATTGCACGCGCGTGTGAAGGAGCTTCCAGGTGAGGCGGCTGGTAGTAAAATCAGGTTCTACTCTTATTTACATTATCTCTAAACGTCATTAGTGTTTATTTTAAATCATAAAGTATGACAGGTTTGAATTATAGTTAAGTACAGACTCATATCTGTTTATATACAATGTAAATGTGACATAAATATAATTACTTATGTTACTAACTATGTAATAACAGTGTAATTACATTTTAAAATTAACAGTAAAACTAATTTCTAGACTTCTACATGTTAAAGTTAGTCTACTGTAGATGCTGCTGTGCATTAAAATTACATTCTATTTCTAAATTCACCTTCACCAGTTTTCCTGACTTCTAACCCTGGTACTAATCCTAATCCTGGTACTAATCCTAATCCTAACCCTGGTACTAATCCTAATCCTGGTAATAATCCTAATCCTAACCCTGGTACTAATCCTAATCCTAACTCTGGTACTAATCCTGTCCCTAACCCTGGTACTAATCCCGAACCTGGTACTAATCCTGTGCCTAACTCTGGTACTAATTCTATCCCTAACTCTGGTACTAATCCTAATCCTAACTCTGGTACTAATCCTGAACCTAACCCTGGTACCAATCCTCACCCTAACTTTGGTACCAATCCTGTCCCTAGCTCTGATACTAATCCTGACCCAAACTCTGGTACTAATTATGTCCCTAACTCTGGTACTAATCCTAATCCTAACTCTGGTACTAATCCTGAACCTAACCCTGGTACTATTCCTGATTGTGGTAATAATCCTGCCCCTAAATCTGGTACTAATTCTAATCCTAACTCTGATACTAATCCTGACCCAAACCCTGGTACTAATCCAGACCCTAACTCTGGTACTAACCCTAATCCTAACCTCAGTACTAATCCTAACTCTGGTACTAATTTTGATCCTAATCCTGGTACTACTCCTAATTCTAACCCCCTATCCCTAAATCTGGTACTAATCCTAACCCTAAATCTGGTACTAATCCTAATCTAATTCAAACATTGTTGCTTGTTAATGAATCTACAGATGATCTACATACACACTGATCTGAATATGAATAAATATTTCTGTCCAGTTTTGATTTAATTACCTTTCTGACAGTAAAACAAACACAAAATGTTATAACAGGTACTAAATCACACATAGATAGACTTTCTTGTGTTATTACTATGTAATTAAGGTGTTATTACATAGAAACAGCACATTAACGCGTCTATAATAGCTCGTAACTGCTGTAAGGGTTAAACTCCGAGCTCACTGCTTCTGGCTGTATTGGGACGGTCAGTGTGGTATTCAGCATTTCTCACCTTAGCGCCCTCCTTTCCTGCTGCACCTGGAAGTCCCTGCTCACCAGGAGGCCCTGGGGGTCCGGGATGTCCTCTCTCACCGACGGGACCTGTTTCTCCGGTTGGACCCTGTCAGCCCACCACAAATACATATGAGCTCTCAGTGAGACGGTCACGAGTGCGCTTACACGGGAGTTCACATCAAACCACCTTGAATGACTTTGTTTACTGAGGTATGTGGAAAAATTGGTATTCCGGTTTACAGCGTGTGCAGATCAACAACAACAACAACAACAACAACAGCAGCACATAACGAGGTAAGATCTCACCTGAGGGCCGACAACACCTCCAGGACCGGGGGGGCCTGTTTTGCCTTGGAAACCCTGCGGACAGAATCGAAGAGTTACTGGACAGCAGTGGAGCTGAGAGTCATTAGAAACACAGAGCAGCGCTGGACTCGGACGGACTCGGACGGACTCGGACGGACTCGGACGAGGGTGTGAACTAAGACGATGCTTAAATCTGTACATGCTTAACATGCACATGCAATAAAAACTACAGACTAAAGTAGGGGTGTAAGAAAATATCGAAATATCGAATATCAGGATATTATGTTTAGTGATACTGTATCGATTCTCAAAAACACAGTATCTATACACAGATTCCTGGCAGACTATGAATCATTGTGTGTTGTGTTTAAACCTCTGACCACTAGATGGCAGTGTTGTAATCCATTTTAAGTTCCACTCCAACATTAACAAGCAACACAAGGGCGCAGTGCTGTTGTAAACATTGGCACACCTGTTCACATAGTGGTATACCTGTTACACTAACCAGACTGACTTAATGGTCCCACTTTATGTTAAGTGACTATAATAACTGTGTAATTACACATGAACTACAATGTAACTACTAGTGATGGTGGCCTCTGTTACAGATCTATTACAGCACTACAGCTTATGTAATTACACATAATACCAATTTCTCAATTATCATTTTTTTGCCTCATGTAATTACACAAGAGTATATTTATAAACATAAGAGTTTTTTTCTCTCATGTTATAACACATTAGTAATAACACGAGAGTAATTCCATTTACAACTAGCAGTTTTTTCGTATTCCAGTTTTATAAGACCGGAAAGCATGTCCAGTGCAAATACTGTCTTAATGTAACTTATAACATACGTACTTATAAACTACAACTGCAGTTATAAGCAACTTATTACTAATGTGTTACTACGTAAGAGAAAATAAACTCTTATGTAATTACAGGAGGCTATAAAATAATTGGACATGCATGTGTAACTTCATAAGCTGTACTGCTGCAATGCATCTGTCACAGCGACTACATCACTAGTAGTTACATTGTTGTCCATTTGTTATTACACAGTTATTACAAACACTTAATACAAAATGTCTTATAACTGAGGCTAAACAGAAATTGATATTTATGTGTAACTACATAAGGTGTACTGCTGTGATCTGTAACAGTGGCTACAGCACTAGTAGTTACATTGTTGTTCATGTGTTACTACACAGTTATTACACACACTTAATATAAAATGTCTTTTTATAACTGAGGCCAAAAGGAAATGGGTATGTATGTGTAATTACATAAGGTATACTGCTGTAATACATCTGTAACAGTGACCACATCACTAGTAGTTACACTGCTGTTAATGTGTTACTACACAGTTATTACACACACTTAATATAAAGACTGCATATCATTTCCATGTAATTACAGCAACACAGTTATCATCACACTTCTGGCTGCAGTGTGGAGGTGATGCAAACATTTGACTTAAGTCCAGTTAAGCTGGACAGCGTGTTTACTGTGTTTATGTAATGTTTATTAAAAGTAATAAACACACAGTCAGCTGTTCAGTAGTGTTCGTGGTTGTGACTGATCAATAAATGCCGCAGTGTGTCGCCATTTATTTACATACCTCATCACTCTGTGCTCTGATCTGAGACTCACGCTCGTCACGCGGGACACGGTGACCTGTCACGTGTCTCAAATCAGAGGACACAGCGGCTGTGATAGGGAGGAATCACATGACCCCCCGAGGTCAATCACATGACCCCTGAGGTCAATCACATGACCCCCCGAGGTCAATCACAAGACCCCTGAGGTCAATCACAAGACCCCTGAGGTCACTCATCGGGTTTGGCTGCAATAACAGGGTTAGGGGAGCAGAGAAAAGCAGGTGCACTCCGTACGACTACAGCTATCAGACCCAGAGCGTGAGCCAGCAGCTGAGACCGCCGCTTCAGTCAGTTCAGTCCAGCGAAGCACACGAGCAGATCTACAGCTACGAGTGTCTAAAGTGAGGAACTGATAGAAAACAGCAGCTCGAACTGGGACAGAGCTTCAGCTGGTCAAACTGGACGGCCTACTTTAATTCTCTAATTCTGATGGCATGTATACGCAGAGGTGGCTCAGTCTAGCTGGTATCTCTAATATCTCTCAGTGTTAGATGGTTGAAGGAATATAAGAAGTTGGAATACATTACTAATACAATATTTAATAAAATAAAATAAATGGACTGTATTATGTCTCTCTCTCCCACATATATATATATATATATATATATATATATATATATATATATATATATATATATATATATATATATACAATTCTGGTTCTTTTGACTTCCATTCACAGTCGTTTTTTCCTTCTCCTGTAAAGTCAGCATTCTGGAGAGCAGGGATATGTTAATAAGCTCTGTTCTGAGAGTCCTCTATTGCATCTCATTGACCCCCTCCCAACCCCCCCTCCTCACCACCACCACCACCACTTCACTGAAATGCTGCATGACTGGGCTGGGGCTAAACCACGGGAGGATTAGGTGGATGTATGTAAGTGAATGGTTATTTTCTGACATCACAAAAAAGCCTAGCGTGAAGCTTAGTGTGAAAATTAAATTAGAGCCTTTAAAAGTTTGCACCGCACATCAAATATTTCCCAAGATATGTGCCCTTTAACTGGCGTTTAACCCTTTGTGTGATGTCATACCTGGTTTATGTATTAATTCTTTTAAAAAGGCTGAAGTTTCTGCATCGTTTCAACAAATAAACAAAGTTATTTTTAATGCGTTTATAAAGGAATAGAATGAAGATGTAATTACTGCCCATATCTTGTCGACTTTTAATGTAAGTCATTGTAAAGTTGGTATAGTGTATAGAGGGGGGTTCACTGCTGGCCTCCGTGCTGTAGACTGGGGTTAGTCTGTATGTCTCTCTCTGAATAAGAGCATCTGCCAAACCTAGTAAATGGTTCTAGGTGAGTTTGGAACATTTCTATTGGTCCACTCCTCATAAGATACTCCCCCACTGTCCAGGACAGCTGCTCACTATCTCTGAATATAACTGTGTTGCTGATGCCCAGAATCTACACGGTCAATGTTTTGGTGGCTCCTGATTGAAGCTCCGGAACTGAACGGAATTGGCTGAATTGAATCAGACACGCTTGTTGAATTCATTCGGCCCGTGTGGCGGCGGCGCTAGGCTCTGGCCGCTCTCTGATAAATCAGGTGTTATAAATATCGTAATGAAGCTCAGTGAGCAGGTTTAAATAGACTGGGGTACGTTTAGCTGCTCCATCAGCTCCGGCGGATAATCAGCGGGAAGCAAAGGGCCTCTGTTCCACCAGCCGGCCGGGAGCACGTTATGGAAAGCAAACGCTCGGAGCAGCGACGCGTACTGGAAGGCTTGTGGAATTCCGAATGACTTCTCAGTTACAGTATGTGTGATACTGCTGGTAAAATATTACATAAGAATAAAAACGAATATGGAGAAGCAGCTGTTGCTATCAGTAGGTTGATCTACAGGTCGGAGGACTTCTACGGAGTCTACAGGACTTCTCGCTGCACTCCAGCCGTCGCTTGGAGGGATTTCATTTAACAATGGATTTTATTCCTAGTGGAGTTCTAACAGTCCTGTGTAAAGGTTCTCCAGAGCAATTGAACAGCAGTTGACATGCTGAGGACTTGATTTCACTGTAGAGTTAATATTTTGGAGATACGACGATAGTGTTACGTCTCTAGGACATATGTTGTATTCTCTCTCTTTACTCTGCTAATTAGGGGCCCTGCCTACCTTGGACGTGATCGGCTGGAGATTGAGTGTCTGATTTGCCGACCCTGCGTGCTGGACTATTTAATCTCCAGGACCGCTGTCTTCGGGGAGGTTTTCCTCTATGGTGGCTTGGAGATGTACTTGAATTGATGATTTGATGTAGCAGTGTGAACTTGTTTGTGTCTCACGTCTCTGTATTTTATATTAACTCTCTCTAGCACACACATACATATACCTACATAACTGAACTACCTATCACATTAGTCATTCTCATCTACCTGGAGACCCTTTTCTATTGGTATTACTGTTTTCTCTTGTTTTGGGCTAGTTAGGGAGTCAGGGAAGAGAGTTGTATTTACTTTTCTTTATTTTTGGTAATAGGTAAGTTAGATTCTGAATTTATTAGTTACTTTAGTTTTTGTTTGTTACTTCAGCATGGCCCACTCTGATGCGTGCCCTGTAGCTATTTGTGATGTCTTAAAGAATTAAAGAAATACAATGTTGCTTGTTAATTTGGTCTCTGTTATTTTTTTATGCTACGGCTGTGATTGAACCCCTAAATGGATTAAAATAGTAACTTTACAGGAGAGGCTGAAAACTGTCTTTACTTTCAATGTAAGTCAATGGAACCAGAATTTCTTGAGTTCGGAGCATTTCTCTTGGTCTAATCATCATGAACTTGGAATAGAGTGTAAAGAGCAGAGTTTGAGTTTGAATAATGTAGAAAAATGAAAACCAATAAAAATGAATATATATGTCATATTTCTGGTTTATGTTTGGAAAATTAGAAGAACCCTTTTGGCACTATTTTCTCCATCAATCTGAAGAACCATCTCTCCATATAGGGAACCATTTAAGCACAGTTCTATATAGAACCATTGTGGTTTCAAATCTTTCATGCTGCCGCTACTCAATGAAAAATCAATGATAACAGTTACTAACGCCTCCTAACAGCACCTTAACATCAGCGTTGAGGATCTGCTGAGCCCTGCTCGTGTATATATGCTCTCTGAAGCTGTGATCTGTCCCATTCGGAGCTGTAGAGCAGCAAAGCTTGGAGAAACTCCACGCCGGGACGACCAGGACTGCGCAGTCTAGCGTTTGCTCCAGTGACCTGATTCCAGCTGCTCCTTAATTGATGAGCTGAATCAGACGAGTTAGAGCGATTAAAACACTAAAGCGTGCAGAGCTGAGCGCACCGTCGCCGAGGCTCTCCTGGGCGAAGCAGGCAGCTGGCTGAGATGGATTAGTTTATCACTCGCTCTTTAAAGTGACAAACAGGCACCTCTCGGCCAAGTAGACCTGCCAGCCAGCTATTAATACAAGATCTGAGTAGATCAAGGAGAACTCCATAAATCCCAGAGCCCTTTAAAGCAGTGCTTTTAAACCCTGCTCCTGGAGTCCCCCTGTCCCCAGTCCTGCATATGCACTGCTACCCTGCTCTAACAAGCCCAGTTAGACTCACAGAGGGCATGAAAATGAGACAGACTCTGGCGACGGTTGATAGATTGGACAAGCTTTACAGAAACCCGGTTCAAGCTCATGAGAAACTGTAACTCTGACTCGTTTGTATGTGTGTGATACGCCTCCAACTTGGTCCATGAAAGCTCTAAGTCACATTTAATAGGATATGTATTCCATACATTGGTTACAAACTTCTGCTGCTGTGGTTTCTCATGACGTTCCTCAGGGTTCAGTAATTGCCCCCCTTGTTTTTAGTATTTTTTTACGTCATGAGGGGTCGTGATATCGATTTCCACTATTATACAAACAACATCCTGCACAGACGGTTCTCCAAGTGTTCTTCAATGACAATGATTCTATACAGAACCATGAACACTCAAAGAACATACTTCAATGGTTTGCATGGTCTTCAGATAGATGCCATATGTGTGGTATGTTTCTATATAGCACCAAAATGGGGTCCAGGCCTGTTCCAAACCTGACTTAGTAATGACAGTAGAACCCTGTTTGGTGCTGCACAGAACCATTTGCAGTAAAGGTTCTATAGAGAACCATATCCTACACATTTGGAAAGACCATGGTTTGCATGGTCTTCAGATAGATGCCATATGTGTGGTATGTTTTTATATAGCAGCAAAAAGGGTTCCATGCCTGACTTGGTAATGATAGAAGAACCATCTTTGGTGCTACACAGAACCATTTGCAGTAAAGGTTCTGTATAGAACCATATCCCACACATTCAGAAATACCCAACTCAAGCTGAAAACCCATTTCACCACGCCAAGAACTGTTTTAGACAGTAAATTGTACTTTGAGTGTTCATGGCTCTATGTGGAACCAATGTCTTTCATGGAGAACCCTTAAAGAACCATGGCATAAGTCACAACCACAAGGTTTGCAGCATTTAAGAAAACTCAATGTTATGTTATAAAATGAACTAGGGTTTCTAAAAAGTATTTGGATGCCTAAATAACTTATTTAACAGTAAACTTTGTTGCCAAAGTTGAAAAAAATGGTGTTTGTTTCAGAGAAAAACAATATAAAGTACATGATTTGACCAAAATTTATATGGCGCAAGTGTCCAAATACTTTTGGGAGCGACTGTATATTATACAGTGCTATAAACATTACAGTGGTCTACAGTGCAGAGTGCACTACAGTTGCTCATTAGGTTGAATGAGATTCCTGCCAATGGTCTTGAGAGCTTGACCAACCTAACAACATCCACAGGGAACACTTTAATTCGCAAGACTGGGACCCCCTGCTTTAGTGGGTGGGTGGAGCCGGTGGTCATTCGGGCCCGGGCTCCGCTAACTGGCGCGGACTCTCGGAGACACGGCCCTCCAGGTGTCGGAGGCGAGGCACTGTAAAGGTTTGCTTCGCGCTCCCCCCACCTGGCCGGAGCGTCTGTTCGAGCCCGAAGGCCGAGGGGACACCCGCCTGAGCGTCAGCTCCGAAACACACACAAGAATATGAGAGGTAAACTCACCGTCTCCCCCCGCTGGCCAGGGTGCCCGGGCAACCCGTCCTTTCCAGGTGGTCCCTAGGCAAGAGAATGGATAGCTTTTATTACAGCGTCACTGTAAACGCATGTTAGATGCCAACAGTCAACAGTTTGGGGACTACTATACTCCCTGTATGGTTGTGAAGTATGGAGGTACTTACAGGGGGGCCCTTCGGTCCTGGGAAGCCAACGGGTCCCTGGGGTCCTTGAGGTCCCTGAAGCAAAGAGAAATTCACACATTTAGCAAAGTGAGCACTGATTTTAGTCCAGAACTGAGAGCGCAGACTGGCAGAAGCTGGTGAAAGGAAGCCAAGCTACTCAAGAGGCTGCTATTAAATGACATGCAGTCAGCGGTGATGCAGATTTTAGAGACTCAGGTCATGTAGGAGTACATACAGAAAATATATTTTAAGAAAATATGCATTAAAACATGGAAAACTTTAGCCCTTGCAAGTTCAATCCCTACAATCATGTGTATTTGAAATGTTAAACCAGGGCGAGGAGGTTCGTAGCTGTCTTAACTCCATTTCCAACCAATCAAGTCATGCAGGCATCGAGAATTACTTCGTTAGCTGAATCAGCTGTGCTTAATCAGAGAAAACGCATCAAATTCCACGGTGACTGTCCATGACCTGAGCTTGGACTGCGATGCCCTGCAAACGTGCACAGTGGTGGGAATTGGTGAGTCTCTTGCAGCATCACAGGCGAAGCACTAAGCGAGACTACATCTTCCGCTAATCTACCAGCATTCAGAAGGTCACTATCGTTACAAACACATGGCATATGCAGATGAGATGCAAATAGAGTAATTATCCAAACCGCATGCACTGTACCCATCACAGCGTCGGGGATATGCATCCCAACAGGTTCTTAATTAAAACTACATGCAACGTGCTGCTACCACGATCAGGTATCTCAATTAAAGCACCGTACAGGCTGCAGCGGTTCACTCACTGTAGAAACCGACATGAACGACAGGTAAATTATAACTGCTGAATATGTAGGACTGGCGAAATGGAACGGATCACAAGCGAAGAGCACAATACGAACCGTCAGCACACCATATTTTCAAAGTTATTTTAAAAGCTTCATGCAGTGAATCGTGTGAGTTGTTGTTGGATGGACTCAACGGTTCTTCATAAATAGCTGAACCATATCTACATGCAATACCGATGCATAACACTGAGGTTTAGGCTCTAACTGAGGTCTATGTACATGTACAGGTCTAGATTATATTAGGGTTTGGGTTCTAATTGAGGAATCTCTACATACTAAGCTCGCCCATAGACCATAGTGAGGTTTGGGCCCCTAAATAATATCTATATACATGTGAAATTAGGCCATAGATCTAATTTACAATTGGATTGTAACTATTGTAACTCATTAAGACCTAAAAACATGGTAAGCTAACCCATAGACCACAGTAAGATGTGGATTCTTATTATAACCTATTAACATGCTAAGCTAACCCATAGACCACAGTGAGGTTTGGATTCTAATTAAGACCTAGGAACATGGTAAACTAACCCATAGACCACAGTGAGGTTTGGATTCTAATTAAGAACTTTAAACATGGTAAACTAACCCATAGACCACAGTGAGGTTTGGATTCTAATTAAGAATTTAAACATGGTAAACTAACCCATAGACCACAGTGAGGTTTGGATTCTAATTAAGAATTTAAACATGGTAAACTAACCCATAGACCACAGTGAGGTTTGGATTCTAATTAAGAATTTAAACATGGTAAGCTAACCCATAGACCACAGTGAGGTTTGGATTCTAATTAAGACCTAGGAACATTGTAAGGTTTGGTGGTAAATAAGGTCTATTCACAGGTTAAGCTGACCCACTGACCACAGTGAGGTTTGGGTCCTAACCGAGGTTTATCCACATGCTAAGCTAACCCATAGACCTGGACACGTTTGGGATCTGGGTTATAACTGAAGTGCCTTGTTGGTTGAATGTTTAGGCACTCCGTTAGTAGCACTTACTCTCTCTCCGGGCGGGCCTGGCGGACCATCGTTGCCCGATGTGCCCTGAGAACAGAGAGAGAGAGAGATAGAGAGAGAGAGAGACAGAGAGACAGAGAGAGAGAGAGAGAGAGAGAGAGAGAATTAGCAAACACTCAAACAAACCAGTAATGGTTGTGTAGAATCTGTAGTGGGGTTTGTTAATTATATGTTGTGGTTCTGTTTGTATAAATCTGTTAAGAACATGTAAAGTCTCTGGGTCCGGACGTGTCGGCCCCCCTCAGTCGTGTATCTGTTGGGTTGTGTTTATAGTTGCTTAATGTCATTAATGTGTGAATTTAAACTAGGAGAGTGAAACACCACTGCACAACTACAGGACACGTACTACATAACTGGCATGACTGTAGGGTGTAGTTACCTTAGGACCTGGCTTTCCAGTCGGACCCCTGGCACCCCGAGCCCCACGTGGCCCCTGAAACACACACACACACACACACACACACAGGGATCAGCGTCTGTGGAGGTGCAGCTTTAATTTCATCCACAAACTTCAGCATTACAGAAAAGTTCTGATATATAGGTTCTGAATATTTCTTAGTAGTTACTGAATAATTTATAGTAGATACTGAATAATTTATAGTAGATACTGAATAGTTTATAGTAGATACTGAATAATTTATAGTAGATACTGAATAATTTATAGAAGGTTCTGAATAATTCATAGTAGTTTCTGAATATTTCTCAGTAGATACTGAATAATTTATAGTAGGTTCTGAATAATTCATAGAAGGTTCTGAATATTTCTTAGTAGATACTAAATAATTTATAGTAGATACTGAATAATTCATAGTAGGTTTTGAATAATTCTTAGTAGATACTGAATAATTTATAGTAGATACTGAATAATACTTAGTAGGTTCTGAATAATTTATAGTAGGTTCTGAATAATTCTTAGTAGATACTGAATAATTTATAGTAGACACTGAATAATTCTTAGTATGTTCTGAATAATTCTTAGTAGATGCTGAATAACTTACAGTAGACAGTGAATAATTTATAGTAGATACTGTATAATTTATAGTAGGTTCTGAATAATTCATAGTAGGTTCTGAATAAATGTCAGTAGATACTGAATAAGTTATAGTAGATACTGAATAATTCATAGTAGGTTCTGAATAATTCATAGTAGGTTCTGAATAATTTTTAGTAGATACTGAATAATTGTTAGTAAATACTGAATAATTCTTAGTAGGTTCTGAATAATTCTTAGTAGATACTAAATAATTGATAGTAGATAATTACAGGGAGGTTACTGGTCGATCTAACTGACCGCATGCTTCATGTTCAGTAGTGTATTTTATTAATAACTGAATGAAAAGTCTGTGTAAAACATTTAAAAGGAGAAATAAACGTTTAGTTGAGCAGAAGCGACTCAGTGGTTCTCGGTGGAGATGAAGCTGAAGCGTTACGTACCGTCGGACCTCTTTGCCCCCTTGGACCGGGTTTTCCCGCAACACCCTGTGGAACAGAAACAGAGAAGTGAACTCACAGGACATCAGCAGAGCTCAGACTCCAGAACCTTCCCCACACAGGAGGGGCCGCAGAGGCTTGTGAAGGTGACGCTGACCCCGCTCTTCTCAGACTGCGAGAGTATTACGTGGATTTTCATCCACATGAGAAGCAAATAACATTCTAATATTTTACTAACAAATAATCAGATTATTACCATTAAAACATCTACACACTAATACTGTTTGATCAGTTAAGATGGAGTTACTATGGAAACTAGAAACTACTTATTACTTGAGTAACTAAACAATTCTATAAATTTAGTTTTAAAAAAATTACTGGAAATGATTTTGAAAAGTTTATTACTGCCATAACTTTTACAAACATTATTGATGAAAACAAATATGTTTTTGATTAAGTGATAGTTATGTTACTATAAAGTTAGTATGAAACAAAAATGTTCAATTAGTAATTAAATGATCAATTTATACTGACATTAAGTTAAAGTAATAAATAATAAGTGAAAATAATAACAATCTTACTGAGAAATTAAAATTAAACACTAAGCAACTTACTAAGGAATTATATCATTTTGTTACTACAATAAATGTATGAAATTTACTGGTGAAAACAATTAGTACTTTTTAGTACGGAGTTACTAAAATGAAATGAATAAATGCAAATTTTTATTAAATAACATTTAGAGAAAATTACTATTAGCTACTATTAGTCACTATTGCTTACAAAATAGTGACAAAAACAAAAATCAATTAATTTATTAAATTATTAATTAGGTATTTTTTGAGCAATTTGTATTATGAGTACATCTTTACAGGGAATTATTTATCACGAAATATAAGAAAAAATGTTGTAAACATGCCTAATCACCTCCAGGTGGTGCTGCAGTAGACTCTGCAATGAGACCTCCTGCTTTAAAGGGCTATGAAAACTCCTGATGATGTAACTTGAAGCTAAAAGTAATAAACTATAATAAACTATAAACTAAATTTTAATTTTAGTCCAGAAAGCGTCTTTTTAATGACTTACTGTTGCTCCTAAATCACTGACGGAAACACTTTTAACAACGACTCTTTCCCAGCTTTCCAATAAAAACACATACAGTTAAATAAATCAATAAATAAACATTAGCTCATTAGCTCTGCCTGAGCGGTGATTAAACCGTGGATGTAATTTGGCTCCTTGTGTTCGTATTCCACCCAAAGCTGGAGGACAGCGCGAGTACAGGACGACAGGACCCCCCAGGCGAGGGGCCGACCCTGAGTACTCATTAACGTTCTACCCGTTTTCACTTCCCTGCCGCGGAATCAGAATCGTTAGAGTCTTTTTGTTCTCCTGCCATCGACCGCTGCTTTTGTTTTCTGGCAGAGACCGGCACGCGTATCTCTCCGTAACGGGAATCAATGGCCTCCCGCTCGCTTTCTGTTCGTGTGCAGTTATGATGGGGCGAGCGTTTCTTACCCTGCCGCCTTTCTCTCCGTTGGCTCCTGGGAATCCAGGGAAACCGGTCGAACCCTGCGGATCAAACAGGAAGAGAGTGTTAGAGAGGGGACGAGTGCTCCTGCCGGAGCCGCATGCTGGGGATCCTGATCAGTGAGCGTCCAGCTACAGGACACAAACAAAAGAGTGCCCGGCTCACACGTACAGTACTGTGCAAAGGATGGAGACCCTTCAGTGACCTCATTCCCACCAACACTGACCCCCCAACACTGACCCCCCCATCAGATAAACAGCTTTGAGAGAGATGAGAACATCAAGCTCCACCTTCAAATCTAAAAACATTGTATTATAGAATCTGAATTTAAAATTTAGAATAGATTTTTTTTACTTTCATTTTACTTCTAAATTTTAAATTCTCATTTTTAATCTGAAATTTATATCTATCTAATAATCAATTTCTAGTTCTAGTTTAATATATTATATATCAACATCCAGAATGTTTTTAAATAGAAATATTTAATTGTAATAAAATAATAACCAGAATAAGGTGCTAACAGTTACACACATATTCTTGATGAATTTCTAATACAATAGAAATTTAAAATTCTGATTTTTTAATTTGAATTTTACATTTAGAATATATTTTTTAATTAAGTTTACTAATAACCAGGATTTTTTGGACTGTGCGACAAAGACTGAAGTTTGGAGGTGTGGAACAATATCCCTGCAGTTTTCTTTAACCCTTGAGCATTGGGGGTCCGAGCGACGTGCTTTCAATGTTTACCAAAATAAAAAATATATATATTTATTATTATTTTGACCTTTATTTATGGTCTTGGCACATTTCTTGTGATAAATATTCTAAAATATATCAAATTTTCCTTCCATTTTATGATGCAGAAGCAGAGAGCCTTATCATTTACATACACAAATCATCGCTGTCCAGAGAAAAACATGTAGCTCAATTTTTGGTGATTTTTATTTTTCTACATTATTTGAACACCACAGCTGCCATTTACACTGTGCAGAATGAATGGACCAATAGAAATGCTCCAAAAAAGTTTGTAAAAATTACTGGTTCCATTGACTTGAATTGAAAGTGAAGCCAGTTTTTGGCCTCTCCTGTAAAGTTTGGTCTTGTTTTGGACAACGACGAAATATAACATATCCAATGAAAAACATGCATCCCCATTTTCATCTCTTTCTCTTTTTTTAAACGCAACAGCTGCTGTTTACATGGTGTGAAAATTTCATGATGAATGGACCAATAAAAATGCTCCAAAATAATTTAAAAAATATTCTGGTTCTGGTTTTTGGCCTCTCCTGTAAAGATCCTATTTTGGAACTATATGTTTTTATTTGGGCAGCGAGGATTTATAATATTTATTTTTTATCTAATGGAGGTTAAAGGTAAATATTAACCATATATGCAAAATCTGGTATACCTACATACATTTCTATACCTGTATTCATAACCCAATAATAGAAGCTGCAACAACCTGATTTTCTTACATAAATATATATTTACTTAGACTGAACTGTCATTTAATTGGAAGTTGAATCAATAAAACTTGGTCTCTGCCTTTTGCACAGTCATAGTTACGTATGAACCTACAAGCTGTATGTAGTTTATAGGCGGATGAATCTTTATAATATCTTAAAAACAAACAAAACAATAATTACTACATACTACATTAATACAGTAGAGAACTGAATGCATCTGAAACACGTACTAATGAGATGAGCTCTGGATGTGAGATGAACAGACAGATATTTTGATGACACAAAAACGAAAAACAAAAAAACAGGTAAACAAGCCGACGGCGCCTGAAGAGTCTGTGCTCGGTGCAGTGAATTAAGAATGGCTTACCGGTGTTCCTCAGAGCCGGAGCCATTATGAGCAGCAGGGAAAGGAAATCAATACAGTGTTTTACAGCCTCATCTGAGAGCAGCCTCAGTATTTACCCAACACAGAATCAGCCCAGCTGCAGCTCAGACGCAGGCGTGTGACGGAAATGACAAGGCAGCACACTGTCTCTATGACGGGCCCTGAATTCACATCTATAAAACATGCCAGGAACCGGACCCCGCGGGCCGGCCGAGGAGCCACGGCGGTGATATTCCGCTTCATGAAAATTCAGCAGCCGGCGACTCGCGAGAGCACCTTTCAGAAATAATGATATATCAACATTCCACAATTTCATCAGCCTCTCGACTGTAATCCCGTAAAACCTCCGCCGGCTGATAAAAAACACACGGAAAATTTAGTACTGACGGGATTTACAGAGAGAGAGCGCACGGGTCAGAAGTCTGGAATCACTGTTACACTCCCGACTGCTGCAGCTGCACGACTGAGAGGACACGACTGTATGTATATGATGCTCACAATTTCCTTGGAGATCAATAAAATATCAATCAATCAATTAATCTGTCTATCTATCTGTACACATATCTATCTAATAATCAATTTCTAGTTCTAGTTTAATATATTATATATCAACATCTAGAATGTTTTTTTAAATATTTAATTGTAATAAAAAAATAACCTGAATGAGGCACATTTATACAATTTCTAATACAATTAATACCAAAAATGAATACAATTAATTTCCACAATGAAATTCTAATAAATTCTAATAAATTCTAATAAATTCTAATAAAATTTAGAATGAATTTCTGATAAAATCCAGAATGTGTGTAATAAAATTAATTTCCAGAATAAAATTCTGAAAAAAAATCATCTAAAATGTATTTCTAATAACATTTATTTTCTTCTAAAAAATGTTATATTAAGAATATATATGCATAATGAATTTGTAATAAAAGTATTTATTAATTAACATATAAACTGAAGCTCTAATTAAATTAATGTCCAAGCTGTTATAGCTGAAATAGTGAAGTGGTTAAACATATAATTATTAGTTTCGATAGATAGTTATTATCATACATACAGTTTTAAGGTGATTAAGGTGAGCGCTGTATCCGCTCAGTGGGGGTGTATACGAGTGATTCCAGGATTCTGAATGGTGGGATACGGGAAAGGAAAAGCTCTCAGTGAGTGATGTCCAGCCGGGAGGTTTCTGAGCCTGTGCTTCTCAGCAGTACTGTTTGGTTATGGTGCTGGACTGCAGGCCACCTATGATGAAAGGTGCCAGGACTGGACATTATCTCCTGCCCTTTGTCCCCCTTCCTCTGCGGGGCTGCGTGAGCGCCATGCTGAACAGTTAGGGGACCAACTCCACTCCGAGCTCACATACAGAGCCTTTATCCTGCTTTCATCTTCCCTCTGCACTCAGCCACACTGAGGAGCGCCGCCGGCCCTCTGGGAAGAGCTTCCGGAATGATCTGAAATTCCGAATTACATTCTAGCAGCTCTAACAGCTCTCAACCACACACTGGGGATTCTAGATCTACACTGTAGGGCTCCTCAACCACACACTGTGGATTCTAGATCTACACTGTAGGGTTCTATAGCTACACACTGTGGATTCTAGATCTACACTGTAGGGCTCCTCAACCACACACTGTGGATTCTAGATCTACACTGTAGGGCTCCTCAACCACACACTGTGGATTCTAGATCTACACTGTAGGGTTCTATAGCTACACACTGTGGATTCTAGATCTACACTGTAGGGCTCCTCAACCACACACTGTGGATTCTAGATCTACACTGTAGGGTTCTATAGCTACACACTGTGGATTCTAGATCTACACTGTAGGGCTCCTCAACCACACACTGGGGATTCTAGATCTACACTGTAGGGTTCTATAGCTACACACTGTGGATTCTAGATCTACACTGTAGGGTTCTATAGCTACACACTGTGGATTCTAGATCTACACTGTAGGGCTCCTCAACCACACACTGTGGATTCTAGATCTACACTGTAGGGTTCTATAGCTACACACTGTGGATTCTAGATCTACACTGTAGGGCTCCTCAACCACACACTGTGGATTCTAGATCTACACTGTAGGGCTCCTCAACCACACACTGTGGATTCTAGATCTACACTGTAGGGTTCTATAGCTACACACTGTGGATTCTAGATCTACACTGTAGGGTTCTATAGCTACACACTGTGGATTCTAGATCTACACTGTAGGGCTCCTCAACCACACACTGTGGATTCTAGATCTACACTGTAGGGTTCTATAGCTACACACTGTGGATTCTAGATCTACACTGTAGGGCTCCTCAAACACACACTGTGGATTCTAGATCTACACTGTAGGGCTCCTCAACCACACAATGTGGATTCTAGATCTACACTGTAGGGCTCCTCAACCACACACTGTGGATTCTAGATATACACTGTAGGGTTCTACAGCTACACACTGTGGATTCTAGATATACACTGTGGGCTCTACAACTACACACCGTGTATTCTAGATATACACTGTGGGCTCCACAACTACACACTGTGGATTCTAGATCTACACTGTGGGGCTCTACAACTACACACCGTGTATTCTAGATATACACTGTGGGCTCCACAACTACACACCGTGGATTGTAGATCTACACTGTGGGGCTCTACAACTACACACCGTGTATTCTAGATATACACTGTGGGCTCCACAACTACACACCGTGGATTGTAGATCTACACTATGGGCTCTAGAAATACACTGTATATATATAACTGAGGGTATTAGAACAATGGGGGTTCCAGAGAAAGAATAAGTGTACTAGAACAACACTGAGGGCTCTAGAATAAGATGAAGTATCTATCTATCTATCTATCTATCTATCTATCTATCTATCTATCTATCTATCTATCTATCTATCTATCTATCTATCTATCTATCTATCTATCTATCTATCTATCTATCTATCTATCTATCTATCTATCTATCTATCTCAGCATACAGACTGTGGACTTACCTTCGGGCCTTGTCTTCCTGGGTAGCCGGGTAATCCAGGAACGCCCAGTTTGCCCTGTCACAAAACAACAAGAGAGTCATTAATGGCGGCACTGAAGTGTGAAAATTATTAAAAGTTACAGACACACATTAGTATTCAT
>CM038705.1:49166389-49378889 GCA_021613375.1 Megaleporinus macrocephalus
ATTCCTCTTTAGAACAGTGAGTTATGAAGAGTCACTTCCTCTAATTCCTCTTTAGAACAGTGAGTTATGAAGAGTCACTTCCTCTAATTCCTCTTTAGAACAGTGAGTTATGAAGTCACTTCCTCTAATTCCTCTTCAGAACAGTGAGTTATGAAGAGTCACTTCCTCTAATTCCTCTTTAGAACAGTGAGTTATGAAGAGTCGCTTCCTCTAATTCCTCTTCAGAACAGTGAGTTATGAAGAGTCACTTCCTCTAATTCCTCTTTAGAACAGTGAGTTATGAAGAGTCACTTCCTCTAATTCCTCTTTAGAACAGTGAGTTATGAAGAGTCACTTCCTCTAATTCCTCTTTAGAACAGTGAGTTATGAAGAGTCACTTCCTCTAATTCCTCTTTAGAACAGTGAGTTATGAAGAGTCACTTCCTCTAATTCCTCTTTAGAACAGTGAGTTATGAAGAGTCACTTCCTCTAATTCCTCTTTAGAACAGTGAGTTATGAAGAGTCACTTCCTCTAATTCCTCTTTAGAACAGTGAGTTATGAAGAGTCGCTTCCTCTAATTCCTCTTTAGAACAGTGAGTTATGAAGAGTCACTTCCTCTAATTCCTCTTTAGAACAGTGAGTTATGAAGAGTCGCTTCCTCTAATTCCTCTTTAGAACAGTGAGTTATGAAGAGTCGCTTCCTCTAATTCCTCTTTAGAACTGTGAGTTATGAAGAGTCACTTCCTCTAATTCCTCTTTAGAACTGAGTTATGAAGAGTCACTTCCTCTAATTCCTCTTTAGAACTGAGTTATGAAGAGTCACTTCCTCTAATTCCTCTTTAGAACAGTGAGTTATGAAGAGTCACTTCCTCTAATTCCTCTTTAGAACAGTGAGTTATGAAGAGTCACTTCCTCGAATTCCTCTTTAGAACAGAGTTATGAAGAGTCACTTCCTCTAATTCCTCTTTAGAACAGTGAGTTATGAAGAGTTACTTCCTCTAATTCCTCTTTAGAACAGTGAGTTATGAAGAGTTACTTCCTCTAATTCCTCTTTTAGAACAGTGAGTTATGAAGAGTCACTTCCTCTAATTCCTCTTTAGAACAGTGAGTTATGAAGAGTCGCTTCCTCTAATTCCTCTTTAGAACAGTGAGTTATGAAGAGTCGCTTCCTCTAATTCCTCTTTAGAACAGTGAGTTATGAAGAGTCGCTTCCTCTAATTCCTCTTTAGAACTGTGAGTTATGAAGAGTCACTTCCTCTAATTCCTCTTTAGAACTGAGTTATGAAGAGTCACTTCCTCTAATTCCTCTTTAGAACAGTGAGTTATGAAGAGTCACTTCCTCTAATTCCTCTTTAGAACAGTGAGTTATGAAGAGTTACTTCCTCTAATTCCTCTTTAGAACAGTGAGTTATGAAGAGTCGCTTCCTCTAATTCCTCTTTAGAACTGTGAGTTATGAAGAGTCACTTCCTCTAATTCCTCTTTAGAACAGTGAGTTATGAAGAGTTACTTCCTCTAATTCCTCTTTAGAACAGTGAGTTATGAAGAGTCACTTCCTCTAATTCCTCTTTAGAACAGTGAGTTATGAAGTCACTTCCTCTAATTCCTCTTTAGAACAGTGAGTTATGAAGAGTCACTTCCTCTAATTCCTCTTTAGAACAGTGAGTTATGAAGAGTTACTTCCTCTAATTCCTCTTTAGAACAGTGAGTTATGAAGAGTCACTTCCTCTAATTCCTCTTTAGAACAGTGAGTTATGAAGTCACTTCCTCTAATTCCTCTTTAGAACAGTGAGTTATGAAGAGTCACTTCCTCTAATTCCTCTTTAGAACAGTGAGTTATGAAGAGTCACTTCCTCTAATTCCTCTTTAGAACAGTGAGTTATGAAGAGTCGCTTCCTCTAATTCCTCTTCAGAACAGTGAGTTATGAAGAGTCACTTCCTCTAATTCCTCTTCAGAACAGTGAGTTATGAAGAGTCACTTCCTCTAATTCCTCTTTAGAACAGTGAGTTATGAAGAGTCGCTTCCTCTAATTCCTCTTTAGAACAGTGAGTTATGAAAAGTCACTTCCTCTAATTCCTCTTTTAGAACTGTGAGTTATGAAGAGTCACTTCCTCTAATTCCTCTTTTAGAACAGTGAGTTATGAAGAGTCACTTCCTCTAATTCCTCTTTTAGAACTGTGAGTTATGAAGAGTCACTTCCTCTAATTCCTCTTTAGAACAGTGAGTTATGAAGAGTCACTTCCTCTAATTCCTCTTTAGAACAGTGAGTTATGAAGAGTCACTTCCTCTAATTCCTCTTTAGAACAGTGAGTTATGAAGAGTCACTTCCTCTAATTCCTCTTTAGAACAGTGAGTTATGAAGAGTCGCTTCCTCTAATTCCTCTTTAGAACAGTGAGTTATGAAGAGTCGCTTCCTCTAATTCCTCTTTAGAACAGTGAGTTATGAAGAGTCACTTCCTCTAATTCCTCTTTTAGAACTGTGAGTTATGAAGAGTCACTTCCTCTAATTCCTCTTTAGAACAGTGAGTTATGAGGCGAGGCGGGGCGGCTCACCTTCTCTCCTTTGCCTCCTTTCAGGCCTCGGACTCCGTCAGCTCCCTGTTACAAAACAAGACGGTCAAGCATGAGCGGACGCCTCGAACCACAGCGCTCAATCTCCATCAGACGGCAGACAGAAACCTACCTTCACACCGCGCGGCCCCGGGTAGCCAATCGGCCCCTGAGGACCCGGCTGACCCTGAAAACAAAACGAAGAGAGAAAGGATGGACGTTAAACGAGCGCGGCAGTGTGACTCGAGTCAGAGCTGTTAGTCACCCAACATTAACCTCTGAAAGAAAATGAGCAGGTATGCAGGATCACGGACAGTCGGAGTGATGATCACTCTGTCCATGTGAGGTTTTAGGGACACTGAGGACATTTTCACCAGAGGTGTCCAGTAACAAAGTACAAATACTTCATTGAGATAAATACCTCATTAAATTCTATCAAATCAAAATTACATGAAAAACCACAAACACTGTCATACACGGTACAACTAGCAGTGAAATCGCTGTCCAGTGAAAAACAAGTGTCTCCAAAATGGCATTGTTTTCAATAGAAGTCAATGGAATCAGAAAGGTTTCCAAGGTCATACTAATCATACTGGTCATACTGGACATGTACACTGTTTTAAGGCATGTAGGTCTTCAGCAATCAGGGTTCTATTTAATCACTGGAAGGATTTCACTAAATTTAAGATGATTATATTTACCAGTAAAACATTGTATTCATCATTTTAGTGTGAAATTGTGAGATTTTCTTTAATAACACAATAATAAGCAAATCACTGTGTGTTACGGAGATTACGAGTATGGGATGGGGGTTCAAGACAAACATTTTAATAAAAAACATTTATTTTACTCTGATTAGACTGGAACGGTTAGGCCTGCCAGGTATAAACCCTATTTGTGGAAATTACTAGCTTAAAATTTCATCCTTAAAAATCGCATTTCAGCTTTTAAAACACATATTTGAGATATTCTTAGTATATAATGTATAAGACGGGGTGAATAAATAGATTAATTTATATCTTTTTTAAATTAACTCATTTGTATATATTAACTTTTACAGTTATTGTGTAAAAATACAGAAGGTTACTGTATTTAATAGCAGCTCATTACTTTAAGTGTACAGCAGAATTTCCAGTGTGGAGTCAGTGAGTTATAGTAATGCAGCTTGTAGATGGTTATTTTTATCATTTTGCAATTGTACAGTGTTGCAACAGAAGACTAATGCAATGCACCAGTAGGGCTACCTAACAAATTCTATAAACATATACAAATATACTGACTTTTACATGCAAAGCACCAAACGGACGATAACTCACTCGCTCGTGTTGGGCAGGAGTTGAACAGCTTTTGTTTTTTGCTGTATATATACATTTATATATATTTTTATTCTCTTTCTTTAGTTTTAGCTACGTTTTCTGTCTATTCTAGTCCCTTAACGTAAACTACAGAGTTCTCAGAGTGTCCACCTCAATTATATGTGTCCTGACGTACAACAGAGGCTCTTGTTCCTACTAAGTGTTCACAACAAATATTTATTGACCTTTCCTCCTTACAACATATTTCTTAATACCTTACATATCACTGCTCAACATACATCCAGTTCAACAGGACTAAACATCCAGCTGACCAGTGTTATCTGGTCCACATCCAGTAAATATGTGGAAAAGCTGACTGTGATATCATTAAATTAAGGTAATGGAAAGATTTTAGCCTCGCTTTGCTGCTCTACACTTTTTGAACCCCAGTAATTGAGAGACGTGGTCTGTAAATATTGACGTGGCAGTGATAATATTATGCATTATTAATTAACAGGGAACACATACAAGCTCTCCCGTCTTCTGGACAGTCAATACTCATTAACATCATCACGGTCAGTTCTTACCAAAGCTCCTTTCTCTCCGGGTGGGCCCTCTTTGCCAGGATGACCCTAAAAGAAGGAATGGAATTTCATTAGCAGGTGTTTGGCTGGTTCATGATGTAATAAACAGCGTAAGTTATTATACCTGCATAATTATTTCATCTTAATAAATAAAAAAGTGTTGCTGTTGGTTAGTTGGTGAGAAATGGCTGTTGGAACTGCGGCGGTCACTCACTCCACTGTTTTATCTGCTTAGAGCTTTAACTCACATAGATGGCCGCCCCATTAAGAAAGAAAGAAAGAGCAGAAGCTTCTTATCAGAGAGGCTGGAGGACAAAATGCTGTCCACTGTAAAGAATAACCAACCTGATCCCTCTAACCGGCCACAGATGTGCTGATTTAAAATCCTGATGATCTTTAATCTGGTTTTAGTTCACAGTATTGTTGTATTATATATGAATATATAATAATAATTATAGTGAGAAATTTTCATACTGAGAATTTAGAGCTCACTTTAAAATAAAGGTCCCAAACTGGGTTCTTTGGAGTGAGGTCATAGAACATTGGCCATAAAAATGTGACTAATATATTAATGTTGTGATTATTATCGGTGGAGATCTGTTGTAATTCGAGATCACTGACTGGCCCAGCAAAATCCTTGTTATGTATATATATTTTCAGCACAAGACAGTAAGAAAACCTTGTTGGTGAAGAAATAAATCTATGCTATAATCTAAGTAGTTGAAATCAAAGAGTCTTTTAAAAGGAAATATTCCAAGGCTGGAAAACCACGGCCAAGATATGTCAGACGGAGAAAAGTAGGAAAACCAACTATAAAGTAGGTTTTTCAAATGAAGCTTTGAAGCCCAACTAATTATGTCATCACTTGGTGGACAAAACTTGGTAAATATGTATCAAAACCAGAGGCTGAGCCAACAAATCAGTGTTGAAAGTCAACTTTGACCGATGACGTCATGAAAAAACCTCAGGAAGTGACTTCAGAATTCTGACTTGGCAAAACCAAACTCTGCAGGTCAATAGAGCATGATGTGCCCTTCCCAACAATCCCTAGATCACTTTGCTAACCTTCAGGAAACCAGAGATATGGACCCTGACGTAAGTGCACCCTATGACCCTAGCAGGTCCTGCGGGAAAAATTACTCATGGTGGAGGTCCGCCGTCGACAAATGTCCAGGTATATAGAATCCTGTACACACCAATTTATTGTAGTCTTCTGGAAACTAGAGATACAGACCCTGACATAGGTGTATCCAATGACCCGAGAAGGTCTTGCCGAGACTTCTACCCAAGGCAGAGGTCTCGAAAGCCAGAGAAATTCAAAGCATCATAACTGGACAATAATAAGTGTAACTATCTTCACACTATAGAAGATTATACGGCCTTATTCGGCGTCTCCAACCACACAGAACCTTTTATTGTAGGCATCAGGAAACCAGAGACACAGGCCCAGACCTAGGAGCACCCTAGGAGGTCTTGTTGAGACACCCAAGGTGAAGGTTCAGGGAACTAAAGCAATTCAGAGCACCATAACTCAACCAAAATTAGAGTAACCGACTTCAAACTGTACAGAACTAACTAGATGATGTGGTCCCTCTTCAACCACACAAGACTTCATATTGTAGTCTTCTGGAAACCAGAGATAACAACCTTCAATATCTGATCTCCACAGCCAAAGCCAAACTCCACAGGCCAGTAGAGCACCATCAAGCAAAAAATAAAGTCAATGATTGAAAGAATTGTCCAGAAAAACTTACAGGAGGTCCATCAGAACCAGGTAACCCAGGCAACCCTGATCTCCCCTGAGGACCCTGTGAAAGAAAGAGAGAGTCTTCAGTTGAAACTACAGCAGAATTACAGCAGATGGAGCTATACAATCTGAGTTAACACACGGTGCAACTGTCATGAAACTTTGGTTGCTGGAAACATGCATAAAACTAAATTGCTTAATGTAAACAACCTGCAACTAGTTAAAAACTCTGATTCAGGTGCAAGCGTCTCAGCAAGTTTCAAGACATATATATATATAAAGAAGTTTGATTGCTTTGTATCACTGTTAAGTTGTATGGGAATAATGCTGCAGGCAACTCACTAGACTAGTCAGCTAAACACTTGATTTACTGTATATCTGCAGCTACAGCTACACTCTATATATACAATCAGTCTTCAGTCCGATTCCAATCAATACCCTGATCAGCCTGTGATAAAGCTTTATGTGGTGCTGGGCTGGTGGGGCTGCAGGAAAGAGGGATGATGAGAGAACAGATAGAGGAGAGGAAGGACAGAACTTACTTTTTCTCCTGGTGGTCCGATGGGGCCTTGAGGTCCAGGCAGCCCCTGCAGGACAGAGAGAGAAACAGCCTTAATTAATAATGGCCTTATTTAGGGGTACACAGCTGGTTCTAGACTCTGACTGGGTGTGCGGTAATGATTTTGGGTATCATTGTGATGAGCTCCACTACATAACACCGGTGCACCCAAAAGGTTCTAGACAACAACTAGGTAAATGTGAAGTATAAACTCTGAAGCTCTAGGTAATTATTTTAGAAAACATGAAAGTAAAACAGTCTAGATAAAAAAAGACTGGAAAGCAGAATGGCTTCTAGATACTGATTGAATAAGTTTAAAATATAAACTACAAAAAGTACTAGGTCATTATTTTGGGGAACATGAAGGTAAAACATTCGAAATACATTACACTGTAAAGCACACTGGGTTCTAGATATTGACTGGGTATGTGTAAAATACAGACTCCAAAGTAAAAGGTAATTATTTGGATTAAACAGATCATGAGTTCCAAAACAATCAAAAAATACTACATGAAACAGCCCAACAGGTTCTAGATATTTACCTGGTGAGTACCTAGAACTTAAAGGACTGTATAGGAAATCATAACCGTGTGATTTGCTCGGTCATCACAAGAGAAATAACTAACTGACTGTCTTCTTTTAAGAGTATTAGTTTTAATCAGCCGCAGTGTTACACGAGAGACCTGGAAGTCCTCAGATGTATAGTAATACTAACGTGTGTGTGTGTGTGTAGAGACCAGTGTTTACTCTGGGAATGTGAAGGTGAGTGTGCTGCAGTAATCTGACCCCGGTGCTGAGCTGTGGTCAGAGCTGGAATGACCGTATGAATGAGATTCTTTCAGGCTCTTCGTTTCCCTCACAAATAGTCTAAAGCAGCCCCTTACTGAGGGACCACCTGAGCCTGAACTCCGCTCATCCAAAACCAGCCAAAGTCCAACCCAGAGCTGCCCCCGCAGCTATTTCTGTATTGATGCTCGCTGGAAAAAGAATTCACCGGAATCCGAAAGGAATGTCGTCGGAACAAATTAGGAGTGAGTGAACGAGCAGGTTACTGTTCACTCAGATTACAGCCAAGCTGTGTTCCATAAACACACACAGTAAACCCAAATTTATATCACATATTCTGTCTGCAAAGCCTCAAATCTACTAAACGAGAACTTTACAGGAGACGCAAAAAACTTACTTCACTTTTAATGTAAGTCAATGGAACCAGACGTCTTTCTATGTGTTCTTATGTCATTTTTATTTCTCCGTTTATTAAGAAATTGGCAGACAATGTAAAAAACAACATACATTTTCAAATGATGAAAAATCAGGGTATACATATGACACAGTCCCATCTAACAGTTATATATATATATATAACATCTAATATATATATATATATATATATATATATATATATATATATATATATATATATATATATATATATATATATATATATATATAGTTATATAAATCACACCTCAAAATCAAACCTAATGATGTACTGACTATCCATTTAGGTCCTTTTAAGTAAATCTAGGTCTAAATCTACACTACCGCTCAAAAGTTTAGGATCACTTTAGAATTTCATTTTATGCAATTTTCATGCAATTCACAAACAATATTGTCCATTTCACAATTAATGTAAGTGTATCAGATGATTTTTAAAGAATAAAAATGTTTGTATTAAAGTCTATTTTTGTATAGAGGCTTATTTTACATATAGTTCTATTATCAGTAATTCTCAGTCCTCTGTCTAAATCTCCTGGTACGACCACCAATCCAAGTTAAGGATGTTATTGGACTAATTGGTTGTTAGGACACTCTTGCTCAATTGTGATCACAGCTGAAAAACATTCTACTAATAAGTGAGTATAAAAGGGAACAACATTCTAGGTTAGTTTAGTATCTGAAGATCAGCAGTTGATGGCTTGTTGACCGACTCACAATGACCAGAAAGAAACAACTTTCTTTAGAGACCCGTCAGTCCATTGTTGTGTTAAGGAAGAAGATACTCCATTAAAACAAGAACATTTCACTGTGATCCCAAACTTCTGAGTGGTAGTGTATACTGTTAGATGGTACTTCATGTGTATATATAGAATATAAACCACTAATGATTAATGCACTGACTATCCATTCAAATCCCTGTGTGATGGCTATTCCAGCTTACCTGTGTCCCCGGAATGCCCTGCTGACCAGGTGGGCCTGGCTCTCCTTGAGGTCCCTGGAAAAGTTCAGACATGATTTTCAGCCTGTACACGTAAAGAATGCTTCAGCAGACAGACGATCACCTGGTTAGTGTTGAAGTTACACTGTTCTGGGAGTCTAGCAGAAACACTGCTAACTGCTAACTGCTAACTGGCTCTGACCTGCTTTGTTAGCCGTGCTCAGCGTTTCTGGAGTGATTAGTTTAGGATTTCACGTCAGCTTTGTCTTATATGGGGACGTGAGGACAGACGACTGAGGGGAACCGCCAGCCAACGTCTGCACAGCTCGACTTGACGGAGGAACCAGAACCCGTCAGTGCATTAAAACCTGTATCTGCTGCGGTTCTGGTCCAGACGCTCTGCTTGTGTTTGTTCTAACAAGATTTGACTTGTTTTAAATCTGTGGAGACACAAAATCTCTGTTCCTGGCTTTGCTGAGGCTTCTGACCTCAACCGTTCTAGATACAGACCGTGTAAGGGCAAATTATAAAATTTATTAATTTGGGGAACATGGATATAGAACATTATCTAGATACTGACTGTAAGGGCAAATTTTACAATTCAAAGTACTAGGTAATGATTTTGGGCAACATGGAGGCAGAACGTTCTAAATAAATTACACTAATAAGCATAATGGGTTCTAGATACTGACTGTGTAAGGGCAAATTATAAAATTCAAAGCACTTGGTCATTAATTTGAGGAACATGGAGGTAGAACATTCTAAATAAATTACGCTGAACAGCACAATGGGTTCTAGATACTGACTGTGTAAGGGTTAATTATACAATTCAAAGCACTAGGTAATTAATTTGAGGAACAAGGAGGTAGAACATTCTAAATGAATTACGCTGAAAAGCACAATGGGTTCTAGATACTGACTGTGTAAGGGTAAATTATAAAATTCAAAGCACTAGGTCATTAATTTGAGGAACATGGAGATAGAACATTCTAAATAAATCTCACTGATAAGCACAATGGGTTCTAGATACTGACTGTGTAAGAATAAATTGTAAAATTCAAAGCACTAGGTCATTAATTTGAGGAACATGGAGATAGAACATTCTAAATAAATCAAGCTGATAAACACAATGGGTTCCAGTTTCAGCCTGTGTAAGGGCAAATTAGAACCTTCAAAGTACTAGATAATTATATTGGGGAACATGGAGGTAAAACATTCTAAATAAATTACGCTGATGAGCACAATGGGTTCTAGATATTGACTGGTAAATGTGAAGTATAAACCCCACGGTTCTAGGTAATTATTTGGATTAAATAAATGATGATTTTTCGAATAGCCTGACAGGTTCTAGATATTGAGCAGATAAGTTTAAGGTACAAACTTTTATTTTACCCAAAATATTATAAATTATGCAGTGCTTTGAGTTTGTACCTCACACGTGCCTGGTTAATATCTAGAACTTACAGGAAATCATTACTGTGAGATTTTTTCAGTCATCACAGGAGAAATGACTACCACTGACCGTCTGTACAGTCTGCTGCTGTTCTGACCGTCTGACCTCAGTTCTAACATGTCCAGAGGTTCTGTTTGTGTCTTTTCTAACAAAATTTGACTTTTTTAAATTATAGAGCCACAAAATCTCCGCCCCCAGCTTTCCTGAGGCTTCTGACCTGAACAGTGAAAAGACTGACCATCGTTAGCTCTCAGGGCGACTGGTGGTCCTCTGTTTGTTTAGAGAGCAGCGTAAAGAGAACACACCGGGCACTACAGTGGGCTGTTAGTCAGAATGAGGTCAAATAAGGGTCACTCGTAAGCTACAGTCTCTCTTCAGCAGGGTGAAGAAACACAGCTGACCACAGGTTTGCGATGACCAAACACGTCAACAAAGCCCAGCTAAATATGTACATTCACTAACTGCCACAGCGGACCACCCAGACAGGGGGTCAGAGGAATGTAAGACCTTACCATGTTTCCTTTAGGGCCTTGAGGACCGTCCACACCAGCCACACCCTGAGGACACACAGAGCTCAAAGATTAGAGTCGAGCTATTCGACAACAGGACGTATCAACAGTCAGGCTAATTCAAAATATCACGTTTCCGGTGTATGATATTACAGCACTGAAGAGCTTATTACAGTATATAACATTAAACATATCCCAGTTATTTATTTATTTATTTATTATAGCATCAAACTATCTGTATCAAGAATCAGCAAATGCAACATTATATTATATTATATTATATTATATTATATTATATTATATTATATTATATTATATTATATTATATAAAACAGATTACATCTCAGTTTCTTCTATAAAACACTTTCAGCTGCCATCCATAAGAAAAGTGCTTTATAAAATACAATAATAATAGTAATTATTATTATTATTATTATTATTATTATTATTATTATTATTATTATTATTATTATTATTATTAATATTAATATTATTATTATCACTCTTGGCACAAAACCATCATTATTATCCCAATACATTTTAAATTATCTATTGATTTATGTATTTATTTATTTTTTATAGTATCAAACTATCCAACAGCAGGATGCATCAACAATCAAGCAAATCCAATACATCACTCTTCCAGTGTATTATATTACAGTAATGATCCAGTTTTAGTCCTTGAATAACTTTATATTATATTATATTATATTATATTATATTATATTATATTATATTATATTATATTATATTATATTATATTATATTATTAGTTTATAGCATATTATATTGTATATTACAACTCAGTTTCTGATATTACTAATACAACTGTCTGTAAAGCACAAAAGTTCTCTATAGATTATTATTATTATTATTATTATTATTATTATTATTATTATTATTATTATTATTAATGAACCAAATCACCCTTATATTATGATACATGTTGGTTTATTTTTAAAATTTAATTAAAATGATTTATTAATTTTATATTGCATCCAACTACACATACAAAAGAAAGCAAATATAGGCAAAGTGAGATACTCACAGGCTGTCCAGGGGCTCCTGGAGGGCCTCTGGGACCAAGCAAACCTCTCGGGCCCTAAAAAACAGAAAGAAAGGTTCTGGGTTTGAGCTCGATGTTGAGATCAGAATCAATTTTAAACAATTTCAACATTATTTACTGACTTTTTGGGTTAAAATAACATTTTTGGGTTTTTCTCAGACGTACGATCACATGATATAACCATATCATAATAAAATCAGTTCTGTAAGAGAAACATACAGCAACACTGGACTCTAGAGGATCTAGAATATATACTCTACTGTGTAAAACTCGGAGATCCCTGAGCTGATAGTGTAAAAGTCTCTATCTGATCAGTAAATGTATGTACACCAGTAAGAACAGCAGATCTGATTAGAACAGATGTAAATAATCATACATACAATACAAAGTAACATGAATATGTTATTGAGAGAGAAGTAGATCAGATCTTGATCCAGTTTGAAGAACAAAGTTAGGTTCCAGATTTCTCCTGGACGCCCCAGACATTGTATGAATGTGTTCAGTTCCTTCAGCAGCAAATCTTGATTTAGCTTAATGAAGTACTGAGCAGTCAAAGCAGGTATTAGATGAGAACTGTAAATAATACTGGGTTGTTTAGGAGAAGCTTGGAAAGAGTTAAATAAACACACTGACGTATGTAAAAGCTCTAATTACTCTAATAATACTGATTAATATTTAATAATAAAGTGTAAAAGCACTACTTACTCTATTAATACTGATTAATATTTAATAATAAAGTGTTTACTGAGTAAATAAAAGCTTCCTGTCTGGAATAAATAGCTTGTTATATATAATAATGTCTCCGAGCGACTCAAACTACATTAGCAGCCAAAGCATGCATAACAGTGGTGGTCATACTCACACTCTCTCCAGCCAGACCCCTCGGCCCGATCTCTCCATCCTCTCCCTGTAGAGAGTAAAGGGCAGCGCTGTCTGCTCAGCTTACGTCCAAACATCAGCACACAAAACTCCAAATTCACACTAGCAATGAAAATACTCACTCTGGGTCCATCCTCACCGGGGGCACCTGGAGGTCCTGGTGGTCCAAACTCTCCCTGGTGAAAAACAAAACAAAAATAAAGTGAAGTACGTTTGTCTTTGTTCACTTCTTCTTAGTCTGAAACCTGGAACTTTGATAAACCTCCAGATTTACTTCAGTTACTGTGAGGGTAGTGTTACAGTTTACCTGTACACAGGTAGGTGAAGGTAGTGTTACAGTTTACCTGTACACAGGTAGGTGAAGGCAGTGTTACAGTTTACCTGTACACAGGTAGGTGAAGGTAGTGTTACAGTTTACCTGTACACAGGTAGGTGAAGGTAGTGTTACAGTTTACCTGTACACAGGTAGGTGAAGGCAGTGTTACAGTTTACCTGTACACAGGTAGGTGAAGGCAGTGTTACAGTTTACCTGTACACAGGTAGGTGAAGGCAGTGTTACAGTTTACCTGAACACAGGTAGGTGAAGGTAGTGTTACAGTTTACCTGTACACAGGTAGGTGAAGGTAGTGTTACAGTTTACCTGTACACAGGTAGGTGAAGGCAGTGTTACAGTTTACCTGTACACAGGTAGGTGAAGGTAGTGTTATAGTTTACCTGTACACAGGTAGGTGAAGGTAGTGTTACAGTTTACCTGTACACAGGTAGGTGAAGGTAGTGTTATAGTTTACCTGTACACAGGTAGGTGAAGGTAGTGTTACAGTTTACCTGTACACAGGTAGGTGAAGGTAGTGTAATATGAACATCTACTACTCGATATCAGCTACTTAGCAAAGTAAAAGGACCCATATTTATTTGAACCTAGTACATTTATTGGCGTACTGATTGGCCAGTGCTGGTGTTGGAAGATATTTAAGCGTGCACTCCTGGCCAAAGTACTGGTTTTGTTTTTTTGTTTTTTATTAAAAATGATTAACAAATCTAAACAAACATTTCTGAATATTTCTCTTTTACTGTGTAACTGTATTTCTACATATATATTTCATAATACATTCAAAAAAAAAACTGTATTAATGTTATTCATCAGCTCCACTGACACTTGTTCTACAGTTCTACACTTGTAGACTATAATCCATCTGTTTCTCTGTGTACTTTGTCAGCACCCCCACACTGTGTCCACTCACTGTCCACTCTATTAGACACTCCTACTACTTGCTGGTCCACCTTGTAGATGTAAAGTCAGAGACAGTAGCTCATCTGCTGCTGCACAGTTTGTGTTCCTCTAGTTCTTCATCAGTGGACACAGGACGCCGCCCACAGGACACTGCTGTCTGGATAGTTTTGGTTGGTGGACTATTCTCAATCCAGCAGTGACACTGAGTAGCTTAAACACTCCAGCAGCAGCACTGCTGTCTGATCCACTCCCACAACAGCACAACACATACTAACACACCACGTCAGTGTCACTGTGGTGGTCCTGTGGGGGTCCTGATCATTGAAGAACAGAGTAATAAAGTATACAGAGAATCAGATGAACTACAGTCTGTAAGCGTAGCTCCTATATGGGCTTCAAGATTCTAAACAATCGTGTGTATGAGTATCAGAACAGAGTGGAGCTGCTCTGAAGACGGTCTGCTGACCTTAAAGACTCAACTCTGGAGTTTAATTAAGCAGAAGAGAGGCTGGACTCACCCTGTGGCCTTTTTCTCCTGGGAGACCTGGCAGACCGTCAAATCCCCTGTCACCCTACACACACACACACACACACACACACACACAGGGCAGAGGGAAAATGTGAACTTTTAAAATTTCAGACTTAACACTGAAGCTCTCTATGAACCCAATACAGACCAGACTGATAGAAACAAACTAGAATTACTCTACATCAACTTTTCATTACTTCTATAGTCCAGATCCTACCTTGGCTCCTGATTCTCCGGGCATTCCTCGCGCTCCGTCGGTTCCGGGGCGACCCTTTGACACACATCAGACACACCGCTCACTATGCAGACTTTCACTTACAGTGTTTTAATTCTATCCACGACTCATTGCATCCTTTACAACAGACCACTAATCGCTCAGCAGCTAGAAAGTATTACAGTTATATTCTAATTATATGTGCAAATCAATCCTCACTAAAGCATTAGTAGGGATTAGGCCTAAACTAAACACTACGTGCTGCTTTTCCAGGCCCAGACTAAAACTATTTGTGATGGTGAAGCTCCACCAGCGCTGCGGTCTAAGCCTGCCTTCAGTAGAATGAAGATCTGTTTATCTGCTGTATCTGTTTGGGGTTGGAATGTAACCAGAGCGGCTCCAGACACACGGGAATCAACCTGCTGCACCAGCCCTCGAGGTCACGCTCCAGTAAATCACTCACCCGCTTTCCAGGTTGGCCCACCGGTCCAGCTGCACCTTGGACCCCTCTCGGACCCTGCGGAGGACAGGACAGAACAGGGATTATACAGCTGGATCGCCACCCCCCCCTCAGAGGAATGTACTCACGGCTATGCAGCAGCGCCTTACCTGAGGACCTGGGTCTCCTCCTTCACCTTTCAGACCAGTTGGACCAGGAAGACCCTGAGCAGGAGGAGGCAGGAGTGGAGGGAGAGAAGGAAGAGAGAGTCATTCAGTGCTGGGAAGGCAGGATGGGTGTGCTACACTCCACTAACCAGCAGGTGGCAGAATTTCACTGCGTGTGAACTCCACAAACAGCAACCTGCATTCTGCTTTCTAGGAATGATACTTCAAAGCCTTTGCTTACTTACTGTACCGTATATAGATTACGTTCTGGTCACTTATTCTGTTTATGGTCAGTATGGTGGTCCGAGTCTATGAAGAGACTGTGGATACTCTTACTGCTCACTTTTTATGGCTACTTATGTGTTTCTGATGTGATTGGCTGCTTCTCAACTACTTAGAACCAGTTTGTTACTTACTACTTACTGGTTGTTTAGCTGTTATGCCAAGTATAACTAATTAGTATAATTATATCATAAACTTTTAATAATTTTTATAACTTGCAGAGCTTTTCTACATATACATGCTGCTCTCATGCATGACATCCCACAAGAATGCAGTCCCATGTAGAGAAAGCAAACAAATCAATAGTTTGGGTACCCCAGGTCTTGGATTGGGGACCACTCCCAGAATTCACCACCTCTCTATGGCGCCCCCGTGTGACAGGCCTCAAAATCCAGCACTGCAGTATGAGCTTAATGACTACTGGCTAGTTTATTATTATTATTTCAATAGCTATTTGTCATTATGTATTAGCATCACACACACAGGCTCAGAGAGAAGGTCTGGATCAATGTTTAGGTCTCAAATGGTCCCAAAATCAGCGTCATGCTTTAGAAGATGTAGACCATTTCCTTCGCATCCTCAGAGGACGAGACCCTCGGAGTTCAGTTTGAACTCTCTTTCAAGAGAGTTTCAAATATTCATGCGCTCGGAGAAGGAGGCCAAAGCGCAACTCATACTACAAAATGTTCTTCCATGTGTTACAAAGCGCAGTTACATATTTCCACCAGAGAGTTCTCCAAATCCCACAAAACCTGCCTTCAAAATGACGAGCCTCCATCTTTTGCAAATAGCATATGAACATGAGCGGCTCCAAAGTCTTATCTCCGTCTTATTCCAGCTTCTCCTCAACGCGAGATAATCCCCTCAAGTCGCATCGGTTTCGGGTAAGTGGAGGATCGCATGACATCCGCCGCAGACGAGAACTCGCTCTCGCAGAGTTAACCAAAGCGCTGACCCGGGATCGGTTCTCCGGTTCAGGCCTTTATGGCTTGGTGGGAAAAGGCCGCAGGGAGACGGAGCGGTCATTAGTAACTGTAGCTGACCCCTGAAGAGTGTCCCTGTGTAATACAGAGGACACAGAGAGACCTCTGATTGCAGAGAGGCACACCACGGCGGCACCGCAGGGTAGACAGATGAAATTATGCCCACCGGAAACCTACGCTGCTCACTATTAGCCTGAGAACACGAAGCATGAGCGTAATGTTTAGCCATATTACTGTACTGCTGTACTACAGTAACGCCTATAACTGCTGTTATACGATACGATACGATACGATATGATACGATACGATACGATACGATACAGTATGATATATGTACATGTTTGGGCATCTCTAGTCAATGACTTGCATTTTTGATCCTAAATAAGTTACACAATTTTTATAGAGAACACACTTCAGCATCAAATGTGGCCTATGCAAAAGTTACGGCACATTAATTTGTAAAAATCAGCAAATGCTTAGAAATGTTGAACTCAAATTTGCATACAAATACACAATTACTGCTTATTTGCTGAATAAGACCCTAACATAACTATTTGAAACAAAAAATACAATAAAATATGTTTAATTTGGCAAATAAACATTGTATTAAAAAGTGCTACACCATAAATGTGGCCTGTGCAAAAGTTACTCCACATTTATACGTAAAATTCATCAAAAACTTGTGCACTAAAATTTGCATATAAGAGCTATATATATATATATATATATATATATATATATATATATATATATATATATATATATATATATATATATATATATATATTCTCATTTTTATATTTAAATCCAGTCATATAGTTAAATATATAGTTAAATACAGTTTGTTTTAGTAATATCTGTGTACACAGGCTCCAATTTTCACTATTTACACTTGTCTTTCAACACATTCAGATCTAAACCTCTTTATAACTATATATATATATATATATATATACAGGTAGGCGTGTCCAAACTTTTAACTGGCAGTGTATGTAAAACAGACATCATTGTTTGGAAAAAATAAACATAAAAATTAAAATCATGGCCTCCTGAATGTTGACCCTATCGTTTCTGGCAGCATCTCCTCTGTCTATCTCAGTGGGTAGGTGGGTGAGTGGGTGGGGGATGCCCACCGCCACCACCACCATGACCAGTACTCAGTGTAATGCTAGTTAATGGGAGGGTCTATTAGCTAATATAACCAAATCAGAAGTTAGTGTTTTCCTCTACGCGTTGAGCCCCAATGTTATTGTTACTGCTTGAAAAGATCATGCGGATGAATCTGATGACTGAATGATGATTCTGCTCAGGGAAGGAGGCCGAATAAGTGCAGTTACATATTTCCAACAGAGAGGTCTCCAAATCCCCCCAAAACCACTGAGAGGGTGGAAACTGGACACTCACCACAGGACCGGACCGTCCAGTAAGACCCATCGGACCTGGAGGACCTCTCATAGCGAGCTGTGGGGACAAAGACGGTACAGTGAGAAAAAAACTCTACCAAGTAATATAAACAAACAAACAAACAAACAAACAATAACATACACAGACACTCAGTCATTAGTCTTTTTATTACATACTTACTGCTTATTTGCTGAATATAAACACAATAATATTTTAAATAGAATCCAATATTAAATATGTCCAATTCAGTGAATAAATAAATGTACTTTCTAATAATTCAAAATAATTGTAAATAATAATTGTAAATAAGTGATTACTTTCACTTAGAAAATCAGAATAAACATGTAATTAGACCAGCGGTGTTCTAACGTCTGCAGACAGTACAAACTAATACACACCAGACAATCAATAACAAACACACACACACATGTTCATTCCAAGCTTTTTGTCGTTGCCCAAAGACAAACAACTAAAATAAATAAACACAAATAAATAAACACCTAGCAAATACTCTGTAACTATGTTTTAGGGTGTTGCTGTTTATAATATTAAACACAGTGTCTATGAGTCCCTGAGTTGGGGGTGCAGTCTTTGTGTTGGGGGGACGAGGTTCTTGCACAGACACCCTCATTTCTCTCCACCAGCTTCTGACACACCTGTTGGTTTATCCCACCTGCGGGTCGTTAAACTCACTGCTATTTATAGCTTTACTCGTCAGCCAATCTCACTTTAACAACAGAAAAAAGCCGAGAGCGAAGAGCTTGGAAACTTGTAACAATGTTTATGAGTCCGAAAGGCTGAAGAGGTTGAACTCTAGTTTGGAATCATGTTGGGAATTATTGTGTCTAAGTTTGAAATTGCTGTTCAAATGTTTGGAATCTGTCATTTGTTTTTGGAAAGTTTGGAAACAATGTTCAACATTTGGATTCATGGTATGAAATGGATTCATCAAAGTATGAAACTATTATTCAAAGGTTTGGCGTCATTTTTCATAAGTTTAGAGTAGCGGTTCAAAAGTTTTGATGATTGGAATCACTTTCTAAAATTGAAATTGCTCCACAAAGGTGTGAAATAAAAAAAAAGAGTTTACAATTGTTGTCTTGACAATATTTTGTTCAACAGCTTGATATCAATGTTCAAAATGTGGGACTTGCTATTTAAAAGTTCGTAATGAAAGTAAAAAAAATCTAAAATCTGGAAATTTTGTTAAAAATGTTGGAATCATTTAACAGTTCATAGCTATTTTCCAAAGGTTTGGGATTTCTGTTCACAATTTAAAGTTGATTATTAGAATATAGAATGTTTTTAATAATAAAAAAACAGTGTAGCTATATATACATGTAGAAAATGAATTTAACATGCAGCCCAATAATCTGCAAATAAAATTAAAGTGATGTTAGAAATGTTCAGAATTAGAAAACAGAGCTGTAGAACTTTCTAAAATGACTGATGAAGCTGATTAAAACATAAAGAAACATGTTTTAATACAACACATTTCCAAATACCATTTGGCAAATAGTTTATAATGTTTAAATTCATGTTTTATAAGTTATAAAATATTAAAAAGATGAATATAAAATTCATGATCAGCTAATTTGTAGGGTTTAAATGGTAGTGTATATTTAACAAAGCAGGATTTTCTCACTGAGCTATGCGACATCACTAATCCTCACAAGTTTCAGCTAAAATGATTCAGCCTTCCTGAGAAATCCTGCTTTATGAAATGCCCCCCGGGAAAACCCCCTCTCTAACTGCCCCCCTCCCAAAATATCCTCCCTCAAACTACCCCTAAACATGCCCCGCCTCTCCACTTCTCAGCTGAGGGCTGTAAAGTTTACGTCCCTGCCCCTCCTCCCCAGCCTGGGGCAGCTGTAAAACAGTGCCCTGCTGCACTCACCCTGGCCTGGGACAGGATAGCCTGAGCCTGCGCCTCCTGAGCCGAGACCACCGGGCCCTTCTCACCATCACCTCCGAAACGGAACTGCAACACAGCACAAACACAGGCACAAACACTGTTACCAAACTGACTACTGACACGTTCTAATGAAAACAGAACTTTCTTCATAGTTCATGTACAATGTTAATCATTTCTATACGTTAAATTCTGCATATGTACAATTTATATTTGGAACTTTTACTTTTTTAATTTATTACACTTACATTTCTATTTTAATATGTACATACAAATTTATGTTTTTTTTTACCCACAAAATGTCTTGAACAAGTTGGACCAGAGTTTTCCATGTTTCGTATCTTATATATTTAATTTATAATAGTTAGTACCTCCTTAATTTATTAATTAAGTAATTAAATAATGTATTTATTTTTAAATAATGATCAATGATTTAATTAGGTACAACAAAAAGCTAAATCAAGTGAAAAACAGTAAAATCATTGTCTGTGTTGTGTGTTTGTCATTTAATATTCAGTACTGTATATTTGTTGAATAATATTCAGTACTTTCTCTGTCTCCAGGATAAAATTAATTACTTCCTGTACACATTCTATCATAACAATTAGTACCTGTATATATTTATTATGCAATATTTTGTACTTATTTTATATCATGTATAAAATTCAGTACTTCATTTACACTACAATGATAATATTTAGCACATTGTGTCTATTTACAGTATACAATTCTATACTTCCAGTACATACTTTCAGTGTAAATACTTTCAATATTTTCAGTAAAATATTCAGTACTTCCTGTATACATTTTGTATAATATGCTTCTATCAAGTCATGTACAAAATTCAATACATCCTTTAAATTTTCAGTATGGTATTCAATACCTCCTTTATATTTTCTGTTTAGGACTGAGTAGGATTTTATTTATGCATAATATTTAATATTTTCTATATACTGTCCTATATACCACCTGTATAATACTCTCAACTAATTGCCCATTTCATATATATTATTTTGCGTTTTCCATAAGATTTATGTATAATATTCTGTAGTTTCTGTAAGTTTTATGTATAATATTTTGTATGTACTGTATATTTAATTTGCAATATTCAGTACTTCCTGAATATTTGCTGTATAATGTTTATTGTATACTGTATATTTAAAGCAGGCTTGCAAGATTCAGTAATTACTCTACACTCCTAGAGTTAATGCTGAGAGTACAGATATATGTGTGGTTCTAGAGGAGACTCATGAGGACAGAAATATGAATGATGAACAATTTTTACCGGCAGCATCAGCATAGTACCAGGAGGACCTGCCATCCCGTCGGCTCCAGGAAGACCAGGACGTCCTGCAGGACCCTGGTGGAGAGAAACGGAGGGAGAAATCACTCAGCGAGTTATGTTATTGTGTAAAATCAGGTCAAACATAAGAAACAAGACTGTACAGATTTCATAGAATGATGAACAGAAGTATGTAGAGGAACATTTTATTGCTCAGACGTTGATACATGATGGCTCAGGAGATGTAGGATGGTGATTCTCCTAAAGTCCTCAGGAGAAATAGCATCAGACACTGTGTCAGACACTAAAACCATAACAGAACTGAGAATATTTTCCAATAAGAAACAGTTCAGTTCTTATGGAGCTCCTATCTTCAGTTCAGATAAACCTGAGCACTATTAACACATCAGTAAAGCTGACCACCTTCAGTCAGACGTATGTATTTCAGGAATGGCTTTCCCACTCGCTTCTCTTCACCTCCCCCAGTGACCATATTCCACAGCTCTGCTCCTATTATAGCTGATCCATGAAAGTTAAATAAACACAGGAAACAAGTACTTCTGGCACATCATTAAGAACCCAGAGGAGGCCTGAGGACTCAGCTATCTTAACCCAGAGCACACTGAACCTGCGTTCTTCAGCAAACATCAACAAACCCAGACATTCTGGTGGTGTGTGTTAGCAGTGGGTGATATGTCTAGTATGTACCTCCCCATCGGCCTGGTTCATGTGGACTGTTGGCAGTTCAGCTGAAAAGTTTTAAAGATTTTTATCCCAAAATGTTAATGCTCGGTGAAGAATAATGATATTTGGTGGAGAATGCAAGTGTTTGATGGAGAATGATATTGTCTGATTTAGAACGATGTTGTCGGATGGAAAATGCTGGTGTCTGATGGAGAACATTGGTGTCTGTTGGAGAATGCTGGGTTTGATGGACATTCATGGTGTTGGTGATAGTTGGAAAGAGTTAGTGAATGAAGGAGAATGTTGGTGTTTGTTAAATAATGGCACTTCAAGAAAAATGTTGATGGAGAATGATGGAGCACAAAGGTGCTCATTAAAGTATAATGGTAATGGATGCAGAAAATTATGGTCTTATAAAATGCTGGTGGAGAATAGAGGTTGTTTGATGGTGGATAATGGTGTTTAATGGAGAATGATAGTATTTCTTAAAGAATGTTGGGTGTTTTATGAAGAATGATGGGTGTTTTATGAAGAATGATGGTGTTTGTTAAAGAATGTTGGATGTTTTATGAAGAATGTTGGGTGTTTTATGAAGAATGATGGTGTTTGTTAAAGAATGTTGGATGTTTTATGAAGAATGTTGGGTGTTTTATAAAAAATGATGGTGTTTGTTAAAGAATGTTGGATGTTTTATAAAGAATGTTGGGTGTTTTATGAAGAATGACGGTGTTTGTTGAAGAATGTTGGGTGTTTTATGAAGAATGACGGTGTTTGTTGAAGAATGTTGGGTGTTTTATGAAGAATGATGGGTGTTTTATGAAGAATGATAGTGTTTGTTAAAGAATGTTGGATGTTTTATGAAGAATGTTGGGTGTTTTATGAAGAATGACGGTGTTTGTTGAAGAATGTTGGGTGTTTTATGAAGAATGACGGTGTTTGTTGAAGAATGTTGGGTGTTTTTTGAAGAATGATGGTGTTTGTTGAAGAATGTTGGGTGTTTTATGAAGAATGATGGTGTTTGTTGAAGAATGTTGGGTGTTTTATGAAGAATGATGGTGTTTGTTAAAGAATGTTGGGTGTTTTATGAAGAATGATGGTGTTTGTTGAAGAATGTTTGGTGTCTTGTGGAGAATGATGGTGTTTATTGAAGAATGTTTGGTGTCTTGTGGAGAATGATGGTGTTTATTGAAGAATGTTGGTTCTTCGATATGATGTTGTGTTGACGAATGCTAAGGGTTTCATGGAGATTGATGGTGTTTGATATAGAGAAATCATAATAGCTGGAGAATGTTGTTGTTAGTGTATTCAGGTTAAGGTTGCTCTTTGATGAACAATTGTGGAGTTTGGAGGAGAATGGTGGTGCTTGCTGGAAAATGAAGATCCTGTTCATGGAGATCTACCCCCCTATAGATTTCAGCTCCACCTCAAACACACCTGATCCAGGTCATGAAGGTCTTGCTAAATCTGAACTCTACAGGGTTGTTGATCTCCAGGACTGAGTGTGTCATATAACAAATGATAACCAATGCATAAAAGAATAGAACTCCATGGTTGTGCTGTCCCTGTGTAGTCAGTGCTGTTAGCATTCCCTGCGTGTACACCATTCACTTGCAGGCTGTTCGGAGACCCAGCAGAACCACGCTCTAAAATTGAGAGCAGCTTTCCAGCCAGAGTCGGAATGCTGCCCGCAGTGATCTACAGCAATGATCAATTACAGGCATTCCAATACTGGAGCAGAACTAAACAGAGCTGACACTACAGGCCTACAGCAATTTCTCTGATAAATAATTCTGCAGTGAAGTTATCTACACACAATTTTGACTGAAGCTGTACAACCAGTCATCACACCAATTTGTCTGCCTGGGGATGATAACACAACCGAATTATCCATCATCTGAAGAATTCTCCAACAAGAGAAGGGCTATTTTTCACTATACACTATATATGCCTGCATTGTTGAGCCCATTGCCAGCTGGACTTGGGGAGAGAGATATATGTGGTTGCCAGATTTTGGTCAACAAAACACATGGACAGAGATTATTAGCACTGCGTGTCTTCATCAATTGACTGACAAGCTTTCCTTTGTCTTTTCACATCCCAAAGCCAAGAAAGCAATCAGTTTGTTTCTGATGATTTATGTATTTATTGTACAATATAAACATTATTTTCTGGGCATTTTAGGGACTAAACCAATTGCTTGGCCAACAAAGTTAGATTCTTGACCCAGTGCCCAAGCAATGACCTCTCCCAAGAATCCAACACAGGTCAGGGGTCATTCCCTGCAAAGCAGTGAGTGGACAGTGACAGAAATAGGCACTCACCCTGTCACCAGGATCTCCAGCTGGGCCTGGGGGACCTTGTAGACCTGGCGGTCCTGGGAGACCCTAAAAAGCCAAAGCAAATTCATATATCAGTCAAGTGGCACTGTACAAACAGCAAAGTTGTCCAAAGTCCTGTTAAGAATGGGGACCAAAACTTGAACTTACAGCAGGACCAGCCGTTCCTGGGGGCCCCTCGATCAGCATCCCCTAAAATGAATAAAGTTGAATAAAATTAATTGGCATCACATTTATGACTAAAGACAAGAAATTCATTAAGAAAAAATATGTTCCGGTTCCAAATGCTGGTGCGATATTTTTAAAGGGAACGAAGTGTTTAAAGCACAGTCAGTATGTGAATAGTTTACAGTGGAGGTGATGGTAACCAGGCGTCCACCTCTAGGAAGCTCCCTAACAGAACGCTCTTAGATGAAATGGTTATGAATATGTCTGATGCCTGTTACAGTGGTTTCTTATAGTTCTGAGATCATTTTGATCTAAAAGACATGTATATAATCCATACACAGTGGAAGGATACATCCAGGGCACTGTGTCACAAAATAGTCCCCAAAGAAAACATTATTTTTTTCAGGTTTTTTTCATAAATTCTTTAAAATTAGGTCCACATAATGTAAACGTTCATGTAAACAATTTATATCCCTGCAACTGTACACCCAAGTTCACCCAATCCTATATTAGTGGTCAGGATTAATGGGCTCTATCTGGACAGCATTACTATCAACAAAGACCTTCTACAGAAGCTGTAACTTACAGGCTCGATGACTGCTGGCTCTCCTTTCTCTCCTTTCTGTCCCAGAAAAGCACCACCACCGACCTGCAGGACATACAGCAGGTCAAAGGTCAACACCAGAGCACTGAGGACACAGAGGACTGAGCTGTTTACTACACCCAGCTTCATGTGCATGCAAGAAGAAGAAGCCCCTAAAACTGGGTTTAGATATAAAGAGGGGGTTCGGGTGGAGGACGTTTACTATAATTACAATTACTAATCGGGTGATAATGAAACTTTTGCAGAAGTGTGTAAAAATAATAAATATCTTACATGCAAATACATCTAATAGCTAACATACTGTGTAAAGAGAGAGTGAAGGGGAAGAGGGCAAAGGTCACCAGGTGAGTGGTGATGCAGGGGAGAGGACACTAACTGCTAGTGTACTTTGACGGTAAACTGATACAGTGAGCTTACAGACTGTTCAGGACAGCTTGACTACATGTGCACTACAGCATGCATACCATAAAGTGAACTTCACTTATATAGTATGCAGTAAAAGGTGATACATACTTACATGAACGCTGTCTGAAATATTACTATTATATTATACATTTATGTCATGTGCCTACAACTGAAAATTCAGTTTATTTTTATATATATGTCATTTTAAACATACATATATATATATATATATATATATATATATATATATATATATATATATATATATATATATATATATATATATATATATATATATTGTATTGTTAAATATATAAATGAGGTCTTATTAGCTTTATATGACTACTTTATGTAATTATTGTACATATTTACTGCATATAAGTACTGTGTATACATATTTGTACTATGTGTATGTACTGTATATTCTATGTACTTAAGTACTCTACATACCTACTGCATATAAGTACTGTATATAACAACAGTATATAAGCACTGTATGTAACTACAGCATGTAAACACTACAAATAGCTAATGCATAAGTATTGTATATAACAAATGCATGTATATGCTGTATATAACTACTGCATGTATATACTGTATATAACTACTGCATGTATATACTGTATATAACTAGACTTTGTAAGTACTGTATATAACTACTGCATGTATATAGTGTATAAGTACTGTATATGACTAATGTATGTAAGCACTGTACATAACTACTGTATATAACTACTGCATGTAAATATTATATATAGCAAATGCAAGTAAGTACTGTACCTCAGTACTGTATATAACTACTGCAAGCACTGTATATAGCTGTATATGAATTCTGTATGTATGTACTGTGTATAACTACACTATGTAAGTACTGTATATAACTCATGTATGTATGTACTGTATATAACTACTGCAAGCACTGTATATAGCTGTATATAAGTTCTGTATGTATGTACTGTGTATGACTACACTATGTAAGTACTGTATATAAATCATGTATGTATGTACTGTATATAACTACAGTCTGTAAGAGCTGGCTGAGAGCTACAGCACAAATCCTTGTTTTCCGTCTGTACGTGGAGTGTTTAGCTGTAGGTGGGTGGGAGCTGGGGGGAGGGGGTAAGTAATGTCTTTTTTTCGGTGGAGGCGGCGCACAGGGCGTGTGTGAACAGACAGCTGGCTCTCTGGAATGGGGTAATTGCTGTGCCTTCGGGCTGGCAGGGCAGATAGAGTCCTAACAGGCTGCTGGTTACAACCAGGAGCTGGACGGGACATGACTTCATTCAGAGCATGGAAAACAGCTCTGCGTGCAGGTGTGTGGAAAAGTGTTCAGAGAGAGTGTGAGGGTCTGCAACACGTCCGAGGAGAAGAAGTTAGACTCAGTTTAACTCGTCCAGGGGGTTTATAGAATTAGCCAGATAACTTAAGCCCATACTCAAGCCTGACATGAGCCAGCACTAGTCTATCACTGAGTTAACTCCACATATCTGTCCAGTTTATTGTCCAGCACGTTCTGCTGAGGCAGTCACTGCAACCTGCAGCCCCTTCACATAAGCCTAAGCTAGGCTTGACTTCAGCTTCTTTATGATTGGTTGGTACTGATCTGAATTTAACCAGAACTTTCTGACATTATCTGTAACAATATTAATGTTCATGTTGTATCTACTGTTTATTATTGATCTGATGCTCCTTTGATGCCGAAACATGGCCATTAGGTTCTTCAACAATTTTTTGTTTGATTGTTACTCTGATTAAGCAAATCAAGTACTTGTTACTATGCACCTCATGTAGGTGTTCCTATAGATGCTTACATCACCAACCACAAAGCTTAGAGCACATTTTGGCCTAAAATGACCTAAAAATGGTCTAAAAATAAATTCACTGACAATAAACCCCACCTATCAAACCAAAGCTCTGTGATCCATGATCCAAGGGAACATTCCCACTAGAGTTTAGGCTTAAGTTATCCAGCAAATCCTGATTATTGATATTTTCATGGAACTCCAAAGGTTCACCGTGAGACTCATCATGCCCAAGTTCATATTCCATAGCTTTGAGTATGTAAGTCCAGAAAGAGTGAGGAACAGCCACCACATTTGCACACTAGGGCTGCACAATATGGACAACATGGTACATTGCATGATAAATGCCATTTCATAGCAATGTGTGGTCCCCTGAAGCTGGGCTATTAGTCTTGCAGGTCAAGACCACCGTCTGAGGGGCAACCATGAGTTAAACATTGGTGAGAACATTGATTTCCAATCCAGCAACAAAGGTTTTTTAGCCCCAGATGTGCAAGATCTGGAGACCACAGGATCACAGGACCCCGCGGAGCTGTGAATGCCCAGTATGCTCTGTGATTGGTTAGTAGGCTCATCTGCATATCTGTTATTGCAAAGGCAGATAATCGCAATTATAATAATATAACAAGCCACATATTGTGCAGCCCTGAAACACTCACACCCCCCATTGGCTCCAGATGACGGGGTGTGATACTTACGTCCGTGCCCACTTGCGTTTCCTCTATTTCCTTCTCGGCCGGCACTCCGAGCCCAAACTCATCCTCGTAAGCGGCCGTGGGATTCGGGCCCACGTTGCCAAATTCATCATACGCCCCGAACTCATACTGACTTTTGTCAAGCTCATTCACGTCGTACTCCTTAAGGTCATATTCCTTAAAGTCGTACGCGTCTGTGCCTGTGGCCACGGGCTCGGTGGGCTGTGGGCCAGCCAGGGGGTCCAACCCGGTCTGAGACGATTCTGTTACCAAGTGATCCACGATCTCCTCTTCCACAGCCTTATTACGGCCAAGCAGTGCAGCAGAGGGATGAGTGAGCAATGAGAATAAGGCTGTTAGTGAAGCTGGCAATGCCGCATAGATTTAGGATTAATGTTCATGAATTCATTACATTAAGCAGGTCAAATTTTGGACAGCAGCAAAGTGGATACTTTCTTTGTCCCGCTTAGCCTCGAGGGTTGGACTTTAGATGTGTAATACGTTAACAACTATCAGAACTACCAGATCAGAACTCTACTGAATGCATGGTATCAACCGGGACGCAGGGACAAAGAAAGTTACCATGATTATTTAATAAAAGCATCATGAAAATCAAATACAACACTCTACGAATCTGGGCCATTTCAATATTTCTGTCTTTTCCAAAGCATAGCGCTAATGTAGGTATGCTTGAAAGTGGGGTGGAAACGACAGAAGTCCGAAACGAAATGTCAGAAGCAAAACTGCTGGGCGTCCAACTGCAAAGTACAGCGTCTAAATATTTTTGACTACCTGTTTCAGATCAATCACGTCAATGTCATAACATAAGCACTAAATGTCAGCAGAATTAGCTCAAATCACTGTACTCTGCATTTGAAAACAAGTCAAAAACCCAATAAAACATTAGCTCATATGATGCTGATTTAGCGTTTGCTTGATGGATGCAAAGACATTATTGATATTGATATTGATTTGTTGTTTATTTTATAATCAAAACTTAAATTAAATTTCATTAAATGAAAGAAACCTGCTGTCATCACATCCATGGCTAATGCAGCACAGCAAGAATGGCTGGACACAGCTAGCATGGGTGAAATCAGCTAACGTGGGTCAACAAAGATAGCATGGCTGAACCCAGCTAGCATGGCTGAACACAGCTAGCATGACTGAACACAGCTAGCATGGCTCAACATAGCTAAAATGGTTCAACACAGCTAGCATGATTGAACACTGTTAGCATGGCTCAACACAGCTAGCATGTCTGAGCACAGCTAGTATGGGAGAGCACAGCTAGTATAGGTGAACACAGCTACCATTGCTAAGCACAGCTAACATGTGTAAACCCAGCTAACGTGTAAACCCAGCTAAATGGGTGAACCCAGCTAAATGGGTGAACCCAGCTAACATGGCTGAACCCAGCTAGCATGGCTGAACACAGCTAGCATGGTTCAACACAGCTAGCATGTCTGAGCACAGCTAGTATGGGTGAACACAGCTAGCATGTCTGAGCACAGCTAGTATGGGTGAACACAGCTAGCATGTCTGAACACAGCTAGTATGGGTGAACACAGCTAACATGGCTGAACACAGCTAACATGTGTAAACCCAGCTAACATGGCTGAGCACAGCTAACATGGCTGAACACAGCTAGCATGGGTGAACCCAACTAATGTGGCTGAACACAGTTAACATGCTAAGACAGATTTCAGGGCTTGCGGGCTGTGCTCTGCTTGTTTTATTGTAATACGGCAGCAACGTTCAGTGCCAGAACTGCTGGATCGTGTTGCGGTGGAAGACATCAGAGACATGGAGGTTGTTGAAAAGCTTCAGCTGTGTTAGCTTTTCCAGTAACCTGGATTATATGGCCTGACCTCAGAGAACTTTGCCCCAGTTTCGACTGGACACACCATCCTGCTAAGGCTGCGAGAACGATGAGGTTTATTTCCAAACTTTCTGACTACAATTAAGTGTTCTCAAGTTCGTCTCCAGTCTGTTTGTACGTCCAGCATCTGATAACAAGAGCTGGATCTGACTAGCATGGCTAGCGATCTCTTGGCTAGGTTCGAGGCAGATCCTGCTCTCCAGCATAATGTGCTTCTTGTTAAAGTCTTTTAATGAAGGTTGGCCACGAGCAGAGCCCAAGCCTCTCTCGGTTCGAGGGGATGGTATGTCCTAATTAGAAACAAACAGTCTGACCTCACTTCTTTAAATCTACACTGGAGATTAAGGAAGCTCACATACTTTGTGGGGTTTCCTTTGAAAAAGGCAGCCTTAACCAACATGGGCGTCAATCAGAGAGAGCACGAAAGACATATGGGGCCTATATGTGCTACATGTTTAATGTTTTCTTCTAAAAACAAACAAACAACAAAGCATAAAACGTAACAATAACTCGGAATTAGTTTGGTTTATTTGTATACTTCCTTGACAGATTCCCGTTCCTGGACCCTAGACACGTTGGGCCAGTTTCTTAGACCTGGATTAAGCCTAGTCTTGTAGCAGAAGTTTAGATTTAGGCTTAATTTGCTTCCAAGAAACTGGCTTCCTTCAAAAAAAAACCTAAAGGTGTCCCCAATCCCGGTCTTGGAGATCCACCACCCTGCAGAGTTTAGCTCCAACCCCAATCCAACACACCTGACCCAAGTGCCTAAGGCCTTCAGGGGCTTCCGGCTACAGCTCTCCAGGGTGGACCAGGATTGAGGCCCTTGGATCTACAGCATTAAGAAGGTAAGCACAAAGAAACGACCCAAGATACGTACCTCATTGCGTCCGGTGGTGCGAACAGGAGACTGAGTTTGAGTAGCATCTACAGTTCCGTAGTCAAGCTCACTGTCAGTATAGTACTCTTCGTCTAAGTTGTTTGGCTGAGGAAGGAGCGTCAGAGTGGAAGGAAAGAGGAAGAGCGAGAAAGGAGGGATTAGTGAGACAGAACAACAAAGAGTTTTAGGCTAGGCCGCCAGCGCTGCCTGCCTTTCAGCTCGTTCAGACGGCAGTAGTGATCTCCAGCGGAGGACAGCGCGGGGAGATATCTCTCCAGGAGAGGAGAGAGGGGAAAGATCTCTCTCGGGCAGGGGACAGTGTGGAGAGATCTCTTTCCGGCAGAGGAGAGCAAGGGGAGACTCTCTCTGGGGAGATCTTAATCTATGGCGGAGGAGGGTGAGGGGAGACCTTGCTCGGACAGGGGACAGTGAGGGGAGACTCTCTCTGGGGAGATCTTTATCTATGGCGGAGGAGGGTGAGGGGAGATCTTGCTCGGGCAGGGGACAGTGAGGGAAGATCTCTCTCTCCGGCAAAGGACAGTGAGGGGAGACTCTCTCTGGCGGAGGACAGTGTGGAGAGATCTCTCTCTACGGCAGAGGAGAGCAGGAGAGATCTTGCTCGGGCAGGGGACAGTGAGGGAAGACTCTCTCCGGCGGAGGAGAGCGAGGGGAGATCTCTATGCCGTCTGAGCTGGACTAGGCTACGTCCTGCTGGTTTACCCCTAGATTGGCCCTTCTCGCTGGCGCGGTTGCCTGGTAACCGTGTCTCTTCTTCTTAGAGGCTACGGTTTTGGCTGCTGTCTTTTTTGGCGCCTGGTATTTATAGGGCTTGGCTTTGGATTTAACGGACTTTCTCGTCCTCTTCGCCGTCACGGACACGCTACGCTTCACTCGCTGGGGGAAGGTTATGGTGACAGAGGGACAAAGAAAAACACAACACACACAAAATCATCAACAGACAGGACACAGTGCAGACCAGGCTGACCCTTAGAAGCCTAACAAGAAACTTACACCAGCTCGGAGCTCATTCCTACATGCAAAAGTCCTCAGACACTCAACTTTCCGGACCTCGTTTGGATCAGCGAGGAGATTTAATGTTTAAATTTTAAATTTTGTGCAGATTCTTATTCGACTAAAGAAAGAATTTCCTCCGTTTTTGTCCTTTCTTGACCGAAATGTAAATCATGACTGAATCAGTTTTGCAGTTAACTGTGTTTTTAAGTAGAAAAACTCTGGACTTTAAGGGCTGAACAACTTTGGGAGAAAGAGAAAGAAGAACAGATAAACAAAAACATTCCCACAGGTACAGAGAGAGAGGCCAGGAGGTCCTCACAATTATCTGGACCGTTATATCGAGATCATGCATTAATTATCTTGTGATCTCAAGCAATCACAACCGAGATCACAATTTCATAACAAAACAGAATGTATTTTTCTTGTGCCCTCAAGATAACAGTTACTTTCTCAATATTATGACTTATTTTTTTGTGGTCTCCAGGTAATTAAAACTGTTTCCTCAGGAACATATTTTTTCTTGAGATCTCAAGTTAACAAAAGCTGTTGTATCAGGATCAGGGTTTATTTTTCTTGTCACCTTAATATATCAGTTGTTTTCTCAATATCACAACATATATTTCTTGTGATCTCAAGATAACTAAGGTGTTTTTCAATATCACAACATATTTCTTGTGATCTCAAGATATCAAAGTTGTTTTCTTAATATCACAACTGATTTTTCTTGTGACCTCGAGATAACAAAGTTGTTTTCTTAATATCACAACATGTATTTCTTGTGATCTCAAGATAACAAAGTTGTTTTCTTAATATCACAACTGATTTTTCTTGTGACCTCGAGATAACAAAGTTGTTTTCTTAATATCACAACATGTATTTCTTGTGATCTCAAGATAACAAAGTTGTTTTCTTAATATCATAATATATTTTTCTGGTGATCTCAAGATAACAAAGTTGTTTTTTTTAATATCACAACTGATTTTTCTTGTGATCTCAAGATAACAAAGTTGTTTTCTTAATATCACAACTGATTTTTCTTGTGATCCCAAGATAACAAAACTGTTTTCCCATCACAGCTAATTGTTCTTGTGATGTAAAGTTAATTAAAGTTGTGATCCTGAGAAAAGATTTTTCGTTTTGTTGGAGATTTAAGTAGTGATCTCAAGATAACAGTCCGGAAAACCTTGTGGCCTCTCTGGACGTCGGTACGCAGGTGGACACGAGTTCGAAAGACTTGAAGACATCAGACAAATAACACATCTGCATTGAGACGAGATCACAAGACACCCAGACACCACGTGACCAAACATGCAGGTACTGTTTGCTGTCGTTTACCTTCGGATCTGAAACCCCGGCTGTCGGGTCGGTGGTGGCCGGTCCGTCATAGTAATCATATAAATCTCCGTACTCTACACCAGTGGTGTACTGGTCAGGGAGAGGAAACGAGGTCAGTGAGGTTAGTACAGAATAGCAAAACAACACACAGCACAGGTGATGTAACAAACCCGACCCGGCGGGACGGTTACATATCAGGAGCAGATTTGCTGTTGTTTAAATTCTCGCTTCTCGAAAAGCATCGTCTCCGGTGAAGGCGGTCCATTAGTGTCTCAGCTGTTAATGTTAAAGTGTGGACGCATCACATCAGAGACAGATGCTTTCTAGGAGAACTTCTACATCACAGAGCTCTGAAGATGAGTCGGCAGTTTACCGTCGGAGGTATGACTATATAAGGAACTCTGGGATCGAGCCAGTTATGAGTGCAGTAGATTAATGGCTTTGCAGTGAACAGCCTGAGTAGCTGGCGTTTCTAAATCTCTGCCACAGAGCCATTCCGAGTGGGTTAGTGTGAACTGGTTCAGATGTTGTTTACAGTGGTAGTGATGTTGTTTACAGTGATGGTGATGTTGTTTACAGTGGTGTTGATGGGAACCAGGGGTCTCCATGTCTACAACTCAAATACACCCATTTTATTTACTAACTGAACGATCATTGAACCGACACTTCTTCATAGTGTTTATATGGAATGCTGATGAAGGTGAAACAGTGATAAATAGAAATAACATATGGGACTATTTCACCTGCATGTATCCCTCCACCATGAATGCACCAAAACAACTTTATCACAAAACTGTCTTAACTTGGACGTTATGGCTGCTGCTCTTCATCTTTGCACATAAAAGCACATGTAGCTTTTATTTTTTATTTTTTAACTATAAAAAAATAATACTTGTATTGCTTAAATTTATATATTTTGTATATATATTTTTTATTATTTCTTCTTTTGTTATCTTATCTATTGGTGAATGGAGGAACAGCAAAGTAAGAATTTCATTGTACAGTGTAAGTGTCTGTTCTGCTGTGCATACGACAATAAAACTTGAATCTTGAATCAGACATCAGGCAGTGTATATATAACCATTAACTGTAGTAACTTTCTGTGAGGGAGCTTGTAGAGGTGGACGTCTGGTTCCATTCACCACCAGTGTGAACAGTTCTGACTAGTAAATTTCTCTAGAACAGATCATTTCACACCAAACCGCTCTGACTGACTCTGTTTTTTGTAGTTATGGAGAGATTTTTGAAAAATTAGTGTGTTTAGGCTCAAAGTTGCTCGTAGCATGTTAACCCAAATTACAGGCTGCGGGTTTTCTTCTAATTTTAATTAACAAATTCTACCTTATCTGCTATTTTTGAGGAATAAATGATCAAATATGAGCTTTTATTTGTTTTATTTGCTCCAAATAAACAGTCACTGTGTATTTAAATGAGTGTGTATGTATGGTCAACTGCTGACCAATCCTGAAATTCATTTTATTACAGAGAAAAGCGGCTCAGACTCAGGTTTCCTTACACAGGCATGACACTGTAAACATAGCAACGCATGACTTCAGAGACTTGCTGTTATATATAAATAAATATATAAATGAATACATTAATAAAAGTATAAACGTGATGCTGATATAGATCAGTGTAGTTGGACTGATGGTTGGAATTCCATTCAGACTGGCAGATGTGAGCTAAAGCACAGTAAAGCCCAGACTAGCTGAGGCCTAAAGCTCCTGCTTAAAGTCTCCTGACGTTCCCTCAGTGAGGTAAAATTATGCCTCACCTCTAAATTAGAGATGATGATCCTTTTTAGGTTCCATGTTTAGGGCTGTTTCTAAGCATCTGTAATTGTATGTTACTATAAATGAATGAACACTTACATTAAATAAACTGTGAGTCTTTATTTTCACTTGGAAAGTCAACAAACCAGCCGGGAGGCGTCTTAACTCGCACGCGGCTGTACGTAGGACTCCTCGTATTTCGACTGCTGAACTATCTCAGAGCTCATAAGATCCAGTGACGTTCAAGGGAAGCACACGGTAGGGCAGCAGCTGTGAGCCATTCATACTTTCTTATTGAGAAAAGCAGCTCAGACTCAGGTTTCCTTATACGAGCCAGAAAGAGCGACACATAACTTCAAAGACTTGAAGTTAAATCTAAATTAATTTTATGTATTAATTAACCAGCCTCCTGATTTGACTTTAGCATGTTTGATTATTACAATTACATACAATATACAATTATGTTCAACTTCTAAACCGGAGACTTTTTAAGTTCCATGTCGTTTCTAAATCACTCTACTCATGTTGTCACTGTCCAACGAAAAAAATCTGTATTTTTTGTTGATATTTACGTTTCTACATTATTCGAATGAAGCAGCTGCTGTTTACATTGTATGTAATGTATAGAAATGCTCAAAAAAATAAATTCTGGTTCCATTGACCATTGAGTTTTTAGCCTCTCCTGTAAAGTTGCCATTTTGGAGACACAGGTTTTTCATTGGACAGCGACGATATGGTACTAAAAATAATGAGCATGTACACTGAATAAGCTGTTCGTTCTTATTTTCACATGGAAAGTTAACAAAACTGGTCATTGGACCAGAACAATCCTGGCACCAGTATAATCTTTTATGCCCTCGAGGCTATGAGTATGATAATATAACACTATTCTATATAGGAGGGCCCTACGGGTGGTTCAGGTACCTTAAGCAACTGGTCATTCTGCTTCTAGCAGGGGTCTCCAACCCTATCCACCAAGGATTTCTTCTGAAGCCTATCTGAGTCCAGTGGTTTAATCAGTTTGTCACAGACTTCTAACCTACTGGGCTGGAATAAAGAGCACGCTGGCCCTTGGTGGGTAAGTGACCCTGGCTATAATCACTGCAACTATCACTGTAATGATAGCCAGTCATAGTTTTTAAGTTAACATCAACATCAAATAATCAGCTGAAGGTTAGGCTGCACAAATCCGTACAGGATTTCAAACAGGCATTCATCAGTTATCACTCGGTAAATGATGAATGAACAGCAGACCAACATGGCCAAACAAAGATTCAGTCTAGTTCTGGACTTAAAAGATCATTTCCGGTGGACTGCCCATAACTTTAGGCCAAAACTAGACTGAAGCTGACCATCCACTGCATGCGTTAGTTCTATCTTTCTACTGTGCAAGCGTACGACGCTGTAGTAGCAGCAGATGAAGCCAATATAGCAGCGTCTGTTCCTCTACAGGTCTTTATACATCATAAACGAATCCAGCTCAGTCCCAATACAGCTGTTCTGGAACTCATAAAGCAGCTGCCCTGTCAGGCTGGCCCGCGTCCATGGGTCGGAGTCAACTAGGCCTCAGCCAAGTCCGTCCAGGCCCATTGAAACGAGAGCCAAGCCTGACCAGGCAAATGCCAAGCCCGGAGAGACCTGGCCAAGACCAGCCAGGCTAATTTATGATGTCTGCTCCTCAGACCGCAGAGCGAAAGTGGGTTAATATGTAACGATGGAGCCTGCATGTGGTTCTGGTGTTGACGGAAAACATGACGGAGAACAGAAGAAGAACCTTCTTGGACACACGCTTGTTTACTGCAGAAGAACAGCACTGATCTGGAGTCAGCTCAGCCCGGCCATAAACGTAGTCAGAATATGATTTACCCAAGAAGCAAGATGGACACATACTATTTACTACTGATAGTAATCATAATAATAATGATGATGTCACAAAAACCATATATACATATACTGTATCTGTCTATTCAGTCTACAGTAGCTTAGCTTCGCCCATTCACTTTGATCACGCAATACAGGACTATATAGCCAACTACTATAGAGCTCATTACATATATCAGTCCAGTATTAATACAAATAATGACAATAATAATAATAATAATAACTCATTAACTGAATTAATTGATATATTGCATATACTTAATATATATGTCTATATATATACATTAATATTTTTTATATAATCACTTTCTAATCTCCAAAATTGCAACTTTACAGGAGAGACCAAAAACTGTCTTTACTTTTAATGTAAGTCAATGGAACCAGAGTTATTTCCAAGCTATTTTGGAGCACTTCTATTGGTCCATTCATCAGGAAACATTCACACAGTGTAAACGATGCATGCTGCATTCAAATGGAGTGGGAAAATAAAAATCACCAAAAATGGAGATAGGCCTACATGTTTATCTCTGGACTATGAGGATTTTATCATTTAAGAAATTATATGTCATCTCAAGAAAACTATATAACTCTATATATTCTATATTCTATATATTCTCTACAGTTTTTATATAACTATATCATTTTTATCAGTTTTTATTTTTTGCATTATTTGAACACGACAGCTGGAATTTACACTTATTTCAATATTTTATGATGAATGGACCAATAGAAATGCTCCAAAATAGCCTGAAAAACATTCTGGTTCCATTGACTTACATTAAAAGTTTAGTATTAGTATATAGTAGTTTTGTCCTCTCCTCTAAAGTTACCATTATGGAGATACATGCAACAACATGTTAGTTTATTTATTTTATTATTTATTTATTTTTAGAGTTATTATCAAAGCAAAGGCCGTGGACCAAAACTGACCCTAGATCAGGACTGTGCAGTCAGCTGTTATGAAAGCTTGACGACACAGATGACGTCTAAATGTTGAATCCTGTCGGCTGTAATACAAATATTTAGTTTTTTATCGTTTTAAACTCAAGCTAGTCCGGGGGGACCCATTCAGAACGGGGGTCTCTCATATGTGGGATATGTAACGTTTCATTACTATTACTCAGCAGACCGCAGAGCTGTCGTACAGCCGTGTTCTTACAGCTGCTGCTGGCCGGGTTTGAACGGCACGCGCCCAGACTTCCTCTCCAGATAGCATTACAGCTGGGATCTGCAGAACGCATTAGCAGAGCAAACTCCGGAGAGAAGCCCAGAACTCCGGCCAGAACACACTCAGCAGTTCATCAGGAGCTCCCTCGGAGCATTCCAATACGCTACGCACACAGTATTCCCAGAGGAGAAAAAACAACCCCTGGCTCCGCTACACAAACACCACCCTACAAGATTCTACACGACGAAGAAAGTGATGATCCTTCAGCAGGAAACACGGAGAGGAAGGTGAAGTCCAACCACCTGAAACCTGCAATTTAGGAGGAAGTAAAGCTCCGGCCCGGACTTGCGCTCGCACAGCGCCGTGGAAACGTCTGAGGCGATCCCAGGAAATTACAGTCCAACGGTTTATCCCAGCAGCAGTCCAACAAATAACTATAACATAATAAACAATCTGCCTATCACTCTGTCTGTCTGTCTCTCCGTCTGTCTGTCTGTCTGTCTGTCTGTCTGTCTGTCTGTCTGTCTGTCTCTCCGTCTGTCTGTCTGTCTCTCACTCTGTCTGTCTGTCTCTCCGTCTGTCTGTCTGTCTGTCTGTCTGTCTGTCTCTCCGTCTGTCTGTCTGTCTCTCACTCTGTCTGTCTGTCTCTCACTCTGTCTGTCTGTCTGTCTGTCTGTCTCTCCGTCTGTCTGTCTGTCTGTCTGTCTGTCTGTCTGTCTCTCACTCTGTCTGTCTGTCTCTCACTCTGTCTGTCTGTCTCTCCGTCTGTCTGTCTCTCACTCTGTCTGTCTGTCTCTCACTCTGTCTGTCTGTCTCTCCGTCTGTCTGTCTGTCTGTCTGTCTGTCTGTCTCTCCGTCTGTCTGTCTGTCTGTCTGCCTATCACTCTGTCTGTCTGTCTCTCCGTCTGTCTGTCTCTCTGTCTGTCTGTCTGTCTGTCTATCACTCTGTCTGTCTGTCTGTCTATCACTCTGTCTGTCGGTCTATCTCTCCGTCTGTCTGTCTATCACTGTCTGTCTGTCTGTCTGTCTATCACTCTGTCTGTCTGTCTATCACTCTGTCTGTCTGTCTCTCCGTCTGTCTGTCTGTCTGTCTCTCTGTTTGTCTGTCTGTCTGTCTATCACTCTGTCTGTCTGTCTATCACTCTGTCTGTCTGTCTCTCCGTCTGTCTGTCTGTCTCTCTGTCTGTCTGTCTATCACTCTGTCTGTCTGTCTATCACTCTGTCTGTTTGTCTCTTCGTCTGTCTGTCTGTCTCTCCGTCTGTCTGTCTGTCTGTCTATCACTCTGTCTGTCTGTCTATCACTCTGTCTGTCTGTCTATCACTCTGTCTGTCTGTCTCTCCGTCTGTCTGTCTGTCTCTCTGTCTGTCTGTCTGTCTGTCTATCACTCTGTCTGTCTGTCTATCACTCTGTCTGTCTATCACTCTGTATGTCTCTCCGTCTGTCTGTCTGTCTATCACTCTGTCTGTCTCTCCGCCTGTCTGTCTGTCTCTCACTCTGTCTGTCTGACTCTCCGTCTGTCTGTCTGTCTGTCTATCAGTCTGTACATCTGTCTCTCAGTCTGTACGTCTGTCTCTCAGTCTGTATGTCTGTCTATCAGTCTGTACGTCTGTCTGTCTATCTATCTGTATAACTTTCAGTCAATCTCTCAGTCTGTACGTCTGTCTCTCTGTCTGTCCATCTGTCTGTCTAACTCTTAATCGATCTGTCTGTCAGTCTGTCTATCCAACTGTCTGCGTGACTGACCATCAAACATCCTTTCTGTCTGTCTGTATATCTATATGTTACTCTTTCTATCAGTCTTTATTTGTCTGTCTATCTATATTTCGGTCTGTCTGTCTGTCTGTCTCTATATCTATCTGTATAACTTTCAGTTCAGTCTATCTATCTATCTATCTATCTATCTATCTATCTATCTATCTATCTATCTATCTGTCTGTCTGTCTGTCTGTCTGTCTGTCTGTCTGCCTATCAAACTCTCTGTCTGTTTAACTATATATTGGTTTCTCTGTCTTTTGTCTGTCTGTCTGTCTCTATATCTATCTTTATAACTCAGTCAATCTATCTATCTATCTGTCTAACTGTCAATCTATCTGTCTATCCTTCCGTCTGTCTGTCTGTCTCTCTAGTTTTATGTTTTTGTATGATGTCAGAGTGCTGTATGGGCAGTGTGGGTGAGTGCTTGTTCTCCTGATGGTCAGCGGGAGATCATGTCAGTACTGACCTCTTCTTCTGGTTCCTGGGCCTGCAGCTTGTCTTTGTGAGGGGTGTCACAGTCCGGGCTGTAGTGTTCACAATAATCATACGCAGCTTTCGGGTCAGACACGATCAACAGCTGCTGGATGTCACCCTGAGAGAGAGAGAGATAAAGATAAAGAGAGAGAGAGAGAGAGAGAGAGAGGGAGAGAGAGAGAGAGAGAGAGAGAGAGAGGTTTACATTTCTGTAATTGAAATGTACGTGTCCTAAATCTCTAAATTGAAGGTTGTGTATGTAACAGTATTGCCACCATGTGCTCTGGCAGTGCCGTAACTAAACATGGCCACGTCGGTGAAGATGACTGAACTGAGCTGAACTGATTGGAACTGAATGCAGCTGAACTGAATTAAACACAACTGAAAGAGAAGCACAAAGACATTCAACTTAATATCTCATCACACCAGAGAATCCAGAGAAGACCCTGCAGGGGAGAAGATCACAGCCCTCGCCGCCATAAATCATAATTAATGCTCTACAGATGATCACTGTTAGGCATCTGTGTCAGACGCAGACGGAGCGCAGGCTGCCTGTGCGGGTTAGTAAACACAGACAGCTCTCGGCGGAGACTCCGCAGTAAATTGCTGCTCTCACTGCGGAGCTTTATAGAGACACAAATTAAACATGTCCCATCAGGACACAGGAACACCTGGAGCTGTCCCAGCACACGGATGATAAGCGGGTATGATAGTCATGCACGCGCGTACACCTGCTCAGCATGTGGGCTCATACTTATTTCACTGCACAGACACAGAACTGAGCATAAAGCAGAGACCACCCTTCGTTTCATAGAAATCATAGAAATATTTATATATGTTCACATCCTGCTATGATGAGCTGTGGGGCTGTTTGCTGGCTCTGTGTATCTACAGGACTGGAGTGAAACAGTGCTGCTATAAATTTAAGGGAGAACGAGGCTGCTGGACTCGACCAGGGCCTACCACAGGCCAGAACCAGCACTCCCGTAATCATGCAGTATCTATCTATCTATCTATCTATCTATCTATCTATCTATCTATCTATCTATCTATCTATCTATCTATCTATCTCTCTGGCTATCTATCTATCTATCTATCTATCTATCTATCTATCTATCTATCTATCTATCTATCTATCTATCTCTCTGGCTATCTATCTGGCTATCTATCTGGCTATCTATCTATCTATCTATCTATCTATCTATCTATCTATCTATCTATCTATCTATCTATCTCTCTGGCTATCTATCTGGCTATCTATCTGGCTATCTATCTATCTATCTATCTATCTATCTATCTATCTATCTATCTATCTATCTATCTATCTATCTATCTATCTATCTCTCTGGCTATCTATCTGGCTATCTATCTATTTATCTATCTATCTATCTATCTATCTATCTATCTATCTATCTATCTATCTATCTATCTATCTATCTCTCTGGCTATCTATCTGGCTATCTATCTATTTATCTATCTATCTATCTATCTATCTATCTATCTATCTATCTATCTATCTATCTATCTATCTATCTATCTATCTGGCTATCTATCTATCTATCTATCTATCTATCTATCTATCTATCTATCTATCTATCTATCTATCTATCTATCTATCTATCTATCTGCCAATGGGTCAGCATATCAGTCTGCTGGACTCAACTGAGGCCCTTCAGCAACACTCCGTACAGATGAGAGTCGGGAAATCAGTTTACAAGCTCCGCCCCCCTCGCTGGCACTGAAAGTGTAATATTTAATATTATTTTTAATATTATATTTAACTGTTGATGCTTCTGTGTGAATTTCTGTTAAATATATGCATTTTTGTTTTTTATGACACTGTTTTTGTATATCTGGCGCTTAATAACGGAGGTAAGTTAATAAAGCGGTAGTTAATAACGGAGGTAAGTTAATAAAGCGGTAGTTAATAACGGAGGTAAGTTAATAAAGCGGTAGTTAATAACGGAGGTAAGTTAATAAAGCGGTAGTTAATAACGGAGGTAAGTTAATAAAGCGGTAGTTAATAACGGAGGTAAGTTAATAAAGCGGTAGTTAATAACGGAGGTAAGTTAATAAAGCGGTAGTTAATAACGGAGGTAAAAGCAGGGACGGGTGGTCTCTGACTTTCGCACAGCACTGTATGTGTTTCTGTCCCATGTTTTAAACCCTCAGTGCAGAATAAAGAAACATGGAGTCGGGTTCACTGACGCTTAAGGCTCCTCTCACTGCACAGTAAGAATATTTCTGTTGCCGTGAAAGCGGCGGGGGGCCTGAGGACCCCTTGGTACCCCCTCAGGAGTCTGTGCTTTGCTGTTGACACAGAAAACACAGATCAGATTTCCATTACAGAGAGCGGCGGGCTGTTTACGCTTTCTCTCTGACGCTTTGTTGACAGCGTTTTTCCCGCTCTTGCCAGAGCAGTCGAAAGTTTGAGGGGCACAAACATCTGCGTGTGATTTCTGAGGCGTGCGAGGGGCTCAGCGTGCCTGATCCGATCTGAAAGGTGGACGCTTCCCACCAGATCCACTTCCAGCAATTCAGTACAGCTGCTTTACCTCACTCTGTCCATTTACAGCTCACATCATCTGCACACAGGAGACCCTGTCCAGCGGTGAGGCAGGCTTTCAAAGCAGAACAGAGAATAAGAATAAAGAGCATCAGCCCCTCTGCTGTATACACGCGAGGCCAGTGTGATGATAGTAACACAACTGATTTCAATACAGACAATAACACATTCAAACGGTTTTTAAATGGAAATGTGTTTCTACATTCAGAGCTCCTGCCTGATTGGTAATTAAATTTTACTGGAGCTGAACTGGTTTTACCAATAACTTTAACAGGAATTCCAGTCTTCAGTAATTAAACTATAAACAGACGATCAATAAATATAACGATGATGGCAAAATAGAGAGAGAGAGAGCGAGAGAAAGAGCGAGAGAGAGAGAGAGAGAGAGAGAGAGAGAGGACTGAAAAAAGAGAAGAAGGCGAAAGAACCAAAGAAGTAAAAGAGAACGAGCAAGACAGAAGACCGACAGAGAGAGAGAGAGAAAGGGAGACAAGAAAGAAAATAAGAAAGAAAGAAAATAAAGAGTGTAATACAGCATAAAAAAGAACAACAGAACAAAGAAATATAGAGAAAGAAAACAGAAGGAGGGAAAACAGACAAGAAATAAAAAAGAGAAAGAGAGCAAAAGAGAGAGAGAGAGAGAGAGAGAGAGAGAGAGAGAGAGAGAAGAAATTGTGAGAGAGGTATGAATGGAGGAAAGAGAGAGAGGGGAAGAGAGGAAGAGTTAGGGATGATGTGAGAGAGAGAGGTAGATAGAGAGGGAGAGAAAGATAGGGACAAAGGTGAGAGAGAGAGATAGATAGAGAGGGAGAAATAAACAGAGAGAGAGGGAGAGAGATAGGTAGAGATTGAAAGATAAAGAGAGAGAGAGAGATAAACAGAGAGAGAAGAAGAGAGAGGTAAAGATTGGAAGATACAGAGAGAGAGAGAGAGAGAGGGGATGGTGTGAGAGAGACATTAAGAGATAGACAGAGAGAGATAAACAGAGAGAGGGAAAAAGAGCGGTAGAGATTGAAAGATAAAGAGAGAGAGAGAAAGAGGTAGAGATTGAAAGATAAAGAGAGAGAGAGAGAAATTGAGAGATAGACAAAGAGAGATAAACAGAGAGGGAAAAAGAGGGGTAGATATTGAAAGATAAAGAGAGAGAGAAAGGGATGGAGGTGAGAGAGAGATAGGGATGATTTGTGAGAGAGAGAGGGGGAGAGAGAGAGAGAGAGAGAGAGAGAGAGAGAGAAAGAGGTAGAGATTGAAAGATAAAGAGAGAGAGAGAGAGATTGAGAGATAGACAGAGAGAGATAAACAGACAGGGAAAAAGAGGGGTAGAGATTGAAAGATAAAGAGAGAGAGAGAGAGGGATGGAGGTGAGAGAGAGATAGGGATGATTTGTGTGTGTGAGAGAGAGAGAGAGAGAGAGAGAGAGAGAGAGAGAGAAATTGAGAGATAGACAGAGAGAGATAAACAGACAGGGAAAAAGAGGGGTAGAGATTGAAAGATAAAGAGAGAGAGAGAGAGAGAGAGGGATGGAGGTGAGAGAGAGATAGGGATGATTTGTGAGAGAGAGAGAGAGAGAGAGAGAGAGAAACTGAGAGATAGACAGAGAGAGATAAACAGACAGGGAAAAAGAGGGGTAGAGATTGAAAGATAAAGAGAGAGAGAGAGAGAGAGAGAGAGAGGGATGGAGGTGAGAGAGAGATAGGGATGATTTGTGAGAGAGAGAGAGAGAGAGAGAAACTGAGAGATAGACAGAGAGAGATAAACAGACTGGGAAAAAGAGGGGTAGAGATTGAAAGATAAAGAGAGAGAGAGAGGGATGATTTGTGAGAGAGAGAGAGAGAGAGAGAGAGAGAGAGAGAGAGAAATTGAGAGATAGACAGAGAGAGATAAACAGACTGGGAAAAAGAGGGGTAGAGATTGAAAGATAAAGAGAGAGAGAGAGGGATGGAGAGAGAGAGAGAGAGAAACTGAGAGATAGACAGAGAGAGATAAACAGACTGAGAAAAAGAGGGGTAGAGATTGAAAGATAAAGAGAGAGAGAGAGAGAGAGAGAGAGAGAGAAATTGAGAGATAGACAGAGAGAGATAAACAGACTGGGAAAAGAGGGGTAGAGATTGAAAGATAGAGAGAGAGAGAGAGAGAGAGAGGGGGATGGAGGTGAGGGATGGAGAGACTCAGCAGAGTGTTGGTGTTTTACTTTATCAGACACGCTGAGACACGCCGGCACCACCAAAACTCTCTCTGTTCACCTTCAACAGCTAATAAACAACAAACACAGGAACGCCTGATCCAGAGAAAGAGAAGAACTCTTACTTTAAACACCTCACTCCATCATGTACTATCACACCTCCGGAACAAATCCCCCCCCCCCCATCCCCCCATCCCCCCGCCCGATCAGCCCAAACTCACCAACACACAACACGCCGCCCGTCAGCCCAAACTCACCAACACACAACACGCCGCCCGTCAGCCCAAACTCACCAACACACAACACGCCGCCCGTCAGCCGGGAGCCAAGAACCATAATACTGTTACTGTAGTTTATCAAATCTGCTTTAACATCCTGGACATACTTCACCAGGCCTGGACAACCAGCCAGAACCGGCTCCCGGCACGGCTTTACAACCCGGTTCGGGAGGAAAACAGAGATCAAACTGGAGCTACACATACATACTGCACTGAATTTGACAGCCACAAAGACCAAAAGTATTAAGACGGCCCTTCTAATGTGTGAACTCAGCAGTAGATGTTCGTAGAGAAGCACTGACCAACAGAATGGGGTGTCTGGAGCTGCCTGAGGTTCATCCAGTACCAAGTTGGAGTGATTCCAACATCAATCCAACATAAATCCTCACAACAATGTTCAACTTCGGTACATGACCTCACTAACTCTCTCTCGCTCGCTCTCTCTCTCTCTGTCTATATGTTTATATAAGTTTATGCATGACTGAACGTTATATCTCCAGAAGTTCCTCTCTGATTCTTTAAACCCCCCTCAGGCGACAGACCTCACCGCTCTAATGACAGCCAGGGTAAAGGTCACCCCCGGGGTCAAACTGCAAACGGCTCACAGAGGAACAGAGTGCAATTCAAGGTCGTGACCTTGAGCACATACCTGAGACGCTTCACCTCCGACACCTGATCCACTCTGAGAGTTATGACTGTCAGTGACGGAGGAGACTGTAGAACCTGACAGCTGCTGTGATTCCTTTACTATATCTCTCCAGAGAGAGAGAGAGAGAGAGAGAGAGAGAGAGAGAGAGAGAGAGAGAGAGAGGAGGGATAGAAGGGGGGTATATATGGGGAGAGAGGGAGGGAGAGAGGGAGGAATAGAGAGAGAGAGGGAAAGAGAGAGAGAGAGGAATAGAGAGAGAGAAGGAGGGATAGATGGAGAGAGAGAGAAGGAGGGATAGATGGAGAGAGAGAGGAAGAGAGGGAGGACTAGAGAGAGAAGGAGAGATAGATGGAGAGAGAGATGGAGAGAGGGGGGAATAGAGACAGAAAAGGAGGGATAGATGGAGAGAGAGGAAGAAAGGGGGGATAGAGAGAGAGACGGAGGGAGGGATAGAAAGAGAGAGAGAGAGGAAGAGAGGGAGAGAGAGAGAGAGAGGGAGGGATATAAGGAGAGAGGGAGAGAGGGAGTGATAGAGAGAGGGAGGGATATAAGGAGAGAGGGAGAGAGGGAGTGATAGAGAGAGAGGGAGAGAGAGGGAGAGAGAGAGAGAGAGGGAGGGATATAAGGAGAGAGGGAGAGAGGGAGTGATAGAGAGAGAGGGAGGGATATAAGGAGAGAGGGAGAGAGGGAGTGATAGAGAGAGAGGGAGGGATATAAGGAGAGAGGGAGAGAGGGAGTGATAGAGAGAGGGAGGGATATAAGGAGAGAGGGAGAGAGGGAGTGATAGAGAGAGAGGGAGAGAGAGGGAGAGAGAGAGAGAGAGGGAGGGATATAAGGAGAGAGGGAGAGAGGGAGTGATAGAGAGAGGGAGGGATATAAGGAGAGAGGGAGAGAGGGAGTGATAGAGAGAGAGGGAGGGATATAAGGAGAGAGGGAGAGAGGGAGTGATAGAGAGAGAGGGAGGGATATAAGGAGAGAGGGAGAGAGGGAGTGATAGAGAGAGAGGGAGGGATATAAGGAGAGAGGGAGAGAGGGAGTGATAGAGAGAGAAGGAGGGATATAAGGAGAGAGGGAGAGAGGGAGTGATAGAGAGAGAGGGAGGGATATAAGGAGAGAGGGAGAGAGGGAGTGATAGAGAGAGAGGGAGGGATATAAGGAGAGAGGGAGAGAGGGAGTGATAGAGAGAGAGGGAGGGATATAAGGAGAGAGGGAGAGAGGGAGTGATAGAGAGAGAGGGAGGGATATAAGGAGAGAGGGAGAGAGGGAGTGATAGAGAGAGAGGGAGGGATATAAGGAGAGAGGGAGAGAGGGAGTGATAGAGAGAGAGGGAGGGATATAAGGAGAGAGGGAGTGATAGAGAGAGAGGGAGGGATATAAGGAGAGAGGGAGAGAGGGAGGGATACAGCTGACAGATGTTTACGGTCTCCTCGCTCTGAACACCAGCGCAGCGGTTCATGCGGCCTGTCGTCGGTTGGGCTGCTGAGAGAATTGGCTCTTGTTCTTTGTTCATTTGGTTGTACTTAAGTACTCTAATTACAGAGCCGGACAATAGCGCTGAACCTCGAATCAAAACAAAAGGAGCGAGGCGTGACCTTTGATGTGCCCCGGCCCGGGGCCACACACACCACACACTGTCCCGGATGCTCACCCCCCCCAACACTACCCCCCCACCCCCCCACCCCCGCTCTGTTACATCACACACACACAAACCATCACCCACACCAAACGACCCGAAACAATCCCACAATCCCACAAACAGTCCCACAATCCTTCACTTCAGTTCTTTACCTGCGGAGATACACGGATAACGTGGCTCACACAGTCCGGAAGCTTATAAACGCTAATAAGCATATTTACAGCAGATTTATTATTATTATTATTATTATTATTATTATTATTATTAATATTATTATTATTATATTTAGCATCTTTATAACCTCTTCCTTCACCACACGACACCCATCCAATAATTATTTCACTATTCAGAAGCACACGGCACAAGTCATCAGACATTCCCAAATTCCTTCCAGAATTCCAAAACTAGGAACATTAGTGACGGAGGAGACTGTAGAACCTGACAGCTGCTGTGAGAGAGAGAGAGAGAGAGAGAGAGAGAGAGAGAGAGAGAGAGAGAGAGAGAGAGAGAGAGAGCAGGGGGATCAAGAGATAGAGAGAATTCCTTCCAGAATTCCAAAACTAGGAACATTATCAGAGAGAAAGAGGGAGAGAGAGAGAGAGAGAGGGATAAATGGAGAGAAGGAGAGAAAAATGGAGAGAGGGAGAGAGATAAAGAGTGAGAAAGAAAGAGAGAACCAGAAAGAGAAAGAGGGACAGATAGATGGATAAAGAGAGTAAGAAAGAGAAAAACAGAAAAAATAGTGATAGAGATAAAGAGAGAGAGAGGGATGGAGGGATAGAGAGAGAGAGGGAGAGAGAGGGATAGAGAGATAGAGAGAGGGAGAGAAAGCAAGGGGAAAAGAAAGAAGGAGGAATAGAGAGAGACAGAGAGACAAAGAGAAAGAAATCAAGAGAGGAAGGAATAGAGGGATAGAACAGAGAAAGAGGCGGGCAGAAAAGGAGAGAGAGATCAAGAAAGGGTGGGATGTGGAGAGAGGGAGGAGTAGAGGGATAGAACAGAGAAAGAGGGATAGAGAGAAGGAGAGAGGGAAAGAGAATAAGAGGGCTAGAAGGATAGAAAGAAAGAGAGAAAGAAAAGGGGGAGAGAGATAGGGAAAGAGAGAGGAAGAGAAAGAGAGGGAGGAATAGAGAGAGACAGAGAGAAAATGAGAAAGAGATCAAGAGAGGGAGGAATAGAGAGATAGAGAGAGAAAGAAAGAGAGAGAGACAGAGAGAGGGAGGGATGGAGGGATAGAGAGAGAGAGAGGAAGAGAGAGAGGGATAGAAAGATAGGGAGATGGAGAGAGGGAAAGAGAAAGAATGAATGAGAGAGAGAGGAAGAGAGAGAGAGGGAGAGAGAGAGGGGGAGGGATAGAGGGACAGAGAGATAGTGAAAGAGAAAGAGAGGGAGGAAAAGAGAGAGACAGGGAGAAAAGGAGAAAGAGATCAAAAGAGGAGGAATATGAGTATAAAACAGAAAAAGCGAGGGGGAGAAAAGAGGAGAGAAAGATCAAGAAAGGGTGGGATGGAGAGAGAGAGAGGAGTAGAGGGATAGAACAGAGAATAAGGGATAGAGAGAGGGAGGGATAGAGGGATAGAGAGAGAGAGAGAGAGAGAGAGAGAGAGAGAGGGAGAGATGGAGGGATAGAGAGAGAGAGAGAGAGAGAGAGGGAGAGATGGAGGGATAAAGAGAGAGAGAGAGAGAGGGAGAGATGGAGGGATAGAGAGAGAGAGAGACAGAGAGAGGGAGGGATGAAGGGATAGAGAGATAGGGAGACGGAGAGAGAGGGAAGTAAAGAGAGAAAGAGAGAAAAGGAGAAAGAGATCAAAAGAGGAGGAATATGAGTATAAAACAGAAAAAGCGAGGGGGAGAAAAGAGGAGAGAAAGATCAAGAAAGGGTGGGATGGAGAGAGAGAGAGGAGTAGAGGGATAGAACAGAGAATAAGGGAAAGAGAGAGGGAGGGATGGAGGGATAGAGAGAGAGAGAGAGAAAGAAAGAGAGAGAGACAGAGAGAGGGAGGGATGGAGGGATAGAGAGAGAGAGAGGAAGAGAGAGAGGGATAGAAAGATAGGGAGATGGAGAGAGGGAAAGAGAAAGAATGAATGAGAGAGAGAGGAAGAGAGAGAGAGGGAGAGAGAGAGGGGGAGGGATAGAGGGACAGAGAGATAGTGAAAGAGAAAGAGAGGGAGGAAAAGAGAGAGACAGGGAGAAAAGGAGAAAGAGATCAAAAGAGGAGGAATATGAGTATAAAACAGAAAAAGCGAGGGGGAGAAAAGAGGAGAGAAAGATCAAGAAAGGGTGGGATGGAGAGAGAGAGAGGAGTAGAGGGATAGAACAGAGAATAAGGGATAGAGAGAGGGAGGGATAGAGGGATAGAGAGAGAGAGAGAGAGAGAGAGAGAGAGAGAGAGGGAGAGACGGAGGGATAGAGAGAGAGAGAGAGAGAGAGACAGGGAGAGATGGAGGGATAAAGAGAGAGAGAGAGAGGGAGAGATGGAGGGATAGAGAGAGAGAGAGACAGAGAGAGGGAGGGATGAAGGGATAGAGAGATAGGGAGACGGAGAGAGAGGGAAGTAAAGAGAGAAAGAGAGAAAAGGAGAAAGAGATCAAAAGAGGAGGAATATGAGTATAAAACAGAAAAAGCGAGGGGGAGAAAAGAGGAGAGAAAGATCAAGAAAGGGTGGGATGGAGAGAGAGAGAGGAGTAGAGGGATAGAACAGAGAATAAGGGAAAGAGAGAGGGAGGGATAGAGGGATAGAGAGAGAGAGAGAGAGGGAGAGATGGAGGGATAGAGAGAGAGAGAGACAGAGAGAGGGAGGGATGAAGGGATAGAGAGATAGGGAGACGGAGAGAGAGGGAAGTAAAGAGAGAAAGAGAGAAAAGGAGAAAGAGATCAAGGGAGAGAGGAGTAGAGGGATAGAACAGAGAAAGATGGAGAGAGAGAGAGAATGAACCTGAAAACAGAAGTGCACACCAGGAATCACCAGAAATTCCCAAACTGCTTCCAACATTAGGAACGCTACTGGCTCCTGTTCGGTTTAGTTTATTCTCTGATGAGCCGGAGGGTACGCTGTGAGAGATTTGGGTGGGCATGTACTGGAGCAGCGCCGGCGCTCTGCCCTTCAACAACACCTCGCTCTGTTTCTGAGCTAATTCTTCCTGCCAGCGAGAGCCTGAACCCAACGACCTCCTGTTTCTCCTTCTTCATCCAGATCACTCCCGAAAAAAGAGAGAAAGAAGAAAACGGGAGCAGCGCTGAGCTGGATCAGGGTAAGCTGCGGCCGGCTGGCGCGCGGCTCTGGAGCAGCAGGGAGCGGAGGAGCGCGAGCGGGGTGGGGGGGGAGCGGCGGATGAAATCAGAGCGTCTGACAGGCGGTGTCAGACTCAGATGAATGGAGCGTCTCATGGCTGAGACTGCTGGGTTGGAGGGGGGGGGTTGTGAGGTGGGGGGGGGGAGTGAAGGTATGGCAGGTTTTTGAGGGTCTATGAAAAGCCTTCATTCATTCTGAGCAGACTCGGAGATTAAACACTGAGAGGAGGAATAAAATCACTAATCTGTTTTCTCAGCTATTTCTATCACTGCTCCTTTTTTCAGAGGTCAGACGCAAATACACGATTCTGTCTCACTGCTGTTAAACAGAACTGCTCCTTTTAGAATAGGTGTCTGTAATAACTGTGTTGTTACATGTGAATAACAATCTAACTACTACTGATATAGCCACTATTACAGATCCAGTACAGCTTGTGTTATAATATGTGTATAAATTTCTTTTTGGCCTCATGTAACAACATAAGCTGTACTAGATCTGTAACAGTGGCTACATCAGTAGTAGTTACATTGTTGTTCATGTGTAACAACACAGTTATTACAGACACATAATGTATTACAGCAGTACAGCTTATGTTATTACATGTGTATCAATTTATTTTTGCCTCATATAATTACATAAGCTGTACTGCTGTATTAGTAGTAGTTACATTGTGGTTCATATGTAACTACACAGTTATTACAGACACTTAATATATTATAACAGTACAGCTTGTGTTATTACACATGTAAAAAAATATTTTGGCTTCATGTAACTACATAGGCTGTACTAGATCTGTTACAATGGTTACATTAGTAGTAGTTACATTGTTGTTCATATGTAACTACACAGTTATTACAGACATTAATATATTACAGCAGTACAGCTTGTGTTATTACATATTTCTTTTTGCCTCATGTAATTACATAAGCTGTACTGCTGTATCAGTAATAGTTACATTGTTGTTCATGTGTAACGACACAGTTATTACAGACACTCAATATTACAGCTTATGTTATTACACATGTGTATTAATTTCTTTTATAGCCTCATCTAATTACATAAGAGCATAACAGTTATTACACAACGGTAATAACATTGTTACTGCATGTCCTATAACTTACATCAAGACAGTATTTATGTGTTCCTTCTTATTAAGTGGGAAAAAAACATCTTGGAAAAAAATGCTAATGCAATGTAACTATAGTCATGTTATTACTAGTGTGTAATAACACAAGAGAAAATGTTGTTATAACTACCAAGATACTCTCATGTAACTACATGAGGCTATAAAAATATTAATACACATGTGTATTAAACTACATAAGCCGTATTGCTGTAATAGATATGTAACAGTGGCTACATTACTAGTAGTTACATAGTTATTTACATGTAATTACACTGTTATTAGAGACTATATAAAAATGGGGCCGCAAAGCCTTGTATCTTCAACAAGGCAGCACTTTGGGGCAGTTTCTGGTCACATGGCATGAAAAAATCAGCTGAAATTTTCAAATAAAGTGAAAAACTTGGAAAGTGAAAAGGCTGACTGTCCTCGAGCCCCCTCAAAACACACCTGGGGGATGTTATTAAAACCCAGTTGTGTGTGTTCGCAAACATTTGGGCCACGAAAAGGCCTACGTGTTGAGATTTTGGATTTTTTGGGATGAAGACGTGCTTCTCAGGCCACGCTCGCCCCCACTCGCCTCCCCCCATCCAGGTATTTCCTCTACATACAACCCAGAATGCATTTCTGAGTACAGACACTGCCCCTGTTCACCGGCCCGAAACAGAGAGCACCCTGTTCCACAGACCTGAAGTGACATCCACCTCCGGCTTCCAAATATGGGTTGATTTAAGAGGCAAATAGAAACTAAATCTGTGAATTCCATAAAAGAAACAACTCTTTAATAACCAGCTTTCACACACAGTGCAAACATTCAGGCTCTTCATTCATTCTGAACATACTTACCAAACATAACAGCCTATTTTAACCTGTTCAAATCAAAGAGAGCCACGTTTGGGCCTGAGTTTGTCTGAAAAACACTAATTTCTAATATTTCTTTATTGTTAATTTAAAGATGGCTGATGTTATTATTATCCTGTCAGACGTCGATCAGTATGTTTGGTATTAATAGACCAGTTTATGTGATTTTCATGCAGAATGTTTTGGACTAAACACAGAGCCAGAATGTCTTTGGGTTGTATTTGGGTTTGGGCCACTATTTTAGGCTAAATCTTAAACCTTTCTGATGTGGTTTGGGTCAAGTTCAGCCCAAACGTGGTTGGGCTTGTGTTAGGTTTGGACTCAAAGCATGAAGATATGTATTGGGTCAGGTAATGCTGACCGTACACTGGAAGACTTTTAAAGACTCTGAAAAGACGTTTAATAGACTAAAGTCTGACTCCCTCTCACATCTAAACACTAGTCACAGACTTTTAGTCTCAGACTAGTCACAGACTATGATTTAGCAAAGACTGGGGGTCTTTCAGAGTCACTGTTTACGAGACTGCTTCGAGATTCCTTCTCAGATTATTTCCCGTTTATATGATTGAAGTTAGCAACATTCAGCTAAATGTATGGATAGCTGCTAGGCTAATTGTAAAAACTGTAGCCCCATTGGGCTGGGATTTCGAGAGCTTCAGGGTATATAAATGTGAAGACATGTCAAAGACACACTCTTGCTCACTCCACAGCCCACTCCAAAGCTCCACCAGTTTCTCCTCCTTCTGTACAGTCCAGGAGAACTGCAGTTTCCGAACCCTCACCGGACCCCCCTCCACGTCTAACTTCTTTACCCGCCAGACGTTCCTGTACTCGCTTCACAGCTTCCTGTTTGGTGGTGAACAGAGCTCTCCTATTGGTTGTCAACAATGCTCATGTCACTGTGTGTGAGCCAAGACTTCAGACTTACGATAATATTAAACACGGTTGATTTTATTGGAACGTTAGAACGTTAGACTGACTCAAACCTGCAGTCTCGACCACCTCACTCTAAACCATCGAGATGACGCGAGAGCGACTCAACTCTAGAAAGACTCTCAAGATTTTATTCCAACTGGAAACTTGTCTGCGACAGTAACACGTTTGGTGTGGGTCAGAATAAGAGCATTACTGCCCTGTATTTGGGTTTGAGTCACAGTACTGGGCGAGATTAACGCTCCCAACTTTATGACGTGGTTAGGGTTGGCCCCAAACTTTGTCAGGCTCTTTGGACCAGTTTGTCAAGATTGGGTCAGGTTCAGACTCAAAACATGATGATGTGTGTTGGGTCAAGTTCTGTATTCAGGTTCAGGCCACAATGGTAAGACAGGTTAAAGCTTGATGACACCGTTTGTTGGGCTTGTGTTGGGTTCTGACTCAAAACATGATAATACGTTGTGGGCCAGATCAGACAGAAAGCTCTTGGGCTGTATTTGGGTTTGGGCCAGATTTATGAGTCAGATTACAGTTTGGACTCAAAGCTTGATGATGTGGTTCTGGTAGAGTCAGCTTTGGACCAAACTCTGTCAGGACTGGGCCAGGTTTTGACTTAAACGTGATGATGTGGTTCAGGTCCAGTGAGACACAAAGTTTTTGGGCTGTATTTGGGTTTGAAATGAAACTAATTAAAGGTCAAAATTTGTTGGACTCAAAGCTTGATGATGTGCTTCCGGTCCAGTCAGGTTTGGACCCAACTCTGTCAGGACTGGGTCAGGTTCAGATTCAAAACATGATGATACGTTTTGGACCAGATCAGACAGAAAGCTCCTGGGCTGTATTTGGGTTTGGGCCAGATTTATAGGTCAGATTACAATTCGGACTCAAAGCTTGATGTCAGGACTGGGCCAGGTTTCAAATTAAACCTAATGATGTGGTTCAGGTCCAGTGAGACAGAAAGGTCTCGGGCTGTATTTGGGTTTGAAATGAAACATTGACCAACCTAAAGGTCAAAAATTTGTTGGACTTAAAATAAGATTGTGTGATTGGTCAGACAGAGAGTTCTGAAATTCACATTAGCAGTTATACAGTCACTTTCCAAAGTTCTGCACCAGCTCGGCTGGAAACGGACTCCTGCTTGCTTGCATGCAATGCTGAGTCATTTTCATACTAAAACAAAACCAGATTGTTTCGTCTTCTGTCCTCTCCAGCAGCTCCGTGTACTTCTGTATGTAGGACAGACTTAGAGATGACATTTTTTTGGGACCACTCCTTCGTTTGGCATGCAACTCAAGCACACATCTGGCAACCCCCTCTAACAAGATCTGTCAGCAATTTCAGGACCAGCACAAGTGTCCATGCAAATCTGGGGGCCTTTAAAACGCCGCCTCAGGCTAGAGGCACAAAGAAAACAACAGCGGGAATGAGAATGATCTTCCACAGAACAAATCAGCTCCGCAGGAACCATCGAGTTGTGGCTAATATACACTATCAGTCAAAAGTTTGAACACATTTGCCCAGGCTCTTCTTATTTGTAATATATTGATAGTAATAATATTAGTGAATAAGTGTGAGGAGATCAAAACTATAAAATAAGAGGTATGAAATTATTCCTGGAGATGAATACAACCTCTGGTTGTGGTTTAAAGAATGTTTATAGTGTTTTTTTGCAGTTTCACATCCAAGTATATCCATAATTTGGTCATTAATGTGTAAAAAGAGACATTCAGAGTGCTTAAGATACAAAATGGTCAGAGGTGGTGAAGGGGTCACCATGTCTCCAACACAAATATAGACCCACCAGTGAACCTACACGTGTTGATAATGGTAAAACCAGTGTCCATCTCTATATATTCATAAATATTTTACACAATACCCGTCAGCCAGTGAGTATTTTCAGGTATTAAACGCCTCAGACGTCTGGTTCCATTCAAAACCACTGTGAGCACTTCTAAGTGTAACTGGAAAGAGGTGCCGGTAAGTTGAATAACAGCTAAAGATCTACTTTCTCTCTTTACTAGCTCAGATTATGGTTCGTACTCAGTGCTAAGGAACTCAGAGGGCATGTTAGGCAGGCTGGTCAAACAGGAGGTTGGGCAAACGCAGGAGTTCCTACCATCCCCCAACTATTATCACACTTTCTTCAGGCAAACACTGACCCCCGGGTCTGAGGGGCTATTCTCCTCACACAAACACAACACATTTCAACGTCACGTGGCAAACAGCCATTGTGCATCATTATTTACATGACTAACTAACTTTAACCCCCCCACAAACTCCTCTCTGGCACATCTGGACCCTTCAGGAAAACTTCAAACACCAGGGGTAACTGGAGAACGCCTAAAAGTTCTTCTTCAGTCCTGTTAGAGAAGCAGCTCATGTGGCTCCTCATGAAGCTGCTGGTCAGAATGTTCAAAGTATGTAAACCTGCATCAGAGCAAATGAGCTCATTTCTAAAAGACCCTCTAAACATTCTTTAAACACAACCAGATGTTTAATTCTGTTCCAGCAATAATTCCATACCGACTATTCTATAGTTCTGATCTCTTCACACTTATTCACTAATATTATTACTATTAATATAGTACAAATAATAAGAACCTGGGTACAAACATTTGACTGTAAAACAATGTCATAAAATAGTAACTTTACAGGAAAGAACAAAAACCGTCTTTACTTTTAATGTAAGTCAATGGAACCAGATTTTTTTCCAAGTGATTTTGGAGCATTTCTATTCATTCATATATATATATGTAATTCTGAATCCACCAGACTTTGCTAACAGCTATTCTCCTTAAATACTACATACAGACTATACTTTGACGCTCCACATAAATGAAAGTTTATGTACAGCCGCCGTTCATTAAAGCAGAAAGTGTTTGAAGTTTGTTCCACTGTAATCAAAGTGATTGTGGAGCAAAGAGGCTTCAGACTGTTTTTTCCTTCCTTAAAAGCTCTGCAGATGTTTCCCGGTGCAGCGCTAATTGAACATCATACTGATGGTGTTCGAGGCCGTCACACACACACACACACACACACACAAATCTCTTCAGCAGCAGGTTCCCAGACTCACATGGTGTGAGGTTTTTGGTCCTCTGGGGGACACAGCAAATCTGTCTCAGTTCTGATTACACGATTTTTAAAGAAGACACAATCAGACACTATCCAACCCAACTTCTTTATCAAATTCGTATAGCTTTCTTTACAGCTCTTACTTTGACTTCTAACCTTCTTTACAGCTCTTACTTTGACTTCTAACCTTCTTTACAGCTCTTACTCTGACTTCTAACTTTCTTTACAGCTCTTACTCTGACTTCTAACTTTCTTTACAGCTCTTACTCTGACTTCTAACTTTATTTACAGCTTTTACTCTGACTTCTAACCTTCTTTACAGCTTTTACTCTGACTTCTAACCTTCTTTACAGCTCTTACTCTGACTTCTTACTTTTTTACAGCTCTTACTCTCACTTCTAACTTTCTTTACAGCTGTTACTCTGACTTCTAACTTTCTTTACAGCAGTTACTCTGACTTCTAACTTTCTTTACAGCTGTTTTTGGTCCTCTGGGGGACAAAGCAAATCTGTCACAGTTCCCATTGCAGTGTCTTTTAAAGAAGACACTATCAGACACTATCCAACTCAACACCCCAAATAAACTAATGTATCTCTATTTCTGCTGATTTTTATTTTCTTACACCCTTCTAACATGACAGCTGCCGTTTGTATATTTTGTGAGAACTTCATGATGAATGGACCAATAGAAATGCTCCAAAATTGCTTTGATAAAATTCTGGTTCCATTCTCCTGTAAAGTTGCCATTTGGGTTAGGGTTAGGGTTACTTACTCTATTAATACTCTTTAATATTTAATAATAAAGTGTTTACTGAGTAAATAAAAGCTTCCTGTCTGGTATTAATAGCTTTTTATATATAATAATGTCTCCAAGTGACTAGAACTGTTGACCAGGACTGTATAACCACCTATAACCTACAGTAGCCAGATTTCCAACAACTAACAATCATGTCAAGCAGTAAAACACTTCTTAAACCAAAACTTCAATTACAGCAGCTGATATGATTACATATCAGTGACTCTATTATACATTGTACAGCTTCTCTATGTGTTCAGTTCATGTGGAATGAAGCCTGTCTTTGTACATCCATCTAGGAAGTTCAGAGTGCTGAGGGACTCTGGCCTTGAGTGGCTTTAATTACAAGGCCAAGGGAAGCTTTCATGACAGGAAGTGAGGCAAAAGGTGAGAAGGGCTAAGATAAATAGTAAGCACACACTACCCAGTGTTAGCCTGAGACACCTCACACCACAGGGACACGCCAGGCCACTCCTGTGAAAACGAGCTCTGAAAGGCTGAAAGCTGCAGTGTCTCCAACGCGCTTCTGCTCAAGGTCAAGTGCCTGCTGTAGGGTTACCTGCCTCAATGTTTCTTGACACCTATATCAGAGGAAACCAAGCTCGGGAACAACATCGGCAGTGAAAAGGTGCACAAGCGCGTTGGTTTGAAGACCAATTTGGCAAAGAACTGCTTCCTCACGCAGGAAAGGTGGGCTGAACGACAGAGCTACAACAAAAATGCACCCGTGGAAAACATAGGATGGTGGTATGGTTGGAAAACACGGAAGGATCTCATTTACAAGCTCTTACAAGTAACTGTTTACAATAACCAGTTTCCCAGCCAGGTGCAGGAAAGTGCTTACACATGGACCCGGAGATAACAAATTCTTAACAGCTCTTACTCTGACTTCTAACCTTCTTTTCAGCTTTTACTCTGACTTCTAACCTTCTTTTCAGCTCTTACTCTGACTTCTAACTTTCTTTACAGCTCTTACTCTGACTTCTAACTTTCTTTACAGCTCTTACTCTGACTACTAACCTTCTTTTCAGCTCTTACTCTGACTTCTAACTTTCTTTACAGCTCTTACTCTGACTTCTAACTTTCTTTACAGCTCTTACTCTGACTACTAACCTTCTTTTCAGCTCTTACTCTGACTTCTAACTTTCTTTACAGCTCTTACTCTGACTTCTAACTTTCTTTACAGCTCTTACTCTGACTACTAACCTTCTTTTCAGCTCTTACTCTGACTTCTAACTTTCTTTACAGCTCTTACTCTGTCTTCTAACTTTATTCACAGCTTTTACTCTGACTTCTAACTTCCTTTACAGCTGTAACTCTCACTTCTGACTTTCTTTACAGCTGTTACTCTGACTTTGAACCTTCTTTACATCTCTTACTCTGATTTCTAACGTTCTTTACAGCTCTTACTCTGACATCTAGCTTTCTGTACAGCTGTTTCTATGAATTCTAATCTTCTTTACAGCTTTTTATATGAATTAAACCCTTCTTTACAGCTGTTTCTATGAATTCTAACCTTTTTTACAGCTGTTTCTATGAATTCTAACCTTTTTTGCCGCTGTTTCTCTGGACATTAACCTTAACTGAAGCAGTTTCTATTGACAACAATCTTCTGTAGTTGATATTTACTGACTGTAACGTTGTTTATAGAGGTTCTATGGTTTCCCTACCAATACCATCTCAACTTTAACTTTGGTATAAAAAAAAAGGCTCTTGCAAATCTTGTTGTGTCAGTGCACTGACACAGTGCAGGGTCTGTCCTTTTCCACCTACGCCTTCAGCAACTTTCCATAACACAATCACTATGTTGAGCGTTATAAGCTGTCCTGTTCATATGACAGCTGGTGACAGCTCCTTTAACAACCTCCAAGATTTACCTCATAAACCTCCTCATCCAGGATCCTGCTGCCGAACACAGTGATGCCATTGGCGTCCAGGGCGGCCTGGTCACTCCTCCCCAGTGGCTTAGTGATCTTTTTCTTACAGTCCACGATGATGGTCACAGTTTTCTTCTCCACGCTGATAGCCACCCGGTGCCATCTAGAACGGAGAACCAGAATTTAATGCATATAATGGGGATCAGTGGAACAGTGCCTTCCTAGTGGCATATATATATATATATATATATATATATATATATATATATATATATATATATATATATATATATATATATATATATATATAATATTTCAACTTGATTCATTCTTGCAAACAGTCCTTATTATCTTCTCCAGCATGGGGACCACAAGTATAGGTTAAAGGTCTAGCGCGCTAAAGCAGGTCACACGTGAGTCTGGTGGAAACTGTACCTAAAGCTTTAGACTCTTTGCCTCTTGCTCCTCAGCTATTCTGCATTCCTTTCCTGAGCCCTGCACATTCCTGCATGCACACTTTGGCCCTGTTCAACAACTGGATTAGACTCATTAAACTCCAAACCAAATAATCCCCCTTCTGCTGGGCTAGTCCTGCATGACGGACACTGTGAACATTGTGGAAAGTGTGTGCCGGGCTGGAGAGCCGGGGAACAGGGTGTGTAGTCAAAACACAACTCTCTGGAGTTTGGGGTTGGGGGGGGTTGGTGGTTGATTTGGCCAAGACCACTGGGGTCTTGGAGGAGTCATGAACTCTTATGAGCACATCACGAGCCCCAACAAAGTCAGCAGGTTCTACAGCCGGGGTGTCCATTACCGGGCCCGCGGGGTCTTACTGAAGCATTCTGGAGAGTTCCAGGCTGAAACCCGACTAAAGGTAACTCATATTTAAGCAGCCCTCGAAAAGAGGACCCCAGAGGGTCAATCCCAGCGGCCATCAAGGTAGCCTACGCACCTGTGGAGACTTGTCTACGCAGCTTGCCTCCGCTCTATTGCTCCTCGCTTATGCAGCATGGGGCAGTTTTCTGTGTTGACTGACCTGTTTACTGTTTATTGCTTGTACAGGTAAAGCTGGTGGGCAGGTGTGTGTTTTAAAAGGCCGGACGAATTTAGAGTTAGAACTATTTACTACTAGTGTTTACACACCGCCGGATCTGACCACCGCATTCAACCCATCCGTTTAGAGAAACACCCACATGTACACACACTATTGAACACATACCCGAGGGGGCAGTGAAACACCCACATACACACACACTAGTGACCACACATATTAGTGAACACACACACACACTAGGGGGTAATGAAACACCCCACATACACACACAGTAGTGAACACACATGCTTGTGGGTGGCAAAATACCCACATACACACATACTAGTGGACACACATACTGGGTGCAGTGAAACACACACACACACACAGACACACTAGTGAACACCCACACTAGTGAACACACACAAACACACACTAGGGGCAGTGAAACACCAACAAACACACACACACTAGTGAACACACATACTAGGGGCAGTTAGAATTTTGAAACGAGTCCTTTTTTGAAATACCAAGACATTTTTGAGATAATAAGTCACTATTTTGAGATAAGTCAGAATTTTTAAACTAGTCTTTTCTGAGATACTACGCCAAAAAATCTAGATCTCACGTCATTTTTGAGGAACCAATTAGAAATTTTCTGCCAATACATCTCTAAATGGCGAAGTCAGAAATTTAGATAACTCAGAATTCGCGATACTATTTCAAAAACTTCAGACACTAAGTCATTTCTAAAGAGCTAATCAACATTTTGCTGACAAAAATTCACTATTTTGAGAAGTCAGAATTTGAGGTAAGCCATTTTTTGATGTCTTATATCAAACATAACATAAGTGGCGTTACCAGGTAACTAAGTTTTGGGAGCTAGAACACGCACTAATTACCTCTACCTACTATATATACAACCCTGTTCTTGCTCCATTCCTGTGCCGAACAACATCACACCCACCACCTCCCCATCTCCTTCCTACATTTCATCTTTAGCCCAAAGACCGGAACGGGGGGCACCATTCACGCACAACCACCTACCAGCCCAAGCCCTCTGAGTTCGCCGACCGCCCCCACACACACCTTTTTCGGCTCACTTCTGAGCCTGGTCCATGCTGGCAAAGTCACTTTTGAGGAACTAATTTAAAATTTTTAAACAATAACTTAATATTTTAAGATACAAGAGTACCATTAAATAAAACACACGTATCCCAATTCACATCCCAAAGCTACAGCCAATATTTGCTTTGATATCCGGTTTATCCTAGAAGGCAACTGTGCGCTCACAGAAACATGCCTCTTGGGAAGATTGCAAATTCCCACCATTAGTTTGCACAGACAAGCTTTGTTTAAGATCCCACTGTTTTATAGACTGTTCCCTCGGGTTAATAAACACACTGCGCACTCTGCTTTCCTGTAACTGATGCTTTCAAGGCAGACGTTTGTCAGAGCGATATTTCCTGCACTGCGGAGATTCGCCGAGCGAGTGTGTTGAGTTAAAGTTAGGGCCCCTGGGGTTCGTCCAGAAACAAGCTCGACAGCGCTTCAAAGAGAACAGTACTTTAAAGGCAGCGCATCAAAGAGCAGAGCAGAAGAGAGACCCTTCTGACCAGACTGGGAGAATAAAATCACCCATGAGTGCAGCAGATCATGTTCTGGTCCCGCGAGGCCAGATTTCAAACCCTGAATACACGTCTGGGGAGAAGGTGCTGAACCTTTCAGCGCTGGATTGCAGCGAAAGCTGAAGAACGTCCCCCTAAAGCCCGCCCACAAACTCTACAATTTGAAGACCAAAAAGTCAGAATTTAGAGATGAGTCATTTTTTGAGATAATATATTTTACAGGAATTTCAGACAGTAGGTCATTTTTGAGGAACTACCTCACAAATTTAAGGTACTAGGTGACAATTTGGAGACAATAAGTCACTATTTTGAGATACTACGTAAGCAATTGATGATAAGAAGTCATTCATGAGGAATTACATCCCAAATTTAAGATACTTAGTACTTTTTGAGGTACTAAGTTAAAATATGGAGACAATAAGTCGCTATTTCAATATTTGGAAATAATAAGTCAGAATTTGAAGATACCATATCTAAAATTTCAAATACTAAGGCATTTTATTTTTTTAAAAATGTACAAATTTTTAAAAATTATTAAAAAACGAGACAATTAGATTTAATTTTGAGTCAAAATGTTGACAAAATTCTGCTTAAAAAATAAATGCGTTCTTGTAAAACATTACATGCCTAGTTAATGCCATCGCACTTCGAGCTCTACCTTCAGTTGGACAGGACTAGGAGTTTCACACTCCATGGTTTTATGGTTCCATGACGTTCTGGCTACGAGATCATATCTGGATGCTGACATGCTGGTCAATGCGCATGCCCAGGCTAGATGTTCAGCTAAACCAGCACCAGACCAGTATAAACCAGCATGAACCAATCAAACGCCAGCAAATATAAGAAAGCAGAGACCATTTAGTAAAATGGGTCATAAGAAATAATTAAAGTGGGAGCTACTAAGTACTGACAGCCAGTTTGGCCTCATTAGGCTTCAAATTTCAAATACAAGGAACAAAATAAGTCTGATTACAGAGAAAAATGTTTTCCTGCATTAGCAACAATATTAAAAACAAGGTCCTTTGTAAGGCTAGGAGTCACCAAACTTTTGATGGGTGGGTTCTGGAGAAATAAAAACCTGTTAGTACAAAGAAAACCAGCCCCAGACCTCAGAACAGCCTGTACGTTTGGTTCTGCAACCCCTGCAATCTCGTAAAATCCCAACTAACGGGCCGCGGAAATGCAGAACACTGCGTATGAGTGGATGAGGTAATCACAGAGGTTCACGGGTTACTTTAACACCCCCCATCTGCTGCCGCTCCACCCCCATTTCCTCTTTCTCTACAGTAATAAAGTGCAGGCGGTGTTGCTGGTTAAGGTCAAACTTACAGCAGGGATTTGTGTGCCGCTCTAATCTGGTGTCCCAGGATTGTTACAGAAATGACCAAGAACTAAATACAGACCAGAGTTTCCTAAAAGCTCTGTCACTTCTTAATAAATACTCAATCAGTCAATCACCTTCAGAGTTCTAAGTCTGCTTCTTCAGGTGCTCGGGGGCCAAAAATATCACAAAGCTCAAAAAACAGCAGTGGAGATGATCCTAAAGCCTGACTTCTGTTCATAAGTACCGCCTGCGCTGTGTTTATTCAGAAACCTTAACAAGCTACCAGACACATAGACTTTGAATGGAGCTTTAAGATGCCCAAAATACCAAAGGCTGGTCTGAGAAAGCTGTCATTACAGCAGCTACGCTCCACCCGTTTCTAAACACCCGCTGGTGACGGCCGTCTTATTCCAGCACATCACTTCACTTCAGGACAAACCCAGTCAGCGTTGTCTGTATATGGACAGGACCGGCTCACTCGGCCTTGAAACGGCTGAAAATAAACCAGAGCTGGTAAAAAATGACCTCCTGCCAGGTGAACCCTGACTGTTCTAGTCTGGACTGAAGCTGACGTCCGAAATAGAAATAGCTCTGCTTGACCAACTAGCTAAGCTAACTTTACCTATGGACAGTGTGTTTGAGGACTATGCAAAGCTAACCCTGCCTATAGACAGAGTATTGGAGGGCAATGCTAAGCTAATTCTGCCTATAGACAAAGTATTTGAGGGCAATCAAGCTAACCCTGCCTGTCAACAGAGTATTTAAGGATTATGCTAAGCTAACCCTGAATACGGATACAGCTTTTAAAGGAAAAGCTAAGATAACCCTGCCTGTGGACAGAGTATTTGAGGACTATGCTAAGCTAACCCTGAATACAGCTACAGCTTTTAAAGGAAAAGCTAAGCTAACCCTGCCTGTGGACAGAGTATTTGAGGACTATACTAAGCTAACCCTGAATACAGATACAGCTTTTAAAGGAAAAGCTAAGCTAACCCTGCCTTTGGACAGAGTATTTGAGGACTATGCTAAGCTAACCCTGAATACAGATACAGCTTTTAAAGGAAAGGCTAAGCTAACCCTGCCTGTGGACAGAGTATTTGAGGACTATACTAAGCTAACCCTGAATACAGATACAGCTTTTAAAGGAAAAGCTAAGCTAACCCTGCCTTTGGACAGAGTATTTGAGGACTATGCTAAGCTAACCCTGAATACAGATACAGCTTTTAAAGGAAAAGCTAAGCTAACCCTGCCTTTGGACAGAGTATTTAGGGCAATGCTAAGCTAACCTCGCCTGTAGAAAGAGCATTTGAGGGCAATACTAAACTAACCCTCCTTAATACAGAGTATTTGAAGACAATGCTAACTGTGCCAATAGACAAAGTATTTGAGGGCAATACTAAGGTACCTATGTATGATAATGTTTCGCTGTCAGTGGTGAGTATTGTTTGAGTATTGTTTGTTTATTTGAGTTTGAGCTGTTTCCATTCATTGGGAGCTACTAAGTACTGAAAGCTGGAATGACAGAGGCTAAAGGGCCAGTTTGGCCTCAGTAGGTTTTAAAAGTCGTACACAATAAACAAAGTAAGTCTCTTAATTGCAGATATTAATATGATTAATAATCATCCATGATCTGGGAAGTACAGATGAGGTTGAGGGAACACTGAAAAGTGAGATACTGTGAGACTCTTTTCTAGGTGGGTCATCAGGTTCACACTTACTTTCCGTCTGCCAGGTTGAGGGTACGGAACAGGGGGTAATCCTCGGGGGCGGGTTTCCCAGTCTGATCCTCGTACAGGAAGACAGGCGAGCGTCCCACCTCAACGCCGAGCTGCTGGACGCCCCGCTCGCTGTAGATGGACAGCAGGAAGGACTGCAGACCAGCCTTGGGTTTTATGGTGGTCATGATGGAAAAGTCTTCAGGGAACACTCCATCTAAGGGAAGGAGCAACATGCCAAAAATACTTAACCCAGAACGTTATTTAATATTCCCAAACGCTGTAATAATAATAACTCCCGGCGCACCTCGTGGGGTCCGTTTAAAAGACAAAAGAGTTTAAGTTAATCGGATCTCTAGTTATTGTTTCCGTTTGCCAGCTTGGAGAAGCACCAGTGCTTGTTCTGTAAGGAAAACATTTTAACAAGGCTCAACTTCAGGGCCCTTGTATCATTTATCGGCAAGGAATCCTTCATTTGCAGGCGAAGTGGGAGACTCGGGGGAGGCGTAAAGTCCTCCACGCTGCAGCAGCATCCAGCTAACAGAGTAAATGAGCTAAACAGAACACAGCTGCCTCGCACCATATGGACATACCTCACGTTTATTTACATACAACTGTAGAAACAAAGCATCTGTCTTTCATAAAGTAACGTACTCCCTAGAACAACTGTTAGCACATCTGCACTAAAGCATTCAGAGCAGCTCTTTGTTTTCACTGGTTGGGTCTTTAGTATTAATTTTAATGAGTTCTGAAACTCGCAGTCCGGTCTGGCAGCCTGCTGTCCAGCACAGTTAGAAGATTTCTCTTCTGTAATCAACCCAACTGGTCCATCTGTGATTCATCCACTAACTCGCTGTTCTTTTATAACATTCGACCTAATGAGAACTTGAAATGCACTTTTTTGTCAGAATTTCTAAATTTGTGGTTCTACAACCAAATCATACCTAAACATTCCACAGGGTTTTTAAGGGATTATCTGTTTTTTATCATCTGGATTTGATCACCTTTGTTTATCTCTCTCAGTTGCTATCAGGGGTGTCTGAGTAGTTTTTTAACTTTATTATATCATCACTGTCCAAAGAAAAAAATCTCCAAAACTTTACTGTATAGGACAAACACCATATTTACTTACTTTTAATGAAAGTCAACAGAACCGGAGTTTTGGAGCATTTCTATTGAACCATTCGTCATGAAACTTTCACACAATATAAATGGCAGCTGCCTCCTTTAAACTATGTAAAAAAATAAAATGTTTTTCCATATTTACTTTCAATGTTAAGTCAAAGGAACCAGAATTTTGTCCAAGCTATTTTGAAGCATTCAACAATTTTTATGCAATGCAAAGAATGCAAAGGTATTCCGTTCAAATGCAATTTCTTGGGACTGTGATGATATATATATATTTCTTCAGCAACGCCAGCAATGTTATATTAACTAGTGGTGTACACCAAAACATCAGCCCACTCACTAGCACTGCTAAAATAGTGAATGTACTTTTTAGTATTTCGAATTTTAGAGAATAAACTAATCATTAAGGTCTGCGATGCCGGACTGATGTAAATAGAACCAGCAAGTGTTCCCAGCGCCAGGATAATGATTTGACTAAATTACCACTTACACAACACCTATCTGCAGAGCTCGAAGACTATCCTAAACTACTAACCTGTAAAAATCCTTCAAACCTGGTGACCATTCTTAGTCCCTGAGCTGTATGAACGAGTGATCACTATCTGATTGTTAAGTCCTAATGTAAATCACCAATTCGTCAAATGTGTCCACAGACTTTCAATATCATATTAACCTGTAAACCTTTTCACAGTCGCTTGCATGTGTATTTACACACCACTGAGGGTTAAACGCGTGTAAATTCCTTCAGCTCTGTTTGTAACATGTCTGGGTCCTAGTCTCTACTGAATCTTTACTGAATCTCTACTGAGAGTCTCTACTGAATCTCTACCAAGTCTCTACTGAGAGTTTCTACTGATTCTCTACTGAGAGTCTCTACTGAGAGTTTCTACTGAGTGTCTACTGAGTCTTTACTGAATCTCTACTGAGTCTCTACTGAATCTCTACTGAGAGTCTCTACTGAATTTCTACTGAGTGTCTCTAGTGAGTGTCTACTGAGTGTCTACTGAGTGTCTACTGAGTGTCTACTGAGTGTCTCTAGTGAGTCTCTACTGAGTGTCTACTGAGTCTCTACTGAATTTCTACTGAGTGTCTCTAGTGAGTATCTACTGAGTGTCTACTGAGTGTCTACTGAGTGTCTACTGAGTGTCTCTAGTGAGTCTCTACTGAGTGTCTACTGAGTGTCTACTGAGTGTCTCTAGTGAGTCTCTACTGAGTCTCTACTGAGTCTCTACTGAGTTTCTACTGAGCCTCTACTGGGTCTCTACTGAGAGTCTCTACTGAATCTCTACTAGGTCTCTACTGAGGCTCTACTGAATCTCTACTGAGCCTCTACCGAGTCTCTACTGAGTTGCTAAGGTTCTGTCTGTTCAGCAGCTGCAGTTCCTAAGAAACTGCTCAGTTCTGATTCTAGAACTTTCCTTGTGATGGGAGAAGAGGAAACGGCTGCGGTCGATGTGGTGATTATAATTCTTACACGAATGAAGAAACATTACATTTGGCACCACTGGCTCATAATGTTAGCTATCAAGCTAATCTTGCTAACATTAGCATTTTCATTTGTTTTATTGTCCTTTAGTTTTATGAGTTTTAGCATTTGGGTTAAATGGGATTTTATGAACATTCTGTAAAGCGAGTCCAGCAGCTACCAAAGAACGCATCTGTGAGCAGACAGGGCCACGGATTGGCCAATGGAAGACTTGACATGAAGCACAAACCAGACTGGCTGCTCTCGCCCACATTTAATAGCGGCTAAATGCTAACAGAAGGTCCATCAGAGGCTTACTTGGGAAGAGTTGCCTGGTCGGAGCGCTGATCTGGGCTGCCTTTCCAACTCTGTAGGCCTTGTCCGGCTGGGAAGCTCTTCGGTTCATGCAGAAGCCTGACGTCTTCTGTACTCCTTCAGGGTTATTGTGAAATTCTAATACTTTTAGCACGTCCACGGTTTCAGCTGCGGACAAAGAGAAAGCAGAGAGAGGGAGAAGGTTAGGGGCAGAACTCATATCCACATATCCATCGTAGCCACATGTCATGTAAGCCTTTCAACTGTCATTCAGTGGACATTCATGAGGCTTAGTCAGGAAAATGACCGTAACTGTTACACGTGCTGAAGAGAAATTACACCAAACCTACCAAAAGCAGCTTTAACAACAACTAACGCTTTTTAGAATAAGACTATATAAATGTTTATGTAGGTTTACAATAAAACACAATAGTGCACATAAGATAAGCATGAAAGAAATCTAGAACCCAATATTATTATTTAGATATATTATTTTTTCACCTAGAAATTTTAACATTTATTAATTAAAAACATTGCTAGTGCAATAGAAAGTAGAAGGCAGCTCTCTCAGGTACCATAGTAAGTTTAATTGGTGCAATTAAACACATGAAGCAACTTCATATTTAATATTTAAAGAATGAGATATGCAGCAAGAGAGGCCTAGTTTCACTCATAGGGCCTCAGATATGCCTGCAAAGTCATGTGACAGGAAATATCTAAAAGCCATATATCAAAGCCAGATCAGCTGCATGTCCACAGCTGGTCATCTCACGATACTCTACAGGTTGAACACTGGAAACGTATAGCAGCAAGAGATTTGGGTTCATATCTAATACATAATGTTATTTATCCCATGTAGGCCTAATTGACCCCCAAGTCTAAATGGAATCAATAAAAGAACTCACTGAACACACTGGACCCCCAAAATCATGAATGTAATTCCCTGTAATACCTAAAAATCTTATACATGAATGGAAAATGTGCAGGATTTAGAATTATACCTTTGCTTCATAAGTTTTCTTACTCTAATAGTAAGTAGGGATGCATTAATATTGGAATTCTGGGTCAAATTGATGTATCTTATATATTTAATGTACATATCTGTCAATATTTACAGTAAAATGCAGAAACTGGGACTAGATTTGAGGATTTGGAGACCCATCTGGTGGAAATGTGTAACTGCAGATAACAAACAGGACAACATTTTGTGACAGGGGTTGTTTCAGATGTATCCCCGAGAAACTGATGATTAAAGGAGATTTAAACTCTTAATTTCTAACCACCTCCGCATGACCTGCCAGTGTTTTATTCAATTTTAGTTAACAGTTTGATGATTTTGAAATTCAGTTTATTTATTTACTTATTTATTTCCGTTTACCATTGTTTATTTATTTACTTTATTATTATTAATAATATTATTTTATGATTACTTTTATTATTTTTTTTTCTTTACTATTCTATGTTTTACTACTATATTCATATTTACTTTATTGGCTTATTTTTACCTTTGTCGTATTCCTGATTTTAGTTTCTTATTCAGTTTCTATTTGTTTTTCTTTTACGATTTATCTTACCTAATTTAGTCTCTGTTCTTATTGCTTCTTTTATATTTTAAGTACTCATTAAAATTCTCATTTTGTTAAATAATTGTAATGCTCAGCGACATTGTAAATGAGGGTGGATTGATTGATTGATTGATTAAATTCATAGAGAGCCTAGTCCAAACTTGCTGAAGGGTTATCCAACGAGGATGTGAGTGAGTTATGTACTACTGTATATCACATCTTCACCAGAATAATGTTGATTTTGAGAGCTAAACGTTGATGTAGTGCATGTGATGATATTACATAAGACGCAAGACAGAGTCTGACTCCAACTAGACATTCACAGACTTTGAAAGCTGTTTAATCAAATATCACTTTGAATTATCAGCACAAATCATGCTTAAAACCAATCAAAAAAAAAATATTTGGTGATATGGCTGCAGTAACCTTGCACGTACAATAAGCTACTGTAACTAAAGCCAGTATAGTATTAGCTGAGTAATGGAGTACATGAGCTGGATAGATGTGGAGCTGCAATCATAGCAAAGCAAAGATTTCCTTCTGGGCATGTGCACTGGAGTAGTGGTTCCTGGTCCCGCTCAAGAAGAACCCATTCTCTACATCTAATAAACTCAGCACAAAATTCGATGATGAAATTAGTCCTAGTACTAGGTTGAAAATCTGATCCCATTTTAATTACATTATTTCTTTGTCCCATAATTTTCATAATGACCTCAGAATTCAAACTCCATCAAGATCCAGCATTTCAAGCATAGGCATTAGCACATCCTGGACATTTTAGCGTTAAACATGATCATCTCAACAGTTCTCCAAGCAGTGAGACACTGTGTTTGTCTTGCTTTGCTCTGAGGTTAAAGGGCAGTGGTCATAAAGACTGGGAAACGCTGCTGAAAACCTCAACGGCCTGTTGAAAATCTCTCAAAGGCAAAGGCCTTTCACCTCCATTCATCAGGCCCATAAAGGAAGTGTCTTTGTGTGGACTGGCCAGTGGACTCAGTGACTGGCCAGTGGCCCTCAAAGCCTCCTGAATGCCAGCAGCTAGATACTGATCATGTAGAGTCCAAAGAGTATAAAAGAGTCTTAAATGATATCGGCAAACTCTGTAAGAGGAATTCTGTCTTAACACTTTGGCCTTTGTCTGCAGTTTGATTCACAGTTAGCTGAGATTGGCTCAGACATTCCTGCAACAGGACTGTAGTCTGGACCTCAAGAGCCAACGGACTGCACTACCCCCGAAACTATCAACAGTTCAGCAAAAAACCCACCGATTAGCCCCGTGCTAGCTGATCTGAAAGCCTGAAATGTGTCCATACTTTGGTTCATGTTTGTAGAAAACAGTAAATCAAACAGCAACTGACACGACATAAACAATTCAGCACCAGAGATCTTCACAAGTTGCTTCATGCGAGTCTGACTTAAGTCCGGAGTCCCTGGGACACGAGTCCCATCTGAGTCTAAAGTCTCTGCCATGTGATTCTCTGGAGTACAAGTCTGAGTTGAGGCTTGAGTCTCTAGCATGCAATGCCAAGTCACGCCTCGAGTCTCTGGGGTGAGTCTCAAACTCAGACATGCAAGGCGAAGTCGAGCGTTGGGTCCCTGGAGTGTGAGTCTGAGTCAAAGTTTCTGGAGTGCGAGTCCGAGTCTCAAATCTCCGGGGTGCAAGCTGAGTTGAGTCTACAGACTTAGGGGTGGGAGTCTGAATTGAGTCTAAAGTTTCTAGGATGTGAGTCTGAGTCGAGTCTTACATCTTTGCGGTGCAAGTCTGAGTCGAGTCTTAAATCTCTGAGGTGCGAGATTGAGGTGAAGCTAGGGACTCTGCGGTGCAAGTCTAAGTTGACAGTTAAGACTCTGGAAGGCGAGTCTGAGTTTACTCTTAACTCTCAGAGGAGTCTGAGTCGAGGCTAAAGACTCTGGGTGCGAGTCTGAGTTGACTCCTATTTCTCTGGGGTGTGAGTCTGGGTTGACGCTAAGGACTCTGGGATGCCACTCTGAGTTGACTCCTAATTCTCTGGGGTGTGAGTCCAAATCGAGATTGGAGTCTCTAAGGTATGAGTCTGAGTCAACGCTAAAGACTCTGGGATGCCACTCTGAGTTGACTCCTAATTCTCTGTCCTGAGTTGAATCGTGAGTCTTAGGCATGTGAGAGCGAGTGGAATCTCAACTCTTTGAGGCGTGAGTCCTGGTGAAGTCTCTAGTTCTGGAGTTTGAGTCTGATTCTTTAGGCTTGAAACACTAATGTTTGAGTCCAAGTCAAGTCTCAAGACTTCACCCTTAGCAATGTGCTACCCAGAGATGGAGACATTGGCAAATTAAAAGTCATTACTTGTTAACCGTTACCTCAGTGATCTAAAACATCCTTCCTTTAGTGGCTTCCGACACTGTATAACCAGGAAAGTACTGATACTGATACAGTTCAGTCTTCGGGATGAATGACTACTGATTTCAGCTATACTATACACCTTCTCTTGAACATATTTTCCCACAAAACTAAACCTGGGACGCCAAACGCTCTCGGGTTGAGGCGGTGGGGGAAACGTGCAAATTAGATTTCTTTCACCAAACTATCACTTTAGCACTCCAGGAGAGCTCAGTCTGATGAGCTGGTGTGAGTTTACACTGGGCAAACACACATGGACCCTTCTGAATGGGGCATGCGGGCCGAGGAGGAGGAGGAGGATGAGCGTGAACATGTGGATAGGAAATAAATCTGGGCCAACAGTCTGCACATGAGATCAAACAGCCTGATTGCTCTTTTATTAGGCCAGAAATGCCTGCGCTCAGTGGGCGGGGCCAACAGGGAAGGAAAGGATTTTGTTATTAGGCCTCCATCGTCCTCAGCAGTCATCTCATCGGAAGCCTAATGAAGCCGTTAATGAGGAAATATAAACTAACTGCTGCGTCTACACAGACATCAGTCTTTACATGGTTGTATATACTTCACAGCTGATCAAACACTGCTTCTACATTATCTTCTGTTATAAGTGAACCCGGCAGCGGCACTCCTGGTGCTGTGGTTCAATTGAATTACGCTTGGCTCTTCTTTGTTGATTATACTATATATATTAACTATATATACACTAATAACAGTTCAGCAAAAAACCCACCAGTTAGCCCCGTGCTAGGTTTTCTAGTAAGTGTGAATTATTACAGACCTGCCTCGAACTGTGCCAAGTTGTTAATGTACACAATTCAGGTTTTTAGTAGCCGCTCTGAAAGCCTGAAATGTGTCCATACTTTGTTTCATGTTTGTAGAAAACAGTAAATCATACAGCAACCGACACGACATAAACAATTCAGCACCAGAGATCTTCACAAGTTGCTTCATCAGAAGCCTAATGACCAGGAACCCGGCAGTGGCACTCCTGATGCTGTGGTTCAATTGAATTACACTTGGCTCTTCTTTATAAATGTCATGTGTTATACTATATATATATTTTTTACTGGCCTACATGCATCTTCACTGAGAGACTGAAAACCTGTTAGAGAGAAGCTCTCGCTCCTCGGAGAACCCACTTTTGTTGTCCTCCCGGCTGTACCTCCGTTTTTTTCCGGGTGCAATCAGCTGGAAAAGCGTGGACCTTTTCACCTGCAGCTCCCTGAGACTCCACTAATGTATTCAGGCCCCCTCTCGCCCTCCTTCCCCTCCCTCCTTCTCTCTCCCTCTCCCCACCCACCCCCTCTCTTCTAACCCCTCTTTGACACACGCTTGCCGTTTGAACAAGACGGCATTATGCCTCACTGAGAAAACTTCACCAGGAAGGAAAGATTGAACCCCTCCGCCCCCCCACCCTCCTCCCTGACTCCCGCCCTCCCGCACGGCCCACTGCAAAGTACAATATTCCCATAGAAACCAGAGTAATACAGTACGATATACTGCAATGTAGCTCAGATCACACCATATAAGGTGCATGTTTTACTGGGGTTCTCCACACAGGGCTACACTGAGGAGAACCTCGTCTGGTTCCATTATTAGGTAAGCGAAGGCTCTTCAGGGCTCCTGCCGAGGCGTCGCTCCTTTATTTGCAGCGTTTTTTTCGGCACACAGTCCATGACGGGAGAAAAGAGGACGTTTATTCTGCTCTGCATGCCCGGACGTGTGTCTACGATGTGTAATTACAGCGCATCAAAACCCGCGAGACGTTAAAAAACATTCAAAACGATACGAAAGACCGAATAAGGCGAGTCGCGAACCTCACACTGAAGGCTCAGAGAAAGCTCCCGGGGCTGACCGCTGCAGGACAGGGTTCGGGAGAGATTTGTGAAATGTGAGCATTGTTTGAAGGAATGCGCATCTGAGCTGGTTCTGAGCCTCAGGGGCTGGAAAACGTGTCTGTGCACCGCAAGCGGGAGAGCGAGGGAACCCTGCAGACACGCAGAAATACCTTCAGCAGCCATAAACCCTCAGGAGCTCTCCACACAGCCTGAGCACACGGAGGGGCCGGATTAACCCCTTACACTGCAGCCTCATTACTCACCATTAGCCGGGGGTCTTAATGTTCAGTGTCCACTGTGGATCATTCAGCAGCCGTTCTGTATCAGTACATTACTTCCAGTATGAATTATTTAGTATCTAGTATAAATGACTCAGTAGGCTCTATGAATTATTCAGCATCTACTACAACTTATGGAGTAACCACTATGAATTATTCAGTAACTGCTATGAATTGCTCAGTATCTACTAGAAACTATTTTGGATCTACTATAAAATATTCAGTAACCACTATGAATTATTCAGTAACTGCTATGAATTGCTCAGTATCTACTAGAAACTATTCAGGATCTACTATAAATTATTCAATAACCACTATGAATTATTTGGTAACCGCTATGAGATATCCAGAGTCTACTGGGAATGATTCAATATCTGTTTTGCATTGCTCAATATCCACTATGAATTCTTCAGTATCTACTTCACATTATTCAGTAACCATTATGGATTATATGGTAACCACTATGAATTGCTCAGTATCTACCAAAAACTATTCAGGATCTACTATGAATTATTCAGTAACCACTATGAATTATTTGGTAACTGCTATGAGATATCCAATGTCTACTGGGAATGATTCAATATCTGTTTTGCATTACTCAATATCCACTATGAATTCTTCAGTATCTACTTCACATTATTCAGTAACCATTGTGGATTATACGATAACCACCATGAATTGTTCATTATCTATCAGCAATTGTTCAATCTATATTTTGTGTTACTCAGTAGCCACTATGAATTCTTTAGTATCTACTACACATTATTCAGTAACCATTATGAATTGTTTGGTAAAGTAAAATCTACCATGAACTGTTAAGTGTGCGTTAACCGTATGGATTGGCTAGTAACCATTATGAATTGTCCAGTAACTATTGTGACAGTGGATTAAAGTAAGGGCCCACATATGGGCTCTCAGGGTCAGTTTCCCAGACCGGGGGTTAAGCCTAGAGCAGCGCTGCATTTACTTTCTATAGAGAGAACTTCCATTCAGACTGCTGGGCAGTCCAGGACTAGACTTAATCCCCGTCTGGGAAACTGGCCACCAGGTTTCACTGGGGTTTAACTGCCCTGTGCATTATTATCCAGTTATTATGTTTCAGTATCTTCTATAATGGATTCACTGCTCATAAGCTCTGTAGCTGTGGAGCTAATGTTGTGGAGCTAATGGGTTAAAGCAGGAGAAGCAGGTCTGATCAAAGGGAGCAGCGATGCTGTAGGTATGGGAAGCACTGCTGTAATCCACTAATTGCTTAAGATATCAAACAGAATAAAAAGCTAAATTGCTTTCAAGTCTGCAAATCTCCTCACTTGATGCGAGGCAGCTGCTGGCCAAGTCGGCGAGGTCCGTCTGCTGAGCCTGTTTGGTCACAGGGCTTCACTTTCTTCACTCTGGGTTCAGCATTTAATGGTATTACTGATGGCACTGGACTGAACTGGAGCTGCTGAGCTCCGCCAGATCGTTTCTTAACGCTAACAAGCATTTGAAAAAAATCCACACCGTAAAAAGTGACCCGCAGACCCGGAGCTTTAACTGCACTTTGCGGGGTTTTAGTTGTCGTTACATGTGGTCTCAGACTGAGAGCCATTTGTCAGCCAGTCTTGGCTGGGCTTCTGCTGCTCTGCCTCTTTGAACTAAAATAATAGGGATGAGCAAAGAGGGCCGTCATCAAATAACCTGCGAGCACTCAGACGGTGAGGGCGGGGGGACCCAGCACGAGCACAACGCTGCCTTGTCCGGAGACACACAAGTGCAAAAATCCAGGAGAGCAGCAGAAAAGAGAAAAAAAGGAAAAAGGAGGGCGAACGTGGGCACAAGGCTGCTGGAGCCCCCGCCTGGGCTTCGGTGTGGACCAGGCCTGAGTGGAGATAGGGTGCTCCTTTTGGGCACAAGGTACTTCTCAGCCATGAAATCAGCCTTGCGGGCATGAGTCCGCCCTTAGCCCCGCCTCCTTTGTGGGGGGGGGGTTGCAGAGCCATATGACCACCAGGCTGTGAGGCTCGTTTCATGGCTAAAAAGTACCTTGTGCTCCTTTTGGCTTGGGGCTCAAACTGAATCTCGAGTGGACCTCGATAAATACATACACGAGGAGTGAACAGCGTTATCCAGTTAACTAGTACGACACAAAGTTTAATCACACAAAGTTTAATTTTAACAAACCCTTGAAAGTTTGAGGGTCCATATGAGGGTCCCTATTCTCACAACTATAGCTTATAACTATAACTTCCAGAGGGCTATTTTTGGTATTACTAAATCATTTACAGTAGTTACTGAATAGTTCATAGTAGATACTGCTTAGAGCAATTAGTGCAATGTACACTGAGTAATTTATAGTAGGTGCTGAATAATTCATACTGGATATTGAATCATTTGTAGTGGATACTGAATAACTCATATTAGATTCTGGACGATTTAGAGCATATAGCATAGCGGATACTGAGCAACTGGCACTATACACAGTAATTTACAGTAGGTGCTGAATAATTCATACTGGATACCCAATCGTTCATAGTAGATACAGAGTAACATATACTAGATTCTGGACGATTCACACCATGTAAAGTAGACACTGAGCGATTTTGCAATGTACACTGAGTAATTTATAGTAGGTGCTGAATAATTCATACTGGATATTGAATCATTCGTAGTGGATACTGAATAACTCATATTAGATTCTGTACAATTTAGAGCATATAGTATAGAAGCTACTGAGCCTTTGGCACTATACACAGTAATTTATAGTAGGTGCTGAATAATTCATACTGGATACCCAATCGTTGACATGAAAAAGTTTACACCATCGTTTACACCATGTAAAGTAGACGCTGAGCTATTTTCAATATACACTGAGTATAGTAGGTGCTGAATAATTCATACTGGATACCCAATCATCCACATAAAGAAATTGACACCACGTAAAGTAGACGCTGAGCTATTTTCAGTATACACTGCTGAATAATTCACACTGGATACTGAATAGTTTATAGTAGATACTGGGCGGTTTTGACCATACATTGTAGTGGATACTTTGCAATATACACTGACTAATTCAGGTACTGATTTATTCATAGTGGACACGGAATAATTCATAGTGGTTGGAACATGAGGTTTCATAATGGAATGATAAGCAGTGTAAGAGGTTACAAAGCCAGTTCTGCAATTCCTAATCTATACACTGTAATCAGTTATGATGAACGCTTGCTAACGCCACTGTAACCCACTTTTTCTTAAGTATTAGGACACTCTGGTCTGAGTGAAGAGCATAAACATCTCACTGGCTCTCTCTCTCTCTCTCTTTCTCTCTCTCTCTCTCTCTAAGACAGCCAGTCCTGTTCATGGCCCAATCTATAATTTCTATGCTTTATTACAGCGCGCGCATAAAGAGCACCCTCGCCAGCTTTACGGCCGCAACGCCACATCATTTGCTCTCTCTTTAATATCAAGACACCGAGCTGTTACGCACAGGCGGCACTGACCACAGACCACACTGTAATGCATGTTTACACGGCAGCACAGGTGAGACCGTCCCGTGCCAGTGGTCTTACTGGAGGGGGTCACGCTGATGTCCTGCACCGTTACCCTTCAATCTGTCTGGAAATTGTTTCCCGTAGCGCGAGCGAGGGATCCTGGAGCTGTGTGGAATTTCACCCCCCACCTAACCGTGTCCGCACACACACCTAACGGACCACTCGTTCAAACAAAGGGTCTTTTTTTTCGCCCCCCCAGCGTAAATCTTTCAGGCTGTCTCGGAGGAGATTCCTCGCCACGTTCTTTCTCTGATCCTTTGCTGCAAATGGTGTGAACGTGCGAGCCGTAACGCCAGCACGAGCCGTGGCCTGCAAAAAACCAAGCCATGCGTAAAAGCCTCGGTGGGCTCCTGAGAAGGACCATCTCCAGCAACTCTCCTATAAAGCTTCCGCTGAGGAACCTCAACAAGTTCCAAGCTGGAGCGCTTGTATAACTACGGGTGCCCACACAATCACCAGCTCAGCCCCAGAGTGTGGACCGTGACTGGACACACCTGTAGCGTGCACAGCTTTGCGTTGAACTCAGGTTCGAATCCAGTTGCGCACAGACAGCCTGGCAGCCCACCCGTCCAGCCTTCCCCCCAGCCAGCTGTCTGGACTTACCTGCGTTAGCGTTGGGCAGCAGGATGATGACCAGAGTGACCAGTGCGCTGAAACTGGGCTCCCAAAGCCTCCTCTTCGTTTTCCACCGCGTGGGCCACCTGCTCGTTTCCATGCTGGCGCGAGGGTCTGCGCGCAAATCGACGGTTCCCTCCGAAGGCAAAGAAGAAGAAGAAGAAAAAAAAGAATCACCCAAAACGCGAGAGGCTGCTCTCTTACGCGGCCATAAGTGAGGAGTTTATCGTGCGTTCTTCTTCTTCTTCTTCTCCTCCGCTCCAAAGGTGCCCCTCCACCTCCTCAGCGCTCTCTCTGTGCTTTTCTTTTTTTTTCTTTCGCTCGCGCTCTCCTCTCCTGTCCTCTCCCTGCGCCCAGCCCTGGCACTGCACGCAGGCTGCGCTGGGGCTTTAATCAGAAATGCGCGCGGCGTGCGGTGGCCCTGCGAGTCACAGCGCGCGGAGGAGCACACCCTACCATTACAGCGGCAAATGACAAGGGCCGTGGGGTGGAGGGGGGGTGGGGTACGGGGAGGGGGAGGGTGGGGAAGGCTGGCAGGCGCCAATCGGACGGCGCGGGGAACGCAACGGGACACGCCCCCTCGCGCGCGACCGAGCCACTGGCCGAAATGAGAGAGGGTGGGCGTGAAAATGCAGAAGGGGTTTGACCACCACGCCCCGCCCCCACCAGGCCTGAATTCGTCATGGCAACATGATCAATCATGGTCAAGTGGTCAAGCCCACCAATGGGGAGATAATACAGGAGATACACTATCAATCAATTAATCTATCTATCTATCTATCTATCTATCTATCTATCTATCTATCTATCTATCTATCTATCTATCTATTCAGCCCATAGACTGTAAACAGACTGTACTGTAATATCAAAATTTTTATTGCCCATAAAGTTGGTATTAATCAAACCTACAGCATTTCTGGTATGTGTAAAGCAGAAGCACACAAGCCTTAGACCACCACGCCGATTACCAAGCATTAGTTAGAGAAGCATAAAGCCCCCAGTCTCCTCTGATCCACAGCTGTGCGGACTGACAGTTTAGAAGTTCCTAGTGAGAAAAGCAAAAGTTGTTGGGTGTTCTGCTGTGTGGCTGAGCTGGTTTTGCTCATACAGACTCTATAATAGCACTTACTGTTGTCCAGGACAGCTCTAGCAACTCTAGCATTTCTCACAGGGCATAAATCTTGTGGTGAAGGTGTCGTTCTATAACAGCGCCATGTTCAAAATCAGTGCGGCCCACTTTACTGCCAGTGTTAGTGTTGATAGATGTGTCTGAAACATCTGAACTAGGACCAATAATTAGGAATGGTGTCCACATACTTTTGGCCAGGTAGTGTCTATTGTGGCTCAGAAAGTGCTGGGTATGGTTCATTCAGCCCACACAGTGTGAGCTACAGGATTACAGCAGAATTGGAATTTGCTGCTCTTGGGTGCCCCCTAACTCACTTTTTCACCACTGTGGTAAGTAGTGGTGGTGCTTTGAGCTCCTCATATAGATCACTCTCACGATCTGTAGCTTCTGTAAGTAAATGACAGAGTATAATCTGTAGCTTCCATTCGCCAGCAGTCACATGAACAGCAGTCGGATACTGTTGGAAATCGGGAAGATCAAGGCTTATTCGGCGAGCTGGACAAGGAATGGCACAACCTGTTTAACCCTTTCATGCACAACCTGGATCTAAAGTGATTTTGTTCTGAGATTTTATTTATTTATGTATCACCACCTTCTAAACTGCTTTGATAGGAGCTGTTTGTAAACATTTGCAGTCAGAAAAATTTATGAAGTAAATGAATAAGAATTAAAGTAATGATTTAAGATCCAAAACAAGATTTTTAATAAACAATTCTAACATTAAATATCGAAATAAACTGATTTCAATAGATTTAACAAAGAGACACTCAGCAGTACATACAGTAACCTAGTAAATGAATAGGGGTCCTATGTTGTGCATTAGAAGTGGTTTGCTTAGCTTGTGCATCAAAGGGTTAATTTAATAACATTAGCAGAGATAAATACTCTCCCGTACTCCAGTGAGTAAAAACCAGCCACGCTCTCGTCTCTTCTTCTTCATCCATCTCTACTCGGCTTCTGCCCTGAAGTCTATGCTGGGAATACTGAGCTGCTGCTCCATACAGGGCACGTTTCCAAGTCACACAGCCCTACAGCAGGTATTCTGAGCTGGGACTCCTTACATTTACACTCCATTATCAGTACTTTCTACTCCTTACATTTACACTCCATTATCAGTACTTTCTACTCCTTACATTTACACTCCATTATCAGTACTTTCTACTCCTTACATTTACACTACATTATCAGCACTTTCTACTCCTTACATTTACACTCCATTATCAGCACTTTCTACTCCTTACATTTACACTCCATTATCAGCACTTTCTACTCCTTACATTTACACTCCATTATCAGTACTTTCTACTCCTTACATTTACACTCCATTATCAGCACTTTCTACTCCTTACATTTACACTCCATTATCAGCACTTTCTACTCCTTACATTTACACTCCATTATCAGTACTTTCTACTCCTTACATTTACACTCCATTATCAGTACGTTCTACTCCTTACATTTACACTCCATTGTCAGTACTTTCTACTCCTTACATTTACACTCCATTGTCAGTACTTTCTACTCCTTACATTTACACTCCATTATCAGTACTGTCTACTACTTACATTTACACTCCATTATCAGTACTTTCTACTCCTTACATTTACACTCCATTATCAGTACTTTCTACTCCTTACATTTACACTCCATTGTCAGTACTTTCTACTCCTTACATTTACACTCTATTATCAGTATGTTCTACTCCTTACATTTACACTCCATTATCAGTGCTTTCTACTACTTACATTTACACTCCATTATCAGTACTTTCTACTCCTTACATTTACACTCCATTATCAATACTTTCTACTCCTTACATTTACGCTCCATTATCTGTACTTTTTCTCCTTACATTTACACTCCATTATCAGTACTTTCTACTCCTTACATTTACACTCCATTATCAGTACTTTCTACTCCTTACATTTACACTCTATTATCAGTACGTTCTACTCCTTACATTTACACTCCATTATCAGTGCTTTCTACTACTTACATTTACACTCCATTATCAGTACTTTCTACTCCTTACATTTACACTCCATTGTCAGTACTTTCTACTCCTTACATTTACACTCCATTATCAGTACTTTCTACTCCTTACATTTACACTCCATTATCAGTACTTTCTACTCCTTACATTTACACTCCATTATCTGTACTTTCTACTACTTACATTTACACTCCATTATCAGTACTTTCTACTCCTTACATTTACACTCCATTATCAGTACTTTCTACTCCTTACATTTACACTCCATTATCAGTACGTTCTACTCCTTACATTTACCCTTTATTATCAGTACGTTCTACTCCTTACATTTACACTCCATTACCAGTACTTTCTACTCCTTACATTTACACTCCATTATCAGTACTTTCTACTCCTTACATTTACACTCCATTATCAGTACTTTCTACTCCTTACATTTACACTCCATTATCTGTACTTTCTACTCCTTACATTTACACTCCATTATCAATACTTTCTACTCCTTACATTTACACTCCATTATCAGTACTTTCTACTCCTTACATTTACACTCCATTATCAATACTTTCTACTCCTTACATTTACGCTCCATTATCTGTACTTTTTCTCCTTACATTTACGCTCCATTATCAGTACTTTCTACTCCTTACATTTAGACTCCATTATCAGTACTTTCTACTCCTTACATTTACACTCCATTATCAGTACTTTCTACTCCTTACATTTACACTGCATTATAAGTACTTTCTACTCCTTACATTTACACTCCATTATCAGTACTTTCTACTCCTTACATTTACACTGCATTATCCGTACTTTCTACTCCTAACATTTACACTGCATTATCAGTACTTTCTACTCCTTACATTTACACTCCATTATCAGTACTTTCTACTCCTTACATTTACACTGCATTATCAGTACTTACTACTCCTTACATTTACACTCCATTATCAGTACTTTCTACTCCTTACATTTACACTCCATTATCAGTACTTTCTACTCCTTACATTTACACTCCATTATCAGTACGTTCTACTACTTACATTTATACTCCATTATCAGTACTTTCTACTACTTACATTTACACTCCATTATCAGTACTTTCTACTCCTTACATTTACACTCCATTATCAGTACTTTCTACTCCTTACAATTAAACTCCATTATCAATACTTTCTACTCCTTACATTTACACTCCATTATCAATACTTTCTACTCCTTACATTTACACTCCATTATCAGTACTTTCTACTCCTTACATTTACACTCCATTATCAATACTTTCTACTGCTTACATTTACGCTCCATTATCTGTACTTTTTCTCCTTACATTTACACTCCATTATCAGTACTTTCTACTCCTTACATTTAGACTCCATTATCAGTACTTTCTACTCCTTACATTTACACTCCATTATCAGTACTTTCTACTCCTTACATTTACACTACATTATCAGTACTTTCTACTCCTTACATTTACACTGCATTATCAGTACTTACTACTCCTTACATTTACACTGCATTATACGTACTTTCTACTCCTTACATTTACACTCCATTATCAGTACTTTCTACTCCTTACATTTACACTGCATTATCCGTACTTTCTACTCCTAACATTTACACTCCATTATCAGTACTTTCTACTCCTTACATTTACACTCCATTATCAGTACTTTCTACTCCTTACATTTACACTCCATTATCAGTACTTTCTACTCCTTACATTTACACTGCATTATCAGTACTTACTACTCCTTACATTTACACTCCATTATCAGTACTTTCTACTCCTTACATTTACACTCCATTATCAGTACTTTCTACTCCTTACATTTACACTCCATTATCAGTACTTTCTACTCCTTACAATTAAACTCCATTATCAATACTTTCTACTCCTTACATTTACACTCCATTATCAATACTTTCTACTCCTTACATTTACACTCCATTAACTGTACTTTCTACTCCTTACATTTACACTCCATTATCAGTACTTTCTACTCCTTACATTTTCACTCCATTGTCAGTACTTTCTACTCCTTACATTTACACTCCATTGTCAGTACTTTCTACTCCTTACATTTACACTCCATTATCAGTACTTTCTACTCCCTACATTTACACTTTATTATCAGTACTTTCTACTCCTTACATTTACACTCCATTGTCAGTACTTTCTACTCCTTACATTTACACTCCATTATCAGTACTTTCTACTCCTTACATTTACACTGCATTATCCGTACTTTCTACTCCTTACATTTACACTCCATTATCAGTACTTTCTACTCCTTACATTTACACTGCATTATCAGTACTTTCTACTCCTTACATTTACACTCTATTATCAGTACTTTCTACTCCTTACATTTACACTCCATTATCAGTACTTTCTACTCCTTACATTTACACTGCATTATCAGTACTTTCTACTCCTTACATTTACACTCCATTATCAGTACTTTCTACTCCTTACATTTACACTCCATTATCAGTACTTTCTACTCCTTACATTTACACTCCATTATAAGTACTTTCTACTCCTTATATTTACATTCCATTATCAGTACTTTCTACTACTTACATTTACACTCCATTATCAGTACGTTCTACTACTTACATTTATACTCCATTATCAGTACTTTCTACTACTTACATTTACACTCCATTATCTGTACTTTCTACTCCTTACATTTACACTCCATTATCAGTACTTTCTACTCATTACAATTAAACTCCATTATCAATACTTTCTACTCCTTACATTTACACTCCATTATCAATACTTTCTACTCCTTACATTTACACTCCATTAACTGTACTTTCTACTCCTTACATTTACACTCCATTATCAGTACTTTCTACTCCTTACATTTTCACTCCATTGTCAGTACTTTCTACTCCTTACATTTACACTCCATTGTCAGTACTTTCTACTCCTTACATTTACACTCCATTATCAGTACTTTCTACTCCCTACATTTACACTCCATTATCAGTACTTTCTACTCCTTAAATTTACACTCCATTATCAGTACTTTCTACTCCTTACATTTACACTCCATTATCAGTACTTTCTACTCCTTACATTTACACTCCATTATCAGTACTTTCTACTCCTTACATTTACACTCCATTATCAGTACTTTCTACTCCTTACATTTACACTCCATTATCTGTACTTTCTACTACTTACATTTACACTCCATTATCAGTACTTTCTACTCCTTACATTTACACTCCATTATCAGTACTTTCTACTCCTTACATTTACACTCCATTATCAATACTTTCTACTCCTTACATTTACACTCCATTATTAGTACTTTCTACTCCTTACATTTACACTCCATTATCAGTACTTTCTACTCCTTACATTTACACTTCATTGTCAGTACTTTCTACTCCTTACATTTACACTCCATTATCAGTACTTTCTACTCCTTACATTTACACTTCATTGTCAGTACTTTCTACTCCTTACATTTACACTCCATTGTCAGTACTTTCTACTCCTTACATTTACACTGCATTATCAGTACTTTCTACTACTTACATTTACACTCCATTGTCAGTACTTTCTACTACTTACATTTACACTCCATTGTCAGTACTTTCTACTACTTACATTTACACTCCATTGTCAGTATACTTTTTTTTACACTTTTACTGGAGTAAAAAGTTTAGTTGAAGTAAACCCTAGTGTCTAAACTTCTACCTGAGTAATGAATGTGAATACTTTTAACACCTTTGATTATAAGTATCAGCTAAATGAGTCTGAAGCTGTTATTTTAGGATATATGTGTTACATAACGTTGCTTGAGTAAAAGGCTAATAAAACATTTACAGGATGTAAAGAACTTGATCCTGGAGCCGGATGTCAGAGATGAGAATTATGAGACAGTCAGATGATCCGTGTTTGGCTTGCAGTGCGTTTAAGCTCATTTAGTTGTAAATCTATTCAGCGTGCGGGGTTCATGCTGAGAGCTGGATCAGGTTGAAAAGGCAGACGGTTCGAGCTGTTATCACTACTGTCATCTCGTGATTAAACCCTGAGACGTGAGGTCTCGTCATTGCCAGGTACATGTGTTAGAAGTGTTTAGTGTTCCACTTCCAGATTCCTGTGTTATGCAGAGTGCAAGTCAGGTCACATGACTTGTGAACTTTTAACTCTTTCAAATTTGGATATGGTTCCATAAAGGAACTGCACTTCAATGAAAGGTGAAATGCCTTAGAATAAAAATCATGTTTGGTTCCCTGAAGAACCTTTCAATTTATGGGTTCCTTAGAGAACCAGGGTTGTAAGGTGTGTTAGTATGCAGAACGATCATAAAGACCACATTTTGTTAAGGTTCTAGGAAGAACCTTTAAATTAATAGGCTATAGAACCATAACATTATGCTAAGCTTTGGTTCTTTACAGCCACAAATCTATTTTGTAAGCATTCTAGACTTAAAGGAACCAAGAGCATTTCTGTATAGAACCTTAACATTACAGTAAACTTTAAAAGGTTATCTAGACTCACAGATCGAATTAAATGTGGTTCTTTATGGAATCAAATGTAATTCATTTAATGTTTAGGATAATGTTGTGGTTAATGTTAAGGTTAATGTTACGGGTTATGTTACAGGTAATGTTAAATGTAATGTTAAATGTGATGTCACAGGTAGTGTTAAGGGTAATGTTACAGGTAGTGTTACAGGTACTGTTAAGGGTAATGTTACAGGCAATGTTAAGGATAGTGTTAAGGGTAATGCTAGGGGTAATGTTAAAGGTTATGTTAAGGGTAATGTTACAGGTAATGTTACAGGTAGTGTTAAGGATAATGTTACAGGTAGTGTTAAGGGTAATGTTACAGGCAATGTTAAGGGTAATGTTACGGGTAGTGTTAAGGATAATGTTAGGGGTAATGTTAAAGGTTATGTTAAATGTAATGTTACAGGTAATGTTAAATGTAATGTTAAATGTGATGTCACAGGTAGTGTTAAGGGTAATGTTACAGGTAGTGTTAAATGTAATGTTACAGGTAATGTTAAATGTAATGTTACAGGTAATGTTAAGGGTAATGTTACAGGTAGTGTTATGGGTTATGTTACAGGTAATGTTAAGGGTAATGTTACAGGTAGTGTTAAGTATAATGTTACAGGTAGTGTTAAGGATAATGTTACAGATAATGTTAAGGGTAATGTTACAGGTAATGTTAAGGGTAATGTTACATTAATGTTAATGCCAAGGTAATTGTTAAGGGTATGTTAGAGTAAATGTTATCATTAATATAAGGTGTAATGTTACATTTAAGGTTAATTTTGCAGTTAATGTTGAAATTAATGTTAAGGTTCATGTTACAGGTTATGTTTCAATGTGATGTTACAGGTAGTGTTAAGGGTAATGTTACAGGTAGAGTTAAGGGTAATGTTACAGGTAGTGTTAAATATAATGTTACAGGTAATGTTAAATGTAATGTTACAGGTAGTGTTAAATATAATGTTACAGGTAATGTTAAATGTAATGTTACAGGTAATGTTAAGGTTAATATTACCGGTAGTGTTAAGGGTAATGTTAAGGTTAATGTTATAGGTAGTGTTAAGGGTAATGTTAAATGTAATGTTACAGGTAGTGTTAAGGGTAATGTTAAATGTAATGTTACAGGTAGTGTTAATGGTAATGTTACAGATAATGTTAAGGGCAATTGTACAGGTAGTGTTAAGGGTAATGTTACAGGTAATGTTAATGCCAAGATAATTGTACAGGGTATGTTATAGTAAATGTTACAATTAATATAAGGTGTAATGTTACAGTTAAGGTTCATTTTGTGGTTAATAATTTAATGTTAATGTTGTGGTTAATGTTACTGGTAATGTTAAGTGTAATATTATGGTTAATATTAAGGCTAATACTGAGGGTAATATTAAGTTGAATGTATATCTTGTGTATGTATATCTTCTAAATCCACCTTCACACTGAACTAAACCTGAGACTCACGGTAACCCTGACGATCTTCACCCACTGCCGTTACTAACGGGCCAGTCGTGGGCTGGAGGTTAAGGAACCAGCCTTATGACCGGAAGGCTACCTGTTCAATCCTATGAACCGACAGGACACGACTGAAGTGCCCATGAGCAAGGCACCCAACCCTGACTGCTCCCTCTGACGCTGTAGTAGGGCTGCCCACCACTCCGGGCAAGTGTGCTTACTGCCCCCTAGTGTGACTGTTTACTAGTGTGTGTGTATGTGAGTGCTTCACTGCATGGATGGGTTAAATGTGGAGATCTTGAATCTCAGAGTTTGTGGTTCCTCCTCCATGACTGACCTAGAACCAGCAGATGCAGGACAGAATGTAAACAGCATGGCTTTCCATGTGAAGTCACACGTCACTGTTAGGCCTCATAAACCGTTTACACTCACAGCGCCAGCCAGCGAACTTTAATTCAAGATCTTCTCTCTTAGAGAAGAGGGTTCTTCAAGGGTTCTTTAGGAAAGTAAATGGTTCTATTTAGAACAATGTAGTGCCTAAAAAGTTCTTTGCCTGGTGAAATGGTTCATTAGATTGATGCAGAATGTGTTGTATGTGGTTCTATTGTACATGCTTCTATCTATCTATGGTCCTCTGTGATAAATTGTTTTATGTAGCACCAAAAATGTTCTTTTATTATTAAAACTAAAGCTTGTAACAGTACAAGAACCTCTATATAGAACCACATACCCCAACAACCTGAAGAACAACTTTACAATGCAAAGAACCATTAAAACATGCAAATGGTTCTATTGAATGTTCATTATTCTCTACAGAACTGCGGCCTTTACTAAAGAACCCTTGAAAAAACATATTTTAAATGGTGCATGAAAGAATCTTTGTATTTTATTTATATACAACATCTTATTTTCTAAAAATGTGGTTCTCCATGTGTTCTTCAGTAAAGGCCATGAGGACCATGAGATCCATATAGAACTATTTCAGTTCCTAATGCAATGTGCTTATTTAGAAACACATGCTCTATATTGAAACATTTATGCAATGTTCTTCAGACGGACAGAGAATGTGTTGTTTAAAGTCTATAGATAGTCTCTATACTGCATCACAAAATTGTTCTATTTTTATGAGCTTATTATAGCAATAGCAGAACCCTTTTGGTGCTATAGAGAACCATGTTCAGCAATCCTTCATTATTCTGAAGAACAACTTTACAATGCAATGTGGTTATTTACTGATCTGAATAACTGAATAACTGTTTCATCAAACACTACCAGTCAAACGTTTTAGATACACTACCAGCCAAACATTTTAGATACACTACCAGTTAAACGTTTTAGATACACTACCAGTCAAACGTTTTAGATACACTACCAGTCAAACGTTTTAGATACACTACCAGCCAAACGTTTTAGATACACTACCAGTCAAACGTTTTAGATACACTACCAGCCAAACGTTTTAGATACACTACCAGTCAAACGTTTTAGTACACTACCAATCAAACGTTTTAGATACACTACCAGTCAAACGTTTTAGATACACTACCAGCCAAACGTTTTAGTACACTACCAGTCAAACGTTTTAGATACACTACCAGTCAAACGTTTTAGATGCACTACCAGCCAAACATTTTAGATACACTACCAGCCAAACATTTTAGTACACTACCAATCAAACGTTTTAGATACACTACCAGTCAAACGTTTTAGTACACTACCAGCCAAACGTTTTAGATACACTACCAGTCAAACGTTTTAGTTACACTACCAGTCAAACGTTATAGACTACCAGTCAAACATTTTAGATACACTACCAGCCAAACGTTTTAGTTACACTACCAGCCAAACATTTTAGTACACTACCAGTCAAACGTTTTAGTACACTACCAGACAAACGTTTTAGATACACTACCAGCCAAACGTTTTAGTACACTACCAGTCAGACGTTTTAGATACACTACCAGCCAAACGTTTTAGATACACTACCAGTCAGACGTTTTAGATACACTACCAGCCAAACGTTTTAGATACACTACCAGTCAAACGTTTTAGATACACTACCAGTCAAACGTTTTAGATACACTACCAGCCAAACGTTTTAGATACACTACCAGCCAAATGTTTTAGATACACTACCAGCCAAACGTTTTAGTACACTACCAGCCAAACGTTTTAGATACACTACCAGTCAAAAGTTTTAGATACACTACCAGCCAAACGTTTTAGTACACTACCAGCCAAACGTTTTAGATACACTACCAGCCAAACGTTTTAGATACACTACCAGTCAGACGTTTTAGATACACTACCAGCCAAACGTTTTAGATACACTACCAGTCAAACGTTTTAGATACACTACCAGTCAAACGTTTTAGACACACTACCAGCCAAACGTTTTAGATACACTACCAGTCAAACGTTTTAGATACACTACCAGCCAAACGTTTTAGATACACTACCAGTCAAACGTTTTAGACACACTACCAGTTAAACGTTTTAGATACACTACCAGCCAAACGTTTTAGATACACTACCAGTCAAACGTTTTAGATACACTACCAGCCAAACGTTTTAGATACACTACCAGCCAAACGTTTTAGATACACTACCAGTCAAACGTTTTAGACACACTACCAGCCAAACGTTTTAGATACACTACCAGCCAAACGTTTTACATACACTACCAGTCAAACGTTTTACATACACTACCAGTCAAACGTTTTAGATACACTACCAGTTAAACGTTTTAGTACACTACCAGTCAAACGTTTTAGTACACTACCAGTCAAACGTTTTAGATACACTACCAGTCAAACGTTTTAGTACACTACCAGTCAAACGTTTTAGATACACTACCAGCCAAACGTTTTAGATACACTACCAGTCAAACGTTTTAGATACACTACCAGCCAAACGTTTTAGATACACTACCAGTCAAACGTTTTAGATACACTACCAGCCAAACGTTTTAGATACACTACCAGTCAAACGTTTTAGATACACTACCAGTCAAACGTTTTAGATACACTACCAGTCACAGGTTTTTGGTGAGTTTTAATAAACAGCACTAATATAAATCTTATAAAATAAGCTTAGAGAAGTTGGAGAAGCGAGCTGGACAAAAGATCTCAACTCATTTCGTTTAGTCTAAGCGAGAAAGCCTTCAGGCTGAACTGGTGTCAAGATCAGATAAACGTGGTCCAGCAGCAGGCCACTGGTAGCCACAGCCATCGTTCAGTGGTGAATCATTTTTCTTTGCACGGGTGGCATTTCTTAACCACCCCCCCTTGGGGAGGCATTTGACCTGATGTGATATGGTATTGGGGGGGGCTTCTCACAGGCATACGCTAGGCAGCCACTGGCCCCTTCGTGTCAGCTACTGAGCACACACAGATCAGAGCAGTATAAAGGCCTCATTCTCTGCCCGAGCCGTCCAGGAACACAAACCGCCCAACTTGGCCTCCAGCACGGAGCGCTGCCCCCACCAGGCGGACTCGGCCGCGAGAAGACAAGACAAAACGATAACCGAGAAAGAGCTGAAATTGCAGGTTGCAGGGGAGTTTATAGAGACGGAGGACGGGCCGTCTTTGCCTCAGCCTGCCATTGGGCACTTTTTGACACTGCAAGCCTTTTATTTCGTCTGCGGTTGACCACAGTGGCAAACACAACGAGCTCCGGTTAGAGTCCCACCACAGTTTCTGAATGCAGGCACGAGTGCATGTAGTGTAGAAACCAAAACAGAATTATGTGAGTATTTAAAAAGCTGCGGGAGTCTTTATATAAAAGAAACGGTTCTTTTCACGTCCCTCGTGTTCCTTTCCCTTCACAGCAAACCCCAAAACCTTCTAGGCCTCATCTTCAGTATATATGTGGTGCTGAGTTGGTTTCCTTCCTTTCACATCCCGGATCTCTGAATGCTAGTGAGCTTAAAAGCTCCCTGAGATGCTGCTGTACTGATATATAATACTTCTCAGTCCATGGCAAGCTATTTATTTAACAGAACAGTACAGAGAAACCTAGTCAGGATACTGCCCGCTGCAATCCGATTGGCTGTCCGCACTTTTCCTGTATACAAACTTCCATGTATCCGGTTTTACGTTGATCTGATATAAATCAAGGTTTTGTTGTTCCAGCTAAGCTCAGCCTAGTAGTCTTAGCCACAGATGCTCCACCCAGTCCATATTTCTGTGTTGCCTATGACTCTATTTTCAAGACTGCCTCTCTTTATACATTGATTAGAGGGTCTGACATGGCAAGACTGGCTTCCAGTGAACTCTGTTGCCGTCGAGTCAAGGTTTATTTATATGGGCCTTTTATGACAGATGTTGTCACAGAGCAGCTTTCAGAAAATCCCGGTCCCCAATGAGTGCTGTTGCCAGGAAAACCTCCATCAGAGCAAAAGAAGGACACCTCAAGAGGAGGACCCCACCCTCCTCTGGTGGAATAAGCAACACAGAAAGGATCAGATTTACAATTATCTGCAATATTTAACATAGAGAGAAAGAAGAAAACTGTTCCATCAGAGTAGCCGTGAGAACCAGCTCAGTGTTTGTGAAGCAGTAGAAGAAAACATCTGTGATTGAGTAAACAAGCTGGATCGTCTGGAGGGTCAGCACCATGCAGGTGAAGCTTTCCACAAAGCACTGGAAAGCAGGAGCTCCACTGGTCCAGAATGCAGGTAAACAGGGGAAACTAGTCAAACCAGAAGAAGCAGCAGCATCAGACCACACAGGATGGGCAGTTGTTTAGTATCAGACCACACAGGATGGGCAGTTGTTTAGCATCAGACCACACAGGATGGGCAGTTGTTCAGTATTAGACCACACAGGATGGGCAGTTGTTCAGTATTAGACCACACAGGATGGGCAGTTGTTCAACATCAGAACGCACAGGATGGGCAGTTGTTCAGCATCAGACCACACAGGATGGGCAGTTGTTCAGCATCAGACCACACAGGATGGGCAGTTGTTCAGTATCAGACCACAAAGGATGGGCAGTTGTTCAGCATCAGAATGCACAGGATGGGCAGTTGTTCAGTATCAGACCACACAGGATGGGCAGTTGTTCAGCATCAGACCACACAGGATGGGCAGTTGTTTAGCAGCAGACTGCACATGATGGGTAGTTGTTCAGTATTAGACCACACAGGATGGGCAGTTGTTCAGCATCAGACCACACAGGATGGGCAGTTGTTCAGCATCAGACCGCACAGGATGGGCAGTTGTTCAGCATCAGACCACACAGGATGGGCAGTTGTTTAGCATCAGACCACACAGAATGGGCAGTTGTTTAGCAGCAGACCACACAGGATGGGCAGTTGTTCAGCATCAGACCACACAGGATGGGCAGTTGTTTAGCAGCAGACTGCACATGATGGGTAGTTGTTCAGTATCAGACCACACAGGATGGTCAGTTGTTTAGTATCAGACCAGACAGGATGGGAAGATGTTCCACTTCAGACCACACAGGATGGTCAGTTGTTTCACATCAGACCACACATGATGTGCAGTTGTTCAGTATTAGACCACACAGGATGGGAAGTTGTTCAGTATAAGACCACACAGGATGGGCAGTTGTTCAACATCAGAACGCACAGGATGGTCAGTTGTTCAGCATCAGACCACACAGGATGGGCAGTTGTTCAGTATCAGACCACAAAGGATGGGCAGTTGTTCAGCATCAGAATGCACAGGATGGGCAGTTGTTCAGCATCAGACCACACAGGATGGGCAGTTGTTCAGTATCAGACCACAAAGGATGGGCAGTTGTTCAGCATCAGAATGCACAGGATGGGCAGTTGTTCAGCATCAGACCACACAGGATGGGCAGTTGTTCAGCATCAGACCACACAGGATGGGCAGTTGTTTAGCAGCAGACTGCACATGATGGGTAGTTGTTCAGTATTAGACCACACAGGATGGGCAGTTGTTCAGCATCAGACCACACAGGATGGGCAGTTGTTCAGCATCAGACCACACAGGATGGGCAGTTGTTTAGCATCAGACCACACAGAATGGGCAGTTGTTTAGCAGCAGACTGCACAGGATGGGCAGTTGTTCAGTATCAGACCACACAGGATGGGCAGTTGTTTAGCAGCAGACTGCACATGATGGGTAGTTGTTCAGTATCAGACCACACAGGATGGGCAGTTGTTTAGCAGCAGACTGCACATGATGGGTAGTTGTTCAGCATCAGACCACACAGGATGGGCAGTTGTTCAGCATCAGACCACACAGGATGGGCAGTTGTTCAGCATCAGACTACACAGGATGGGCATTTTTTTAGCATCGGACCACACAGGATGGGCAGTTGTTTAGCAGCAGACTGCACAGGATGGGCAGTTGTTCAATATTAGACTACACAGGATGGGTAGTTGTTCAGTATTAGACCACACAGGATGGGCAGTTGTTTAGCATCAGACCACACAGGATGGGCAGTTGTTCAGCATCAGACCACACAGGATGGGCAGTTGTTCAGTATTAGACCACACAGGACGGGCAGTTGTTTAGCATTAGACCACGCAGGATGGGCAGTTGTTCAGTATTAGACCACACAGGATGGGCAGTTGTTCAGTATTAGACCACACAGGATGGGCAGTTGTTCAGTATTAGACCACACAGGATGGGCAGTTGTTCAGCATCAGACCACACAGGATGGGCAGTTGTTCAGCATCAGACCACACAGGACGGACAGTTGTTTAGCATCAGACTGCACAGGACGGGTAGTTGTTCAGTATTAGACCTAACAGGATGGGCATTTGTTGAGCATCAGACTGCACAGGATGGGTAGTTGTTCAGTATTAGACCACACAGGATGGACAGTTGTTCAGCATCAGACTACACATGATGGGTAGTTGTTCAGTATTAGACCACACAGGATGGACAGTTGTTCAGCATCAGATCTCTACAATATTCAATATAGTTGTAAATCTAATTGTATTGTTTTCATACTTTTCTCACTATCCGGTGTGGATCCGGATATTCTGTTCAGCTGCTTTTTGACAATATCTGTTGTAAAAGGTGCACATAAATAAACATTACCTTGACATGAAACTTTATAATCAAGGGAAATAGTGAAAAGCAGCAAACGGATGAAGCTACTATGTTACAGAGCTGTGCACAGTAAAGTGATGTATGGAGTCACACAGTCAACCTACAGTTTGGATGGAATTCTTGTATGTGAAAGCAAACCAGCTATAATGAGCCCCTCCCCCCAAACAAGCCCAGAATCGGCCCTGCGTGTAGACTCAAGTATTTAGGACAAGTGTGAAAGCGCCTCCGGAAGGTTGTAGATGCCTAACTGTCTGGAAAGCAGTTTCCAAAATACTGGAAATCAGTCAATCCACTTTTCCAGAAGACCATCTACAAACCATCGTCCAAGTCAGGCCACCCCAGAACATTTAACCTGAGAGCAGACCATAAGAAGAAATCCTCAATATTTAATTCCAGGCTCTGCAGATATCCTGCCACAGACAAGAAGCAGGACTTCTTGAATAATGAGCTATGGGCAGACGAGTCGAAGGTAGCCGCAGCACCGGAAGTCATTTTGGCTGAAAACAAAAGACAGCATTTGACCAGAAGAGCTTAACACCAGCTGTAAAGCATGGTTGTGGAGATGTTGTGGTCTGTGGCAGCTTTGCTGCTTCAGGGCTTGGACAACTCGCAATCATGGAATTCCGTTTCATACCAGCGCATGCTTGAGGAGAATGTGAGGCCATCTACTAGAATGTGGAGGCTGAAGATAGGAGTATTGCTGTAGGATAATGATCCCAAACATACAAGTAAATCCTCAAAAGGAAGAAATAGAGCGTTTTGGAAAAGCCAAGCTAAAGCCCATATCGGAATCCCACTGGAATGCTGGGGGGAGCGACTTTGAAACAGGGTCTACACGCAAAAGACAGGGGTGTAGCTAGCCCTAAATTGAGCCCCAGCAACCCTAAAGATTATAGTTGAAAATTTGTCTCTGACAAGCTGGAAATGTTAAAACCATACAGCAGAGGCCACTAATAGGCGGACTGTGGTCCAGGTCTGGACCCAGACGTTGTCCAATGAGGACCCAAACTGATATACTACGGAGAAGAATTTAACTCTGACAGTGTTTATTTTAAGAGGTGGAGCTTTTCTAGTCTTTACGGTATACAGGCTTTGCGGCACAGTAACCTCACAGACCAATCACATGTGTAGTATAATCAGCAAATGTGCTCCTCAGCCAATCAGATCTGTGCAGATTCAGGAGTGCGGCAAGAAGCAGCAGTTGGAGAATAAAGTGAGTAAGAAAAGTCAACGAGGAATGGACAGAGACAGAGATGTTTATACTTCTCACAGGCAGCTCCAGACCAACATTTCATATGTTCTGAGACTGTACTGCTAATTAAAATCAGCCCCGTATCTCATATCCATCCATCCATCCATCATCTTCTACTTTATCTCTCTAGTGGGGGTCACATCATCATGCGAAGATAAGGTACACCATGGACAAGTCTCCAGTCCATCACATGACCAACACACACTCACACCTACGGGCAGTTTAGAGTGAGAATCCTAACATGCATGTGTTTGGACTGTGGGAGGAAACCGGAGTACCCAGAGGAACCCACTCAAACACAGAGAGAACATACACACTCCACACAGAACGTTCTGGATATCTCATATGTGTGTGAGAATGATCCTAACACAGTTTCAGCCCAGATTTAAAGTCCTGGCTGGACCACCAAGAGCTCACTCCTCTCACTGAACAAGAGAAAATGTGGAGGAACACAAGAGAGAGATAAACTGATAAGATCTGAAACTCAGTTAACAAGACTAAACATTTTATTATAAATAAACACTTTATGATGCACTTTCTTTCAAAATCATTTTAAATGTAGGTCTTGTTTTTACTTAAGTTTCAGTTCAGCATTCAAACAGTAAATATATTGAAATATACTGAACGGTATGTGTGATGTGTTGGTGTTTCAGTAGCTGATGGTATGAGATGCTGATACTAGACTACTTCATTAAACAGGATACATCACTGAATCAGAACATACGTTAGAAATAATGATGGTCCAGACCTTGGCCTGAGGAAATCTAGGGTTAGGGTTAGGGTTAGAAGAAGAGCTGAAAGAACTTCTCCAATAGATAGTAGAAACTGACTGATGGCTATGATTCAAGTTGCCCCAGTTAGCCTTGCCACCCTCACAGCCTCACTTCTAAAAACCAAACACCATCTGATTTTGATGGAATAGTAAATGTGATAATTCTTGGAACTGATATTCTGATTTTCTGATTCCTCACACTGATCCACCACTGGTGCCCAGGCTTAGACTGGAAGTTCCAAGTGTGGAACAAACAAAGAAGCCTGACAAATACAGTCATCACTGCCTCATCAGGATCAGCTCCACTGGATGGCTTCCCCCTCTCAGCGTGTAGCCGGGCCACCCACACTTCCACTGGCCTTGTTCTCCAGAGACCCACTTCATCTCACACCTCCTGTGGTCTACAGCAGCCATCTGGGATCGTTTGATGACCTGTTTGACTCATCATCCTTTTTTAGTCCCTGGAGCTCCTCCTCCCTCCTGGTTGGACAACTGGCGGGTGCCGTGTTAGCCATGTTGTATGTGCATTGAAGGCGAGGACGCCGGTAATGGAAGGGTTTTATGCTGCATCTCTTTTAACTGCATATGTTTTACATTTGGGCCTATATGGCCGAAACTGCCTGACCTTTAAGAGTGGCTTCAATCCAAACGGGCCAAACTACACCCTGTTCCAGACTTTTCCTCTACTTCAGTTCCATGTCTGAGCAGTTGGTGCTGGTTTACAATTATACCACCGTATCCTACAGTAGCGGTTTTTAAAATGTGGGTCTCAACCGTAGATATATATATATAGAGAGAAGTAGGCTACTGATGATGTCACCATATACACAGCAGACTGAGGCCGCTTGGCCTGCATGGTGATTCTCCTTCTCTGATCTGTGACATTAACACTTCAACTCTTTTTAAAACCCGTAAATCATCACTGTTGTAATTGTTTTCCTAAAAAACTGATGTTCAGCTGAACTTTGGAGAACCAAAGAACATAGTAGATACAGAATGTGTAAAATGCTGTTGTATAATATGGAAACGTTATTTTCCATGAAATGACTCGAGTAAACATTTAAACTAATCTCTAAAGTAAGAGTATAAAGGGTTAAAACATTGTGTTCTGAATACTTTCATTTGTTAAACCTGCTAAAATGTCCAGATATACCAAACAAAACAACAAAGCTCATGTTATTTATTATTATTATTCTTTAAATATTAGTTAGTATTTTTTTATTTAATATTATTAAGTATTATTATTGTTGTTATTATTATTAGTAGTAGTAATATTTATTACAATTTGTATTATTTGTATTTTATTATTTGTTTGTATTTTTTATATAATACTCAATTATTAATATTAAGTTATTATTATTATAAGTAGTAGTACATATTATTATTGTTATTATTATTATTTGTTAGCATATTTTATATAATACTCAAGTATTATTATTGTTGTTATTATTATTAGTAATATTTATTATAATTTGTATTATTTGTATTATTATTATTTGTTAGTATGCTTTATATAATACTGAATTATTAACATTAAGTTGTTATTATTATTATAAGTAGTAGTATTAGTGGTAGTACATATTATTATTATTATTATTATTATTATTATTATTATTATTATTATTATTATTATTATTATTTGTTAGTATCCTTTATATAGTACTCAAGTATTATTATTGTTGTTATTATTAGCAGTAGTAATATTTATTATCATTTGTATTATTTGTATTATTATTATTTGTTTGTATTCTTTATATAATATCAATTATTACCATTAAGCTATTATTATTATTATAAGTAGCAGTAGTAGTATATATTATTATTATTATTATTATTATTATTATTATTATTATTATTAGTAGTAGTAGTAGTAGTAGTAGTAGTAGTAATAACTGAAGGTCTAATAATAACTCTATTGTCAAATAATTAAAAATTTTGGGCAATTGTTTATAATTCAGGCTTTAAAGGGTTAATGTTTGTCTATGCTTGAATATATATACAGTCAAGCTCAGATGTTAATAAGTGATTATTTCAAGTCTACTGTATAATATGACTGCAAATATCTTAATGGACGTCTTAATGGACATCACTGTATAAATAACAGGAAATGACCAGCTGCTTCACCCCTACAGTAATTTACTGACCAGCTGTGACTCTAGACTGTGTCCTGTAACGTAGCTCTTATTCCTCTATATGTTTACAGTAATGAGCGGTCATTTATACTCCAACTCAGTGGGCAGTACAGCACGCTCACTTTCATTTACATGTAAACTTTTATAACCAGAACAAAAAAAAGTGATTTTTATTCACAGCCAAAGTTCATACTAAATAAAATGAAGCACATGTTTTACACTGTATATCGTTGTGGTCCAATACAAAACAAGTATCTTTAAAATATCAACTTTACAGGAGAGGACAAGAACACTCTTTACTTTTAAGTCCAGAATTTCTTCCATGGAGCATTTCATTTCCATAAAAGGCAGCTGTCATGTTCAAATCATGGAGAAAAATAAATATGGAGATGCATGTTATTCTTTGGACAGAGATGACAAGCACATAATATGTCATATAATATTAATTATATATTAAACACACACTTTACAGATAGTTTTGCTAGTTGCATACAATTTGCACAAACAAATACTCATGCATTAAATTAGTCAAACAACCGGTCAAACAATGGCAGAAGTTTTATTCACCTTCTGTTGAATCTGACCAATAACAGTTTTCTCTGATGTTGGCATGGCGACACCCAAGTTGACAGACAAGCATGTGAATTATGGAGCTCTGAGCTGTGAGTGAAAGATCTCGTAAAGTTTCAGCTCCTGAATGATGTGGAGAATGTCTGGAGAGCATTCTGCATGATGTGCTGCACCCTATGTCCAGGTTCTTACGAAGCAAAGAACCTTCTGATAGACGTTCTAGACGAATAACACAGCGAGAGGTTTTGTGTTTACTGTGTCCATATCTGCCCTGGTGCTGTCGAGCCCCTATAGGTCAGTGACCACAGCACCCCCGATCCCTGACTTAAAATTAGCTGTGATCTTCTATCAGAAGTTTTTAATGAGCTGAACTTTCACACGCGCTGCGGAAGGAATCGTTCTCCACTCGACTTTCTGTAGTGTGGTTTACTGACCGGTGAGTGTTTATTTACGCAGCATCCTCAATAAACAAAAGCAGACCACCCATCGGCCCCCATCTGGTGGAGGCTCAAGTTAAAGTATTTGTGTTTCCTCAGGAGCCGGAGACAAAAAAAACAACAACACGAACGTAAACAAAATCGATACTGATCTTCTCACCAGCGGCAGTTTGATGGCTCAGATATACAGAAGCTGAGCTTTACCTTGTGCTGAGCTGGATCTCCAGGGACGTAAGATACTTGACTGTTGTTTCTTGGAATCAAAGACAAAAACCATCAAAATACCAAGCAGATAACAGAAAGTTCCATTTCTGAAATCTGATTGGTTGATCCACTTTGGACGCCACTGTAAATTACTTGACACACGCACACACGAGTCCACATATCTGTGTAAATATATATATAGTTAGGCCCAGAAATATTTTGACAGCGACACGATCTTCATGATTTAGGCTCTCCATGCCACCACTTTGGATTTTAAATGAAACAACTGATGCAACTAAAGTGTCTTTCAGGTTTAATTCAAGTGGTTAAACAAAAATAACCTATGAAGTGTTTAGGAACTACAACCATTTTTCTACAGAGCCTCCTCGTTTCAGGGGCTCAAAAGTAATTGGACAAATTAACATTACTGTAAATAAAATGTTCATTTTTAAACCTTTTTAAAATCCTTTGCAGGCAATGACTGCTTGATATCTGGAACCCACGAAGTACCACATAAATGAAAGTGTTAAGTATTCAGTATTAATGTTTAGTTCAATATGGTTCAATAACTAATGGTCAGAGTTGATCTCTGTAATGGTCAGAGTTGAACACTGTAATAGTCAGAGTTGATCACTGTAATGGTCAGAGTTGAACACTGTAATGGTCAGAGTTGATCATTGTAATGGTCAGAGTTGATCAATGTAATGATCAGAGTTGATCACTGTAATGGTCAGAGTTGATCACTGTAATGGTCAGAGTTGATCACTGTAATAGTCAGAGTTGATCACTGTAATGGTCAGAGTTGATCACTGTAATGGTCAGAGTTGGTCACAGTAATAGTCAGAGTTGACCACTTTAATGGTCAGAGTTGATCACTGTAATGGTCAGATTTGATCACTGTAATGGTCCGAGTTGATCACTGTCATAGTCAGAGTTGGTCACTGTAATGGTCAGATTTGATCACTGTAATGGTCTGAGTTGATCTCTGTAATGGTCAGAGTTGACCACTTTAATGGTCGGAGTTGATCACTGTAATGGTCAGAGTTGATCTCTGTAATGGTCAGAGTTGACCACTTTAATGGTCAGAGTTGATCACTGTAATGGTCAGAGTTGATCACTGTAATGGTCAGAGTTGATCACTGTAATAGTCAGAGTTGATCACTGTAATGGTCAGAGTTGATCACTGTAATAGTCAGAGTTGGTCACTGTAATGGTCAGAGTTGATGACTGTAATGGTCAAAGGTTATCACTGTAATGGTCAGAGTTGATCACTGTAATGGTCAGAGTTGATCTCTGTAATGGTCAGAGTTGACCACTTTAATGGTCAGAGTTGATCTCTGTAATGGTCAGAGTTGAACACTGTAATGGTCAGTGTTGATCACTGTAATGGTCAGAGTTGATCACTGTAATAGTCAGAGTTGATGACTGTAATGGTCAAAGGTTATCACTGTAATGGTCAAAGGTTATCACTGTAATAGTCAGAGTTGATCACTGTAATGGTCAGAGTTGATCACTGTAATAGTCAGAGTTGATCACTGTAATGATCAGAGTTGATCACTGTAATAGTCAGAGTTGATCACTGTAATGGTCAGAGTTGATCACTGTAATGGTCAGAGTTGGTCACTGTAATGGTCAGATTTGATCACTGTAATGGTCAGAGTTGAACACTGTAATGGTCAGAGTTGATCACTGTAATAGTCAGAGTTGATGACTGTAATGGTCAAAGGTTATCACTGTAATGGTCAGAGTTGATCACTGTAATGGTCAGAGTTGATCACTGTAATGGTCAGAGTTGGTCACAGTAATAGTCAGAGTTGGTCACTGTAATGGTCAGATTTGATCACTGTAATGGTCAGAGTTGATCACTGTAATAGTCAGAGTTGGTCACTGTAATGGTCAGATTTGATCACTGTAATGGTCTGAGTTGATCTCTGTAATGGTCAGAGTTGACCACTTTAATGGTCAGAGTTGATCACTGTAATGGTCAGAGTTGATCTCTGTAATGGTCAGAGTTGACCACTTTAATGGTCAGAGTTGATCACTGTAATGGTCAGAGTTGATCACTGTAATAGTCAGAGTTGGTCACTGTAATGGTCAGAGTTGATCACTGTAATAGTCAGAGTTGATGACTGTAATGGTCAAAGGTTATCACTGTAATGGTCAGAGTTGATCACTGTAATGGTCAGAGTTGATCACTGTAATGGTCAGAGTTGGTCACTGTAATGGTCAGAGTTGATCACTGTAATAGTCAGAGTTGGTCACTGTAATGGTCAGAGTTGATGACTGTAATGGTCAAAGGTTATCACTGTAATGGTCAGAGTTGATCACTGTAATAGTCAGAGTTGATCACTGTAATGGTCAGAGTTGATCACTGTAATGGTCAGAGTTGATCTCTGTAATGGTCAGAGTTGACCACTTTAATGGTCAGAGTTGATCTCTGTAATGGTCAGAGTTGAACACTGTAATGGTCAGTGTTGATCACTGTAATGATCAGAGTTGATCACTGTAATGATCAGAGTTGATCACTGTAATAGTCAGAGTTGATCATTGTAATGGTCAGAGTTGATCACTGTAATGGTCAGAGTTGATCACTGTAATAGTCAGAGTTGATCACTGTAATGGTCAGAGTTGATCACTGTAATGGTCAGAGTTGGTCACAGTAATAGTCAAAGTTGGTCACTGTAATGGTCAGATTTGATCACTGTAATGGTCAGAGTTGATCACTGTAATAGTCAGAGTTGGTCACTGTAATGGTCAGATTTGATGACTGTAATGGTCTGAGTTGATCTCTGTAATGGTCAGAGTTGACCACTTTAATGGTCCGAGTTGATCACTGTAATGGTCAGAGTTGATCTCTGTAATGGTCAGAGTTGATCACTGTAATAGTCAGAGTTGGTCACTGTAATAGTCAGAGTTGATGACTGTAATGGTCAAAGGTTATCACTGTAATGGTCAGAGTTGATCACTGTAATAGTCAGAGTTGATCACTGTAATGGTCAGAGTTGATCACTGTAATGGTCAGAGTTGATCACTGTAATGGTCAGAGTTGATCACTTTAATGGTCAGAGTTGATCACTGTAATGGTCAGAGTTGATCACTGTAATAGTCAGAGTTGGTCACTGTAATGGTCAGAGTTGATCACTGTAATAGTCAGAGTTGGTCACTGTAATGGTCAGAGTTGATCATTGTAATAGTCAGAGTTGATCACTGTAATAGTCAGAGTTGGTCACTGTAATAGTCAGAGTTGGTCACTGTAATAGTCAGAGTTGATCACTGTAATGGTCAGAGTTGATCACTGTAATAGTCAGAGTTGGTCACTGTAATAGTCAGAGTTGATCACTGTAATAGTCAGAGTTGATCACTGTAATAGTCAGAGTTGATCACTGTAATGGTCAGAGTTGATCTCTGTAATGGTCAGAGTTGATCTCTGTAATGGTCAGAGTTGATCACTGTAATGGTTTCTTACTGGAGTTCCTAAGAGAACTGTCCAGCTGGGCTCAGATCAGTCCTATTTTAAAAGACCTGCATTGGTGGGTTAAATACAGAAATAAAATCCCAAATAGTGAAATACAGTATGCGTTTTAGTTTCCTCAGTTCATGTCAAAAGAGATTTGTTTTCTAACCACTTTGAACCAAACATTAATACTGTCTGACTACTGCTCAGTGTCTGACTGAACAGCAAGGTGGAGAGCGCGGTTTCTGCTGGAGTGGGTGAGGCGTGTATAATTCTATGTATTTCAGTCCCACCCATCCAACCGCCGTCTCATTCCCCTCCATTCATCCACCCACAGCCCTGACCAGTGGAAAGCGGTTATGAGCTGTGTCACTGTTTCCCAGCTCCCAGCAAAGACCTGAACTGGACACTATTTGTAATACACTAATAGTAATAATATTAGTGAATAACTGTGAAGAGATCAGAACTATAGAATAGTCGGTATGGAATTATTCCTGGAACAGAATTAAACATCTGGTTGTGTTTAAAGAATGTTTAGAGGGTCTTTTAGAAATGAGCTTGTTTGCTCTGATGCAGGTTTACATACTTTGAACATTCTGACCAGCAGCTTCATGAGGAGCCACATGAGCTGCTTCTCTAACAGGACTGAAGAAGATAGTGTAGATGCTGAGATCTTGTTCTGATAAACAGGTTTGGGGGTTTTATAGCTCTTATAAAAAATATACATTCTCATTTTTACATTTAAATATAGTCAAATGTTTGTTTTAGTAATATTTGTGTAGATGAGCTCCAACTTCTGATGTAGTGAACAGGTGTGAGTGGATCAGACACAGCAGTGCTGCTGCTGGAGTGTTTAAACACTGTGTCCACTCACCGTGCACTCTATTAGACACTCCTACTACTTGCTGGTCCACCTTGTAGATGTAAAGTCAGAGACAGTAGCTCATCTGCTGCTGCACAGACTGTGTTCCTCTAGTTCTTCATCAGTGGACACAGGACGCCGCCCACAGGACACTGCTGTCTGGATAGTTTTGGTTGGTGGACGATTCTCAGTCCAGCAGTGACACTGAGGTGTTTAAACACTCCAGCAGCAGCACCGCTGTGTCTGATCTACTCACACCAGCACAACACACACTAACACACCACCACGTCAGTGTCACTGCAGTGCTGAGTACCTGCTCTGTGGTGGTCCTGATGTTGTTTACAGTGGTGGTGATGTTTACAGTGGTGGTGATTATGTTTACAGTGATGGTGTTTACAGTGTTGGTGATGATGTTTACAGTAATGATGGTGTTTACAGTGATGATGGTGTTTACAGTGGTGGTGATGGTGTTTACAGTGATAATGGTGTTTACAGTGGCGTTGATGATGTTTACAGTGATGATGGTATTTACAGTGGTGATGTTTACAGTGGTCCTGATGTTGTTTACAGTGATGATGGTGTTTACAGTGGTGGTGATAATGTTTACAGTGGTGGTGATGGTGTTTATAGTGATGATGGTGTTTACAGTGGTGGTGATGGTGTTTACAGTGGTGGTGATGGTGTTTATAGTGATGATGGTGTTTACAGTGGTGGTGATGATGTTTACAGTGATGTTGATTGTGTTTACAGTGGTGGTGGTGATGTTTACAGTGATGTTGATTGTGTTTACAGTGGTGATGATGTTGATAGTGGTGGTGATGGTGTTTACAGTGGTGGTGATGATGTTTACAGTGATGTTGATTGTGTTTACAGTGATGATGGTGTTTACAGTGGTGGTGATAGTATTTATAGTGGTGGTGATAATGTATACAGTGGTGGTGATGATGTTTACAGTGATGTTGATTGTGTTTACAGTGTTGGTGATTTTTACAGTGGTGGTGATGATGTTTACAGTGATGTTGAGTGTGTTTTCAGTGGTGGTGATGGTGTTTATAGTGATGATGGTCTTTACAGTGGTGGTGATGGTGTGTATAGTGGTGGTGATAATGTATACAGTGGTGGTAGTGATGGTGTTTACAGTGGTGGTGGTGGTGATGGTGTTTACAGTGATGATGGTGTTTACAGTGGTGGTGATAGTGTATACAGTGGTGGTGATGATGTTTACAGTGATGTTGATTGTGTTTACAGTGGTGGTGGTGATGTTTACAGTGATGTTGATTGTGTTTACAGTGGTGGTGATGGTGTTTATAGTGGTGGTGATGGTGTTTACAGTGGTGGTGATGATGTTTACAGTGATGTTGATTGTGTTTACAGTGGTGGTGATGTTTACAGTGGTGGTGATGGTGTTTACAGTGATGATGGTGTTTACAGTGGTGGTGATAGTATTTATAGTGGTGGTGATAATGTATACAGTGGTGGTGATGGTGTTTACAGTGATGATGGTGTTTACAGTGGTGGTGATAGTATTTATAGTGGTGGTGATAATGTATACAGTGGTGGTGATGATATTTACAGTGATGATGGTGTTTACAGTGGTGGTGATGGTGTTTACAGTGATGATGGTGTTTACAGTGGTGGTGATGGTGTTTACAGTGATGATGGTGTTTACAATGGTGGTGATGGTGTTTACAGTGGTGATGATGATGTTTACAGTGGTGGTGATGGTGTTTACAGTGGTGGTGATGGTGTTTACAGTGGTGGTGATGGTGTTTACAGTGATGATGGTGTTTACAGTGGTGGTGATGGTGTTTACAGTGGTTGTGATTGTGTTTACAGTGGTGGTGATGGTGTTTACAATGGTGGTGATGGTGTTTACAGTGGTGATGATGATGTTTACAGTGGTGATGATGATGTTTACACTGGTGGTGATGGTGTTTACAGTGGTGGTGATGGTGTTTACAGTGGTGGTGATGATGTTTACAGTGGTGGTGATGGTGTTTACAGTGGTGATGATGGTGTTTACAGTGGTGGTGATGGTTTTCAGTGGGTCACCATGTCTACAACACATATATGCACATTGTATTTACTCTCAAACCCACCAGAGAACGTACACACGTCTCCTCAGTGTTTATGTAAATATTGATAAAGGTAAAATAGCCGAAAATAAAAGATAATATGTTTTATATAATGAAGAATGTATGTAATAAATGTTATTATAATATTATTTGGGGAATATTATTTTACCTCACAACACCCTTCTTGTATCCCCCCACCATGAATGGATTTTAGGGGCAATGTTTAATCAAAACAAGCATAAAACAGCATCTCAGACATCAGGCAGTGTATTCATAAAGAGGTCGACGTCTGGTTCCATTCACCACCACTGTGACCAGTTCTGATTCTAAGTTTCTCTGGAGTGGAGCATTTCACACCACATCACTCTGAAGGACTTTGATTACTTTAAAGGTTTAATTACGCAGTTTAGGCAATTTAGGCAACTACATTAGACACATCTGGGCTGGCTGTACTGATGCACCAGGCGTCTCTTTTTCACTTGATTTATGAAATCGTGAGGGGTTAAATTTCAGATCCAGGCTGGTGGAGCTCGGACTGAGGCTGCATGTGTTAAGTAAACAAACCGTCCACTTCCTGCTCACAGAGGCTCCACTGTGTGCCCGGCTCCGGGCGTGGTGGGTGAGGTGCCGGCTGTTTGCTTAGGGGGGGAAACTCGCTCGAGCTTCTTGGTGCCGAGTTGTTAAAGAGCCTGTGTGATGTAAACAATACTGCTAAATGTAGCTGTTTTGGATTTACTGCTTTTGTGATGTCACAAAAACCAGCATGCACATGCGGTTTAGCGCCGCCCCTTCACGCTGAAGCTGGAGGAAGTGTTTGGAGCCGGACTGCTTTCCACGGTGGCTAAAATCAGTCTGTAGAATTCTGCGGGGTTAAAACTGGAAAGTGGTTGTGATTTTTTCAGCTTTTGGTACATAAACCACATAAGCATTGCTCATGGATTTAAAGGCCAAGCACCATTTATGGACACACCTGGTGATTCCACATTGTTTTAGATACTGAAAATATATAAACATGACTTAAAATGAAATAAGCTGCTTAATTTGCTTTAAAATAATGATTTTAATTAAACTGACTGAAAAAAACGACCCCCTTGAACTTTTCAAACTTTTGCCACATTTCAGGCTTCAAACATAAAGATATGAAATTGTAATTTTTTGTGACGAATCAACAACAAGTGGGACACAATCGTGAAGTGGAACGAAATTTATTGGATGTTTTAAACATTTTTTAGAAATAAAAAACTGAAAAGTGGAGCATGCAATATTACTCAGCCCCTTTACTTTCAGTGCAGCAAACTCACTCCAGAAGTTCAGTGAGGATCTCTGAATGATCCAATGTTGACCAAAATGACTGATGATGATAAATAGAATCCAACTGTATGTAATCAAGTCTCCATATAAATGCACCTGCTCTGTTATCGTCTCAGAGTTCTGTTTAAAGCGCAGAGAGCATCATGAAGACCAAGGAACACACCAGGCAGGTCTGAGATCATGTTGTGAAGAAGTTTAAAGCCAGATTTGGATACAAAAAGATTTCTGAAGCTTTAAACATCTCAAGGAGCACCGTGCAAGTGATCATATTGAATTGGAAGGAGTATCAGACCACTGCAAATCTACCAAGACCCGGCCGTCCCTCTAACTTTCAGCTCAAACGAGGAGAAGACTGATCAGAGACGCAGCCAAGAGGCCCATGATCACTCTGGATGAACTGCAGAGATCTACAGCTGAGGTGGGAGAATCTGTCCATAGGACAACAATCAGTCGTACACTGCACAGATCTGGCCTTTATGGAAGAGTGGCAAGAAGAAAGCCATTTCTCAAAGATATCCATAAAAAGTCTCGTGTAAAGCTTGACACAAGACACCTGGGAGACACACCAGACATGTGGAAGAAGGTGCTCTAGTCAGATGAAACCAATCGAGTACAAATGCCCGGAGAAGCAGTAACCTGGGGAGCAGGTGGGGTTAGGGGTGTTGTGGTGTTCTGTCAGTTCAGGGGATCGAACCAGTTTGTACACTAACCTCCAGCCCACGAATGCCCCGCCCTCCAAATCAGACCTGTTACACGATAAACTCATAGACAGATACACTTAGCTTCAGCTTCTCAGTATATGAGTACTGTTGTTAAGGGGTCTTCTCCCAATGTTAAGTCAATGTTAATAGACAACAGTACTTCATACAGCATCAGAAACCATAAGTCTGTTACTGAACACTGTCAGAGCCAAACACACAGTGCTGTGCAGAGTCACTCTGGGACATTATTATATATAAAAATCTATGTTTTCCAGACAGGAAGCTTTTATTTACTCAGTAAAAACTTTATTATTAAATATTAATCGGTATTAATAGCGTAAGTAGAGCTTTTACACTTTATTATTTAAATATTAATCAGTATTAATAGCGTAAGTAGAGCTTTTACATACATCAGTGTGTTTATTTAACTCTTTCCAAGCTTCTCCTAAACAACCCAGTATTATTATCAGTTCTCATCTAACACCTGCTTTGACTGCTCAGTACTTCATTAAGCTAAATCAAGATTTGCTGCTGAAGGAACTGAACACATTCATACAATGTCTGGGGCGTCCAGGAGAAATCTGGAACCTAACTTTGTTCTTCAAACTGGATCAAGATCTGATCTACTTCTCTCACAATAACATATTCATGTTACTTTGTATTGTATGTATGATTATTTACATCTGTTCTAATCAGATCTGCTGTTCTTACTGGAGAACATACACTTACTGATCAGATGGTCTTTGGTGCTAATTGTTGAAGTATAAGCATCCATTAATCTCCAGCTACATTGGCTGTGAACTGTGAATTAGGACTGAAGCAGTCAGCTGGGGTGGAATTTATTGCTGTCCTCCTGCAGGTGTTGGTGCGTACACAGTCAGCCAGACTTCTTCCATCGAATTTCACACCGAAATCCTAACGAATGACTCAAACACATTACAGCAGGGTCACTGGGAACATTTGGAATGAAGCCCATGACCTCCTGGATCATAAATGGCTTCTGTTACCACTGGATCACCACCCACGTAGCCATGGTGAACCACTGTCCTTCAAAGTGCAGCGGCTCTGCGGTCATCTTTCTAGCAAGACGTTATTTAGGGTGCGAGGAACAAAAATGAATGGGATTAAATGGGACTATTTCTAGGTGCGAGACAACACTGCTGTGTCTGGAACTGACATCATGAGACTGACCTCAACAAAATAATCCTCAGGCTTTAGAAAGCGAGGTATTTACTTTGGCAGGTTGGCTGCAGTAAGTAGCTGGTGTTGGTATATAACAGTGTTGTGTAGTGTAGTGGGTTACACTGCCGCCCTGTGTGTTGTAAGGTGGAGTATGATGCCCCACTTAGGTAACACTAAACGATACCATATGTACAGATAAACTGTAACACAACCTTTATCTACCTGTGTACAGGTAAACTGTAACAATACCTTTACCTTCCTGTGTACAGGTAAACTGTAACACCACCTTTATCTACCTGTGTACAGGTAAACTGTAACAATACCTTTACCTTCCTGTGTACAGGTAAACTGTAACACCACCTTTATCTACCTGTGTACAGGTAAACTGTAACACCACCTTTATCTACCTGTGTACAGGTAAACTGTAACACCACCTTTATCTACCTCTGTACAGGTAAAGTGTAACACTACCTTCATCTAACTGTGTACAGGTAAACTGTAACACCACCTTTATCTACCTGTGTACAGATAAACTGTAACACTACCTTCACCTAACTGTGTACAGGTAAACTGTAACACTACCTTCACCTACCTATGTACAGGTAAACTGTAACACTACCTTCACCTACCTGTGTACAGGTAAACTGTAACACTACCTTCACCTACCTGTGTACAGGTAAACTGTAACACTACCTTCACCTACCTGTGTACAGGTAAACTGTGACACTACCTTCACCTACCTATGTACAGGTAAACTGTAACACTACCTTCACCTACCTGTGTACAGGTAAACTGTAACACTACCTTCACCTACCTGTGTACAGGTAAACTGTGACACTACCTTCACCTACCTATGTACAGGTAAACTGTGACACTACCTTCACCTACCTGTGTACAGATAAACTGTAACACTACCTTCACCTACCTGTGTACAGGTAAACTGTAACACCACCTTTATCTACCTGTATACAGATAAACTGTAACACTACCTTCACCTACCTGTGTACAGGTAAACTGTGACACTACCTTCACCTACCTGTGTACAGGTAAACTGTAACACTACCTTCACCTACCTGTGTACAGGTAAACTGTAACACTACCTTCACCTACCTATGTACAGGTAAACTGTAACACCACCTTTATCTACCTCTGTACAGGTAAAGTGTAACACTACCTTCATCTAACTGTGTACAGGTAAACTGTAACACCACCTTTATCTACCTCTGTACAGATAAACTGTAACACTACCTTCACCTACCTGTGTACAGGTAAACTGTAACACTACCTTCACCTACCTGTGTACAGGTAAACTGTAACACTACCTTCACCTACCTGTGTACAGGTAAACTGTAACACTACCTTCACCTACCTATGTACAGGTAAACTGTAACACTACCTTCACCTACCTGTGTACAGGTAAACTGTAACACTACCTTCACCTACCTGTGTACAGGTAAACTGTGACACTACCTTCACCTACCTATGTACAGGTAAACTGTAACACTACCTTCACCTACCTGTGTACAGGTAAACTGTAACACTACCTTCACCTACCTGTGTACAGGTAAACTGTGACACTACCTTCACCTACCTATGTACAGGTAAACTGTTACACTACCTTCACCTACCTGTGTACAGATAAACTGTAACACTACCTTCACCTACCTGTGTACAGGTAAACTGTAACACCACCTTTATCTACCTGTATACAGATAAACTGTAACACTACCTTCACCTACCTGTGTACAGGTAAACTGTGACACTACCTTCAGCTACCTGTATACAGGTAAACTGTAACACTACCTTCACCTACCTGTGTACAGGTAAACTGTGACACTACCTTCACCTACCTATGTACAGGTAAACTGTAACACTATCTTCACCTACCTGTGTACAGATAAACTGTAACACTACCTTCACCTACCTGTGTACAGGTAAACTGTAACACCACCTTCACCTACCTGTGTACAGGTGAACTGTAACACCACCTTTATCTACCTGTATACAGATAAACTGCAACACGACATTCACCTACCTGTGTACAGGTAAACTGTAACACCACCTTCACCTACCTGTGTACAGGTAAACTGTAACACTACCTTCACCTACCTGTGTACAGGTAAACTGTAACACTACCTTTGCCGTCTGTTGCCATCTATCTCCACCATGCTGATGTCCTTGGTGGGGTTTGATCTTCTCCGATGTTATGCCTTTGGGTTGTGGTAGCTCCATTCCTCTCCAGAGGTGAGGGGGTGAAGTTACCCCACTTCTGATACCATTGGAAAGGTGAATGCTCTTTTATTGAACAGGCAGTAAAGGAGAACTGCCATTCTATGGCTGGGAAGTAGCACTACAGTGATATAACCTCAAACAGCTCATAATGGATCCATAAGGAGGAATCAGTGACACACACAGACGAGGGGGGACGACACAGGTGGGACCTGAGGTTCTGCACTGAAAGCAAAACCACTCTTTCCTTAAAAACACTGTGTAATAATCATTCATTTTATTGTTTGCGTCCACGGCTTCATAGTTAAGAAGCCCTTCTCTGAGAAGACTGTCAGCATTGTGCGCTGGAGGTACACAATGTCTTAATCCAACAATCGCTCCTTTTTTCGTTTACACAGTTCTGCCCTAATTAGCACAAAGCCTCGAGGCGTTTAGAGTCAATTTCCCAAAGCTATAAAATACCCAGAGTGCATTAGGCTGCCAGCGTTCAGCATGTGTGACAGTAATCACTCAGCAATGGTTTCCTTACTGCCGGCAATAGCTGTGTTCCAAACCACCCTCTCAGAACCTCACAGCGTATAGCAGAGCAGCCCCCCACGTCTGCACTCTCCTTCATACTTCTGACCTGAAGGGTTTTAATAGTGAGGTCAGGTACTGATGTTGAACATTGCTGTGTGGATTTGATTGAGTGTTAGTGAGGTCAGGTACTGATGTTGAACATTGCTGTGAGGATTTGATTGAGTGTTAGTGAGGTCAGGTACTGATGTTGAACATTGCTGTGTGGATTTGATTGAGTGTTAGTGAGGTCAGGTACTGATGTTGAACATTGCTGTGAGGATTTGATTGAGTGTTAGTGAGGTCAGGTACTGATGTGGAACATGGCTGTGAGGATTTGATTGAGTGTTAGTGAGGTCAGGTACTGATGTTGAACATTGCTGTGAGAATTTGATTGAGTGTTAGTGAGGTCAGGTACTGATGTTGAAACATTGCTGTGAGGATTTGATTGAGTGTTAGTGAGGTCAGGTACTGATGTTGAAACATTGCTGTGAGAATTTGATTGAGTGTTAGTGAGGTCAGGTACTGATGTTGAACATTGCTGTGAGAATTTGATTGAGTGTTAGTGAGGTCAGGTACTGATGTTGAAACATTGCTGTGAGGATTTGATTGAGTGTTAGTGAGGTCAGGTACTGATGTTGAAACATTGCTGTGAGGATTTGATGGAGTGTTAGTGAGGTCAGGTACTGTTGCCTTGTTCTTAAATGATCATGACCACCACAGAGCAGCTACTATTAGGATCATTCTCAGCAGTGCAGTGAGGCTGACGTGGTGGTGGTGTGTTAGTTGTGCTGGTGTGAGTGGATCAGACACAGCAGTGCTGCTGGAGTGTTTAAATACTGTGTCCACTCACTGTCCACTCTATTAGACACTCCTACTACTTGCTGGTCCTCATTAGGAGGTTGTGTATGAATATATATCTGGAAGTCTCAGTGAGCAGGGAGTCTGTAGACGTGAAGAATGTGAGAGAAAGTTCTCCGTCACGCGTCTTCCTGACTCAGCAGCTTCTCTCAGCAGGATGTTTTGTCAGCAGACCACAGTTGTGTCTGGGTCTGTTCTAAATGTGTTCCCGGCCGAGAGGAGGACGTTCACTTCTCCATATAAACCATCCTAAACGGAGTGGAGCAACATCTCACACTGTAATTTCACCGTCTGTTTAAAATCTGAGTCCTGTTCACTACTGTTCAGTTTAAACTCAGCCTCAATCAGAGCCAGTCCCAGAGCATAGACCAACCATACATAGATAGATAGATAGATAGATAGATAGATAGATAGATAGATAGATAGATAGATAGATAGATAGATAGATAGATAGAATAATGCAATGATGGAAGATAGATAGATCGATAGATAGATAGAATAATGCAATGATGGAGGATAGATAGATAGATAGATAGATAGATAGATAGATAGATAGATAGATAGATAGATAGAATAATGCAATGATAGATAGATAGATAGATAGATAGATAGATAGATAGATAGATAGATAGATAGATAGATAGATAGATAGATAGAATAATGCAATGATGGAAGATAGATAGATAGATAGATAGATAGATAGATAGATAGATAGATAGAATAATGCAAGGATGGAAGATAGATAGAATAATGCAATGATAGATAGATAGATAGATAGATAGATAGATAGATAGATAGATAGATAGATAGATAGATAGATAGATAGAATAATGCAATGATGGAAGATAGATATATAGAATCATGCAATGATGGAGGATAGATAGATAGATAGATAGATAGATAGATAGATAGATAGATAGATAGATAGATAGATAGATAGATAGATAGAATAATGCAATGATGGAAGATAGATAGATAGATAGATAGATAGATAGATAGATAGATAGATAGATAGATAGATAGATAGAATAATGCAAGGATGGAAGATAGATAGATAGATAGATAGATAGATAGATAGATAGATAGATAGATAGATAGATAGAATAATGCAAGGATGGAAGATAGATAGATAGATAGATAGATAGATAGATAGATAGATAGATAGATAGATAGATAGATAGAATAATGCAAGGATGGAAGATAGATAGATAGATAGATAGATAGATAGATAGATAGAATAATGAAATGATGGAAGATAGATAGATAGATAGAATAATGAAATGATGGAAGATAGATAGATAGATAGATAGATAGATAGATAGATAGATAGATAGATAGATAGATAGATAGATAGAATCATGCAATGATGGAGGATAGATAGATAGATAGATAGATAGATAGATAGATAGATAGAATAATGAAATGATGGAAGATAGATAGATAGATAGATAGATAGATAGAATCATGCAATGATGGAGGATAGATAGATAGATAGATAGATAGATAGATAGAATAATGAAATGATGGAAGATAGATAGATAGATAGATAGAATAATGGAAGGATGGAGTATAGATAGATAGATAGAGAACAGACTGAGAACAGACAGAGTCCTGAATGGAATGCAGCTCAAACCACAGGCGGCAGATTACAGGTCACAGTAAATCATGTCATATCTGACGGACTGGAAATGAATGGTCTATTCAGGTCGTCCTGTTCGTGGACAGGGCAGCATTCAGGCCGCAGGACTCTGAGACTCACTCACACTCATAATGTCCACAACGTGTCCAGTAAGTTTTCTCCTGGAAAAAAACGTCACACAGACGGACGTCTGAGAAACAGCCAGGAGATTCTAAACAGAGGAGAAGTTCTCGTTCGAGAGAAACACAACCTGATGAATATACACACTGTCACTGAAAAGAACTGGACGAGTTCTCGTCTGAAATTCTTGACATTTGGTTCTCCATGCAGGAAGAAGGATAATGATACATCTCGCCTCCACCGGCTACTAAAATAAAACCGAATCTCAGGCTCTGATAGCTGGTTACTGCAGACACGGACTCTTAAAGCTTCATCGTCTCTCAACGCAGTTTCCACGAGTGCGCACCACAAGACACCACTAATTATAAACAACCTCACGGGGAGCGGAGCACAGCCGGCTCTCAGCAAAGCTTTAAACGAAGAGGAATGATACACTGAATGATAGCGAGGGAGCAGCACACTGAATGATAGCGAGGGAGCAGCACACTGAATGATAGCGAGGGAGCAGCACACTGAATAATACCGACAGAGCAACACACTGAATGATAGCGAGGGAGCAGCACACTGAATGATAGAGAGAGAGCAGCACACTGAATGATAGTAAGAGAGCATAACACTGAACGATAGTTAGAGAGCAGCACACTGAATGATAGAAAGAGAGCAGCACCCTGAATGATAGACAGAGAGCAGCGCCCTGAAAGATAGAGAGGGATCAGCACACTGAATGATAGCGAGGGAGCAGCACACTGAATGATAGAGAGAGAGCAGCACACTAAATGATAGAGAGAGAGCAGCACACTGAATAATAGCGACAGAGCAACACACTGAAAGATAGAGAGGGAGCAGCACACTGAATGATAGTGAGGGAGCAGCAAACTGAATGATAGAGAGGGATCAGCACACTGAATGATAGAGAGAGCAGCACACTGAATGATAGAGAGAGAGCAGCACCCTGAATGATAGAGAGAGAGCAGCACACTGAATGATAGAAAGAGAGCAGCACCCTGAATGATAGACAGAGAGCAGCGCCCTGAAAGATAGAGAGGGATCAGCACACTGAATGATAGCGAGGGAGCAGCACCCTGAATGATAGAGAGAGAGCAGCACACTGAATAATAGCGACAGAGCAACACACTGAAAGATAGAGAGGGAGCAGCACACTGAATGATAGAGAGGGAGCAGCACACTGAATGATAGTAAGAGAGCAGCACCCTAAATGATAGACAGAGAGCAGCACCCTGAAAGATAGAGAGGGATCAGCACACTGAATGATAGAGAGAGCAGCACCCTGAATGATAGAGAGAGAGCAGCACACTGAATGATAGAGAGAGAGCAGCACACTGAATGATAGAGAGAGAGCACACCAAATGATAGAGAGAGAGCAGCACACTGAATGATAGTAAGAGAGCAGAACACTGAACGATAGTTAGAGAGGAGCACACTGAATGATAGAGAGAGAGCAGCACACTAAATGATAGTAAGAGAGCAGAACACTGAACGATAGTTAGAGAGCAGCACACTGAATGATAGAGAGAGAGCAGCACACTGAATGATAGAGAGAGAGCAGCACACTGAATGATAGTAAGAGAGCAGAACACTGAACGATAGTTAGAGAGCAGCACACTGAATGATAGAGAGAGAGCAGCACCCTGAAAGATAGAGAGTGATCAGCACACTGAATGGTAGAGAGAGCAGCACCCTGAATGATAGAGAGAGAGCAGCACACTAAATAATAGTTAGAGAGCAGCACACTGATTGATAGAGTGGGATCAGTATGCTGAATGATAGAGAGAGAGCAGCACACTGAATGATAGAGAGAAATCACCTGATACATATTAGCCACTGCAGAATTATCCAAGACTCATATATATATATATATATATATATATATATATATATATATATATATATATATATATATATATATATATATATATATATATATATATATGATCGCGTCATCACACGGCTGCCTGAAATTCAAGTTTCTATGAGTTTTGCTGAGTGTATTAGATATGAGGGACCAGATCTGAGCAGGTTCTCTTCTGTAAACATGATGCGCTCATATAAAATATATACATCACATAAAGACTTTGGCTGAAGGAGCCACTCGGAGTTACAACACAGTCCAGCTACTGGAGCAGCGCTGGAGGCTGGCACTCAGTCACCCTGTCGCGAGCCTGGATAATAGACGGTTGCTTTCATGACTAGCCTCATATTTATGTTGGATTTGTAGTCGGCAGTTAGTGGCGAGGAGAGGCTTTTGATCCGCTCTCCAGCAGTGCAGCGCATTAAACCAGCAACTTTTCTCTGACTTTTCAGTAACCAGACTCTTGTGGTCCCGCATAAATGTTGTAACTATGTAGTAAACAATGCAGTAAACAACATGAAGCACACTTTGTATCAGCTGTGTGACGTGTGATGAAGTGATGCTGGACTGGGAGTCTGGGACTTTTTTTCCTTAATTCTTTTATGGCTCATTTTATGGGCCACAAACAAGGAATGGACTGCAGATTTTCTGAATAAACCAAACAATTCATGCATTAAAGGAGCAATATGTAAACTTACAAGTCTGTTGAATTTGCACTCCACGAGTCCATCCCCCTTCCTCTTCACTTCTTCTCAGGTTTACTTACCAGCTCAGCATCAAACTTCACCCTATTACTCGCCACAAACATCTCTGTGTGCTTCATCTTTACCTGAACATGTGGGGACTGAAGGCAGAGTCATTGCTACAGTGACTCACTATCGCCTCTTCATGTACAAACTGGTATTACAAGACAGGAAAGGCCAGGGCTAGCTGGATAACTTTGCTAGATATCTGTGCTGAGACACCATCCAGGCTTATTTCTTCACACCGTGTTGACAATTTTGGCCAGTTAAAGAAGTGCTGTAAGCTAAAAATCATACATATCGTTCGCATCAGATTACATGTTGCTCCTTTAATACACTTTCATTAGACAAAACCAGCAGCCTACGGGATTTTATTCTCCTGCATCTGATCAGAGCTTAAATTTGTCAGATGTTTCAAACTAAAACTTTTAATACATGTTCAGATCTGTTAAACAACATCTGCTCTTTGTAGCTATTTTAAATTTATTACTACATTTTTAAATAACTGCACAGTCTACACACACACACACACACACACACACACACACACACACTTATGTGTGTTATATATATATATATATATATATATATATATATATATATATATATATATATATATATATATATATATATATATATATATTCTTTTATTTACCCAGTAAAACACCTTATATTTAAGTATTTAACAGTATTAATAGAGTAAGTAGGTCTTTTACATACATCAGTGTGTTTATTTAAGTGAAGTCAAGTTTGTGTAGCACTTTTTACAACGATGTTGTTTCAAAGCAGCTTTACAGAGTTTTGAAAACAGACAGTTATAACATATATCCTCCAGTGAGCAAACCAGAGACAACAGTGGCAAGAACACCTCCCTCAGACTGGAGGAAGAAACCTTGGGAGGAACCAGACTCACAAGTGGAGACCCGTCCTCCTCTGATCAAACAGTATTTACAGTTTAATAAACTAAACACCAAAGAAAAGAGTCTCTGTTTGAAATCTGGATAGCAAAACTTTAGAAGCTGCACAGATAGAGGCAGTCTCTGACTGAGGCAGTCTATGACTGAGGCAGTCTCTGACTGAAGCAGTCTCTGACTGAGGCAGTCTATGACTGAGGCAGACTCTGACTGAGGCAGACTCTGACTGAGGCAGTCTCTGACTGAGGCAGTCTCTGACTGAGGCTTTATGTAAAGTGGGCGTGAACTGAAACAGTCCCATCCTATCTCAATGCTGGTGCATCTGGATGGTGTACAGTGATGTAACTGAGGGTGTAGTAGTTGATACAGATGGACAGGAGAGCTGGCTGGTGATGGTGGGAAGGAGGCCCTGATGGTCAGTCCTTCAACAGCATTCAACAGACGGGAGGACAGTCATTACCTCAGGAAGAGAGAGTTAGTTCGGCTCAGGAGTAAGACTGTAGATAATATGAATAATAACTCTTTCCAAGCTTCTCCTAAACAACCCAGTATTATTATCAGTTCTCATCTAATACCTGCTTTGACTGCTCAGTACTTCATTAAACTAAATCAAGATTTGCTGCTGAAGGAACTGAACACATTCATACAATATCTGGGGCGTCCAGGAGAAATCTGGAACCTAACTTTATTCTTCAAACTGGATCAAGATCTGATCTACTTCTCTCTCAATACTTTGTATTGTATGTATGATTATTTACATCTGTTCTAATCAGACCTGCTGTTCTTACTGGTGAACATACATTTACTGATCAGATAAACACTTTAAACTATCAGCAGAGTTGCTTCATTGCAGATACGATAAAACTGTATAAGTAAGTAAGAATTTCTTTATAAAGCACTCCAGACACAACTTGAGTTGACCAAAGTGCTGTCTGTAAAATCAATGCCCAGGACCTGCTGGGTTAGAACAATAAAACAAGTCAAAAAAATGAAAGTAATACATAAAAGGAGTTCTGTAAAGATAATCTTAACTGATCTTAGAGAAGAGTCTGTATCAAATAACAGCACTTTAAACCAGCCCCGGATCTGGACTGCATGATGCATGGGCATGTTGACAGTCATATTATTTATAGTCATATTTTAGAAACCAGAAATATATTCGATGCGATGACAGCAGATCTAATGATACTGTCTTAAATATGTATATATGTTACATGTACCTTCAAACTAAAATTTAGAACCTAATGACTGAAGAGTACACTTTGTTTATGTAAAAAATAATGTGATTAGTATCAATAATTAATTAATTGATTAATTAATTAAGCATTAAACTGACAGAACAACTTATAAATAAAAGCTAACGTATCTAGACACAGGCTAAGACTACAATACTCAGAAGTGGAAACAGGAATAAGTGAGAATAATAATATGATCAGGAAAAGCCAAATCTTGGGGCAAAATCTTGGGGCCCTATGAGTTTTCTATAGGCTATTCTTGTCAATGTTTATATTTTTATTTATTTTTTCTTTAGTTATTTATGCCAGGCAATAAGGAATGGATAAAAAAGGAAAAAAGGGAGGAAACATAATAATAATAATAATAATAATAATAAATAAATAAATATATATATATATATATATATATATATATATATATATATATATATATATATATATATACACACTACAGCTCAAAAGTTTGGGATCACAGTGAAATGTTCTTGTTTTAATGGAGTATCTTCTTCCTTAACACAACAATGGACTGACGGGTCTCTAAAGAAAGTTGTTTCTTTCTGGTCATTTTGAGCCGGTCAGCAAGCCATCAACTGCTGATCTTCAGATACTAAACTAACCTAGAATGTTGTTCCCTTTTATACTCACTTATTAGTAGAATGTTTTTCAGCTGTGATCACAATTGATCAAGAGTGTCCTAACAACCAATTAGTCCAATAACATCCTTAACTTGGATTGGCGGCCGTACCAGGAGATTTAGACAGAGGACTGAGAATTACTGATAATAGACTATATGTAAAATAAGCCTCTCTACAAAAATAGACTTTAATACAAACATTTTAATTCTTTAAAACTTTAATACAAACATTTTTATTATTTTATACATATATACACATACACACAATTTTACTCTTTTCATAGTGCTAGTCAGCAACCTGGCAACAGAATTCTAGACTGATTACTTCCTGTTTATATAACGCATTACAATGATCAAGTCAGGTAAAGTCATTAATAAGAATATTTCTTTGTTGGAATATAATATGTAAAATAAGATAAAGCGTGAAGAAACTTAAAGTGGGCTAATTTTTTTTTTCTATTTTTCTATTAACTGGACAATTAACACTGTATTAATAGATAATTGGAGCCAGTTTATTACTATTAGTTTCTATTTCATTCATGATCTGTTTCTATTACAATTACAAACTTATTATTTAGTGATTTTAGTGATTTTAGGTTAGTACAACTATATATTACTATTCTATTACTAATTGATTACTGATCTATAAGTGGCTCCCGCTCAAGTGTTTGCTCTGGAAGTCTCAACAGAGGGCGAACTCCTTGCCGGGCGATGTCGGTGAAGACAGACCTGAGCATTAGCATTCTCTTCATGTCTGTACACAGTGAAAGTGCTGAAAGGGGCCGAGCGTTAGAACAAACCTCATTTCCCACCAGACCTTCTGTTACTTCTCATTTGGGGCAGCGGGGGTCTGCGTTATGGAGATTGATAGTTATGTGTTGGGCTGAAATGAGTATAACCTCAAAGTGACAATCATCTCTCTCCAGTGTTTAATCATAATGTTCTGCCGCGCTCGGAACGCCGGGGGAGTTTCCTCCCGAACGCTGAGCCCTTCGGCACCGAAGGGCCTTTTTTTCTTTCTCTTTTCTTTTTTTTTCTCCTGCAAATGTTTCTTTAAAAGACGAGGAGGCAGGACCCTCGCTCCCAGCAGATATGTGGAGTCGTGCCTCTGCTTGTCGGGTCCAAGTGGAAAATGCGCTCTAGCGACGGCTTAAGAGCCGGATTCCTGTTTGAGGGGTCAGGATGTACAGACGGAGATGAGTGGCAGATTTTTAGTGAGACTGAAGGAAACCAGTTCAGCTCTGAAGCTGGTCTGATGTCACTCCTGAAGGTGAAACTCACTGATTTTCCCGACTGCTGCGTAATTAAATAGCTAATATGTCAACCTGAGCAACTTGAAGAGTCTGAACGGTTCACAGTGGAGGTGAATGGAACCAGACATCCACACAAAATTAATACAGTAAATATTTATTAATAATATTTCTTTGAGTTTCCTCCGGGTACGTGTCCAAAGACATGCATGTTAGGTTGATTGGTCACTCTTTATTGCTCATAGGTGTGAGTGCGTGAGCGAGGTTGGCCATGCGATAGACTGGTGAACTGTCCATGGTATACCCCGCCTTCGCCCGATGACCCTGGGATTGGCTCCAGCCCCCCCCATGACCCCGACTAACTGATTAAGCAGCAGATAATTGATGGATGGATGGAATATCTCTCTGCAGAGCCACAGGTGGATGCCCACAGTTTAAGACCAGCAGTTTCAAGACAGCAGCATCTCAGCAACTGTTCGCTTCTGTTTTTGCCAGATTTCTGAAACGCGTGTGATACATCCAAGGACACAGAATTAGCAGGGATGGAAGGGACATGTCTCCACCAATATCCAGCGATTATTGAATTGTCCCCACCGATAATTTGATCCCCTCCTAAAAAACCTGATCTGTCAACGTCTCATTAACCTAGAGGTGCAGAAAGGGTTAACTCATGTCCTCTACTTGAGTCCTACCTCCCCGTAACACATATAGTCAGTGTGATTGAGTGTCTTCCTCTGATGTCACGTGAGACTCTGCAGCTACGTTTGGTTGTTAGCGGCACCAAAACTGGAAGGAAAGCTTTCCAGTCATATGAAACTCACTGTGCAAGACTCAGGTCCAACATGGGAGACACATGGGTGTGAAAAGCGAGTGAGATTGGCAACAGAAAAGAAGGTTAGAAGAAGAAGGAGCTGTTTTTATATACAAATAAATGTGTAAGTCATCAAATTTCCTAATGAAATGAGTCCATCATAATAATGTTAATGCTGATGGTGTAGTTTCATAGGTCCCCACCAACGTCAAGAGCAAATCTAGTGTCCACAACATTGTCACAACGTTAAAATGTTGAAATTCCTCAGAAAGCTGCAACAATGTGATCAGACAACATTGTTGGTTCGCTGTCACAACCTACTAGAACCCCTCACACGTCCCATCATATCTGCATGGAAGTTGATGGAATACCAACAAGTAGTACCGATATTTAATAGTGACATTGTGACAACCTTGTCGAGCCATCGTAAATGTAAAAAACACAACCTTTTGACAACGTTGTTGCAATGTTGTGGCAACTTTGTGTTCGCTGGGACATTACGCTGATGTGTCTGTGTTATGTAGACCTATCGCTCAGTTACCCTTGAATTTGACCTCAATAAAAAAATGATAGTTGTCTTTATTAATGTGTAGGATTTACTTATACACTTATACGACATGAAATAATTATCAGTATAAAAAAAATAAAATCCCGTCCTGGATAGTAACACGTATCGCATAACAACCAGCACCGCTTCTCTCTGTCTACATACATTTATAGCACCATTGCGCTGTCCTACTGCGCATACGCTGAACGTCCTAAACTTTCTGCCGACAGACAGACGCCTTCTCATATCTCTGATCTCTGAGATATTTATTTCACGGTAGTTGTGTGACAAGGTTTTGGTGTACATGCCTTCTAATCAATATATTTTAATCTACTTATAGTGGAGGGATACGTGTTGTACTGCAAAATAGTCCCCCAAAAAAACCTGATTTTTTCAGATTGACCACTATTTTAGCATCATCTACATCAGATACAGAACCTCAGAGGACACGTGTACGTTCACTGGTGGTTTTGTGGTTTTGATAGTTGATTAAATGGCACTGGGACCCTTTGGTTAGCATCACAATAACTGCAAATATCTGTGTTGGTGGGTTTGACCGTGTTCACCAACAGAAGAAGACCACCGAGGGACTACCGCTGACCAGATGTTTTCTGGGTGGTGGAGTCTTCTCAGTATAGCCCTGACCTTAAAAATGAACAGAACTTAATAGAAATTGAAATCTTGGCTTTGATTCACAGATTAAATCTTCCATAAAACATGTATATATATATATATATATATATATATATACTCACTGTCCATTATATCAGCTCCACTGACCATAAAGGAGCTATACTTACATCTGATTCTCTGTGTCCACTCACTGTCCACTCTATTAGACACTCCTACTACTTGCTGGTCCACCTTGTAGATGTAAAGTCAGAGACAGTAGCTCATCTGCTGCTGCACAGTTTGTGTTCCTCTAGTTCTTCATCACAGGACACTGCTGTCTGGATAGTTTTGGTTGGTGGACGATTCTCAGTCAGCAGTGACACTGAGAAGGTGTTTAAACACTCCAGCAGGAGCACTGCTGTGTCTGATCCACTCACACCAGCACAACACACACTAACACCACCACCACAGCGTCAGTGTCACTGCAGTGCTGAGAATGATCCACCTCCCTAATAGAACCTGCTCTGTGGGGGTCCTGTGGGGGTCCTGATCATTAAAGAACAGAGTAATAAAGTATACAGAGAATCAGATGAATCACAGTCTGTAAGTGGAGCTCCTGTATGGTCAGTGGAGCTGATACAGTGGACAGTGAGTGGAGATACAGGTAGGTGGGTTTAATGTTATGGTTGATTGGTGTACACATCACCTGCTGAGAGCAACATCAGCAGAAGAACTGCATGTCAGAAGGTTCATGGGTCTCTATGGCTGAATATCTGCACACGGGTTTAATGCAGAAGAGCTGAGCTGCAGACTCACTGAGCAGTGAACCTGGAGATGTGGAGTACACGTTTAGTAGGTCATGTATAATGTGGTATGAACCACCCAAGGTCAATGCCAAGCGAGGAGAAGCCTTACAGTTGATCCTGCGGTCGTGTGGCTCCGAGTTAACTGATGATGAGGGAAAGAGAACCAGAGCAAGTACAGGAGGAACCGGGCGAGGTTTAGGAACATCAAACACCATCCACTTGCTCTCAAACCAAAATAGAATCCACCACATGCACATATGGGCTATGGTTTACTTAGAAGTGCTGTAGCGCTTGAATCTGGGGGCCGGGCAGCGCGTGCAGATCAGCTGTAGGCAGGGTGTGGCTTCAGTCCTGCCTTTGATGTTTTTTCTAGCTCTGCATGAGCTCAATTTCTATTAACATGCCAGCACTTAGACATGCATCATCTACAGCATCTCAGTTTTTACCCTTATTACAACATGATTCTTATTTCCATTCTCATTTTAGATCCTCTGACAGGCTCTTGGTCTTAGAAGCTGGTTTAGTTTAGCTTCTCATCATCTAAATAACCTCAACACGTTCAGTGGTGTTGATGAGGTTCTAGACACTGGGGTGGACAGTCCATTGTTCTGAAAACAGCAGCAGCTTCTTTGTTTGATGTGTCTGTATCTCCTTCTTAAACAGCTATACATCTTTTCAGACCCCATAGTACTGAGGTGTCTTCTCACAGTGGAAGGATGGACAGAAACACCTGTGGATATTCTCAGATCTGAAGGTGGAACTTGATGTTCTCCTCTCTCTCAAAGCCTTGTTCCATCTGCCGTAACAAAAATACACAACCTTCCTTGTTTTGTTATAGCTGTAGCTCCTGATTACCAAACCACGTCTGGTGGGCTTCTGTAAGTGTGCAAGCTCTTTAGTAAGGTTTGGAACTCAGGAACAATCAGGACCTTCTTCTGATGCCTCATTCAGTCAACTGATCCAAACAAATCATAAACAACATTAATACCAGATCTAGTTTAGAAGCTCGCCCCAGTGATGGATTACAACACGCCCCACTGCTCGTTCTCAACATCCTGAATGCAGCGTTCCAACAGCACCTCCTCAGCCCAATGTGTGGATGTTGTTGGTGTCGTGGTAAAGCATGAGGCCCGACCTCAGCTCCAGGGAATGCAGGCATTCCTTCTCACAGTCAAGTATGGAATGGGAACCTACAGAACCCCTCCAGCGGGGAGCCTGAAATATTTTTCTAGATATTACCAGGTGTGGATGTAACAACACATCTGAAAAGCAAAAGCTCCTTACCTGAAAGCCATCAGAGTACTGAACACAATCATGTCCCCCAACATCTGCTTGGACCAATCTAGATCCTCTCCAGCACACACATAGATCCTCATGGACACAGTCCTGGACTAGTCTAGACCCTCTCCAACAAACATCTGGACTAATGTAGACCCTCTCCAATATACACTTGCACTGGTCTAGACCACCTCCAAAAAACATCTGGACTAATCTAGACCCTCTCCAATATACACCTGGACTAATCTACACCATCTTTAACATACACCTGGACTACTCTAGATCCTCTCCAACACAGACATTGACCAATCTAGACCACCTCCAACAAACATCGGGACTAATCTAAAACCTCTTCAACATACACCTTTAGCCCTCTCCAACATTTGCCTGGACTAATCTAGACCCTCTCCAACGTACACCTGGACTAGTCTAGACCACCTCCAACAAACATTTGGACTAATCTATACCCTCTCCAACATACACCTGGACTAGTCTAGACCCTCTCCAACAAACATCTGGGCTAATCTAGACCCTCTACAACAAACACCTGAGCTAGTCTAGACCACCTCCAACAAACATCTGGATTAATCTAGACCCTCTCCAACATTCATCTGAACTAATCTAGACCCTCTCCAACACACACCTGGACTAGTCTAGACCCTCTCCAACAAACATCTGAACTAATCTAGACCCTCTCCAACACACTACTGGACTAGTCTAGACTCCCTACAACAAACAACTGGACTAATCTAGACCCTCTCCAACATACACCTGGACTAGTCTAGACCCTTTCCAACACACACCTGGACTAATCTAGACCCTCTCCAACATACACCTGGCCTAATCTAGACCCTCTCCAATAAACACCTGGACTAGTCTAGACCCTCTTCAACATTCACCTGGCCTAATCTAGACCCTCTCCAATAAACACCTGGACTAATCTAGACCCTCTCCAACATACACCTGGCCTAATCTAGACCCTCTCCAATAAACACCTGGACTAGTCTAGACCCTCTTCAACATTCACCTGGACTAGTCTAGACCCTCTTCAACATTCACTTGGACTAGTCTAGACCCTCTTCAACATTCACCTGGACTAATCTAGAACCTCTCTAACATACACCTGGATTAATCTAGTACCTCTTCAACATTCACCTGCAACCCTCTCCAACACACACCTGGACCCCCTCCTTCACCCACCAGTGACACCATTGTCCTGTGGGCAGCGTCCTTTGACCACTGATGAAGCAAAGTGGACAGAGTCTAACAGAGTGGACAGTAAGTGGACACACCAGCACAACACAAACTAACACACCACCACCATGTCAGTGTCACTGCAGTGCTGAGAATGACCCACCACCCTAACCTTTGTGGTGGTCCTGTGGGGGTCCTGCCTATTGAAGAACAGAGTAACAGAGTGTACGGAGAATCAGATGACCTACAGTCCAGTGTGTGGCTTGGTCAGGTGTAAATAAGGTAAATGCAGCGCTAAATTAGCCTCACAGTCTGCACCCCTTTCATGAGAGATGAAGCGGGGGGCCGCTGTATAAGGCACAAGAGTCCAGCTTCCATTCTCGGAGAACATCTGCACCACACATTGCTGTGGAATCCGCTTTAGCTGATAGCATTCGCACATGAGCGCGTCGTTCGCCTGGTGGGGCAAATTAAACAAGATAACTTTAATGAACCACCCCCCCCCCCCCCCCCCCCCCCCCCCCCCCCGGTGAGGGGCTTCATCTGCTGTAATTACAAGCTGCATGATCGCACAGACAACTCTGATACATGTACGAACATTTAATACTACCACAACAGAGGAGAGAGAGAGGGGGGGGGGGATAGAGAAGGAGAGAGAGAGAAAGAGAGAGAGGTGGGGAAAGAGAGAGAGAGATAAAGAGAGAGAAGGAGAGAGAGGTGGGGAAAGAGAGAGGGAGAGAGAAGGGGGGAAAGAGAGAGGGAGAGAGAGAGGTGGGGAAAGAGAGAGAAGGGGGAGAGAGAGAGAGCGAGCGAGAGAAGGGGAAAAAGAGAGAGAGAAAGAGAGAGAAGAGGGGAAAGAGAGAGGGAGCGAGAGAGAAGGGGGAGAGAGAGAGAGAGAGCGAGCAAGAGAAGGGGAAAAAGAGAGAGAGAAAGAGAGAAGAGGGGAAAGAGAGAGAGAGATTTAGAAAGAGAGAGAGGTGGGGAAAGAGAGAGGCAGAGAGAGAGAAGAGGGAGAGAGAGAGAGAGAGAAGGAGAGAAGGGGGAAAGTGAGAGGGAGAGAGAGAGAAGGGGGAATAAGGGGGGAGATGGGGAAAAAGAAAGAGAGAGAGAGAAGCGAAGAGAGAAGGAGAGAGAGAGAGAGAGAGAGAGAGAGAGCAGATTGGTCTTTGTGGAGATCCGCAGTCGAGTCACATTATTACGACCACGTCCTACTGGACGGCAGCAGCGTGTGGGTGGCAGTGTTATGGTCTGGGGAGTGGTCTCATTCTCTGGACCCACTCATCCATACAGAAGACCCTTTCAACTGATTTGGGTCTGAATCCATCCTTGCAGATCCATCCTTCCAGCAAGACAATGCGACAAGTAACACGGCTAGAAATGTCCCACACTGGTTGGAAGAGCTGACCAAGACTTCCAAGTACTACCCTGGACCTCTGATTCCCCCTTGCACCCAATTGAGCTTCTGTGGAACCGCCTTTATGGTGGTGTTGGCTCTATGGATCCTCCTCCCTGCTTCCTCCAGCACCTGCTGGTGAGATGATCTGGGGAGCATCACTACGACTGCTGGTCCATCTAGTAGTGATATGAGGATCACTAGCAGCTGAGCCATATGTGCAGGACGTCAACATGTGTTTCCTCTCGTGGCAGAACTTCCAACTGGCATCGTTCAGCAGGATAATGTTCCACACACAGCAGATCCCAACACTGTCTCGTCCTGTCCCCTCACCAGATTTATCACCAGTCCAGCGTTTATAGGAGCTGCTGGGATGCCAGCTTCAGCACCTACGAGTGTTCAAGATCTACAGGACCAGCTGCAACATCTGTGGGTAAATGTGCTCAGCATGCTGTACAGAACCTGTATGTCTCCAACCGGATCTCATCTTGTAGAGTTTTCTAGAGTTTCCCCCAATAAACGTGTGTATATGTGTGTTTTTGCTTATGTAGGCCACTAATGGGGCCAATCTGGGCTGGCCCCACAGTCAAAACAAAAATAAGTGTAAATAACCGTGCCATTACTACAAATGTATCCTAACTGGGCCCCATGGCAGTGATCCAAATGGTGCCCACAACTGTAGCTTAACTGGGCCCCACAGTGGCAGCCTGACTGGGCCCCACAACTGTAACCCAAATGAGGTCCAAAGTATAAGCCAACTAGGGCCCAAAGTCATAACTTAACTGGGGCCTAAGGTTATAACCCCACAGGGGTCCAAATTATAGCCCAACAGTGGTCCAGAGTCATTACTTAACAATGGCCCAAAGTTATAACCCAATGGGGGCCAAAAGTTATTACCCAACTAGGACCCAAAGTTATAACCCAACTATGGGCCCATGTTAAAACCCAATTATGGTCTAAGGTTAGAACTCAACAGGGGTCTAAGGTTATAACCCAACTATGGGCCCATGTTAAAACCCAATTATGGCCCAAAGTTCTAACCCAACTGGAGTCTAAGTTTATAACCCAATTATGGCCCAAAGTTATAACCCAATGGGGGCCAAAAGTTATTACCCAATTAGGACCCAACGTTATAACTCAACTGCGGCCAAAAGTTAAAGCCCAATTGTGGCCCAAAGTTATAACCCAAACGGGGCCAAAAGTTATTACCCAACTGGGATTTAAAGTTATAACCCAACTGGGACCCAAAGTTAAAGCCCAAAGTTATAACCCATGCAGCCCAGATAAAACCCATATTGTCAGATTGTAAACATTAGGCACTGCAGATTCATAGTGGAATAAAATCACAGTCACAGTTATTACTGAAGGAGGTCTTCTCTCGTCTCCTTTTGGAGTTTTGTCCTCACAGCAGCATTAGCTTGCTTGTAGCATGCATGTTTGTAGTTTGTATCTCCTTAATGGCCTCATAAATCTGAGGATTCAGTGACACACTGAGGGTGAATGTACACCAAGATGTTTACATCTGGCAAGATGTTTAGAGCTTGAGACATTGTTTTGCTGCTCCTCATTTGTCCTAACAATAAACATTGCTTCCATCTAAAGTTCCTAATATGAAGTCATCTACAGAGTGATTAGAGATCTTTCACAGGAATTTCTTGTTGGCTTGAACAGTAATTTTATATAAACATATAAGCAAAACAATTTAACATACTCTGCACAATTGATTGTGTGCAAAGAAAAAATGGTTTCATATAAACGTTTAATGACTTTCCTCTGGAGCTCAGAAGAAAAGTTAACTGTGGACTGTAATTATTAAGACTAGATGTTCGGCGACCAACTCCAGACGTTCCTCAGTCTTGTTAACATTCATTGTTCGCATCTTCAGCTGGAACTACACTCTCAGAACATTGAATGTTGGTGATGATTTGCCTCCAGTGAGGCCTGAGGAGCTGGTTTAGAGCCGTCATGAAATGAGGGCTGGAGACCAGACGTTCTCCATGCATCTCCAGACCAAGCTAACGTTTGTTATTAGCAAACATCTCCAAATGAGACTGGAACTCTCCACAGATGCGCCAGCTAACTGTCTAAAAAAGGGGGTTGGATGGGTGAGGGTTAAGCTTACAAAGCCTTCAGCAGACATCTTGCTGACTTTGAAAGCTGTGGTGTCCAATTTCAACCCTACACGAGTGAACATCACATCCTAATGACTGAAGAACTGAACCAAACAGAGTTCAACGAACTTCTATACTGTTTAAAAATGAGACTGAAAAACAGAAATGCTTTAATCTGCACTGTACAGTAGTACTGTACTCATTTACACACACTGTAGATTCATACTGGATTCAAATCACTCCACAGTTATTACTGTCAGACTGTAAACACTACACACACTGCAGATTCATACTGGATTATAATCAGTCCACAGTTATTACTGTCAGACTGTAAACACTACACACACTGTATATTCATACTGGATTCAAATCACTCCACAGTTATTACTGTAAGACTGTAAACACTACACACACTGCAGATTCATACTGGATTAAAATCACTCCACAATCATTACTGTCAGACTGTAAACACTACACACACTGCAGATTCATACTGGATTATAATCACTCCACAGTTATTACTGTCAGACTGTAAACACTACACACACTGCAGATTCATACTGGATTAAAATCACTCCACAGTTATTACTGTCAGACTGTAAACACTACACACACTGCAGATTCATACTGGATTATAATCACTCCACAGTTATTACTGTCAGACTGTAAACACTACACACACTGCAGATTCATACTGGATTATATTCACTCCACAGTTATTACTGTCAGACTGTAAACACTACACACACTGCAGATTCATACTGGATTATAATCACTCCACAGTTATTACTGTCAGACTGTAAACACTACACACACTGTAGATTCATACTGGATTAAAATCACTCCACAGTTATTATTCTATATATTCAAATTCTAATAAAATATCCTAAACTTATTAAAAACATATATTTTTGATGAATTTTAGACTAAACGTGAGAACGTTTCGTCTATTTAGCTACAGGCGTGTAATAATCATTAATAATTATTAATAAAATGTATTAATTTTGGGGGCTTGCTAGTGAAATCCCAGCGCGCAGGTAAAGCAGGGCGTGTGTGCGCGGAGCTCCGGAGCTGATTTATGTTTTGCAGGCCGGTGCGGTGAGGCCAGCTATAGGCTTTTCCTTTCTGACACGTTTCTGTCACTAGCTGGACCTGCCTGCTCCTGGTCAGGCCTCGGACGGGATCGGGTGTCTACAGCTCCTTCACCTGGAGAGTCTCTGAGCCGGCCGGGCTGAAAGGGAGCATTGTCTCCGTATGTAAGGAATGCCCATGTTGTAGGCAAAGAAAAGACTTCATTTGCACAGGAATTTGGAGGCTCCCTGACAACATTTGGGGGAAGAGCTCCAAGTCAGGGTCCTGTACAAACGAACGGTGGGTCCACAAGCGATTGTTCCCAGAGGACAACCTGAAAAGAGTCCTCAGTAACTGTGTGGCCTGTAGAATGGAATGGAATGATTATGTTCATATATATATATATATATATATAGTTAATTACTTTGACTTGATACATTTTTTCCAAGCTATTTTGGAGCACTTCTATTGGTCCGTTCATCTACATTCTCAAGTTTCATTCTATATATTCAGACTTTCATTCTATAGTCAAGTTTCATTCCATATATTCAGACTTTCATTCTATATTTTTAAGTTTCATTCTATATATTCAGACTTTCATTCTATATTCTCAAGTTTCATTCTACATATACAGACTTTCATTCTATATTCTCAAGTTTCATTCTATATATTCAGGCTTTCATTCTATATTCTCAAGTTTTATTCTATATATTCAGACTTTCATTCTATATTTTCAAGTTTAATTCTATATATTCAGACTTTCATTCTATATATTCAGACTTTCATTCTATATATTCAGACTTTCATTCTATATTCTCAAGTTTCATTCTATATATTCAGACTTTCATTCTATATTCTCAAGTTTCATTCCACATATACAGACTTTCATTCTATATTCTCAAGTTTCATTCTATATATTCAGACTTTCATTCTATATTCTCAAGTTTTATTCTATATATTCAGACTTTCATTCTGTATTCTCAAGTTTTATTCTATATATTCAGACTTTCATTCTATATTTTCAAGTTTCTTTCCACATATACAGACTTTCATTCTATATTTTCAAGTTTCATTCTATATATTCAGACTTTTATTCTATATTTTCAAGTTTCATTTTATGTATTCAGACTTTCATTCTATATTCTCAAGTTTCATTGTATATATTCAGACTTTCATTCTATATTCTCAAGTTTCATTCTATATATTCAGACTTTCATTCTATATTCTCAAGTTTCATTCTATATATTCAGACTTTCATTCTATATTCTCAAGTTTCATTCCATATATTCAGACTTTCATTCTATATACACAAGTTTCATTCTATATATTCAGACTTTCATTATATATTCTCAAGTTTTATTCTATATATTCAGACTTTCATTCTATATTTTCAAGTTTCTTTCCACATATACAGACTTTCATTCTATATTTTCAAGTTTCATTCTATATATTCAGACTTTTATTCTATATTTTCAAGTTTCATTTTATGTATTCAGACTTTCATTCTATATTCTCAAGTTTCATTCTATATATTCAGACTTTCATTCTATATTCTCAAGTTTCATTCTATATATTCAGACTTTCATTCTATATTCTCAAGTTTCATTCCATATATTCAGACTTTCATTCTATATACACAAGTTTCATTCTATATATTCAGACTTTCATTATATATTCTCAAGTTTTATTCTATATATTCAGGCTTTCATTCTATATACTTAAGTTTCTTTCTATATATTCAGACTTTCATTCTATATTCTCAAGTTTCATTCTATATATTCAGACTTTCATTCTATATACACAAGTTTCATTCTATATATTCAGACTTTCATTATATATTCTCAAGTTTTATTCTATATATTCAGACTTTCATTCTATATTTTCAAGTTTCTTTCCACATATACAGACTTTCATTCTATATTTTCAAGTTTCATTCTATATATTCAGACTTTTATTCTATATTTTCAAGTTTCATTTTATGTATTCAGACTTTCATTCTATATTCTCAAGTTTCATTCTATATATTCAGACTTTCATTCTATATTCTCAAGTTTCATTCTATATATTCAGACTTTCATTCTATATTCTCAAGTTTCATTCCATATATTCAGACTTTCATTCTATATACACAAGTTTCATTCTATATATTCAGACTTTCATTATATATTCTCAAGTTTTATTCTATATATTCAGGCTTTCATTCTATATACTTAAGTTTCTTTCTATGTATTCAGACTTTCATTCTATATTCTCAAGTTTCATTCTATATATTCAGACTTTCATTCTATATTCTCAAGTTTCATTCTATATATTCAGACTTTCATTCTATATTCTCAAGTTTCATTCCATATATTCAGACTTTCATTCTATATACACAAGTTTCATTCTATATATTCAGACTTTCATTATATATTCTCAAGTTTTATTCTATATATTCAGGCTTTCATTCTATATTCTCAAGTTTCATTCTATATATTCAGACTTTCATTCTGTATTCTCAAGTTTCATTCTATATATTCAGACTTTTCAGTCATTTTATATATAATTATTCCCCAAACTGCTGGCCATAATGGACCAATAGAAATGCTCTTCACATTAACTTACATTGAAAGTTAATAATATTTTGGTCTCTACTGTAAAGCTACTATTTGGAGCTACACATATGTACAGATATGGTATGAGTGATTAAGGACAGGGACTGAAGATCAGGGACGTTTTCTTCACGCTCACCATGTAAGAACAAAATACATACCAAGTGCTTCACCCACTCCTAATTCTAGACCCAACTGTCACCAAATTTCAGATTTAGGAACCCAAACCGCCTCCAGTGATTCAGTCTGCCGGCCACACCTCGCGCCAGAGACTTCCCGAGGGATAATTTAGCAAATGAAGTAAACCTGCCACTCCTTTAGACACAATTCCCGACAAATTATCGCCTATTGGTGAGGTCTGGCCGCATCATTAGAGACCTTACCTACTGCATTCTTCTCCCCCACTGCGCTCAGGCCCCCCGGCCTGCCAGTCAGAGCGCGTTCAGCAGACCTACACACGGAAAACCTGAGGGAGAAGCTGTTTGATGCACTGACTGGCATTCATAACCTCCAGCTGCTCCTAGATCAGCACACAGAGAACGGAGTTCCTCTGTACGAGTCAGGAAACAGAGGGGCAGTATGACTGGCAAGAAGACGGGCACAGGCCAAAATCTGGTTTGGTCTGAAGCCACACGTCTAGTACATCTGCACGTAGCTGCAGCAGACACCCAGCAGGAGAGGGAGAGAACCTGGAGTGTACAAAGTCCTTCAGCCCTGAAGCTCACATCAAGCTATATATATATATATATATATATATATATATATATATATATATATATATATATAGTATTTACATACAGAATAGGAATAAATTCACAGTGGACATTATGTTAGAAGGTTTTAGTTAGTTAAATAAATTATATAAATATGTACATATATACATACTGCTGTAAGAACAAAACCTTCCAAAATAAAAACCTTACTTTACTCATTTAAATTTAAATTTGAGCCCTTTATTTCAGTCCATCATATCATATATATTTATGTTCATCATGTAATTTATACAGAAAACAACAGACAAGTATATATATATATATATGTGTGTGTGTGTCTGTGTGTGTGTGTGTGTGTGTGTGTTATATGTTATAAACACTACAAGGATAATATATCTATATATACTATATTTATTTTCTAAGCAACACTGACATCTGGTGGTTAAAATCGGCAACTACATAGCCTGTTACTGACTGACATTCCGTTTAAACCAATCTCTGGTAAACTGGCATGTAGACAACCAATCAGCTGTCGGGATTTTGAAGCCCCAGCGCGGAAACCGCCGGTTTCTAACCAATCACCTCTTAGAATGTTAGTGACGTCACCAACGGAAACGCCTCCTGTTCAACCAATCAGATATCAGAAGTCTAGCAAAGGCAGCCTACAGCGTGTAGTGTTTAGGGTGTAGGGCGCAGACGTCCGGGTTCCTGTTACTGTCACTCCGTAAGTTTCTCCGCAGTAAACCGTCTCACACCCGGATTTACTTTATTTACGTCTAACGCACGAACATATACAGTCGTTTTAATGTTGTTTTGGCGCATGAGTGTTTAAAAAGTATGGAAAATAGTGAGCAGCGTCGAGTGCGTAGTGTCTAGGGAGCAGTGAGTGAGAAGGTTTGTGCGGATCGAGCCCCGGGAGCCCTGCTGTGGAGGTTTGAGGCGCTGTTACTGAATAAATGTCACGTTTTTTGTGTTTTTAGCGGTTTGTGCTCTTAGCTACTCTTAGTTTCACTCGTTTCTGTGCTATACTAGCGGACTAAGCTGCTAAATAACAGCCAGTGTTGGCGTTTACATCTGTTTGGAGCTTGTAGTGTTAGCATTGCGGCTAACGTTAGCTAAGTTAGCCTGTATTATAACGTGCTAAGTGGCTAAAAGCTAAACCAAGCTAACTGAATTAATGTGTATTTAATTATGTGTCAACTACAGCAGCTCATGTGAGCAAAGTTAGCGTCTTGTTGTAATTTTCCTGCTGTGTGTTGTGTTCTGCTCTGCTTTCTCCTCTATCTGCTTGCCTGTGTGTTTATATATGATGTGTATATATAACCATATGGAGATCCAGTATATAGTAAAGGGGAAATCCACCAAATTTTCCAAAATCTCTGCACAGTTTAATGGTTAGGATGTAAACACTAGTCATTTCAAGTGGTTTGGTGTGAAGCTCCGAGCCCTAGATACAGTCAGAACTGTTGACAGTGGTGGTGAATGGAACCAGACGTCCACCTCTAAAAGGTCCCTCACAGAAAGTTCTTACAGTAGATCAAGGGAGTGGATTTGCTCTTGACATTGGTGGGGAACTATGAATCCCCCCCTATTGTCTGTTTTTGTTGTTTTCACTTTGCTCCATGATAAAAGGAAAAAGGACTGATAGACTACATATGTGATTCTGTGTGTTTGTAAATAGGGCTGTGTCATATCGTATCGTATACAATAATATCACCAACATTTTTGAATATGGTGAACGATATTATACCCTGAAATATTGTATCATATCACCCATCACTAATTATCACACCAGGTACTACTTTTACTGTTTTTAGAAAAAGAAAAATTCACACTTTTCTCATTTCCCATCATATATCTACTAGAGACGGATTTTATCTCCAGTATCATTCACTTTACTTCAGTCCTGGATATATGGAGATATTTGTAGTGCATTATTTAGTGTCGTGACATTCTGGATCATTGACTTCTGTTACAATCTGATGATAAATTCTTGTATTTTTTTATATCTCAGTGTGACAATCATATGGTATGCGATAATAACATTTAATTTTAATTTTGTTGCAATAGTGTATTCTTGATTTTTTTTATTTTTTAGGGCCATATCGCCCACCCCTATTTGTGAACTATTCTGAATGACATTCATAATTTAATATATGAATTATACAACGCTGCATTAATGTTAAACTAATGACTGACAAGGAAGTAGTGTAGACTTCAGAGAACAATTCAATCTTTCTTAATGTCTCAATTAAACTACAAGACAGACTCATTTACACAGTTTCAAACCAGTGAGTTTACATCTAAAGACTTCTCAACGTTACTTCAGCCACTTGCAGCTGACAACTCCTATACATTGGCATTGCCTGAGCCGTTGGGTTCGTCCAAAAAAAACGAAATAAGTAACATAATCACAGAATAAACAGTATTTCTCTCAATAAAATTATAGAACATCTTAGGGCAGATAATGTCGCCCCTTTCAAATAGAAAAAATAAAAATGACCCAATGAACACGTCTGTACCATCAGAATGAAGAGTTATTGTGTAATAGAGCGTTTTAACTGAAGCGCCAAAAGTTGTGAATACACCGTCTGATGTTGTGATGCCACTTTTGAGAAGGTCTTAAAACCCATTCACAGCTGCGGGGGTTAAAATAGTCTCCGAAACCAACACCATCATCATCAATATTCCATAAACACTCACAGGCAGGTTCACTGGGCGGTGAGAACCATCTCACACCAAACCCACTTTGAATGACTTGTGGAGTAATACAGAAATTTTGGAAAATTGGTGGAATTCCCCTTCAGGGAGTTTGCAGTTGGAGAATAAAAGTAAAGCTGTCAGGAATCTTAAGCTTTAACTTGTGTGGACATATGACCCCAGAGTAAAAGCTTTAAAACCTGTATACTGGTTTCAGCGTGTTAACAGTGATCCAGCCGTCATGGCGACGCTGATGAAACTCAGTCAGATGTAGAATGGGTGTAGGGTGTAAGAAAATATTGAAATATCGAAGTATCGGGATATTATGTTTGGTGATACTGTATCGATTCTCAAAAACAAAGTATTAAAAAGACAGTGGAGCATTGTGTGTTGTGTTTAAACCTCTGACCACTAGATGTCAGTGTTGTAATCCATTTTCAGCTCCACTCCAACATTAACAAGCAGCACAAGGGTGCAGTGCTGTTGTAAACATTGGTAAACCTGTTCATACAGTGGTGTGTTTTAATAGTAGGATTTTAAAAAATCACAGTATATCATGATATATTGAATCGTGACGGCTGAATCACGATATGTATTGTATCGCCAGGTTCTTGCCGATTCACAGTCCTAGTCAGACGTGTTTGTGTTCTTTCCAGGGCGATGGCGGAGCGACACGAAGACGTGGTGAACACTAAAAGGAGCAGAACTCTGATTGTGAGGCATCTGCCTGCAGAGCTGAGCCGGGAGGAGAAGGAGGACCTGCTGAAGTATTTCGGAGCGTCTTCTGTCCGGGCGCTGTCGGATAAAGGCCCTTTAGTGAGTCTGTACGGTAGACGTTTGTGACTGAAGTGTATTTATTTTATAATCTAGGAATGATTGTGCTGGTTAATGTAGTAGTTAGAGTTTTTAAACAGGGTCTGAACAATAACAATATAAAACTATACACCGATCAGCCATAACATTAAACCACCTCCTTCTATCTCCACTCACTGTCCACTGTATCAGCTCCACTGACCATACAGGACCTCCACTCACTGTCCACTGTATCAGCTCCACTGACCATACAGGACCTCCACTCACTGTCCACTGTATCAGCTCCACTGACCATACAGGACCTACACTCACTGTCCACTGTATCAGCTCCACTGACCATACAGGACCTCCACTCACTGTCCACTGTATCAGCTCCACTGACCATACAGGACCTCCACTCACTGTCCACTGTATCAGCTCCACTGACCATACAGGACCTCCACTCACTGTCCACTGTATCAGCTCCACTGACCATACAGGACCTCCACTCACTGTCCACTGTATCAGCTCCACTGACCATACAGGACCTCCACTCACTGTCCACTGTATCAGCTCCACTGACCATACAGGACCTCCACTCACTGTCCACTGTATCAGCTCCACTGACCATACAGGACCTTCACTCACTGTCCACTGTATCAGCTCCACTGACCATACAGGACCTCCACTCACTGTCCACTGTATCAGCTCCACTGACCATACAGGACCTCCACTCACTGTCCACTGTATCAGCTCCACTGACCATACAGGACCTACACTCACTGTCCACTGTATCAGCTCCACTGACCATACAGGACCTCCACTCACTGTCCACTGTATCAGCTCCACTGACCATACAGAACCTCCACTCACTGTCCACTGTATCAGCTCCACTGATCATACAGGACCTCCACTGACCATACAGGACCTACACTCACTGTCCACTGTATCAGCTCCACTGACCATATAGGACCTCCACTCACTGTCCACTGACCATACAGGACCTCCACTCACTGTCCACTGTATCAGCTCCACTGACCATACAGGACCTCCACTCACTGTCCACTGTATCAGCTCCACTGACCATACAGGACCTACACTCACTGTCCACTGTATCAGCTCCACTGACCATACAGGACCTCCACTCACTGTCCACTGTATCAGCTCCACTGACCATACAGGACCTCCACTCACTGTCCACTGTATCAGCTCCACTGACCATACAGGACCTACACTTACAGACTGTAGTTCATCTGATTCTCTGTATACTTTATTACTCTGTTCTTTAATGATCAGGACCCCCACAGGACCACCACAGACCAGATACTATTAGTGAGGTGGCTCATTCTCAGTGCTGCAGCTGGTCCTGGTGTTTAAACACATCCTCAGTGTCACTGCTGGACTGAGAATCGTCCAACAACCAAAACTATCCAGACAGCAGTGTCCTGTGGGCGGCGTCCTGTGTCCACTGATGAAGGACTAGAGGAACACAAACTGTGCAGCAGCAGATGAGCTACTGTCTCTGACTTTACATCTACAAGGTGGACCAGCTAGTAGTAGGAGTGTCTAATAGAGTGGACAGTGAGTGGACACAGTGTTTAAACACTCCAGCAGCAGCACTGCTGTGTCTGATCCACTCACGCCAGCACAACACACACTAACACACCTCCACCACGTCAGCGTCGCTGCAGTGCTGAGAATGACCCACCTCCCTAATAGTACCTGCTCTGTGGTGGTCCTCTTCCTGGATGAAACATTAGCTGGAAACACAGAAATTAGGCTCCTGATTTGTTTAACGCCGTCGCTCGGCTCTCGGGATTGACTAAATTGGAAATCGGTCGATACTGATACATAGCCGATTGATCCTTCTAGTTTTAATCAGATCTGCTGTTCTTACTGGTGAACATACACTTACTGATCAGAGAAACACTTTAAACTTTCAGCTCAGGTGGATGCGCACTTCTGTCTTATTACCGCAACACAAGCCAGGGAGCCTCTCCCTTCATCCTCATACAGCATTGTTTTCTTTAGCTTCACATCCTCAGAGCTTAAGAGTGTTTTCACACCTGTAGTCTGTTTCTCTGGTCCGGATCAGTTAATGAGTTTGTTTATTGGAGAGTTTCCTCCTCGGTTAAGTTTGTTTTCACAGACAAAAAAAACCTAAACGCACCAAAATGCTCCTCAACAAACCACGTGAGCACGTCGTCTCCTCTGATTGGTCAGAGCTATCTGGTATCCGAGTAAGAAAGTAAACACAGGAAGAAGATCCGGTTTTCTAAACTACTGCACATTTCTTGTAGAGCGTATCACGGAGCAGCAGCAGAGACAGCATCTGTTCATATCTGTAATAATAATCTGATAATATACCAAACTACAGTCCACCTGCAGACCACCCAGCTCACTCCAAACATCAAGTAGACAACGTCCCTCACTGCTAGTCCCAGAGAGACCTCGCTTCATTGTCCTCGCCCTGTTAGCTGCTCCAGTTCTCCAGTTCTCTGTTTACACCATCTGCCGCATCCCATAATGCAAAGCACACCTGGCTGCAGGAGATGTTTAGATCAAACTTGTGGAGAACACCTAATAACTGGACTCTCTGGTGACGGTGGCAGAGAAGAAGACAATGGACAAACTTCTGGACATTATGGACGATGCCAGTCATCCTCTGCACACCGTCATCAGCAGCCAGAGGAGTCTGTTCAGTGACGACTGCTTCTACCCAAGTGCAGAACCAACAGACTCAAAAACTCCTTTGTCCTTCATGCCATCAGACTGTACAGCTCCTCTCTGCAGGGGAGGAGGGGTCACAGGAGGACAGAGGATGGGAAGGAGCAGTAAACTGATAATAACACAACCGGACTAAGTGCAATAACACTAGTTAACATTAAACAAGTGCAATAATAGTGTGCAATACCTCCGCAGTTAGATTTTTCTTTTTCTTTTCTTTATTTTGTACATTGGATTTCTTAGTTTATATTCCTTTCAAATGTTTCTTGTGTGTTTACTGTGATGATGCTACTGGAATCTTAATTTCCCTGAGGGAACCCTCCCAAAGGGATCAATAAAGATCCATCCATCCATCCATCCATCCATCCATCCATCCATCCATCCATCCATCCATCCATCCATCCATCCATCCATCCATCCATCCATCCATCCATCCATCCATCCATCCATCCATCCATCCATCCATCCATCCATCCATCCATCCATCCATCCATCCATCCATCCATCCATCCATCCATCCATCCATCCATCCCTTGGATCACTTGGGTCGGATCACGTTCACAACACAAACGAACCGCTCCGGAGTTTGTTTGGAACCGGAACGTGACCACCTCCTTTCGAGGGTCTCTGTGTGGTTGTTTTGGTCTGAACCCGAATGTCATTACTGTTTTCACACCTGCCAAAACGAACCAGAGTCCATTTTAACCGGACTCACTAGTGCTGGAGTGAAAACGCCCTAAGAGAGGGTCTTAGGTTAGGTTTGTAATGGAAAGTAGTTGGAAAGTGTGGAATGTTGGAGATGACTGACACATTACAGTAATGACAAACAAGCATGCTTTTAACTCCACTCTGTTGATCTGCTGAATGATCTACACACTGTTCATCTGTGTGACTCAGATATTTAGGACTCAGATATCAGACTCAGATATCAGACTCAGATTTGATGTGGTTTTGAGAAAATGACTTGACTCGTTTCTCTTGTTTATCCTTAGAAACATGCCGCTTTCGCCAGTTTCTCCAGCGAGACGTCGGCCTCTCGGGTAAAGAACCTCCTGGTGTTCCTCCTCTGGATCTTCTCTGGATCTCCTCCCGCAGTTCACGTGATCTCTCCTCGTTTCTCCTCCTGCAGGCGCTCAAGAGGCTTCATCAGCTGAGAGTTCTGGGTCACACGCTGGTGGTGGAGTTCGCGAAGGATCAGGATAACGTCGCTGCGCTGAGCGGCCCCCCCGTTCCTGACAGGTGGGCCGAGTCCGATCGATACCGGCTGCTTCTTTAAAGCTGCGGGCCAGAAACTCAGGCCGGTCTGAACTTCTTTGGGATATTGATCTCAGCAGAAATATTCTCCAGCTTGACACGCGCTTCCTTTTTCATGAAAGAGACGCGTCTCTCTCTTTTCTCACTCTTTCAATTTCCAGTCTCAGGTGTGCCGATCAGCGAGAGGAGAAGGAGAAGAAGGAAAGTCAGCCGCCGAGCGTGCCTCTTATCGATACCGGCGTCGCTCCCAGTCTCGGGTGAGTCAGAACTCTCTTCACGTCTGCAGACCAACTGGAACTGTAGGTACTTCAGCATTCGCTCAGAAGCTGACCTTAAAATGAAGTTTTAATAAGTAGATATCACTAGAAATTAACCCTTTAACACCAGCTAAATCAGATTTATAGTTGCGCAACTATATTGTTATTAATTTTTGACAGATCTTCACAGTGTAACTCCACCCACAGTTTTGGAAATATCAACTCTGTTCCAGCTAGGGCTGTGTATTGGCCAGAACCTGGCAACACAATGCGTATCGCGATACAGCGGTCACGATTCAATATATCACGAGATATTGCGATACTGCAAGCTAAGTGGTATATGATTTTTTTAAATTGATTTTTAAAAAATCCTACTATTAAAACACACCACTGTATGAACAGCTTTGCCAATGCTAACAATAGCACTGCACCCTTGTGCTGCTTGTTTATGTTGGAGTGGAGCTGAAAATGAATTACAACACTACCATCTAGTGGTCAGAGGTTTAAACACAACACACAATGATTCACAGTCTGCCAGAATTCTGTGTATTGATACTATGTTTTTAACAATCGATACAGTATTAAAAAACATAATATCCCGATATTCCCAATATTTTCCTACACCCCTAGTTCCAGCTCCAGGTTGTCTGGTCTAATCGTGTGATTCAGGCATTTAGTTCGGATGCATTTCTCCCCTAGAGAATAAATAGGATGGAAAAGTACACGCCAATCTACTGACTCAGGGCGGACCCCCGACCACGACTGCAGTGTTGGTTCAACCTGCACTCGTCTGTTTGTTGTTTTTTTCATCCCTCTTTTTCCCCATAGAGTCCCATTCATTTTCAGCCACACAAAAATCTCATGGTTTCATTTAACCTACAGCCTCCAAACTGTCTGTACTCTCTCAGAGCAGATCCCCAAAAATCCACAGACACACTGACCTGCACTCCTCTATTGGTTGTTCATGCGAAACCATCAATTTCTAGTTTTCCAGGCTTGTACTTCAGTTGTTGCATGTTCTGGACAATTAGATTATTAATCGTAGTTATTAATTATTATCTTCCTTAAGTTGTTCAGCTAATAGTTGAATACGTTCCTCAGCCTGCTACGCCACAGTATATCAACACTCACTCCCAGAGTGATCTGGGGACCCCTGTAGCAGAGTTTCAGGTTTTAGTACACCTGCGGTCCGTGCAGCTGCCACAGCTGAGAGAGAGAGAGAGAGGTGTAGAGAGAGAGAGAGAGAGGTAGAGAGAGAGAGAGGTGTAGAGAGAGAGTGAGAGAGAGGTAGAGAGAGAGAGGTGTAGAGAGAGAGAGAGGTAGAGAGAGAGAGGTGTAGAGAGAGAGGTGTAGAGAGAGAGAGAGAGAGGTAGAGAGAGAGAGGTGTAGAGAGAGAGAGAGAGGTAGAGAGAGAGAGAGAGAGAGTGAGAGAGAGGTAGAGAGAGAGAGAGTGAGAGAGAGGTAGAGAGAGAGAGTGAGAGAGAGGTAGAGAGAGAGAGGTAGAGAGGGAGAGGTGTAGAGAGAGAGAGAGGTGTAGAGAGAGAGAGAGAGGTGTAGAGAGAGAGAGAGAGGTGTAGAGAGAGAGAGAGGTGTAGAGAGAGAGAGAGAGAGAGAGTGAGAGAGAGGTAGAGAGAGAGAGGTAGAGAGAGAGGTAGAGAGGGAGGGGGAGAGAGAGAGAGAGGGAGAGAGAGGTAGAGAGAGAGAGTGAGAGAGAGGTAGAGAGAGAGAGAGGTGTAGAGAGGTAGAGAGAGAGAGGTGTAGAGAGAGAGAGAGGTGTAGAGAGAGAGAGAGAGAGAGGTAGAGAGAGAGGTAGAGAGAGAGAGAGAGAGAGAGGTAGAGAGGGAGGGGGAGAGAGAGAGAGAGGGAGAGAGAGGTAGAGAGGTAGAGAGAGAGAGTGAGAGAGAGGTAGAGAGAGAGAGGTAGAGAGGGAGGGAGAGAGAGAGAGAGGGAGAGAGAGGTAGAGAGAGAGGTAGAGAGAGAGAGGTAGAGAGAGAGGTAGAGAGGTAGAGAGAGAGAGAGAGAGAGAGGTAGAGAGAGAGAGTGAGAGAGAGGTAGAGAGAGAGAGAGAGAGAGAGGTAGAGAGGGAGGGGGAGAGAGAGGTAGAGAGAGAGAGTGAGAGAGAGGTAGAGAGAGGTAGAGAGAGAGGTAGAGAGGGAGGGAGAGAGAGAGAGGGAGAGAGAGAGAGAGAGTGAGAGAGAGTGAGAGAGAGAGAGGGGAAGAGAGAGAGAGGTAGAGAGGGAGGGGGAGAGAGAGGTTGAGAGAGAGGTAGAGAGAGGTAGAGAGAGAGGTAGAGAGGGAGGGAGAGAGAGAGAGAGTGAGAGAGAGTGAGAGAGAGAGAGAGAGAGAGAGGGGAAGAGAGAGAGAGGTAGAGAGGGAGGGGGAGAGAGAGGTAGAGAGAGAGAGTGAGAGAGAGGTAGAGAGAGGTAGAGAGAGAGGTAGAGAGGGAGGGAGAGAGAGAGAGAGTGAGAGGTGTAGAGAGGGGAAGAGAGAGCTTGTACAGGTGAGCAGCTGACTGTCAGCAGCCTCGTGTCCAATTACGAGCGAGTGTTTTGCGCTGGCTGCTCGGCGCTGACAGCCCTTCTGCTCCTGCCATTTGGTGGCAGCAGGTGGCATTTGATAAAGAGGCTCCGGGCTAAGATACAATTTCAGCAGGAGTAGTAGAGTCACCTCGCCTTCAATCATGCTGCGCTCTGACACCTTTATTTATTTATTTATTTATTTATTGTTTTGCACGGCCCTGTCGTTGCTCGGAGCGCACCGAAGCATGAACGCGTCTGAATCTGAGCTGTTGTCGCGGATAAAGCCTTCAGTTACTCACATTACCCGGAATGATCAGCCTGTCACACCAACTCAGACCTCAGAGGAGAGTCCGCTCGTCCTCTCTGTGGGAGCGAAAGACTTTCTCATCACGGAGAATGTGTGACACCGAACATCAAGACTTCAGAATAAAAAGTTTCTTTCATTATATGGGAGGAGAAGTTTGGACAGACATTCCATTTTTCCCAGTTCTCCCAGTAACACTACCTTCACCTACCTGTGTACAGGTAAACTGTAACACTACCTTCACCTACCTGTGTACAGATAAACTGTAACACTACCTTCACCTACCTGTGTACAGGTAAACTGTAACACTACCTTCACCTACCTGTGTACAGGTAAACTGTAACACTATCTTCACCTACCTGTGTACAGGTAAACTGTAACACTACCTTCACCTACCTGTGTACAGGTAAACTGTAACACTACCTTCACCTACCTGTGCACAGGTAAACTGTAACACTACCTTCAGCTACCTGTGTACATGTGTGGAGGTGTTAGGGAGTATTGGAGGCGTTGGAGAGTTGTGGAGGCGTAAGGAAGTATTGGAGGCGTTAGGGAGTATTGGAGGCGTTGGAGAGTTGTGGAGGCGTTAGGGAGTATTGGAGGCGTTAGGGAGTAGTGGAGGTGTTAGGTAGTAGTGGAGGTGTTGGGGAGTATTGGAGGTGTTGGGGAGTTGTGGAGGCGTCAGGGAGTAGTGGAGGTGTTAGGGAGTATTGGAGGCGTTGGGGAGTATTGGAGGCGTTGGGGAGTATTGGAGGTGTTAGGGACTGTTTGGAGGTGTTGGGGAGTATTGGAGGCGTTAGGGAGTATTGGAGGTGTTAGATAGTAGTGGAGGCGTTAGGGAGCATTGGAGGTGTTGGAGTATTGGAGGTGTTGGGGAGTATTGGAGGTGTTGGGGAGTTGTGTAGGTGTTAGGGAGTATTGGAGGTGTTAGATAGTAGTGGAGGTGTTGGGGAGTATTGGAGGTGTTGGGGAGTATTGGAGGTGTTAGATAGTAGTGGAGGTGTTGGGGAGTATTGGAGGTGTTGGGGAGTATTGGAGGTGTTGGGGAGTATTGGAGGCGTTAGGGAGTATTGGAGGTGTTAGATAGTTGTGGAGGCATTGGGGAGTATTGGAGGTGTTGGGGAGTATTGGAGGTGTTGGGGAGTATTGGAGGCGTTGGGGAGTATTGGAGGTGTTGGGGAGTATTGGAGGTGTTGGGGAGTATTGGAGGCGTTGGGGAGTAGTGGAGGTGTTGGGGAGTAGTGGAGGTGTTGGGGAGTTGTGGAGGTGTTGGGGAGTATTGGAGGTGTTGGGAAGTATTGGAGGTGTTGGGGAGTTGTGGAGGCGTTAGGGAGTATTCGAGGCGTTGGGGAGTTGTGGAGGTGTTGGGGAGTTGTGGAGGTGTTGGGGAGTTGTGGAGGTGTTGGGGAGTATTGGAGGTGTTGGGGAGTTGTGGAGGTGTTGGGGAGTTGTGGAGGTGTTGGGGAGTATTGGAGGTGTTGGGGAGTATTGGAGGCGTTGGGGAGTTGTGGAGGTGTTGGGGAGTATTGGAGGTGTTGGGGAGTAGTGGAGGCGTCAGGGAGTAGTGGAGGTGTTAGGGAGTATTGGAGGCGTTGGGGAGTATTGGAGGTGTTAGGTAGTAGTGGAGGTGTTGGGGAGTATTGGAGGTGTTGGGGAGTTGTGGAGGCGTCAGGGAGTAGTGGAGGTGTTAGGGAGTATTGGAGGCGTTGGGGAGTATTGGAGGTGTTAGGGACTGTTTGGAGGTGTTGGGGAGTATTGGAGGTGTTGGGGAGTTGTGGAGGCGTTAGGGAGTGTTCGAGGCGTTAGGGAGTATTGGAGGCGTTGGAGAGTTGTGGAGGCGTTGGGGAGTTGTGGAGGTGTTGGGGAGTTGTGGAGGTGTTGGGGAGTTGTGGAGGTGTTGGGGAGTTGTGGAGGTGTTGGGGAGTATTGGAGGTGTTGGGGAGTTGTGGAGGTGTTGGGGAGTATTGGAGGTGTTGGGGAGTATTGGAGGCGTTGGGGAGTTGTGGAGGTGTTGGGGAGTATTGAAGGTGTTGGGGAGTTGTGGAGGTGTTGGGGAGTATTGGAGGTGTTGGGGAGTATTGGAGGTGTTGGGGAGTATTGGAGGCGTTGGGGAGTAGTGGAGGTGTTGGGGAGTAGTGGAGGTGTTGGGGAGTAGTGGAGGTGTTGGGGAGTTGTGGAGGTGTTGGGGAGTTGTGGAGGCGTTGGGGAGTATTGGAGGCGTTGGGGAGTATTGGAGGTGTTCGGGAGTATTGGAGGTGTTGGGGAGTATTGGAGGTGTTGGGGAGTATTGGAGGTGTTGGGGAGTATTGGAGGCGTTGGGGAGTAGTGGAGGTGTTGGGGAGTAGTGGAGGTGTTGGGGAGTAGTGGAGGTGTTGGGGAGTTGTGGAGGTGTTGGGGAGTATTGGAGGTGTTGGGGAGTATTGGAGGCGTTGGGGAGTATTGGAGGCGTTGGGGAGTATTGGAGGCGTTGGGGAGTTGTGGAGGTGTTGGGGAGTTGTGGAGGTGTTGGGGAGTATTGGAGGTGTTGGGGAGTATTGGAGGTGTTGGGGAGTTGTGGAGGTGTTGGGGAGTATTGGAGGTGTTGGGAAGTATTGGAGGTGTTGGGGAGTTGTGGAGGCGTTAGGGAGTATTCGAGGCGTTAGGGAGTATTGGAGGCGTTGGGGAGTTGTGGAGGCGTTGGGGAGTATTGGAGGCGTTGGGGAGTTGTGGAGGTGTTGGGGAGTATTGGAGGCGTTGGGGAGTTGTGGAGGCGTTGGGGAGTATTGGAGGTGTTGGGGAGTTGTGGAGGTGTTGGGGAGTATTGGAGGTGTTGGGGAGTTGTGGAGGTGTTGGGGAGTTGTGGAGGTGTTGGGGAGTTGTGGAGGTGTTGGGGAGTTGTGGAGGTGATACAGTGGACAGTGAGTGGAGGTCCTGTATGGTCAGTGGAGCTGATACAGTGGACAGTGAGTGGAGGTCCTGTATGGTCAGTGGAGCTGATACAGTGGACAGTGAGTGGAGGTCCTGTATGGTCAGTGGAGCTGATACAGTGGACAGTGAGTGGAGGTCCTGTATGGTCAGTGGAGCTGATACAGTGAGTGGAGATATAAGGAGGTGGTCTGTATGTGTGCTGCAGCTGGGAGGGGTCCGAGGATCGCACTAGGAAAATGAATGGCTTTAATAATTTACCACATTAACATGTTATTAAGTCATTAATGCTGAAGGTCTGTGTCTGGCGCTGCGGCCGGCGCTCATTAGGATGAGAAGTGCTGGAGTGTTCTTTCAAGCGTCGCTATTATTTGGAGGAAAAGTTCTGCAGTCATGCGCGTCTGGCGGCGGCTGGCGTTCACTTTCTACTTTCTTCTTCTGTTTCAGGTTGAAATTTCAAACAAACCCGACGCTGAAATATTTATACCCTCCTCCTTCAAGTGCGATTGTGACAAACATCACCCACACTCTGCTGAGCGTGCCCAAGTTCTACGTTCAGGCGAGTACACGCTTCAGACTGATCTCCTCCTCTTCTGTTCTCACTTTGTTTTGATGTTCGTCTAAGAGCGATTCATGCACGCTCATGTCTTCACGTGGCAGCGGCTTCTTTAAAGATCCCGCGTCGTCGCTGTCCGAAGAAAAACAAGCCTCTAAAGTGGGAACTGATGGAACCAGAATTTTATTCCGAGCTAGTTCGGAACATTTCTATTAGGGCTGAAACGATTCCTCGAGGAATTTGAGTAACTGGATTAAAAAAAAAATCTTCAAAGCAGATTCTTTGCCTCGAAAAATTCGTTTAATCCATACAAACATATACAGCACATGGTTGACTTTTACTGTTACACAGCGCGCTTACACAGCCGTCACGATTCAATATATTGAAATATACTGCGATATTGCAAGTAAAGTGATATATTGCAATTTTTTCAAATCCTACTATTGAAACACACCACTGTATGAACAGCTTTACCAATGCTGACAACAGCACTGCGCCCTTGTGCTACTTGTTAATGTTGGAGTGGAGCTGAAAATGGATTACAACACTGCCATCTAGTGGTCAGAGGTTAAAACACAACACACAATGATTCACTGTCTGCCAGAATCTTGTGTATCGATACTGTGTTTATGAGAATTGATACAGTATCACTAAACATAATATCCCGATATTCGTTATTTTCGATATTTTCTTACACCCCTAGCGCTTACGGTGTTGCCAGGTGACACGAAGTAGACGTGATTTGATGGCGCGGATTGTAAAATAGAGACGGGCCAGAGAAAACCATACACAGTGTATAAAGTCTACTGTAAACTGAACTAGCCGAGGGAGCCGTTACTGAGCGCCAACCTGAAGAAAGACGTGGCTGAAGTTAGATTCTTACGTGAATTCAGTCTTTCCACCTTAAATGATGCAGCAGTCAGAGACGCTGGAATGTAACTTCTGTACCATTTAAGGTGGAACGGAGTTTTCACTTAAGAAGCTAACTTCAGAAAGGAAGCAATTGAGCTTTTCCAGTAAACTGATAGCGAGTCTGAGTTTTAAGGTAACCCCCCTAGCCGAGCACATCACGCTGCGTTTACACTGCTCCGTCGCATCATGGGTCCGGCGCGTCGAGTTCGGGGGGGTGCGATGCAAAGAAAAGTTCAGCCGAGACGAACTTTATGCAAATAAATCCAATCTATCCAACGAGAAGGGGACAGGGGGTCACGCGATGAGTGTCCTCAACGTATGAAATATTCGTTCCATATTCAGAACTAAATTAAAACACCTTCTTTTATATTAACATCTGATTCAAAAATATATAAAAAGATGTAAACATGGTATGAAAAAGCCGATGTTGAACACAAGCAATAATCACCGCTGCCCCGTCACCCCTGGAAACGCACATACGACGCAGGGAACACCCTTGTTACGCCCACATGTGGCCAGCTGAAGAGGGGGGGCGCGTTCACGTCTGTTGACACGACGGAGCAGCGTCTCAGCATCTGAGCAGAAACAGTCTACACGTCAGTCCACAGAGCGGAGCGACTCACAGTAACCATAACATTTATCTTAAATCAGAGTGATGGAGAGTTTAGATGAAGGCTAGTAAAGCGTGTATGTTATGGTTAGACATACACCCCTCACACACACTCCTCCCTCACAGTGACGTATAAAATACACAGTAATCTAAATATCAGGTGGTGTTTGTAGCAATTTGGAGCCTAAAATGCATAAAATCCAGAACAGCGAGAATATTCAGTTTAGTTAGTTTACAGTAAGTGGGTCAGCAGTAAGTGTACAGTAGCCAGAATTGTGATATACTTATAGTATGATATATAGTAAAATGATTTAAACTGTATTATATGCAATTTAAGCAACACAATGTTAAGAAACCTGTCATTTCTTATATATTTACTATTGCTCTTTAATTAAAAAAATATATTTTATTCGATTAATCGATGGAATAATCAGTAGAATACTCGATTACTAAAATAATCGATAGCTGCAGCCCTAATTTCTATTGGTCCCTTATGGTGAAATTCTCACACAGCAGCCGCTGCAACCTCCCTGTACCCCATGGAATGAAATCAGCTTATGTAAATGAGCTCTGCTCTGATTGGCCTCTCTAAAGAACTCCCTATAAATTCAACATGACTGGGCTAAAATGGTACAGGCTGACGTCTGGTTCCTATGATCACCACTGTAAACAGTTCTAGCTAAGTTTCTGGGGTGGAGCATTTCACAGCAATCCACTCTAAACGGCTGGGATTTTGAAAATGTGGTGGACGTACCCTTTATATCATCTGTTGTGGTATTTTTGCAGTTTAGGAGCAGCACATGCTTCATGATGTATAAGATTTGCTTTAGTAGCACGACTTTCACAACATTGTGAACATTTCTTTCCGTTTTTGGCTCAGCTTCACATTCCAGAGCTCGAATATCACAATCCGGGTTGGAGTTGTTGGGAAACCCGCTCGGGTGGGAGCTGATGCTAGTTTATTTATTTATTTTTTATTATTAAACTTCTGGAGCAGGGCTGTTCCTCTTCAGCGAGTCTTAAGGACTCTGCTGCAGTTCCCTCTCAGGCCTGGTGGTGGTGCTGTTGCGCTGCCGTGAGAGCAGCCCCTGTGTGTGGCTGAGCAGGCGTTTACCTCCCAGGCTGTAGGAAATATATTCCCATGCAGCAATCTTGGCTGCATATGGAGGCAGGGTCACAATTACTGTTTGTGTCTGAGAGACGTGTAACAGCAGGTGTGTGGAGGCAAAATAAAATAAATAAACAAACAAATAAATAAATAAAACCAAACAAACACACGGCGCTCGTCTTCTGCTCTTCTGTACCGGCTCAGTGTTTGAACTTTCTCCTCCGCAGGTTCTTCACCTGATGAATAAGATGAACCTCCCCTGCCCGTTTGGACCCATCACCAACCCTCCGCCAGTGGTAAGCCACCCCCCCCACCACGGACCACCACAACAGCCCCAGTGTTTGTGCTTTAAGATGGCCTGCTGCCGCTGAAGAGCCGTCCGCCTGTAATAAAGTGAAGGACAAGCTCAGGAAAACTCAGAATCTCTGTCCCCTAAATAAAATGTTCTGTTTGGAAGTGTATACGTTGCACAGCGGCGCCTTGATACCGTACGTTCTTCAGTACGACCGAAGTGAGGAGTTCAAATGTTAGAAGTTTAAAACGTTTCTAGTAGTGACTTTACAGAACAAAACACAAACTCTCTCCACTTGCAGTGTAAGTGAACAAAAAGGTTTTATCAGAAATATAGTAACGCAACAGCAAATACAGAAACGCGACAGCAAATACAGAAACGCGACAGCAAAAACAGAAACGCAACAGCAAATACAGAAACACGACAGCAAAAACAGAAACGCGACAGCAAATACAGAAACGCGACAGCAAATACAGAAACGCGACAGCAAATACAGAAACGCGACAGCAAATACAGAAACGTGACAGCAGATACAGAAACGCGACAGCAAAAACAGAAACGCGACAGCAAATACAGAAACGCGACAGCAAATACAGAAACGCGACAGCAAAAACAGAAACGCGACAGCAAATACAGAAACGCGACAGCAAATACAGAAACGTGACAGCAAATACAGAAACACAATAGCAAAAACAGAAACGCGACAGCAAATACAGAAACGTGACAGCAAATACAGAAACGCGACAGCAAATACAGAAACGCGACAGCAAATACAGAAACGCGACAGCAAAAACAGAAACGCGACAGCAAATACAGAAACGCGACAGCAAATACAGAAACGTGACAGCAAATACAGAAACACAATAGCAAAAACAGAAACGCGACAGCAAATACAGAAACGTGACAGCAAATACAGAAACGCGACAGCAAATACAGAAACACAATAGCAAAATGCAACAGCAAACTGTAGAAACGCAACAGCAAATGCAGAAACGCGATAGCAAATACAGAAACGTAATAGCAAAACGCAACAGCAAACCGTAGAAATGCAACAGCAAATACAGAAACGCGACAGCAAATACAGAAACATGGCAGCAAATGCAGAAACGCGGCAGCAAATACAGAAACATGGCAGCAAATGCAGAAACGTGACAGTAAATACAGAAACGTGACAGCAATTCAGAAACGTAATAGCAAAACGCAACAGCAAACCGTAGAGACGCAACAGCCAATGCAGAAACAGGACAGCAAATACAGAAACGCAACAGCAAATGCAGAAACGTCACAGCAAAAGCAGAAACACAACAGCAAATACAGAAACGTAATAGCAAAACGCAACAGCAAACCGTAGAAACGCGACAGCAAATGCAGAAACACAACAGCAAATACAGAAACGCGACAGCAAATGCAGAAACATGGCAGCAAATGCAGAAACGTAATAGCAAAACGCAACAGCAAACCGTAGAAATGCAACAGCAAATACAGAAACGCGACAGCAAATACAGAAACGCGGCAGCAAATACAGAAACGTGACAGTAAATACAGAAACGTGACAGCAATTCAGAAACGTAATAGCAAAACGCAACAGCAAACCGTAGAAACGCAACAGCCAATGCAGAAACAGGACAGCAAATACAGAAACGCAACAGCAAATGCAGAAACAGGACAGCAAATACAGAAACACAACAGCAAATACACAAACACAACAGTAAATACAGAAACGTAATAGCAAAACGCAACAGCAAACCGTAGAAACGCAACAGCAAATACAGAAACAGGACAGCAAATACAGAAACGCAACAGCAAATGCAGAAACGCGATAGCAAATACAGAAACGTAATAGCAAAACGCAACAGCAAACCGTAGAAACGCAACAGCAAATACAGAAACAGGACAGCAAATCAAGAACAAAAGTATAGGCTGCATATTTTTAGGTCTGGTATGCGTCTGTAGTGGTCTGGTGGGGACGCGTCCGGTTATTAGTGGTTATTATGAGACAGTAAGAGAGACAGAGGGACGAATCAGTGATACACTTTTACACCTCTATTCACTTTTTCACTTTTTACTGTAAGACTAGAAAATATTACTTTAGAATGAAGCTGCGTTACATGAACTACAGGGTATTAAAACAGGGTGTGACTGCGTGGCTGGTGTCTGTGCTGTGGCTGGTCGGCGGTGTGTAACAGTGACAGTAGTTTGTGGGTTGTTTGTGTACAGATGGTGACGTTGTGCTCGTATAGTCGCTCCTGTTAGTTTTATTGTGTTTATCAAACAGGACGCTGTGAGTAACAGGAGTGAAAATCTGGTACATCAACCTTTTTGCGCTATTTTAAGCTCCACAGTGAACAAATCCAATGTCCTGCAGTCTGCACACAGAGTGCACACAGAGTGCACACAGAGTGCACACAGAGTGCACACAGTTTCTGTTCAGTAATGCCGGGATGTGTGCGTGTTGTGTGCTGCTGTTGTAACTGCCTTGTTCACTCTTTCAGTTTGAAATGGCTCACAGACCGCTGGTGCCGCTGCCCCCTCCTTTCCCCCCAGAAAACCCCCCACTGCCAGAGGGCGCCGGAGAGTCCTCCGACGAGGAGTCCGAGTACGAGAGCGGAGACGACGAGGACAAAGAGAGGTTAGAATCAAACACATACCACTGATTCCTTTAGTCTCAGGAAGAGCAAAAACAGAAAAACAAGAAAGATCTCAAACCAGAAGCAGCGCAACAGCGAGACGCAGAAGCAACGCAACAGCGAGACTCAGAAGCAACGCAACAGCGAGACTCAGAAGCAACGCAACAGCGAGACTCAGAACCAACGCAACAGCGAGACTCAGAAGCAACGCAACAGCGAAACTCAGAAGCAGCGCAACAGCGAGACTCAGAAGCAACGCAACAGCGAGACTCAGAAGCAACGCAACAGCGAAACTCAGAAGCAGCGCAACAGCGAGACTCAGAAGCAACGCAACAGCGAGACGCAGAAGCAACGCAACAGCGAGACGCAGAAGTAACGCCCCCCCCCCGAGATGCAGAAGCAACGCAACAGCGAAACTCAGAAGCAGCGCAACAGTGAGACTCAGAAGCAACGCAACAGTGAGACGCAGAAGCAACGCAACAGCGAGACGCAGAAGTAACGCCCCCCCCCCGAGATGCAGAAGCAACGCAACAGCGAGACGCAGAAGCAACGCAACAGCGAGACTCAGAAGCATTGCAACGAAATGCGTTAGCAACAGAGCTGCAGAAGCAGTGAAAAGCAGAAGCAGTGCCATAGTGAAATGCAGGAATGCAAAGCGAGATGCAGAAGCATCACAGCGGAATGCATTAGTAGCGCAACAGCGAAGTCTGGAAATGCAACAACTGAATTGAAAATATAAACTTTTTGAGGTTTTGAGGTTTTAATGGCTGACAGTCACTCTTCTGTTTTCAGTTTCCATGATGTTTATTACTGCTGTTTTTGATTTTTTGATGTTGATGTTTTTGATTGATTTTCTTGTTCTACAGGTGTGTGTAGGTAAATGCTTTTATATTTTATTTATATTATTAATTATTACTGATTTATCACACCTCCTCCGTAAACGACGCAGTCTCAGCGTCAGGGCTGTTCGGTTCTCCTGGAGGTTCTGGAGTTCAGCACAGTTTGGAGACTGTCGGTGCTCAAACACACCGACTGACCGACTGTGGAGTTACAGGCAGCATGCGATCCAACCCGGACTCGGCGCGTCCCGTCAGCGCTTTCCAGATCTGTCAGAGCTGCACTGTGAAGATAATAGCAGATAATAGAAGCCGGAGTGACTGCCTGAACAGAAACCTCACGTCTGAGCTCGTCTGATACTCGAGACGAAGACGCCCGGCTTGTATATGAGCCTGGTTGCTTGATCTGCGTGCAGCGCTTCTGTACGAGAGAAAGTTAAACATCCATTAGTCGAGTCTGTCGAGCTTCTTCGCGTCTCGCCGCGGCTCCGTGAAGGATGACCTGTCTGAGCTCCGCGCTGTACTTAAAGAACACACTTTGTTTTCCTTCAGCGTGTTGTTTTCTTACCGCGTGTTCCGCGGCATTAATGTTTAATAAGATTCCTCTCGTCTTCCGACTGCTCTCCCGACAGGATGATTAGGCTGATGGGGCTTGTTAACCAGCCGTGTAAAAGACCCTTGAGATCAAAGGCTGCCTCCAAGAGGAAGAAACCCAAGCTGAAGGATCTTCTCTTCGCTCCGAAACCCGACTCCCACAGGTACCGCGTCTCCCGAGCTGCGAATCGGCAAACACAGGAGCCAAAGGGGGGCAAACAAACGCCCACCTTTTCAGAAAACACAGAAAACAAACATAGACGTGTAGAGATGGAGCGATCGGCGATTTTGAGGCCGATTCCGATCACCGATCACCTTTCAGCGCGATCTGACGATAGCCGATACCGATCGAGGGCGGGGCTATATGCCTCGGCAGGGCTACATGTAGTTATTAGCGCAAGCGAGTCATTAAACATGGTCTAAACTGGTTTATTACCATTTTTAATGAGCTCATATAAAACAACATAATATTTTTAACTAAATTAACAGTAAATAAACAAAGTAAATCAAACAAATATCACCAAATACTGTAATCATTACATTTAGACCCTTAATTTAAAACTAAAAAAGCTAATTAAATAAATACAGTAAAAACTGCAGTCATTAAACGCAGACTCTGTTATTTTAAAATAAAACCTGCAGTCATTAAACGCAGACTCTGTTATTTTATATTTAAAAACTGCAGTCATTAAACACAGACTCTTATTTTAAACTAAAAACTGCAGTCATTAAACGCAGACTCTTATTTTATATTTAAAAACTGCCGTCATTAAACACAGACTTTGTTATTTTAAACTAAAAACTGCAGTCATTAAACACAGACTCTGTTATTTTATATTTAAAAACTGCAGTCATTAAACACAGACTCTGTTATTTTAAAATAAAACCTGCAGTCATTAAACGCAGACTCTTATTTTATATTTAAAAACTGCCGTCATTAAACACAGACTTTGTTATTTTAAACTAAAAACTGCAGTCATTAAACGCAGACTCTGTTATTTTAAAATAAAAACTGCAGTCATTAAACGCAGACTCTGTTATTTTATATTTAAAAACTGCAGTCATTAAACACAGACTCTGTTATTTTAAACTAAAAACTGCAGTCATTAAACGCAGACTCTGTTATTTTAAACTAAAAACTGCAGTCATTAAACGCAGACTCTGTTATTTTAAACTAAAAACTGCAGTCATTAAACGCAGACTCTGTTATTTTAAACTAAAAACTGCAGTCATTAAACGCAGACTCTGTTATTTTAAACTAAAAACTGCAGTCATTAAACGCAGACTCTGTTATTTAAACTATAAACTGCAGTCATTAAACGCAGACTCTTATTTTAAACTAAAAACTGCAGTCATTAAACGCAGACTCTGTTATTTTAAAATAAAAACTGCAGTCATTAAACGCAGACTTTGTTATTTTAAACTAAAAACTGCAGTCATTAAAAGCAGACCCTGTTATTTTAAACTAAAAACTGCAGTCATTAAACGCAGACTCTGTTATTTTAAACTAAAAACTGCAGTCATTAAACGCAAACTCTGTTATATTAAACTAAAAACTGCAGTCATTAAACGCAGACTCTGTTATTTTGAACTAAAAACTGCAGTCATTAAACGCAAACTCTGTTATATTAAACTAAAAACTGCAGTCATTAAACGCAGACTCTTATTTTATATTTAAAAACTGCCGTCATTAAACACAGACTTTGTTATTTTAAACTAAAAACTGCAGTCATTAAACACAGACTCTGTTATTTTATATTTAAAAACTGCAGTCATTAAACACAGACTCTGTTATTTTAAAATAAAACCTGCAGTCATTAAACGCAGACTCTTATTTTATATTTAAAAACTGCCGTCATTAAACACAGACTTTGTTATTTTAAACTAAAAACTGCAGTCATTAAACGCAGACTCTGTTATTTTAAAATAAAAACTGCAGTCATTAAACGCAGACTCTGTTATTTTATATTTAAAAACTGCAGTCATTAAACACAGACTCTGTTATTTTAAACTAAAAACTGCAGTCATTAAACGCAGACTCTGTTATTTTATATTTAAAAACTGCAGTCATTAAACACAGACTCTGTTATTTTAAACTAAAAACTGCAGTCATTAAACGCAGACTCTGTTATTTTAAACTAAAAACTGCAGTCATTAAACGCAGACTCTGTTATTTTAAACTAAAAACTGCAGTCATTAAACGCAGACTCTGTTATTTTAAACTAAAAACTGCAGTCATTAAACGCAGACTCTGTTATTTTAAACTAAAAACTGCAGTCATTAAACGCAGACTCTGTTATTTAAACTATAAACTGCAGTCATTAAACGCAGACTCTTATTTTAAACTAAAAACTGCAGTCATTAAACGCAGACTCTGTTATTTTAAAATAAAAACTGCAGTCATTAAACGCAGACTTTGTTATTTTAAACTAAAAACTGCAGTCATTAAAAGCAGACCCTGTTATTTTAAACTAAAAACTGCAGTCATTAAACGCAGACTCTGTTATTTTAAACTAAAAACTGCAGTCATTAAACGCAAACTCTGTTATATTAAACTAAAAACTGCAGTCATTAAACGCAGACTCTGTTATTTTGAACTAAAAACTGCAGTCATTAAACGCAAACTCTGTTATATTAAACTAAAAACTGCAGTCATTAAACGCAGACTCTGTTATTTTGAACTAAAAACTGCAGTCATTAAACGCAGACTCTGTTATTTTAAACTAAAAACTGCAGTCATTAAACGCAGACTCTGTTATTTTAAATTTAAAACCTGCAGTCATTAAACGCAGACTCTGTTATTTTAAATTTAAAACCTGCAGTCATTAAACGCAGACTCTGTTATTTTAAATTGAAAACTGCAGTCATTAAATGTAGATATTGAATTGTTGCTGCTGTTCTGTTAGTACCGGTCAGATCTGGTCAGGTCAGTCTGTGGAAAATGAAAGGGTATGTATTTCCACCTAGTGGTTCAGTTAGGAATTGCAGGGAGCTGGCCGGAGGGGGTTTTAAGGGGGGCTCCTCTTCCTGGATGAAAAACTAGCTGGAAAAACAGAAATTAGACTCGTTTGTTCACCGCCATTGATCGGCTCTCGAGATCGGCTATAATAAATAAATATCGGCCGATCACTGATACATAACCGATCGATCCTTCCATCTCTATAGACGTGTCTTTGTCTCACTTTTATGGGGAAAGCGTAGCCAGAAAGTCTCATTTGCACACTTCCGTCTCTGGGGGAGGAGTATGGAATATTAATGTGGTGGCCTGAAGGGTCAGTGTTTTAATATTTGAAGTCCACGTGAAGAGAGAATGTCCTTCATCTCACCTACATGTGGCCGAACGTTTCTTCTTGTACTGACTCTAAAGTCAGCACTGGTTATACGGATCAGCAGTGTGTGATTTAAGTGATTTTCCACATAGGGGGCGCTATCACACTCTCTCAGAATACCTGTGGATTAGTCACTCAGTCAGTTTAACTGAGAAACCAGTAGAAGCTTTTATCAGGTTCCTGTTCCAGTTTACTGTAGCTGTAGTTTTAAACCTCTCACCAGTGACCAGCCAATCTCCTCCTCTCTGTTCTTCACCTCCACCTACTCCACTCTGTTCTTCACCTCCACCTCCTCCACTCTGTTCTTCACCTCCACCTGCTCCACTCTGTTCTTCACCTCCACCTCCTCCACTCTGTTCCTCACCTCCATCTCCTCCACTCTGTTCTTCACCTCCATCTCCTCCACTCTGTTCTTCACCTCCATCTCCTCCACTCTGTTCTTCACCTCCATCTCCTCCTCTCTGTTCCTCACCTCCATCTCCTCCACTCTGTTCCTCACCTCCATCTCCTCCACTCTGTTCCTCACCTCCACCTGCTCCACTCTGTTCTTCACACACTGCCTCAATCTCCTCCACTCTGTTCTCCACCTCCTCCACTCTGTTCCTCACCTCCACCTCCTCCACTCTGTTCTTCACCTCCATCTCCTCCACTCTGTTCTTGACGCACTGCCTCAATCTTCTCCACTCTGTTCCTCACCTCCACCTCCTCCACTCTGTTCCTCACCTCCATCTCCTCCACTCTGTTCCTCACCTCCATCTCCTCCACTCTGTTCTTCACCTCCACCTCCTCCACTCTGTTCCTCACCTCCATCTCCTCCACTCTATTCTTCACGCACTGCCTTCATCTCCTCCACTTTGTTCCTCACCTCCATCTCCTCCACTCTGTTCTTGACGCACTGCCTCAATCTTCTCCACTCTGTTCCTCACCTCCACCTCCTCCACTCTGTTCCTCACCTCCATCTCCTCCACTCTGTTCTTCACCTCCACCTCCTCCACTCTGTTCTTCACCTCCACCTCCTCCACTCTGTTCCTCACCTCCATCTCCTCCATCTCCTCCACTCTGTTCCTCACCTCCATCTCCTCCACTCTGTTCTTCACCTCCATCTCCTCCACTCTGTTCTTCACCTCCATCTCCTCCACTCTGTTCTTCACCTCCATCTCCTCCTCTCTGTTCCTCACCTCCATCTCCTCCACTCTGTTCCTCACCTCCATCTCCTCCACTCTGTTCCTCACCTCCACCTGCTCCACTCTGTTCTTCACACACTGCCTCAATCTCCTCCACTCTGTTCTCCACCTCCTCCACTCTGTTCCTCACCTCCACCTCCTCCACTCTGTTCTTCACCTCCATCTCCTCCACTCTGTTCTTGACGCACTGCCTCAATCTTCTCCACTCTGTTCCTCACCTCCACCTCCTCCACTCTGTTCCTCACCTCCATCTCCTCCACTCTGTTCCTCACCTCCATCTCCTCCACTCTGTTCCTCACCTCCATCTCCTCCACTCTGTTCTTCACCTCCACCTCCTCCACTCTGTTCCTCACCTCCATCTCCTCCATCTCCTCCACTCTGTTCCTCACCTCCATCTCCTCCACTCTGTTCTTCACCTCCATCTCCTCCACTCTGTTCCTCACCTCCATCTCCTCCACTCTGTTCTTCACCTCCATCTCCTCCACTCTGTTCCTCACCTCCATCTCCTCCATCTCCTCCACTCTGTTCTCTAACAGTGTGGCGTATGGTTCTGTAAAGCAGAAGCGTTGACCTCCTGCAGGTGAAACTGAACAGTGTTCTCCTCTACTAGCGCACCAGGTCCAGCCTTGCAGCCGTCAGACGTGTTTGAACAGCCGCTCTCGTTAATACACAAGAAGATCGAACTCCACATACCGGCCGAGGTGTCCACCGTCCCAGAGGCGTCCGTCCAACCTAAAGACGGGAATACAGCGGAGGAGGAAGCAGGTGAGTCAGTTACGGTGTCCCAGTTATCCAGTAAACAGGAATACGTTAAACAGGGTCCCCGCGCAGCCGGCAAGACCCCGAGATTATTTATATATACAGTTACATGGTGGGTGTGAACATACTGCACCAGAAATACCCGTACGGTCCTCTAATGAGAGAATTCAGCCACTTCAAAGTGACACAGGGGCCCAGGATGCCGTGCCCACTGCCGAGCGTGGGCTAGAGGGGTATAAACCCCCTCACTCCACTGGGCTGTGCAGCAGAAGAGATGCTCTATTTAAAGATGTTTCAGCTAATGATCTCAACTGGGCTCCAAATGAACCTGCTGTTCGTGAAGAGTTCAGCCAGAAGTGTCCGGAGTGTTCCACCAAATATATTTAATATACACCAGTTAGTTAACGTCCAATCAGCTCTTTGTTTCTACACACATTGTCCAGTTTTCCTAGTGTGATTCGCTGACCCCTCCCAGCTACTACACATAGTAGGTTACTATGATAGAAACTGGCACACTTAACTAGCACACGTAACTTTTATTTTGTATTTTTTAACTGTATGTATATATATATATATATATATATATATATATATATATATATATATATATATATATATATATATATATATATATATATATATAAATAGTATATACATATGTATATTGGTGAAATTGAGGAACAGCATAGTAAGAATTTCATTGTTTACTGTATGTTCTGCTGTGCATATGACAATAAAACTCTTGAATCTTGAAAGAGTGACCTTTAAGAATGAATGAAAGAAACATATATATATATATATATATATATATATATATATATATATATATATATATATATATATTAGTGGGTTTAAGAAAATATCGAAATATCAAATATCGGGATATTATGTTTGGTGATACTGTATCGATTCTGAAAAACACAGTATCGATACACAGATTCCTGGCAGACCGTGAATCATTGTGTGTTGTGTTTAAACCTCTGACCACTAGATGGCAGTGTTGTAATCCATTTTCAGCTCCTCTCCAACATTAACAAGCAGCACAAGGGCGCAGTGCTGTTGTAAACATTGGTAAACCTGTTACGATTTATTGAATCTTGACCGCTGTATCACGATACGCATTGTATATATACATATACATAATAGCATACGGTACGTACGGTGTACTATATACTCAGTATTAGTGTTTAGTACAGAACATGGCCCATCCTTCCCTTCTCTCCTTCATCCTCCTCCTCTTCCTCCTGACGTCACTCCTCCCGGAGCCCCCGCTGAGAGACCTGAGCTCCGCGAGCCGCTTCCTGAGACGGCCTGTTTAATTAACATAGCGATTAGCTGGGAGACTCGCGCGCGGCTGGAGGGAAGAGTCGCCTGTCATGGCGCTCCAGCTGGGGGAATTTCCTCGGCTCTGCTGCTCTCTCTGCCTCTTCTGGTGGGCCACTATTGTTAGCCTGAGTACCGCAGCCCCCCGACAGCACTGAGCCGCGCGCAAGACTGAAGTCACGGAAACACTGCAGGGAAATTTAGCTGGTCGTGGTTTCGTGTCATCAGCGTGTTGTGTGTGTTTCTGTATGTAATTAAAACTGAACACTAAAGCGTTCAGAAGCCGCTTCAGTTCTTTGGGGAACTAAATGTTCTACTTTAAGCAGCTGAGTTGGTGTTCAGTCGTTTGTCTGGTTCTGTAACTGAACATAATTAGAAAGATTATATTAAAAAAAAACAAAAAAAAACCCCACTTGTATTACAATAGTGCAGTACGTCCTTTTAAGTATCAACAGTAAAATTATTCACTCTGAATACTTATCTACTCAGAATGTTTCAGTACGTACTATAAATTATTACGTAACTGACATACTTTATTCTGTGTTATTGTTCAATAATATGAAATATTCAGTGTCTACTATAAATGGTTCAGTATTTACTATAAATTATTCGTTATTGACTATGGATTATTCAGCATCTAATGAGTTAATCAGAGTCTACTATTAATTATTTAGTATTTACTATGAAATATTCAGTATTTACTATGCGTTATTCAGTATTTACTATGAGGGTTCAGTATCTACTATGAATTATCCAGCATCTAATGTGTTGTTCAGAGTCTACTAAGAATTATTCAGTATTTACTATAAATTATTTAGTATCTACTATTAAGTATTCAGTATTTACTATGAGGGTTCAATATCTACTATGAATTATACACCATCTAATGAGTTGATCAGAGTCTACTTATAATTATTCAGTATTTACTATTATTCAGTATGTACTATGAATTATTCAGTATTTACTATGAATGGTTCAGTATCTACTATGAATTACCCAGCATCTAATGTGTTGTTCAGAGTCTACTAAGAATTGTTCAGTATTTACTACGGATTATTCAGTATTTACCATAAATTATTCAGTATCTACTATGATTATTCAGTATTTAGTATTAATTATTTAGTATTTACTATGAATTATCCAGCATCTAATGAGTTGACCAGAGTCTACTACTAATTATTCAGCTTTTACTATGAATTATCCAGCATTTAATGTGGTGTTCAGAGTCTACTAAGAATGATTCAGTATTTACTATTACTTATTTAGTATCTACTATGAATTATTCAGTATTTACTACGGATTATTCAGTATTCACCATCAATTATTCAGTATCTACTATGATTATTCAGTATTTACTATTAATTATTTAGTATCTACTATAAATTATTCAGTATTTATTATGGATTATTCAGTATTTACCATAATTTTTTCAGTATCTACTATGATTGTTCAGTATTTACCAAGATGGTTCAATATCTACTATGAATTATCCAGCATCTAATGAGTTGTTCAGAGTCTACTATTAATTATTCAGTATTTACTATGAAATATTCAGTATTTACCACAAATTATTCTGTATCTACTAAGAATTATTCAGTATCTACTCTTAATTAATCAGTATTTACTCTGAGTATTCAATATCTACTACAAATTATTCTGTAACTACTATGAATTATTCAGTACTTAATTAAATTACTAATAAACATTAGTGTTCAGTAATGTTCAGTATATTCAGTAATATAAATTATACATTATTTTACTATCTTTGTCTACAAGTTACTTTATAATTAACTATTCAGAAGCTCCACACGCTTCACTAATGACTGAATTATTGAACTTATTCAGCAACTACTGTGATTTATTTAGAAATGAATTAATGATGTAAATGTTATGTTAATGAATATCTGAGTTATTAGTGAAAATGTTAATGATGTAAATGTTATGTTAATGAATGTTACTGTTAATGAATATCTGAGTTATTAGTGAGAAATGTTAATTGAGTTATTAGGACTGAGATTAATGGGATTAGTGGGTTGATCTTAAATACTAATCCGTAACTGTTACTCGGTTCCCCCTTAACCCAACGGCATCCCCCTGATACACATCTTTGGTTTTATGTTTTGTTAAGGTAGGTTTAACACGCTCAGCTTTCACTAATAAAGGACGGAGCTTTCTAGGAATTTCTAAACTCTGAATAACTCTTGTTGCGTCTTGTAGCTTCTGTATGTGGTCAGGAGGACGAATTCAGAGCCATTCCTGAAATAACTGGAGCTGAATTTGCTGAATGGGACTAAACTGATGCTGAATGAGAGTAAACTGATGCAGAATTGAACCGGAACGTCATTCATAGAAACGGTAATCACAGGGACAGTGAGTGAAGCCCTGCGTGAGATTTTAGTTTTCAGCTTCCTCTCTGCTTTTTTACTGTCTGCTTGTTGATCAGCGTGCGTCTCCAGCGCGAGGCCAGATAGGAAGTTGTTCTTCGTGCTGGTGGTAAGAAGACCAGACGCAGTCCGGTAGTTCCTTCCGTTCTTCTAGGGCTGAACAGATAAACAGCGTATTGTGAGGAGAGGATGAGGACTCGATGATTTGGATAAAGAGGAGAGAGAGAGAATCTAGATCCGGTTCTCAGAGGGGAATTCATCACCGGCGCTCCGCTCCGCCACACGCGCAGCACTAGATCTGTGTGACAAGTTTCTGGAGGATTTGTCGTGCGTCGCTGCTCTTCATAATTTCTCTGATGCTTTTGCTCACAGCCTTCGCTCCCTGCCGCGTCTGACAGCACGACCCCTCGCCGACACGGCTGCCTCGCCTTCAGAGATCTGACCGGGCGGAATCGCTTCACCTCCGTGGAACGCCCGCTTGCTTTTCTTTGACTTGCTCATCGTCTTCCGGATCTTCCGGTTACCCGTCCGCGGATCGGAAGACATGAGAATGTTTACGGAATGTTTCCTCCAGGTTGCCTGCAATAGCTTGTATGCTATTCCGTTTTATTCACTTCACAGTTTTCGGACTCCTGTGTGTGTGTGAACGCTGCAGGTTGCAGTTTTAAACCTATGATTCATGTACAAGCAGCGTTCCACAGAACTGGATGACTTTTCAGGCTTCAGGCTAAAGTTCGAGATCGATCGATCGCCTATGTATCGGTTTCAGTCGATTTTTAATCAATATGTGATCGGTGATCGGTCGATATTACTCCAATTTAGCCGATCCTGAGAGCCGATCGATGGCATTAAACAAATGAACCTAATTTCTGTATTTCCAGCTAGCGTTTAGTTGAAACTCCCTCAAGCCAGGTCCCTGCAATTCCTTTCTGAACCACTAGGTGGAAATACACACTCTTTCATTTTCTACAGACTCACAGTGAACACAGTGAGTATCAGTAAACAGCAGAGCTAGAACACACAGCTAGCACAAAACAAACAACCCAGAACACCATACAGACCAGATCTGACCGGTACAAACAGAACAGCAGCAGTGATTCAATATTCTACATTTAATAATTACAGATTTAGTTTAAAATAACCAGTCTGCGTTTATTTAATTAGCTTTTTTTATTTTAAATTAAGGGTCTAAATGTAATGATTACAGTATTGGGGATATCTGTTTGATTTACTATGTTTATTTACTGATAATTTAGTTTAAAATATTATACTGTTTCATATGAGTTTGTTAAAAATGGTAATAAACCAGTTTAGACCCTGTTTCATGACTTGCTTTCATTAATAACTACATGTAGCCCTGCTGTGGCATAAAGCCCCGCCCTCTATCGGTATCGGCCATCAGCCGATCACGTTGAAAGGTGACCAGCAATCAGAATCGCCCTCAAAAACGCTGAACGGTTCATCTCTAGTTTTAGTGCTTCCAGTGAGTCTGTACGTTAGTCATGTTTATTATATTAGAATAATTAAGCGTTTCGTTTCATTTGCACTGATACAATAACAGCACTAACCAGACTTTACCAAGTGTTTCTTTAGGTTTTTCAGTTTTCTGCTGAAAATGACCTAAAATTGAGACATTAAGTGACGTGTGTATGTATGATCATGTAGCAGACCAAAGAAGACCAGAATTGTCTCAGAACTCTGTTGATGCCATCAGATTTGTAATTTCTCTTGAGGTTCAAATGTTATGAACACAGAATGTTGCAATATTGTGTATGTATATATATATGTATATATATGTATATATATATATATATGTATATATGTGTGTATATGTATATGTATGTATATATATATGTATATATGTGTGCGTATGTATGTATATATATATATGTATATATGTGTGTATGTATATATATATATATATATATATATATACTATATTGCAACATTCTCCAATCCCTGCATTTTGATTATATATACCTACTAAGATATGTTCATCTTTTAGGATTTTTCAAGTATTTTTTCTAACCTCCCTCACTGGTCCAGCCAAAATGATTCTAAATTTTCTTTCTTTCTGAATTACTGCAAGACAGAATTTGTTTTTTTTATTCTGTAGCTTTCTGTTCAGACCTTCCGTTCACCTTAAATGGAGCAGCCGTTACGTTCTGGCATGTGTACAGACCCCCGAATGAAACTGCTACAGCATTTAAGGTGGACTGAGTATATAGAAAAGACAGGTAACCTCAGCTTTGTCCCAGACACGTGTACCTCCAACCGTCAGGCTCTGCTGGAAGTTGGAAAATATTACAGTCGTTCCTGCTTCAGGACCAGCTGGTCAGCAGCTTATTGCGAGCACCACACACTGACCGCAAAGTCATGTAACACAGCTAACCTAGTCCGGCGGCTGATCAGGTGGTACAAGAGGAAGCAGGGAATTCAGTCTGGTGTCAATATTGTATACAGTGTAATAAAAACAGCAGGAGCCGTTAAGATGATAGAATAAGATCCTTTAACTGTATGTTCTCCAGTAAGATCTGATTAGAACAGATGTAAATAATCATACATACAATACAAAGTAACATGAATATGTTATTGTGAGAGAAGTAGATCAGATCTTGATCCAGTTTGAAGAACAAAGTTAGGTTCCAGATTTCTCCTGGACGCCCCAGACATTGTATGAATGTGTTCAGTTCCTTCAGCAGCAAATCTTGATTTAGCTTAATGAAGTACTGAGCAGTCAAAGCAGGTATTAGATGAGAACTGATAATAATACTGGGTTGTTTAGGAGAAGCTTGGAAAGGGTTAAATAAACACACTGACGTATGTAAAAGCTCTACTTACTCTATTAATACTGTTTAATATTTAATAATAAAGTGTTTACTGAGTAAATAAAAACTTCCTGTCTGGAATAAATAGCTTTTATAATGTAATAATACTCCGGAGTGCCGTCGCTGTGCAAAGAAAAACATGTTTCTTCATTTTTCATGATATACTTTGGAAAATAACTCTGGTTCCATTGACTTACATTAAAAGTAAAGACTGTTTTTAGGCTCTTCTGTAAGTTAACGTTTTGGAGACACTTGTTTTTCTTTGGACAGCAACGATGTTCTTCTGGTAATGCTCAGTGATATTATAATCGTATTGGCAGCAGACAGTAGTTCTATAAAAAATATCAAACCAGTAATCCCAGTATTTGATGATGTATACAGTAGAACTTGGAACAGTGTGCTATTTAAAAATATTCTGTTTATTTAAAGAAATTTCTTAATTGAATAAAGTTTACTATGTTTTTATTTATTTAATTTTTGATGTATTATTATTTATTTATTATTTATTTAAATGATTTTTTTTTTCATTTATTTCCATTTAAATGCCCTGTTACTGTTTCATGTAGACTTTTTTATGTTGAAGTGATGAATATTTTATATGAAATAAGTCCAGAATAGCAGAGTGTGTAGGTTGGCTTTGGGTTCCTGCAGTAAGATCTCTACATTCTGTTAATTTTACTGCATTTATATTCCTTTAACAATAAATTTATTGTTAATAAATTTAAGATTTCTCCTGTTGATTGCGTCCCAATCCCTACGTTTTCAGTTTCAGTGTTTACAGTCAGGCACTCTAGAAATATCAGCTATCAACACAAGGCCCACCGTCGCCATAGCGCTGTCCCTGTGTATTAGTACTGTGCTTCAGTAACGTGGAGATGTTGTGATTTGTAATGGAGGAGAACGTTTGTGAGGTCAGAGATGAGAGGTTCTACAGCAGGAGGTCTAAGTCGCGCCAGCTCGGTGACACTGTTGTGGCTCTTTGAGTCCTAATTACGCTCCCTGTCCTCTTCCCGCAGACGCAGCCGAGCAGGAGGCAGGAGACTCGGGCTTTGGGAAGATTTTCCCCAGCACGCAGGCCAACAGACAGGAGGAGAGCAGCGAAGGGGAAGAAGACATGCCCTCAGAATTCATCTCCAGGAGAGAGCTGGAGAAAGGCAGGCTCTCCAGAGACGGTACGACAATTTAAAACCACCCACACACACACACACACACACTCTCTGCATTACTGTACTTACAAGGACCTCAGTGTCTTTAAAGGAGACGTTTGACAATAAAAAATAAACAGATAAGCACATAAGCAGACATAATGGTGTTTACAATGGTATTGATTGTGTTTACAGTGGAGGTGATGGTGTTTACAGTGGAGGTGATGGTGTTTACAGTGGAGGTGATGGTGTTTACAGTGGTGGAGATGGTGTTTACATTGGTATTGATGGTGTTTACAGTGGAGGTGTTGGTGTTTACAATGAAGGTTACGTTTACAGTGGAGGTGATGGTGTATACAGTAGTATTGATGGTGTTTACAATGGTATTGATGGTGTTTACAGTGGAGGTGATGGTGTTTACAGTGGTGGAGATGGTGTTTACAGTGGTATTGATGGTGTTTACAGTGGAGGTGATGATGGTGTTTACAAGGGTATTGGTAGTGTTTACATTGGAGGTGATGGCGTTTACAGTAGAGGTGGTGGTGTTTACAGTGGAGGTGGTGGTGTTTACAGTGGTATTGATGGTGTTTGCAGTGGAGGTGATGGTGTTTACAGTGGAGGTGTTGATGGTGTTTACAGTGATATTGATGGTGTTTACAGTGGAGGTGATGATGTTTACAAGGGTATTGGTAGTGTTTACAGTGGAGGTGATGGGGTTTACAGTGGAGGTGATGGCGTTTACAGTAGGGGTGATGGTGTTTACAGTGGGGGTGATGGTGTTTACAGTGGTGGTGGTGGTGTTTACAGTGGAGGTGATGGTATTTACAGTGGTATTGATAGTGTTTACAGTGGAGGTGATGGTGTTTACAGTGGTGGTGATGATTACAGTGGTGGTGATGATTACAGTGGTGGTGTTGATGGTGTTTATAGTGGAGGTGATGGTATTTACAGTGGAGGTGATGTTTTTTAATGTGGAGGTGATGGCGTTTACAGTGGAGGTGATGGCTTTTACAGTGGAGGTGATGGTGTTTACAGTGGAGGTGGTGGTGTTTACAGTGGTGGTGATAATTACAGTGGTGGTGATGGTGTTTACAGTGGAGGTGATGGTGTTTACAGTGGAGGTGATGGTGTTTACAGTGGTGGTGGTGATGGTGTTTACAGTGGTGGTGGTGGTGTTTACAGTGGAGGTGATGGTGTTTACAGTGGAGGTGATGGTGTTTACAGTGGTGGAGATGGTGTTTACAGTGGTATTGATGGTGTTTACAGTGGAGGTGATGGTGTTTACAGTGGTGGAGATGGTGTTTACAGTGGTATTGATGGTGTTTACAGTGGAGGTGATGATGGTGTTTACAAGGGTATTGGTAGTGTTTACAGTGGAGGTGATGGCATTTACAGTAGAGGTGGTGGTGTTTACAGTGGAGGTGGTGGTGTTTACAGTGGTATTGATGGTGTTTGCAGTGGAGGTGATGGTGTTTACAGTGGAGGTGTTGATGGTGTTTACAGTGATATTGATGGTGTTTACAGTGGAGGTGATGATGTTTACAAGGGTATTGGTAGTGTTTACAGTGGAGGTGATGGGGTTTACAGTAGGGGTGATGGTGTTTACAGTGGGGGTGATGGTGTTTACAGTGGTGGTGGTGGTGGTGTTTACAGTGGAGGTGATGGTATTTACAGTGGTATTGATAGTGTTTACAGTGGAGGTGATGGTGTTTACAGTGGTGGTGATGATTACAGTGGTGGTGATGATTACAGTGGTGGTGTTGATGGTGTTTATAGTGGAGGTGATGGTATTTACAGTGGAGGTGATGTTTTTTAATGTGGAGGTGATGGCGTTTACATTGGAGGTGATGGCGTTTACAGTGGAGGTGATGGTGTTTACAGTGGAGGTGATGGTGTTTACAGTGGAGGTGATGGTGTTTACAGTGGTGGTGATAATTACAGTGGTGGTGGTGGTGTTTACAGTGGAGGTGGTGGTGTTTACAGTGGTGGTGATAATTACAGTGGTGGTCATGGTGTTTACAGTGGAGGTGATGGTGTTTACAGTGGAGGTGATGGTGTTTACAGTGGTGGTGGTGATGATTACAGTGGTGGTGGTGATGGTGTTTACAGTGGTGGTGGTGGTGTTTACAGTGGAGGTGATGGTGTTTACAGTGGAGGTGATGGCGTTTACAGTGGAGGTGATGGTGTTTACAGTGGTGGTGATAATTACAGTGGTGGTGGTGGTGTTTACAGTGGAGGTGGTGGTGTTTACAGTGGTGGTGATAATTACAGTGGTGGTGATGGTGTTTACAGTGGTGGTGGTGGTGTTTACAGTGGAGGTGATGGTGTTTACAGTGGAGGTGGTGGTGTTTACAGTGGAGGTGGTGGTGTTTACAGTGGTGGTGATAATTACAGTGGTAGTGATGGTGTTTACAGTGGTGGTGGTGGTGTTTACAGTGGAGGTGATGGTGTTTACAGTGGTAGTGATGGTGTTTACAGTGGTGGTGGTGGTGTTTACAGTGGAGGTGATGGTGTTTACAGTGGTAGTGATGGTGTTTACAGTGGTGGTGGTGGTGTTTACAGTGGAGGTGATGGTGTTTACAGTGGAGGTGATGGTGTTTACAGTGGTAGTGATGGTGTTTACAGTGGTGGTGGTGGTGTTTACAGTGGAGGTGATGGTGTTTACAGTGGTAGTGATGGTGTTTACAGTGGTGGTGGTGGTGTTTACAGTGGAGGTGATGGTGTTTACAGTGGAGGTGATAGGAACCAGGTGTCGCCATGTCTACAACACAAATATACAAATTTGATTTACTATCAAACCCACCAGTGAACCTACACGAGTCTTGTGAGTTTATATGTCGATGATTCTGGAAAAACTGATAATCCTTGTATCTACACTCACTGCTACACTTACAGGCTGTAGTTCATCTGATTCTCTGTATACTTTATTACTCTGTTCACTGCAGTGCTGAAAATGATCCACCCCTAATAGTATCTGCTCTGTGGTGGTCCTGTGGGGGTCCTGATCATTAAAGAACAGAGTAATAAAGTGTACAGAGATTCAGATGAACTACAGTCTGTAAGTGGAGCTCCTGTATGGTCAGTGGAGCTGATACAGTGAGTGGAGATAGAAGGAGGTGGTTTTAATGTTATGGCTGATCGGCGTACATTGTTCTCAGCATGTTTTGGAAGGTATATTAACGTTCTCCACACTGTCAGAAAACAACGTCTCAGACATCAGACAATGTAGAGGTGGACGTCTGGTTCCATTCACCACCAATGTAAGCGTTCTGACTTAGTAGGTGTATCTAGAACAGAGAGTTTCACACCAGACCACTCTGACTGACTCTGCAAAATGAAAGAAATCAGAGTAAGAGGTACACAGGTTAAGATCCAGCTCGCTCCTTCAGATTTGTTAACCGGGCGTCTGAGTATGTTGTTTACATGAGCACTTGAATAATCAGGCAACTGCAGAAGTCTGAGTATGATCAGATTATGTGATCATATAAGACACTCAGTGATTCTGACTGTATGTGTTCTGTGTGGTCAGAGTTGAAGAGGATGTCTGTCTTTAAGAATTATGAACCCGGAGAACCGACCTGCAGGCTTTATGTGAAGAACATCGCGAAGCAAGTGGAAGAAAAAGTGAGTACTCTCGGGAGGCAGAGGCCTGCTGGTGTGAATCCTTTGCATCCGAATACGTGGAGCGAGAGCCAGAACTGCTGTGTGAAATTTCTCAGGTCCTAATTTAAACCCAGACCAGACTCGTCTGGAGCTCATACCTCTCTCTCTCTCTCTCTCTCTCTCTCTCTCTCTCTGTTTACCTCAGGACCTGAAGTACATCTACGGCAGGTACATCGACACCTCGTCAGAGGAAGAAAGAAACATGTAAGCTTAATCACTCTGGGCCTCAGGCCTCCACCCAGCGCCTCAGCTCAGGCCATAATGGAAGTGAATGAAAGTCGTGCTCTCCGCAGCTTTTTCACAGACTGTAGAAGAAAACATCCTTAGTAACCATGAGAGACCTGTAGCTCCACCTTACTGGTGTATAATCAGAGACATGTAGCTCCACCTTACTGGTGTATAATCAGAGACTGTAGCTCCACCTTACTGGTGTATAATCAGAGACTGTAGCTCCACCTTACTGGTGTATAATCAGAGACTGTAGCTCCACCTTGCTGGTGTATAATCAGAGACTGTAGCTCCACCTTACTGGTGTATAATCAGAGACATGTAGCTCCACCTTACTGGTGTATAATCAGAGACTCTAGCTCCACCTTACTGGTGTATAATCAGAGACTGTAGCTCCACCTTACTGGTGTATAATCAGAGACATGTAGCTCCACCTTACTGGTGTATAATCAGAGACTCTAGCTCCACCTTACTGGTGTATAATCAGAGACTGTAGCTCCACCTTACTGGTGTATAATCAGAGACATGTAGCTCCACCTTACTGGTGTATAATCAGAGACTCTAGCTCCACCTTACTGGTGTATAATCAGAGACTCTAGCTCCACCTTACTGGTGTATAATCAGAGACATGTAGCTCCACCTTACTGGTGTATAATCAGAGACTGTAGCTCCACCTTACTGGTGTATAATCAGAGACTCTAGCTCCACCTTACTGGTGTATAATCAGAGACTCTAGCTCCACCTTACTGGTGTATAATCAGAGACATGTAGCTCCACCTTACTGGTGTATAATCAGAGACTGTAGCTCCACCTTACTGGTGTATAATCAGAGACTCTAGCTCCACCTTACTGGTGTATAATCAGAGACATGTAGCTCCACCTTACTGGTGTATAATCAGAGACTGTAGCTCCACCTTACTGGTGTATAATCAGAGACATGTAGCTCCACCTTACTGGTGTATAATCAGAGACTCTAGCTCCACCTTACTGGTGTATAATCAGAGACTGTAGCTCATCTGTTGGTACACGGTTTGGAGAGTCGCCATGTAGCTGCTTATTAATGGCCAGTTTCTGACCTCAGCAGGTTTTATTCTCCAACTGTACATCAGTGTAGGGGATCAGTGACCGAGCAGTTTTAAATGAAGTGGCCAGTTAGTGGAAGCACAAGGTTGGGGTTTCTAATAAAGTGGCCAGTTAGTGGAAGCACAAGGTTGGGGTTTATAATAAAGTGGCCAGTTAGTGGAAGCACAAGATTGGGGTTTCTAATAAAGTGACCAGTTAGTGGAAGCACAAGGTTGATGTTTCTAATAAAGTGGCCAGTTAGTGGAAGTTTAAGATGGGTGTTTCTAATAAAGTGGCCAGCTAGTGGAAGCACAAAGGGTATTTACCAACAAAGTGGCCAGTTAGTGGAAGCGTAGGGTGTTTCTTATATAGAGGCCAGTTAGTGGAAGCACGAGGTTGGTGTCTAATAATGTGGCCATAGTGGAAGTACAAGGTGGGTGTTTCTAATAAAGTGGCCAGTTAGTGGAAGCACAAGGTAGCTGTTTTTAATAAAGTGGCCAGTTAGTGGAAGTGTAGTGTTTCTTATAAAGCGGCCAGTTAGTGGAAGCACAAGGCTGGTGTTTCTAATAAAGTGGCCAGTTAGTGGAAGCACAAGGTAGCTGTTTCTAATAAAGTGGCCAGTTAGTGGAAGCACAAGGTAGCTGTTTCTAATAAAGTGGCCAGTTAGTGGAAGTGTAGAGTGTTTCTTATAAAGCGGCCAGTTAGTGGAAGCACAAGGCTGGTGTTTGTAATAAAGTGGCCAGTGAGCTTTATTCAGGAATCAGAGGAGAGCTTGTCTGGGCGAAGCAGACCGTGTGAACATGGTTGTGCGGGCGGGTAGTGTGTTGTGAATAGCAGGAGACAGGACGGCGTGTATTTCCTGCAGTGACGTGCGGTCTGCGTCTGTTTGTCTGTCCAGGTTTGATATAGTTCTGATGAAGGAGGGGCGAATGAAAGGTCAAGCCTTCATCGGGCTCCCCACTGAGAAAAGTGCAGAGAAAGCCTTGAGGGACACCAACGGATACGTCCTGCACGACAAGCCCCTCGTGGTGGTATCCTTCACTCACTTTTCCGGCTTTCTGCAGAATGAAAATGTCAGCAGATCACCTGCTGATGATTTCCGAGAGCCCGTTTCAGCCGGGCGCTGCTGGTTTGTGTGTTTTAAAAGCAGCGAGTATGCGGGTTTGAATGCCAATTGTGTCTTCTAAGATGTGCCATGAATTTTAATTGCTAGGCTTTGCCCTTTACCAGCTTTAATCAAACTGTGTTGGGGGACTCGGCGCTCCTGTGTTTTAGCCTTAACCAATCATCCAGCAATTTGCCCGCTCAGCCAGACCAAAACAGGATGCGGGCGATTCCAAGACGGGACCAAAGAAGCGTTAAAGAGGTGAGTGGTTATTATTATTGTTATTATTATTATTATTATTATTATTATTAATTATACTGTACAAGCACTTTAGGTACAATAGTCAGTGAGTTACTAAAGAGCAACATGAGCATTACTAATGTGTGTGTGTATATATATATATATGCACACACGCAATAATTGACCTTTAGAACAGTTTAATAAATACAAAGTAAAAAAAAAACAGTGTACATATACTCATACTCTTATTCTGATTACTTTCTGATCTCTCAGTGTATATATACTCTTACTCTGATTTCTTTCAGATCTCTCAGTGTATATATACTCTTACTCTGATTTCTTTCAGATCTCTCAGTGTATATATACTCTTATTCTGATTACTTTCTGATCTCTCAGTGTATATATACTCTTACTCTGATTTCTTTCAGATCTCTCAGTGTATATATACTCTTACTCTAATTTCTTTCAGATCTCTCAGTGTATATATACACTTACTCTGATTTCTTTCAGATCTCTCAGTGTATATATACTCTTACTCTGATTTCTTTCTGATCTCTCAGTGTATATATACTCTTACTCTGATTTCTTTCAGATCTCTCAGTGTATATATACTCTTACTCTGATTTCTTTCAGATCTCTCAGTGTATATATACTCTTACTGTGATTTCTTTCTGATCTCTCAGTGTATATATACTCTTACTCTGATTTCTTTCAGATTACTCAGTGTATATATACTCTTACTCTGATTTTTTTCTGATCTCTCAGTGTATATATACTCTTACTCTGATTTTTTTCTGATCTCTCAGTGTATATATACTCTTACTCTGATTTTTTTCTGATCTCTCAGTGTATATATACTCTTACTCTGATTTCCTTCAGATCTCTCAGTGTATATATACTCTTATTCTGATTACTTTCTGATCTCTCAGTGTATATATACACTTACTCTGATTTATTTAGATCTCTCAGTGTATATATACTCTTACTCTGATTTCTTTCAGATCTCTCAGTGTATATATACTCTTATTCTGATTACTTTCTGATCTCTCAGTGTATATATACTCTTACTCTGATTTCTTTCAGATCTCTCAGTGTATATATACTCTTACTCTGATTTCTTTCAGATCTCTCAGTGTATATATACTCTTATTCTGATTACTTTCTGATCTCTCAGTGTATATATACTCTTACTCTGATTTCTTTCAGATCTCTCAGTGTATATATACTCTTACTCTGATTTCTTTCAGATCTCTCAGTGTATATATACTCTTACTCTGATTACTTTCTGATCTCTCAGTGTATATATACTCTTACTCTGATTTCTTTCTGATCTCTCAGTGTATATATACTCTTACTCTGATTTCTTTCTGATCTCTCAGTGTATATATACTCTTACTCTGATTACTTTCTGATCTCTCAGTGTATATATACTCTTACTCTGATTACTTTCTGATCTCTCAGTGTATATATACTCTTACTCTGATTTATTTAGATCTCTCAGTGTATATATACTCTTACTCTGATTACTTTCTGATCTCTCAGTGTATATATACTCTTACTCTGATTTCTTTCTGATCTCTCAGTGTATATATACTCTTACTCTGATTTCTTTCTGATCTCTCAGTGTATATATACTCTTACTCTGATTACTTTCTGATCTCTCAGTGTATATATACTCTTACTCTGATTACTTTCTGATCTCTCAGTGTATATATACTCTTACTCTGATTTCTTTCAGATCTCTCAGTGTATATATACACTTACTCTGATTTCTTTCAGATCTCTCAGTGTATATATACTCTTACTCTGATTACTTTCAGATCTCTCAGTGTATATATACTCTTACTCTGATTTCTTTCTGATCTCTCAGTGTATATATACTCTTACTCTGATTTCTTTCTGATCTCTCAGTGTATATATACTCTTACTCTGATTTTTTTCAGATCTCTCAGTGTATATATACTCTTACTCTAATTTCTTTCAGATCTCTCAGTGTATATATACACTTACTCTGATTTCTTTCAGATCTCTCAGTGTATATATACACTTACTCTGATTTCTTTCAGATCTCTCAGTGTATATATACTCTTACTCTGATTACTTTCAGATCTCTCAGTGTATATATACTCTTACTCTGATTTCTTTCTGATCTCTCAGTGTATATATACTCTTACTCTGATTTCTTTCTGATCTCTCAGTGTATATATACACTTACTCTGATTTCTTTCTGATCTCTCAGTGTATTTATACTCTTACTCTGATTACTTTCAGATCTCTCAGTGTATATATACTCTTACTCTGATTTCTTTCTGATCTCTCAGTGTATATATACTCTTACTCTGATTTCTTTCTGATCTCTCAGTGTATATATACTCTTACTCTGATTTTTTTCAGATCTCTCAGTGTATATATACTCTTACTCTAATTTCTTTCAGATCTCTCAGTGTATATATACACTTACTCTGATTTCTTTCAGATCTCTCAGTGTATATATACACTTACTCTGATTACTTTCAGATCTCTCAGTGTATATATACTCTTACTCTGATTTCTTTCTGATCTCTCAGTGTATATATACTCTTACTGTGATTTCTTTCTGATCTCTCAGTGTATATATACTCTTACTCTGATTTCTTTCAGATCTCTGTGTATATATACACTTACTCTGATTTCTTTCAGATCTCTCAGTGTATATATACTCTTACTGTGATTTCTTTCTGATCTCTCAGTGTATATATACTCTTACTGTGATTTCTTTCTGATCTCTCAGTGTATATATACTCTTACTCTGATTTCTTTCAGATTACTCAGTGTTTATATACTCTTACTCTGATTTTTTTCTGATCTCTCAGTGTATATATACTCTTACTCTGATTTTTTTCTGATCTCTCAGTGTATATATACTCTTACTCTGATTTCTTTCAGATCTCTGTGTTTATATACTCTTACTTAAGTATGTAGAAACATGCTGAACAGATTACTGATTTTCTGATTAGTTTTGTTAATTAATTAATTTGTATTTATGGTGGAAACTCATTGTAGTGACAGTGTTAATACTATACGTTTTAATACTTTACAATATTAATAATGAATTAGTCCTGCAGCTCTTGTAGTCGGCAGGTTTGAGCCGTAGCTCAGCAGACTCAGCTGCATTGTATACATGACTGGAGTGGATTTTGTTCACAAAGCATCCATTATTTTATTTCTATTTTTATTTTTTTGTTCTTGTTGAAGATGTTGTCACGTTAGAAGCCTCAGTCCTGAACCTGCAGGACAATTTGTATCCTTAAGTGTGCATATCCTTTCAGAAAGAGATGGAAGACCTTCTGAAGCCCATGTTTTCTTTATGTCTGATCTGTTTCTCTTATGCTTGGAACGTTTTTCTCTGACTTGTGCTTTCAGCCTTTAGGTGACGAGCCGGGAGTCTTCGCGCCGAGGCTGTCGAAGGCTCGTTTCCTTTCCTCGTGTATTTCTGGTGTAATTGCAAATAAAGAAATAAATATTTTGCATCTGTGGGCCCGAGTAGTGTTTTTGAAGTTCTGCGCTGCGTATTTCGGCTACTTTCGGAGTCCTGCTCGTGACTAAGTGCTCTCATTTGGCTCTGAAAGCTGAACCGTAATAGCCGGGACGGAGTAAAATGATACGGCCTATTAGCCGCTGTTTAATGTTTAATTCGAGGCTGTGGGTTATTGTGCGGGGCCGGTGATGGAGATGCCGTCGGATAGCTGGCTTTCTTAATGTGACGGGGAGTAAATTTAGAAAGTGAGCTATCAGACGGGGCCGCTCGGCTCTCGGCGGCACCGCAACAGATGGCGGTGTCAATACAGAAAATGGCCAGAGACGCCGCGCAGGCAAACAAATAAACGCAATCAGACACACAAACAGAGTAATGCAGAAAAACTGGCTGCAGCGAGCTGGCCTTGACTCAGCTCTGTGGGAGGCTGGCTTTTCATTCCTACTCGTCTCTTTGACCCCTTGATTGCCGCTCGAGCGCGTTTCTGTTTACTAGCGGAGTTTAACTGCACTGAACGAGGAAAGAGAGCCTGAATCTGCTCTGACGAAGTGTCAGTGAATCTGAACTAGTTGGCTTTGTTTGGCAGGCCAGCATAATAAGCATATTGTCACAGTCCAAAGAAAAAACATGCAACTACAAAATTTACAGTAGAGGCCAAAAACCTCATTCACTTTCAATGCAAGTCTATTGTGGAGCATTTCTATTAGTCCATTCATCAAGAAGTCTTAGGCTGATAGTTTAAAATCCTTCATCTGATCAGTTAAGTGTATGTACACCAGTAAGACCAGCAGATATGATTAGAACAGATGTAAATAATCATACATACAATACAAATCAATCAATCAACCTTTATTTAAACCCTGAGTACATTTGAAGGTGGCCCTCATTTACAATGTAGCCGAGTATTATGCATTGTAAAGGGATTGTCAAAGTAAAATGTTGAAAAAATAAAAAGACCCAGCATTTTAATAAGATTTAAGATGTTATAAGATATAAAACAAAAAAGATAAAAATAAGAATTTAAAATTAGGAATCAATAAAATCATAGGTAAGAAAATTAAACGTAATAAAAATAAAGACTACAATAAAAATAAATAAAACAAATAAATAAAAAGGATAAAATAAAACTACATAAAAGAGTAGTATGTGAATAAACAATAACTAAGAACAATAGAAGAAAATAAGGAAAAAATAGAAGATAAAAAGAAAACAGCTAAAAAAAACAAGATTAAAAAGGAAATTCAAAGTTAACTAAAAACAAAAACTAAAAACTCAGATCAGCTAAAACAGTGGCGGGCTGTCTGAAGGTGGTTAGAGACTAGGTGTTTAAATTGATGGAGTGACTCCAGCGAGGTGAGCTTTAGTGAGTTCTGTAGTGAGGTCCAGCTCGCTGGTGCACTGTAGCTAAAAGCAGATTTTACCAGTTCACTAAAAACTCGGTTCCTGAAGAGTGATCCAATCACTGGAACGAGTCTGTTAGTAGGTTGTGTTATTTTTATGAGTATTTGTGTGATGTACAGTGGCATAAGGCCAGAAAGTGCTTTAAAAATAAAAATAAACCAATGTGTTTCAAGCTTTTTATATATGTGTTCCAGATTGACTAAAACTATACAGTACTGTGTGTTCAGTGCTCACATCCTCAACTAATCAAATCTGAACAATTTCTGTGTCACTATTTACGTGTACCACTGGAAACTGGTGTTCAGTCAGTGTTCAGGTGAATTGGGTTTCTTTAACAGGGGCTTTGGAATAAACCTTGGAAGTGTAGCTCGTGTGCACAGCCTATCAAATACTAAAATTTCTAAAATTCATATAATATTTACAAATAGAGTAAGAATATGATTCTGCTGAGAATATACTGATCATGAACAACACAATTAAATTAGAAATAAAAAAAAATTTGAAAAGCTTTTGCTAGAACTCAGCCTTTAGAGTGACTGTTCTTTAATGATTCTGTTGCCCTGCATCTTAGTAGAACCTGTAAAACCTGAGATCCGGATTGATGAACGCAGCTGTAGAAGGTTCTAAAATGCTGTGGACCCACCAGACTGAACGTCATACCAGCTACCTCAGTCTCAGACTAGCTGCCTAACCTTCACTACAGACTCTAACATGGACTCTAGTTACCACTAACCTTCTACCTTCATTAACTCATCATCATCACTCTGACTGTTCTTCATCTGTACTATATTAATCTTAGTTACATCATATTATGATTATATAAGCACACCTGAGCAGCTGAACAGAAGTATAAGGTGGTACAGTCAGTATATCAGTACTGTTTGAGTAGTTTGATCAGAGGAGGATGGTTCCCCCCCATGTGAGTCTTGGTTCCTTCCTCCAGTTCTGGGGGAGTTGTTTCTCACCACTGCCGCCTATGGCTTGCTCACCAAGGGGTGTCTATGTTTGTTCTATGATTTCTATGATTTCCATCTGTGTTATTTTCTTCTTAGGCTTATTTATGGTTTATAGAACTTTTCTAATCACTTAATTTCTGTAAAGCTGCTTTGTTAAAGCGCTATACAAATAAATTTGATTTGATTTTGATTTGTGAATCATCAAGAATTCTGTTTTAATTTGATTAACATCCAAAAAATGAATGTTTAGAATGAAGGTTTAGTGCAATGTTACTGTAAAAACCTACACTGAGATTTGAAGTAAGATCTGAAATAGCTTCAGTGTATAGAATAAATCCACATTCCTATATTTATTATTATTATTATTATTATTATTATTATTAGTGGTGATAGTAGTAGTAGTAGTAGTAGTATTAGTAGTAGAATGATTTTTAGTTATAGTTATTATGTTTTTTTTTAGATTATAGTTATTTTTTGAATAAAATGATAAAAAAAAAAACATTGTTATATAATATTAATATTAAGCGTCTTGAGTTTCTTTAAAAAGGGCTATATAAATAAAATGTATTATTATTAATATTATTATTAACTCTTCTTCTGACTCTTAATAATCATGACTATAATTCCCTGGAATTTATTTTGACTCCTGTGATTTTATAAACGTTCTACTGGCCGAAGCTGAAGGTTCAGTGATCACTGTGCTATAAATAGTGAATGATTAACACCACCTGGACCCCCGATGCACTTCCAGGTCGTCGCTGTGGTTTATAGAGTGGGACGTCCCCCTGGAGCTGCTTCCTCAGCCTGGGCTCTGTGTGTGTCTGCTGTCCCAGCTAAGCCTCACTGCTCTGGGCCTGCGTGCTAACTCCAGCTCCCTGCTTCAGGCCTGCTCTGCTGGAGTCCCCGAGAAGCAGAGGCAGGTGTGCCGCGGCTCCGTCTCACACACACTGAACACTCTCTCCTTCATCACTCCTGCGTGGATCTGAGCAGCTGTGGAGCAACATGAAGGTGAGGCTTTCAGATCTGCACTGCAGAGCTGACATCAATCAGCCAGAACATTAAAACCACCTCCTTATATCTCCACTCACTGTCCACTGTATCAGCTCCACTGACCATACAGGACCTCCACTCACTGTCCACTGTATCAGCTCCACTGACCATACAGGACCTCCACTCACTGTCCACTGTATCAGCTCCACTGACCATACAGGACCTCCACTCACTGTCCACTGTATCAGCTCCACTGACCATACAGGACCTACACTCACTGTCCACTGTATCAGCTCCACTGACCATACAGGACCTCCACTCACTGTCCACTGTATCAGCTCCACTGACCATACAGGACCTCCACTCACTGTCCACTGTATCAGCTCCACTGACCATACAGGAGCTCCACTTACAGACTGTAGTTCATCTGATTCTCTGTATACTTTATTACTCTGTTCTTTAATGATCAGGACCCCCACAGGACCACCACAGAGCAGGTACTATTAGGGAGGTGGGTCATTCTCAGCACTGCAGTGACGATGACATGGTGCTGGTGGTGTGTTAGTGTGTGTTGTGCTGGCGTGAGTGGATCAGACGCAGCAGTGCTGCGGCTGGAGTGTTTAAACACTGTGTCCACTCACTGTCCACTCTATTAGACACTCCTACTACTTGCTGGTCCACCTTGTAGATGTAAAGTCAGAGACAGGAGCTCATCTGCTGCTGCACAGTTTGTGTTCCTCTAGTTCTTCGCCGCCCACAGGACACTGCTGTCTGGATAGTTTTAGTCCAGCAGCAGCACTGCTGTGTCTGATCCACTCACACCAGCACCATGTCATTGTCACTGCAGTGCTGAGAATGATCCACCCCCCTAATAGTACCTGCTCTGTGGTGGTCCTGTGGGGGTCCTGATCAGTAAAGAACAGAGTAATAAAGTAAACAGAGAATCAGATGAACTACAGTCTGTAAGTGGAGCTCCTGTATGGTCAGTGGAGCTGATACAGTGGACAGTGAGTGTAGGTCCTGTATGGTCAGTGGAGCTGATACAGTGGACAGTGAGTGTAGGTCCTGTATGCTCAGTGGAGCTGATACAGTGGACAGTGAGTGGAGGTCCTGTATGGTCAGTGGAGCTGATACAGTGGACAGTGAGTGGAGGTCCTGTATGGTCAGTGGAGCTGATACAGTGGACAGTGAGTGGAGCTCCTGTATGGTCAGTGGAGCTGATACAGTGGACAGTGAGTGGAGGTCCTGTATGGTCAGTGGAGCTGATACAGTGGACAGTGAGTGGAGGTCCTGTATGGTCAGTGGAGCTGATACAGTGGACAGTGAGTGTAGGTCCTGTATGGTCAGTGGAGCTGATACAGTGGACAGTGAGTGGAGGTCCTGTATGGTCAGTGGAGCTGATACAGTGGACAGTGAGTGGAGGTCCTGTATGGTCAGTGGAGCTGATACAGTGGACAGTGAGTGGAGCTCCTGTATGGTCAGTGGGGCTGATACAGTGGACAGTGAGTGGAGCTCCTGTATGGTCAGTGGAGCTGATACAGTGGACAGTGAGTGGAGGTCCTGTATGGTCAGTGGAGCTGATACAGTGGACAGTGAGTGGAGGTCCTGTATGGTCAGTGGAGCTGATACAGTGGACAGTGAGTGGAGCTCCTGTATGGTCAGTGGAGCTGATACAGTGGACAGTGAGTGGAGGTCCTGTATGGTCAGTGGAGCTGATACAGTGGACAGTGAGTGGAGGTCCTGTATGGTCAGTGGAGCTGATACAGTGGACAGTGAGTGTAGGTCCTGTATGGTCAGTGGAGCTGATACAGTGGACAGTGAGTGTAGGTCCTGTATGGTCAGTGGAGCTGATACAGTGGACAGTGAGTGGAGGTCCTGTATGGTCAGTGGAGCTGATACAGTGGACAGTGAGTGGAGGTCCTGTATGGTCAGTGGAGCTGATACAGTGGACAGTGAGTGGAGGTCCTGTATGGTCAGTGGAGCTGATACAGTGGACAGTGAGTGTAGGTCCTGTATGGTCAGTGGAGCTGATACAGTGGACAGTGAGTGGAGGTCCTGTATGGTCAGTGGAGCTGATACAGTGGACAGTGAGTGGAGCTCCTGTATGGTCAGTGGGGCTGATACAGTGGACAGTGAGTGGAGCTCCTGTATGGTCAGTGGAGCTGATACAGTGGACAGTGAGTGGAGGTCCTGTATGGTCAGTGGAGCTGATACAGTGGACAGTGAGTGTAGGTCCTGTATGCTCAGTGGAGCTGATACAGTGGACAGTGAGTGGAGGTCCTGTATGGTCAGTGGAGCTGATACAGTGGACAGTGAGTGGAGGTCCTGTATGGTCAGTGGAGCTGATACAGTGGACAGTGAGTGGAGGTCCTGTATGGTCAGTGGAGCTGATACAGTGGACAGTGAGTGGAGGTCCTGTATGGTCAGTGGAGCTGATACAGTGGACAGTGAGTGGAGCTCCTGTATGGTCAGTGGGGCTGATACAGTGGACAGTGAGTGGAGGTCCTGTATGGTCAGTGGAGCTGATACAGTGGACAGTGAGTGGAGCTCCTGTATGGTCAGTGGGGCTGATACAGTGGACAGTGAGTGGAGCTCCTGTATGGTCAGTGGAGCTGATACAGTGGACAGTGAGTGGAGGTCCTGTATGGTCAGTGGAGCTGATACAGTGGACAGTGAGTGGAGGTCCTGTATGGTCAGTGGAGCTGATACAGTGGACAGTGAGTGGAGGTCCTGTATGGTCAGTGGAGCTGATACAGTGGACAGTGAGTGGAGGTCCTGTATGGTCAGTGGAGCTGATACAGTGGACAGTGAGTGGAGCTCCTGTATGGTCAGTGGGGCTGATACAGTGGACAGTGAGTGGAGCTCCTGTATGGTCAGTGGAGCTGATACAGTGGACAGTGAGTGGAGGTCCTGTATGGTCAGTGGAGCTGATACAGTGGACAGTGAGTGGAGGTCCTGTATGGTCAGTGGAGCTGATACAGTGGACAGTGAGTGGAGCTCCTGTATGGTCAGTGGAGCTGATACAGTGGACAGTGAGTGTAGGTCCTGTATGGTCAGTGGAGCTGATACAGTGGACAGTGAGTGGAGGTCCTGTATGGTCAGTGGAGCTGATACAGTGGACAGTGAGTGGAGCTCCTGTATGGTCAGTGGGGCTGATACAGTGGACAGTGAGTGGAGCTCCTGTATGGTCAGTGGAGCTGATACAGTGGACAGTGAGTGGAGGTCCTGTATGGTCAGTGGAGCTGATACAGTGGACAGTGAGTGGAGGTCCTGTATGCTCAGTGGAGCTGATACAGTGGACAGTGAGTGGAGGTCCTGTATGGTCAGTGGAGCTGATACAGTGGACAGTGAGTGGAGGTCCTGTATGGTCAGTGGAGCTGATACAGTGGACAGTGAGTGGAGGTCCTGTATGGTCAGTGGAGCTGATACAGTGGACAGTGAGTGTAGGTCCTGTATGGTCAGTGGAGCTGATACAGTGGACAGTGAGTGGAGCTCCTGTATGGTCAGTGGAGCTGATACAGTGGACAGTGAGTGGAGGTCCTGTATGGTCAGTGGAGCTGATACAGTGGACAGTGAGTGGAGGTCCTGTATGGTCAGTGGAGCTGATACAGTGGACAGTGGGTGTAGATACAGGGAGGTGGTGATGTTACCTGATAGTGTAACAGCTAGTGTAGTTGTGTAGCTCTGTGGTGTGAATTCTTTAATACGGTGAGCTGGAAATAGAAGCAGACTCCGAGCGGAATATTCTGTATATCAATAATGCAAATCCATACTGAATTTCAAATGCATGGCCGCCGGGCGTGGCAGCAGCTGACCTGACGGCCTGCATATATAACCAGCTCTTCTTTTCGCTTTCTGTGACCAGACGAGGACAAAATGGTGTTTGCTAGCACTGGGGATGGGACTGAGTCTGTCCCAGTATCACTCCTACACCCACCACGGAGGGTCCATCGTCCATCTGTTTGAATGGCACTGGTCAGATGTTGCTGATGAATGTGAGAGATATTTGGCACCCAATGGTTTTCATGGAGTTCAGGTGAGCTGAGCTGGTAGTACCGCATACATGCTATATATGAGGAAGCTGCTGTGAAATGACGTCCCATCACTGCTATTAAACTCCAGCACTGTTATATGGCAACTTTAGTACAGCAGGTGGTCCCACGAGGGTTCTTTAGTAAAGACAGTGGTTCTGTATTACACTTGAGTTTGTCACACTTTGTGGAATGTGTTTCCATGTACTTGGATGATCAGATAATGTATAATAATAATTCATCAGAAGTATTGAATATCTCAATTCCATGATTGGTGATACCTTCATTCCTAAAAATACCCAACCCAACATGTCTGTGTGGGCCCGATATAGGTTTTATGGGGGCGTGTAGTGTTTTTTTTATTGGTGATACATGGGTCTCAGTTGGGTTATAACCCTTGGGCCTCAGTTGGGTTATAAGCTTGTGTCTCAGTTGGGTTATAACCCTTGGGCCTCAGTTGGGTTATAAGCTTGTGTCTCAGTTGGGTTATAACCCTTGGGCTACAATTTCATGTTTGGTGATATCTTCATTCTTACCAATACCCAATCCAACATGTCGTGTGGGCCCCATATATGTTTTATCTGGGCTGTAGTGGCTTTTTGATTGGTGATACATGGTCCTCAGTTGGGTTAAAACCTTGAGCCTCAGTTGGGTTATAATTTGGGGCTCCAGTTGGGTTACCATTGTCGGCTTAAGTTAAGCTACAGTTGTGGGTGCCGTTTGTGTCACTGTCATAGGGCCCAGTTGGGCTACATTTTGACTATGGAGCCATTGGGTGATTGTTCACATTTTACATTTACATTTACGGCATTTAGCAGACGCTCTTATCCAGAGCGACTTACAAAAGTGCTTAGTGTTCAGTCAGAGTATGAATCTCTATCTAGTACAAACAGGTTTAAGTCCAAACTACTGTTAAACTCAAACACTGCCATAAACATAGGGCCAGTGCTGATACCTGGAAAAAAGACAACGCAACACCTAGCAAGACTGAAACACCTACAGAGAAGAGAACAAATACAAGACTACATACAGTACAAGTGCAGTACTTATCCAGTGCTCCTAGAAGATAAAGTGCAATTACAGTTTATACCAGTACTTCAGTAGATCAGTGTTTAGAAGTGCTTTACGAAGAGATGGTGGTCTTCAGTCTGCATTTGAAGACCGCGAGAGAGTTCACTGTTCGGACAGCCAGTGGAAGTTCGTTCCACCATCTGGGGTTCAGGACAGAGAAGCATCTTGTCACGTGTCTTTCATGAATCTTGAGTGATGGCGGGTCAAGCCGAGCCGTACTTGAAGCGCGAAGGGCTCGAGGTGCGGTTTGACTTTTGACCATTGCCATAAGGTCAGGAGGAGCCAGTGAAGGTAGAGCAGCAGTGGAGTGATATGAGTGAACTTGGGAAGATTGAAGACGAGCCGTGCTGCTGCATTCTGGATCAGTTGAAGGTCCTGATGGTCTGCAGAGGAAGACCAGCCAGGAGTGAGTTGCAGTAGTCGAGCCTTGAAATGACAAGAGACTGGGCGAGCACCTGGGAGGCCTCCTAAGAGGGGAAGGGTCGGATGCGTCTGATGTTGTAGAGAATGTCTCTGCATGACCGAGTCAGGTTCGTAATGTGGGCTAAGAACGATAACTGGTCATCCAGAGTCACACCAAGGTTTCTTGCATCTTTAGATGGAACAATCAAAGAGTTCTCGAATGAGATGGCAAGATCCTGCTGAGGACCTGTAGTTCCAGGGATGAACTATGGGCCCCAGTTGCAACCTGGACATGGACAAAATCACATAAGGGACCCATATGGAGCCACTGGATGAATCTTTGTGGGCCTTGACTGGGTTGCCCAAAGGGGGCACAATTGGCAGCCCATCTTTAACCCCTGTGAGGCCCACATGGACATATTGACCGGGACAGTATTGATTTTTAATCAGTTCTTTTCAGTTGAAGATTTGTGGTTTGTTTGTGTTGTGGTTAAACCTTTCGTAGCAGTGTTCTTCACCATTAGACTCTTCCACTCCAACAAGAACAAGTAGCATAAGGGTGCAGTGCTAACAGTTTTTGGTGCCGGTTAATCCATAGGACAGTAGATGTCCTCAATGTGCTTTAGTGGCTGAACTTTTGGTTCAACCTGACAACAACTTAACACAGATATGTGCTGATTTAGGCAAACAGTGAAGAAGCTTCCATTGTTAGCTACATAGGGCTTACAGCACCAGTTAAAAACTAAAGGAGCAAACGTTGGACACCTGACACGTCCCGGCTGATTGAGTGCAGTTGGAACAAGGGAGGGAAAGTGTGTGAGACTTCTGGCCAATCTGTTCCTTTAATAGCGGCCTATTAGTCGCAAGAGATGCAGTTTGACTGGTAGTGTATCTAAAACATTTGGCTGGTAATGTATCTAAAACGTTTGACTGGTAGTGTACTAATACGTTTGACTGGTAGTGTATCTAAAACATTTGGCTGGTAATGTATCTAAAACGTTTGACTGGTAGTGTATCTAAAACGTTTGACTGGTAGTGTACTAAAATGTTTGGCTGGTAGTGTATCTAAAACGTTTGATTGGTAGTGTATCTAAAACGTTTGACTGGTAGTGTATCTAAACGTTTGTCTGGTAGTGTATCTAAACGTTTGACTGGTAGTGTACTAAAACGTTTGACTGGTAGTGTATCTAAAACGTTTGGCTGGTAGTGTATCTAAAACGTTTGACTGGTAGTGTATCTAAAACGTTTGACTGGTAGTGTACTAAAACGTTTGGCTGGTAGTGTATCTAAAACGTTTGACTGGTAGTGTACTAAAACGTATGGCTGGTAGTGTATCTAAAACGTTTGGCTGGTAGTGTACTAAATCGTTTGACTGGTAGTGTATCTAAAACATTTGGCTGGTAATGTATCTAAAACGTTTGACTGGTAGTGTACTAATACGTTTGACTGGTAGTGTATCTAAAACATTTGGCTGGTAATGTATCTAAAACGTTTGACTGGTAGTGTATCTAAAACGTTTGACTGGTAGTGTACTAAAATGTTTGGCTGGTAGTGTATCTAAAACGTTTGATTGGTAGTGTATCTAAAACGTTTGACTGGTAGTGTATCTAAACGTTTGTCTGGTAGTGTATCTAAACGTTTGACTGGTAGTGTACTAAAACGTTTGACTGGTAGTGTATCTAAAACGTTTGGCTGGTAGTGTATCTAAAACGTTTGACTGGTAGTGTATCTAAAACGTTTGACTGGTAGTGTACTAAAACGTTTGGCTGGTAGTGTATCTAAAACGTTTGACTGGTAGTGTACTAAAACGTATGGCTGGTAGTGTATCTAAAACGTTTGGCTGGTAGTGTACTAAATCGTTTGACTGGTAGTGTATCTAAAACATTTGGCTGGTAATGTATCTAAAACGTTTGACTGGTAGTGTACTAAAACGTTTGACTGGTAGTGTATCTAAAACATTTGGCTGGTAATGTATCTAAAACGTTTGACTGGTAGTGTATCTAAAACGTTTGACTGGTAGTGTACTAAAATGTTTGGCTGGTAGTGTATCTAAAACGTTTGACTGGTAGTGTATCTAAACGTTTGTCTGGTAGTGTATCTAAACGTTTGACTGGTAGTGTACTAAAACGTTTGACTGGTAGTGTATCTAAAACGTTTGTCTGGTAGTGTATCTAAACGTTTGACTGGTAGTGTATCTAAAACGTTTGGCTGGTAGTGTTACTAAAACGTTTGGCTGGTAGTGTATCTAAAACGTTTGACTGGTAGTGTATCTAAAACGTTTGACTGGTAGTGTACTAAAACGTTTGGCTGGTAGTGTATCTAAAACGTTTGACTGGTAGTGTACTAAAACGTATGGCTGGTAGTGTATCTAAAACGTTTGGCTGGTAGTGTACTAAAACGTTTGGCTGGTAGTGTACTAAAACGTTTGGCTGGTAGTGTATCTGAAACGTTTGGCTGGTAGTGTTTCTAAACGTTTGACTGGTAGTGTATCTAAAACGTTTGACTGGTAGTGTATCTGAAACGTTTGGCTGGTAGTGTTTCTAAACGTTTGACTGGTAGTGTATCTGAAACGTTTGACTGGTAGTGTATCTAAAACGTTTGACTGGTAGTGTATCTAAAACGTTTGACTGGTAGTGTATCTAAATGTTTGACTGGTAGTGTACTAAAACGTTTGGCTGGTAGTGTATCTAAAATGTTTGGCTGGTAGTGTATCTAAAACGTTTGGCTGGTAGTGTATCTAAACCTTTGTCTGGTAGTGTATCTAAAACATTTGTCTGGTAGTGTACTAAAACGTTTGACTGGTAGTGTATCTAAAACGTTTGTCTGGTAGTGTATCTAAAACGTTTGACTGGTAGTGTATCTAAAACGTTTGACTGGTAGTGTACTAAAACGTTTGGCTGGTAGTGTATCTAAAACGTTTGACTGGTAGTGTACTAAAACGTATGGCTGGTAGTGTATCTAAAACGTTTGGCTGGTAGTGTACTAAATCGTTTGACTGGTAGTGTATCTAAAACATTTGGCTGGTAATGTATCTAAAACGTTTGACTGGTAGTGTACTAAAACGTTTGACTGGTAGTGTATCTAAAACATTTGGCTGGTAATGTATCTAAAACGTTTGACTGGTAGTGTATCTAAAACGTTTGACTGGTAGTGTACTAAAATGTTTGGCTGGTAGTGTATCTAAAACGTTTGACTGGTAGTGTATCTAAACGTTTGTCTGGTAGTGTATCTAAACGTTTGACTGGTAGTGTACTAAAACGTTTGACTGGTAGTGTATCTAAAACGTTTGTCTGGTAGTGTATCTAAACGTTTGACTGGTAGTGTATCTAAAACGTTTGGCTGGTAGTGTTACTAAAACGTTTGGCTGGTAGTGTATCTAAAACGTTTGACTGGTAGTGTATCTAAAACGTTTGACTGGTAGTGTACTAAAACGTTTGGCTGGTAGTGTATCTAAAACGTTTGACTGGTAGTGTACTAAAACGTATGGCTGGTAGTGTATCTAAAACGTTTGGCTGGTAGTGTACTAAAACGTTTGGCTGGTAGTGTACTAAAACGTTTGGCTGGTAGTGTATCTGAAACGTTTGGCTGGTAGTGTTTCTAAACGTTTGACTGGTAGTGTATCTAAAACGTTTGACTGGTAGTGTATCTGAAACGTTTGGCTGGTAGTGTTTCTAAACGTTTGACTGGTAGTGTATCTGAAACGTTTGACTGGTAGTGTATCTAAAACGTTTGACTGGTAGTGTATCTAAAACGTTTGACTGGTAGTGTATCTAAATGTTTGACTGGTAGTGTACTAAAACGTTTGGCTGGTAGTGTATCTAAAATGTTTGGCTGGTAGTGTATCTAAAACGTTTGGCTGGTAGTGTATCTAAACCTTTGTCTGGTAGTGTATCTAAAACATTTGTCTGGTAGTGTACTAAAACGTTTGACTGGTAGTGTATCTAAAACGTTTGTCTGGTAGTGTATCTAAACGTTTGACTGGTAGTGTATCTAAAACGTTTGGCTGGTAGTGTATCTAAAACGTTTGACTGGTAGTGTATCTAAAACGTTTGTCTGGTAGTGTATCTAAACGTTTGACTGGTAGTGTATCTAAAACGTTTGGCTGGTAGTGTATCTAAAATGTTTGGCTGGTAGTGTACTAAAACGTTTGGCTGGTAGTGTATCTAAAACGTTTGGCTGGTAGTGTATCTAAAACGTTTGGCTGGTAGTGTATCTAAAACGTTTGACTGGTAGTGTATCTGAAACGTTTGACTGGTAGTGTATCTAAACGTTTGACTGGTAGTGTATCTGAAACGTTTGTCTGGTAGTGTATCTAAACGTTTGACTGGTAGTGTACTAAAACGTTTGACTGGTAGTGTATCTAAAACGTTTGTCTGGTAGTGTACTAAAACGTTTGACTGGTAGTGTATCTAGAATGTTTGACTGGTAGTGTACTAAAACGTTTGACTGGTAGTGTATCTAGAATGTTTGACTGGTAGTGTACTAAAACGTTTGACTGGTAGTGTATCTAAACGTTTGACTGGTAGTGTATCTGAAACGTTTGTCTGGTAGTGTATCTAAACGTTTGACTGGTAGTGTATCTAAAACGTTTGACTGGTAGTGTACTAAAACGTTTGTCTGGTAGTGTATCTAAACGTTTGACTGGTAGTGTACTAAAACGTTTGACTGGTAGTGTATCTAAAACGTTTGACTGGTAGTGTATCTAGAACGTTTGACTGGTAGTGTATCTAAACGTTTGACTGGTAGTGTACTAAAACGTTTGACTGGTAGTGTATCTAAAACGTTTGACTGGTAGTGTATCTAAACGTTTGACTGGTAGTGTATCTAAAACGTTTGGCTGGTAGTGTATCTAAAACGTTTGTCTGGTAGTGTATCTAAAACATTTGACTGGTAGTGTATCTAAAACGTTTGGCTGGTAGTGTATCTATAACGTTTGACTGGTAGTGTATCTAAAACGTTTGACTGGTAGTGTATCTAAAACGTTTGTCTGGTAGTGTATCTAGAATGTTTGACTGGTAGTGTACTAAAACGTTTGACTGGTAGTGTACTACAACGTTTGACTGGTAGTGTATCTAAAACGTTTGTCTGGTAGTGTACTAAAACGTTTGACTGGTAGTGTATCTGAAACGTTTGACTGGTAGTGTATCTAAAACGTTTGGCTGGTAGTGTACTAAAACGTTTGTCTGGTAGTGTATCTAAAATGTTTGTCTGGTAGTGTATCTGAAACGTTTGACTGGTAGTGTACTAAAACGTTTGACTGGTAGTGTATCTAAAACGTTTGACTGGTAGTGTATCTAGAACGTTTGACTGGTAGTGTATCTAAACGTTTGACTGGTAGTGTACTAAAACGTTTGACTGGTAGTGTATCTAAAACGTTTGACTGGTAGTGTATCTAAACGTTTGACTGGTAGTGTATCTAAACGTTTGACTGGTAGTGTATCTAAACGTTTGACTGGTAGTGTATCTAAAACGTTTGGCTGGTAGTGTAGTAAAACGTTTGACTGGTAGTGTACTAAAACGTTTGGCTGGTAGTGTATCTAAACGTTTGACTGGTAGTGTATCTAAACGTTTGACTGGTAGTGTACTAAAACGTTTGGCTGGTAGTGTATCTAAAACGTTTGTCTGGTAGTGTATCTAGAATGTTTGACTGGTAGTGTACTAAAACGTTTGACTGGTAGTGTACTACAACGTTTGACTGGTAGTGTATCTAAAACGTTTGTCTGGTAGTGTACTAAAACGTTTGACTGGTAGTGTATCTGAAACGTTTGACTGGTAGTGTATCTAAAACGTTTGGCTGGTAGTGTACTAAAACGTTTGTCTGGTAGTGTATCTAAAATGTTTGACTGGTAGTGTATCTAAACGTTTGACTGGTAGTGTATCTAGAATGTTTGACTGGTAGTGTATCTAAAATGTTTGACTGGTAGTGTATCTAGAATGTTTGACTGGTAGTGTACTAAAACGTTTGACTGGTAGTGTATCTAAAACGTTTGTCTGGTAGTGTATCTAAAACGTTTGACTGGTAGTGTATCTAAAACGTTTGTCTGGTAGTGTATCTAAAACGTTTGACTGGTAGTGTATCTAAAACTTTCGGCTGGTAGTGTATCTAAAACGTTTGGCTGGTAGTGTATCTAAAACGTTTGTCTGGTAGTGTATCTAAAACGTTTGGCTGGTAGTGTACTAAAACGTTTGACTGGTAGTGTATCTAAAACGTTTGGCTGGTAGTGTATCTTAAACGTTTGTCTGGTAGTGTACTAAAACGTTTGGCTGGTAGTGTATCTAAAACGTTTGGCTGGTAGTGTATCTAAAACGTTTGGCTGGTAGTGTATCTAAAACGTTTGACTGGTAGTTTATCTAAAACGTTTGGCTGGTAGTGTATCTAAAACGTTTGACTGGTAGTGAATCTAAAACTTTCGGCTGGTAGTGAATCTAAAACGTTTGACTGGTAGTGTATCTAAAACGTTTGGCTGGTAGTGTTTCTAAAACGTTTAACTGGTAGTGTATCTAAAACGTTTGGCTGGTAGTGTATTTAAAACGTTTGGCTGGTAGTGAATCTAAAACGTTTGACTGGTAGTGTATCTAAAACGTTTGGCTGGTAGTGTATCTAAAACGTTTGACTGGTAGTGTATCTAAAACGTTTGGCTGGTAGTGTATCTAAAACGTTTGGCTGGTAGTGTACTAAAACGTTTGACTGGTAGTGTATCTAAAACGTTTGGCTGGTAGTGTATCTTAAACGTTTGTCTGGTAGTGTACTAAAACGTTTGGCTGGTAGTGTATCTAAAACGTTTGACTGGTAGTGTATCTAAAACGTTTGACTGGTAGTTTATCTAAAACGTTTGGCTGGTAGATTATCTAAAACTTTCGGCTGGTAGTGAATCTAAAACGTTTGACTGGTAGTGTATCTAAAACTTTCGGCTGGTAGTGTATCTAAAACGTTTGGCTGGTATTGTATCTAAAACGTTTGTCTGGTAGTGTATCTAAAACGTTTGGCTGGTAGTGTACTAAAACGTTTGACTGGTAGTGTATCTAAAACGTTTGGCTGGTAGTGTATCTTAAACGTTTGTCTGGTAGTGTACTAAAACGTTTGGCTGGTAGTGTATCTAAAACGTTTGGCTGGTAGTGTATCTAAAACGTTTGGCTGGTAGTGTATCTAAAACGTTTGACTGGTAGTTTATCTAAAACGTTTGGCTGGTAGTGTATCTAAAACGTTTGACTGGTAGTGAATCTAAAACTTTCGGCTGGTAGTGAATCTAAAACGTTTGACTGGTAGTGTATCTAAAACGTTTGGCTGGTAGTGTATCTAAAACGTTTAACTGGTAGTGTATCTAAAACGTTTGGCTGGTAGTGTATTTAAAACGTTTGGCTGGTAGTGAATCTAAAACGTTTGACTGGTAGTGTATCTAAAACGTTTGGCTGGTAGTGTATCTAAAACGTTTGACTGGTAGTGTATCTAAAACGTTTGGCTGGTAGTGTATCTAAAACGTTTGGCTGGTAGTGTATCTAAAACGTTTGACTGGTAGTGAATCTAAAACTTTCGGCTGGTAGTGAATCTAAAACGTTTGGCTGGTAGTGTATCTAAAACGTTTCACTGGTAGTGTATCTAAAACGTTTGGCTGGTAGTTTATCTAAAACGTTTGGCTGGTAGATTATCTAAAACTTTCGGCTGGTAGTGAATCTAAAACGTTTGACTGGTAGTGTATCTAAAACTTTCGGCTGGTAGTGTATCTAAAACGTTTGGCTGGTATTGTATCTAAAACGTTTGTCTGGTAGTGTATCTAAAACGTTTGGCTGGTAGTGTACTAAAACGTTTGACTGGTAGTGTATCTAAAACGTTTGGCTGGTAGTGTATCTTAAACGTTTGTCTGGTAGTGTACTAAAACGTTTGGCTGGTAGTGTATCTAAAACGTTTGGCTGGTAGTGTATCTAAAACGTTTGGCTGGTAGTGTATCTAAAACGTTTGACTGGTAGTTTATCTAAAACGTTTGGCTGGTAGTGTATCTAAAACGTTTGACTGGTAGTGAATCTAAAACTTTCGGCTGGTAGTGAATCTAAAACGTTTGACTGGTAGTGTATCTAAAACGTTTGGCTGGTAGTGTATCTAAAACGTTTAACTGGTAGTGTATCTAAAACGTTTGGCTGGTAGTGTATTTAAAACGTTTGGCTGGTAGTGAATCTAAAACGTTTGACTGGTAGTGTATCTAAAACGTTTGGCTGGTAGTGTATCTAAAACGTTTGACTGGTAGTGTATCTAAAACGTTTGGCTGGTAGTGTATCTAAAACGTTTGGCTGGTAGTGTATCTAAAACGTTTGACTGGTAGTGAATCTAAAACTTTCGGCTGGTAGTGAATCTAAAACGTTTGGCTGGTAGTGTATCTAAAACGTTTCACTGGTAGTGTATCTAAAACGTTTGGCTGGTAGTGTACTAAAACGTTTGACTGGTAGTGTATCTAAAACGTTTGGCTGGTAGTGTATCTAAAACGTTTGGCTGGTAGTGTATCTAAAACTTTCGTCTGGTAGTGAATCTAAAACGTTTGTCTGGTAGTGTATCTAAAACGTTTGGCTGGTAGTGTATCTAAAACGTTTGGCTGATAGTGTTTTTAAAACGTTTGATTGGTAGTGTATCTAAAACGTTTGGCTGGTAGTGAATCTAAAACGTTTGTCTGGTAGTGAATCTAAAACGTTTGACTGGTAGTGTATCTAAAACGTTTAGCTGGTAGTGTATCTAAAACGTTTGGCTGATAGTGTTTTTAAAACGTTTGATTGGTAGTGTATCTAAAACGTTTGGCTGGTAGTGTATCTAAAACGTTTGTCTGGTAGTGAATCTAAAACGTTTGACTGGTAGTGTATCTAAAACGTTTAGCTGGTAGTGTATCTAAAACGTTTGGCTGATAGTGTTTTTAAAACGTTTGATTGGTAGTGTATCTAAAACGTTTGGCTGGTAGTGTATCTAAAACGTTTGGCTGGTAGTGTATCTAAAACGTTTGTCTGGTAGTGTACTAAAACATACCTCATCGCTCTCTGGAGAAAAACCTGTTTCTCTATATTTGTTTATTTTTATTTGTCTACATCATGACAGCTGTACTTTATTTACTGTGAAAGGTTTATTATGATTGGACGAATAAAAATGCTCATTTTGAAGGAATTCTGGTTTCATTGACTCAAACTGAAAGTAGGCAGTTTTTGGCCTCTACTGTAAACTTGCCGTTTTACAGATGCTTGTTTTTCTTTGAACAGCGATGTGATGTATGTATATATAGTTCTAGAACGTTTCACTGAAGTCCCAGAGCATATCCATGACCCGCTCTGTGCACCTGACATGCCACACGGACGGGCTGTGATGTCTGATGATGGACGGCGTGGCACTTGTGCCGTTATGGAAATGAACCTCCGCGCATTTCCTGCAGGTGAAGATCTACGCCGACGTCGTCATCAATCACATGTGCACGGCGGACGCAGGGGAGGGCAGCCGCTCGACCCGCGGCTCATACTTCAATGCCAGCCGAGAGGAGTTCCCATCTGTGCCCTATTCCGCCGCCGACTTCAACGATGATAAATGCACCAGCGGCGGTGGAAATATTGAGAATTACCAAGACATTTATCAGGTATAATTTTGGAAACGATGAAAGATGGCTGGGCGGGGAGTTCTACTGGACAGCCGCGCTCATGTGTTCGCTTCTCTATGCAAAACCAGGGAACAAGTAGAGCAAGCGCTGTGTTTGTAAGGCTCCAACTAATCATTTGATTTATTGATCGTTATTGGATTGACTAATTGAGCCATTATGACTTCTGTGGCTTCAACTTTTGTTGTGAAACAATATAGAAGTCATATCGCCTCCTACAGACCCTGTAGTGTATTACAGTCTGTCAGAACCACCGTCGCCTCCTACAGACCCTGTAGTGTATTACAGTCTGTCAGAACCACCGTCGCCCCCTACGCCTCCTGTAGTGTATTACAGTCTGTCAGAACCACCGTCGCCCCCTACGCCTCCTGTAGTGTATTACAGTCTGTCAGAACCACCGTCGCCCCCTACGCCTCCTGTAGTGTATTACAGTCTGTCAGAACCACCGTCGCCCCCTACGCCTCCTGTAGTGTATTACAGTCTGTCAGAACCACCGTCGCCCCCTACGCCTCCTGTGGTGTATTACAGTCTGTCAGAACGACCGTCGCCCCCTACGCTTCCTGTAGTGTATTACAGTCTGTCAGAACGACCGTCGCCTCCTACAGACCCTGTAGTGTATTACAGTCTGTCAGAACCACCGTCGCCTCCTACAGACCCTGTAGTGTATTACAGTCTGTCAGAACCACCGTCGCCCCCTACGCTTCCTGTAGTGTATTACAGTCTGTCAGAACCACCGTCGCCCCCTACGCTTCCTGTGGTGTATTACAGTCTGTCAGAACGACCGTCGCCCCCTACGCTTCCTGTAGTGTATTACAGTCTGTCAGAACCACCGTCGCCCCCTACGCTTCCTGTAGTGTATTACAGTCTGTCAGAACCACCGTCGCCCCCTACGCTTCCTGTAGTGTATTACAGTCTGTCAGAACCACCGTCGCCCCCTACGCTTCCTGTAGTGTATTACAGTCTGTCAGAACGACCATCGCCCCCTACGCTTCCTGTAGTGTATTACAGTCTGTCAGAGTGACCGTCGCCCCCTACGCTTCCTGTAGTGTATTACAGTCTGTCAGAACCACCGTCGCCCCCTACGCTTCCTGTAGTGTATTACAGTCTTTCAGAACAACCGTCGCCCCCTACACTTCCTGTAGTGTATTACAGTCTGTCAGAACGACCATCGCCCCCTACACTTCCTGTAGTGTATTACAGTCTGTCAGAACCACCGTCGCCCCCTACGCTTCCTGTAGTGTATTACAGTCTGTCAGAACCACCGTCGCCCCCTACGCTTCCTGTAGTGTATTACAGTCTGTCAGAACCACCGTCGCCCCCTACGCTTCCTGTAGTGTATTACAGTCTGTCAGAATGACTGTCGCCCCCTACGCTTCCTGTAGTGTATTACAGTCTGTCAGAACCACCGTCGCCCCCTACGCTTCCTGTAGTGTATTACAGTCTGTCAGAACCACCGTCGCCCCCTACGCCTCCTGTAGTGTATTACAGTCTGTCAGAACAACCGTCGCCCCCTACGCTTCCTGTAGTGTATTACAGTCTGTCAGAACCACCGTCGCCCCCTACGCTTCCTGTAGTGTATTACAGTCTGTCAGAGCGACCGTCGCCCCCTACGCTTCCTGTAGTGTATTACAGTCTGTCAGAACGACCATCGCCTCCTACAGACCCTGTAGTGTATTACAGTCCGTCACAATGACTGTCGCCCCCTACGCTTCCTGTAGTGTATTACAGTCCGTCACAATGACTGTCGCCCCCTACGCTTCCTGTAGTGTATTACAGTCTGTCAGAACCACCGTCGCCCCCTACGCCTCCTGTAGTGTATTACAGTCTGTCAGAACCACCGTCGCCCCTACGTTTCCTGTAGTGTATTACAGTCTGTCAGAACCACCGTCGCCCCCTACGCTTCCTGTGGTGTATTACAGTCTGTCAGAACGACCGTCGCCCCTACGCTTCCTGTAGTGTATTACAGTCTGTCAGAGCGACCGTCGCCCCCTACGCTTCCTGTAGTGTATTACAGTCTGTCAGAACCACCGTCGCCCCCTACGCTTCCTGTAGTGTATTACAGTCTGTCAGAACCACCGTCGCCCCCTACGCTTCCTGTAGTGTATTACAGTCTGTCAGAACGACCATCGCCCCCTACGCTTCCTGTAGTGTATTACAGTCTGTCAGAGTGACCGTCGCCCCCTACGCTTCCTGTAGTGTATTACAGTCTGTCAGAACCACCGTCGCCCCCTACGCTTCCTGTAGTGTATTACAGTCTGTCAGAACCACCGTCGCCCCCTACGCTTCCTGTAGTGTATTACAGTCTTTCAGAACAACCGTCGCCCCCTACACTTCCTGTAGTGTATTACAGTCTGTCAGAACGACCATCGCCCCCTACACTTCCTGTAGTGTATTACAGTCTGTCAGAACCACCGTCGCCCCCTACGCTTCCTGTAGTGTATTACAGTCTGTCAGAACCACCGTCGCCCCCTACGCCTCCTGTAGTGTATTACAGTCTGTCAGAACAACCGTCGCCCCCTACGCTTCCTGTAGTGTATTACAGTCTGTCAGAACCACCGTCGCCCCCTACGCTTCCTGTAGTGTATTACAGTCTGTCAGAATGACTGTCGCCCCCTACGCTTCCTGTAGTGTATTACAGTCTGTCAGAGCGACCATCGCCCCCTACGCTTCCTGTAGTGTATTACAGTCTGTCAGAATGACTGTCGCCCCCTACGCTTCCTGTAGTGTATTACAGTCTGTCAGAGCGACCGTCGCCCCCTACGCTTCCTGTAGTGTATTACAGTCTGTCAGAACCACCGTCGCCCCCTACGCTTCCTGTAGTGTATTACAGTCTGTCAGAACCACCGTCGCCCCCTACGCTTCCTGTAGTGTATTACAGTCTGTCAGAACGACCATCGCCCCCTGCGCTTCCTGTAGTGTATTACAGTCTGTCAGAGTGACCGTCGCCCCCTACGCTTCCTGTAGTGTATTACAGTCTGTCAGAACCACCGTCGCCCCCTACGCTTCCTGTAGTGTATTACAGTCTGTCAGAACCACCGTCGCCCCCTACGCCTCCTGTAGTGTATTACAGTCTGTCAGAACAACCGTCGCCCCCTACGCTTCCTGTAGTGTATTACAGTCTGTCAGAACCACCGTCGCCCCCTACGCTTCCTGTAGTGTATTACAGTCTGTCAGAATGACTGTCGCCCCCTACGCTTCCTGTAGTGTATTACAGTCTGTCAGAATGACTGTCGCCCCCTACGCTTCCTGTAGTGTATTACAGTCTGTCAGAGCGACCATCGCCCCCTACGCTTCCTGTAGTGTATTACAGTCTGTCAGAATGACTGTCGCCCCCTACGCTTCCTGTAGTGTATTACAGTCTGTCAGAGCGACCGTCGCCCCCTACGCTTCCTGTAGTGTATTACAGTCTGTCAGAACGACCATCGCCTCCTACAGACCCTGTAGTGTATTACAGTCCGTCACAATGACTGTCGCCCCCTACGCTTCCTGTAGTGTATTACAGTCCGTCACAATGACTGTCGCCCCCTACGCTTCCTGTAGTGTATTACAGTCCGTCACAATGACTGTCGCCCCCTACGCTTCCTGTAGTGTATTACAGTCTGTCAGAGTGACCGTCGCCCCCTACGCTTCCTGTAGTGTATTACAGTCTGTCAGAGTGACCGTCGCCCCCTACGCTTCCTGTAGTGTATTACAATCTGTCACAATGACTGTCGCCCCCTACGCTTCCTGTAGTGTATTACAGTCTGTCAGAACGACCGTCGCCCCCTACGCTTCCTGTAGTGTATTACAGTCTGTCAGAACGACCGTCGGCCCCTACGCCTCCTGTAGTGTATTACAGTCTGTCAGAACCACCGTCGCCCCCTACGCTTCCTGTAGTGTATTACAGTCTGTCAGAACGACTATACTGATTATTATAGTTTGTCTGTTATACATTATAAAGCAGCTCTAATGTGTGTGCAACAATATATCTTTATTAATTGGCTCATTAACAAGCCTGAGTGGATGCGGGTGTGTTGGAGCTAGCAGACCTCTGACATGTGCCAGCCAGGGAACCCTGGCTGGCTTTATGACCAGAACTGTGAACCTCTGCTGTTTGCTGCTTCCATAAACAGTTTCTTTACCTTAGATGTTTCCTTCAGGTGCGGAACTGCCGTCTACTCGGCCTCCTTGATTTGGCCCAGGAGAGGGAGCACGTCCGTGGGAAGATTGTAGACTACCTGAACACTCTGGTGGATATGGGTGTGGCTGGCTTTCGGGTTGATGCTTGTAAACACATGTGGCCAGATGATCTAAAGGTCATATATGGAAGGCTCCACAACCTCAACCCAAAATGGTTCCCCGAAGGCTCCAGACCACTTATATACCAAGAAGTAAGGTCCTGTTTTAATCTAGGCCTCAGAGCTCGCTTGATCTCACTGTAATCCATATGTTCTTGCTCTTTAATTTTAATCAAGCTGTAAGAGTCTGCTCTTCTGCAAATGCATATCAAAGAAATAGTCTTATTTAGAGATTTTCCTGTTTGTTTGAAATGGTGACCATCTACCGAGACAACATTGGTGTCCAAAGTTTGCTCCTATAGATTTACTCAAGAGCTGAAAGGCTAATATAGCTAACAAGTACAGGAAACATATACCCCACCAAATGGCTTTGTACAAACTAAATGCCAGGATGTTCACATATTTGATTGAAATCATTTTGAGTTTCTAAGTATCTTAAATAGATGTTTGTGGTTATGTGCTGTCCAAGGTTATTGATCTGGGGGATGAGCCCATTAAGGCCAGTGAATACTATCCACTTGGCCGTGTCACCGAATTCAAATATGGCGCTATGCTGGGTTCTGTCTTTCGCAAATGGAATGAGTACAAGTTATCTGACCTCAGGTAAGTCACACCTGGAAGACAACAAAACTACACCTCTGCTGTAACTGCTACAGTCGAGTTCAGACAGTTTTGTTGGGCTGCAGTCGAGTTCAGACAGAATTTTGTTGAGCTACAGTCGAGTTCAGACAGAATTTTGTTGGGTTTCAGTCGAGTTCAGACAATTTTGTTGGGTTTCAGTCGAGTTCAGACAATTTTGTTGGGACACAGTCGAGTTCAGACAGAATTTTGTTGGTTACAGTCGAGTTCAGACAGAATTTTGTTGAGCCACAGTCGAGTTCAGACAGAATTTTGTTGAGCCACAGTCGAGTTTAGACAGAATTTTGTTGAGCCACAGTCGAGTTTAGACAGAATTTTGTTGAGCTACAGTTTGTTCAGACAATTTTGTTGGGACACAGTCGAGTTCAGATTGAATTTTCTTGGGCTACAGTCGATTTCAGACAAAATGTTGTTGGGCTACAGTCTAGTTTAGACAGAATTTTGTTGAGCTAAAGATTGTTCAAACTGAATTTTGTTGAGCTACAGTTGGTTTCAGACAAAAGTTGCCTTTGGATTTAGACAGGATTTTGTCAAACTATAGCTTTGGATAAAATGTTGGTCACTCTAAATAAATTTCAGCCAGAAGCTTGATTTGGATCTCAGTAAAATTTTATTCAGCTAAGAGGCTTTAGACAGAATTTTATGGTGCTGTGTTTCAGATCAGAGATAATTTTATTGAGTGATTAATACATTCTACCTCCTGACTCTTTGTCCCTATCTGCCCGGAGCTTTCGTCAGATGTTTTCTTATGTTTGGACAGTCTGAGGTCCCTTGCTTTTCAGGTCCTGGGGTGAGAGCTGGGGATTGATGCCATCTGACAAAGCCCTGGTGTTTGTGGATAACCATGACAACCAGAGAGGTCATGGAGCAGGTGGGGCATCCATCCTCACCTTCTGGGAACCCAGGTAAGAGCTGTCCTCTCTGTGAACACGCCACATCTACCGCTACAGCTGAATCCACTCACAATGAGTTATGACCGGAACCGGTCCTCTGCTTTTTTAGAATATACAAAATGGCTGTGGCGTTCATGCTGGCCCATCCCTACGGCATGACCAGGGTGATGTCGAGCTACCGCTGGGATCGACACATTGTGGAGGGAAAAGTAGGCGTCGGATGGACAATTTCAGAATTAATATTATTATAATTGTTTATATAAAATCACACAATTCCAAAATAGCAATACATTTTTAATGCAGATTAATACCTTTAATACCTATCTATAGTGGCTTTTAATAATCAAATAGAGTAAAGCTCTATATATATATATATATATATATATATATATATATATATATATATATATATATATATATATATATATATATATATATATATATATATCTCCAAATGTTTATCTGTGTATATTATTTATGAGTATCTTTAATCAGGAACACCGTGCCTGCTTTTAGTAATCAAACACAGTGAAGGTCACAGCTCTAGTTGGTATGCAGTAGTTGGCATGTATGAGCATTTCCACTACAAAGCCATACATCACACAACAGTCTGGAAAAGCTTCTCATAACATTAAACTTAAGCCACTATATTTAAATGCCTAAAAGTATCTAAAAGCTAATTAAATATTTTTTTCTTTCTCTATTACAAACATTTAAGTGGTAAATACGAGTAGTCGAGCCTCTAGTGTGTCGTGGCAGTGGGTTGTTGTTGTTATAATCCCTGTTTAATCCGCTGTCTGTGTGTGTCAGGATGAGAATGACTGGGTCGGACCCCCCAGTTATCCTGACGGTTCCACTAAGCCAGTTCCCATCACTCCTGAAGACAGCTGTGGAGACGGCTGGGTGTGTGAACACCGCTGGCCCCAGATCAGGTCAACAATGTTTGTTTACCATTTAAGTACACTACCAGTCAAACGTTTTAGATACACTACCAGTCAAACGTTTTAGATACACTACCAGTCAAACGTTTTAGATACACTACCAGCCAAACGTTTTAGATACACTACCAGCCAAACGTTTTAGATACACTACCAATCAAACGTTTTAAATACACTACCAGTCAAACGTTTTAGATACACTACCAGCCAAACGTTTTAGATACACTACCAGACAAACGTTTTAAATACACTACCAGTCAAACGTTTTAAATACACTACCAGTCAAACGTTTTAGATACACTACCAGCCAAACGTTTTAGATACTACCAGTCAAACGTTTTAGTACACTACCAGTCAAACGTTTTAGATACACTACCAGACAAACGTTTTAAATACACTACCAGTCAAACGTTTTAGATACACTACCAGCCAAACGTTTTAGATACACTACCAGACAAACGTTTTAAATACACTACCAGTCAAACGTTTTAAATACACTACCAGTCAAACGTTTTAGATACACTACCAGCCAAACGTTTTAGATACACTACCAGACAAACGTTTTAAATACACTACCAGTCAAACGTTTTAAATACACTACCAGTCAAACGTTTTAGATACACTACCAGTCAAACGTTTTAGTACACTACCAGTCAAACGTTTTAGATACACTACCAGTCAAACGTTTTAGATACACTACCAGCCAAACGTTTTAGATACACTACCAGCCTAGTGTATAGTTATTATTATACTTTATAAGAACTTTATTCTGGATCGTAATGTTATTAGAACTTCTCATAACTGCTTTAATTAAAAACTGTGTTTTATTAAATGGATAAGAGTTTCTGGATTGTGAAACACAGTTCTAACTCTAAATGTGTTCTGTTAATCTTTTCATAGAAACATGGTCGCCTTCCGCAATATAGTGAGTGGGCAGCCTTTATGTAATTGGTGGGACAACAGAAGCAACCAGATTGCCTTTGGACGAGGTGACCGTGGCTTCATAGTAATCAATAATGATGATTGGTAAGGTTGCAAATCATTTCAGTCTCATTACACCTGTATTGATCAGCCTGGTTATCTGAACAAACCTAGTTTTAACAGAAGAGTGTGTGATTTTTATATTCCTTTAAAAATGTTCATCAGCTGCAGTTCCATTAACACTCCACACCTTTCAAATCACTGGTAGCGTCTAGCCTTCTCCTAATACCCAAACAGACAGTATATCATAAAGGTTACGTTTATGATAAATCAGTTACGTACTCATTTTTGAAGCGTATATGTCTTTAACACTCAAAGTGCAGAGAAAGATTATCATTTTACAGTAAAAACATTTTGAAAAAGCTTGCTGTCTCAAAACTTTTGGCAGGCAGTGCAGAACGATGGTTTCTTTCACTTCATCCTTCACTGCATCACCTATAAAAGCACTCTTTCAGGATTTTAGATGCCACTCTAAACACTGGACTGCCCGCTGGAACATACTGTGATGTCATCTCTGGTCAGAAGAAGAGTGACCGGTGTACTGGAAAGCGGGTCACTGTGGACAGCAGAGGGAGAGCACGCTTCAGGATCAGCAACATGGACCAGGATCCTGTTATTGCAATTCACACAAACTCTAAACTGTGATCTGGTACTGAAACTGAATTACTCCTATTTACAAATACTCTAAACTGTGATCTGGTACTGAAACTGAATTACTCCTATTTACAAATACTCTAAACTGTGATCTGGTACTGAAACTGAATTACTCCTATTTACAAATACTCTAAACTGTGATCTGGTACTGAAACTGAATTACTCCTATTTACAAATACTCTAAACTGTGGTCTGGTAATGAAACTGAATTACTCCTATTTACAAATACTCTAAACTGTGATCTGGTACTGAAACTGAATTACTCCTATTTACAAATACTCTAAACTGTGATCTGGTACTGAAACTGAATTATTCCTATTTACAAATACTCTAGACTGTGATCTGGTAATAAAACTGAATTACTCCTATTTACAAATACTCTAAACTGTGATCTGGTACTGAAACTGAATTATTCCTATTTACAAATACTCTAAACTGTGATCTGGTACTGAAACTGAATTATTCCTATTTACAAATACTCTAGACTGTGATCTGGTAATAAAACTGAATTACTCCTATTTACAAATACTCTAAACTGTGATCTGGTAATGGAACTGAATTACTAATATTTACAAATACTCTAAAATGTGATCTAGTAATAAAACGGAATTATTTCTATTTACGAACGCTTCAAATGTAAACTGGTTATCAAAATAAACTCTAAACTGTGATCTAGTAGTCTTTGATTAGGCTGTTGTGTTTGAGCTTGTAGATGTTACATGTCTACGTCGTAGCCTCAGTATATCATGTCAAGAAATGTTTATCTAAGGTGAACAAGTTGTAAATTCCATACCTCATGAAGTCCTCATTAAATAATTTCATTTTATTTTGGATATAAAGAGATGCATTATATATGATATTGTAAATGCTCTGCAGACTCTGATTGCCAAAAACAGTATTTATCACTCACCAGATTTTTCCTGTTTTTGTTGATTTTTCCTGTTTTTGTCACAAATGAATCTTTTAGAACACTTTTATGTAAGGTAAACACGAGTAAACTCAAAATGCAGCTTATAAATGATCATTCGATTTACTGAAGATAGACTCACAGATTCACATAAACGGCCATATAACACGTGTGAAAAAGTAATTACCCCCCTAAACTGAATAACTGGTTGTGTCCCGTTTGCAGGATAGTTTTAATTCATCTACACTGGACAGTTTAAACTAGATTTGGTCTCAACATCAATTATTATGCCTACATTAACGTCTGTGTTAACGGCACTTTTGGACGTTTAGAATTGGGTGCTACCACTTCATCAGCCTCTAAGGGGGGAAATCCAAACACTGTAAAAAGCATTGGTAGGGAGTCATCTGATATTCAAGAACAGAATGAAGTTGCAATAGATGTGGTACTGTGAGATTTAATAAATTAAAAATATTGGTATGAGCTTTATCTGTATGGTTGCACAGATGCAAACAATATATTTAATATATTTCTGTATATCATCAAAAAAAGCTCCTAGAAGTGCTCCAGGTTTGGTGGATAGGTTTGACGTTATGATAAATGCAAGTTTACGTGTAATGCTTGACTTTGCAAGTGACATAATCAAGGGCAGGCGTTATTTGTAATCTTGTTTTCGTTACATTGTAGGGGCTACTGAACACTCATAAACAGTATTTACACTCAGACACTGTGTTAAGCAGACTGTTGCTGGCTCTTTAAGCTCGGGCTGAGGAAAGGACTCTAAACCCAACCAGCACACATGGACATGTGACCAAAACATAGAGCCCATATGACTAAAACGTAGCCCCAACATCAACAAGGGGTGGGTATATTGGCGGCAGCCAATAGTTTGGAACTCCCTTAACAGCTAGACACCTTAAGTCGTACAAATGTTAGGTGTTAACACTACAGATGGACCAATCCGCGTTTTTGAAGCTGATTCCAATTGCCGATCACCTTTCAGCACGATTGGCCGATAGCCGATACCGATACAGAGGGGGGTATACGCCATGGCAGGGCTACATGTAGTTATTAGTGCAAGCATGAAACATGGTCTAAACTGGTTTATTATCATTTATAACGAGCTCATACGAATCAGCATAGTATTTTTAACTAAATTAACAGTAAATAAACAAAGTAAATCAAACAGATATCCCCAATACTGCAATCATTACATTTAGACTCTTAATTTAAAACAAAAAAGATAATTAAATAAATACAGTAAAACCAGCAGTCATTAAACACAGACTCTGTTATTTGAAACAAAAATTTCAAATCATTAAATGTAGATCTTGAATTGTTACTGCTGTTCTGTTCATACTGGTCAGATCTGGTCTGCACAGTGTTCTGAGTTATTAGTTTTGTGCTACTTGCACGTGCTAGCTCTGCTGGTTGAGATAGAAATTGCAGGAATTGTTCTCTTCTTGGATGAAACGCTAGCTAGAAATACAGCCGATCCCAAGGCATTCAATGCCGATACATAGCCGATCGATCCTTCCATCTCGAGTTAACACGGCATATTTTATATAATGTAGGTGTAATGACCCAAACGGCTCTAATAGACCATTAAAAGTGTGTTATATGAAAAAAGAACCGTGTTCACTGGCTAGTTTGATTATAGCATACAGTATAACAGTCTGGAAGGTGAAAAAGCATGTGATTGAGTCTGGAAGGCGCAGTTGCTCCAAATATATAACAAACAAGTTTGCTTACATATTAGAACAATTTTTCAAAACCCAAAATACTGGTAGGGACATGTTCCTATATGCAAACCTACACCCTTGATGTAGTCTTTCTTATTGTGGAATCTTTTGGGAGGCCACCATAATGTCTTCTCTATTTGTGGACAATGGCTTTCCCTGTGGTTTGCTGGAGTTCCAGAGCCTTCACAGTGGCTTTGTAACCCTATCCAGTAGAGTTGAATTATCTCTATTTGATTCTCTTTAGAATGTGGCATCATGTGCTGCTTCGTGAGACCTTCTAGGTGCCTCACATTGCCAGATTTCCAGTTAACTAATGTTTAGGTTTAGCAGGTCTGGATTTGACTGGATTTGGTTTTGAAATTAAACCCAATATTCAATTGAATTTGTTTAACTAGTTGATTTAGTAGCTTTAAATGAAATTGTTTTAATAATGCCATGTGTTTATATTGGTTCTTTTATTTTGATGATCTGTAACAAATATGCAGAAGTAGAAGAAATTGGGAAAATTGGGGGGGGGGGGTGCAAATAGCACTGTACGTATTTGTTGGATTGCTGTGATCTTATTCTAGATGTGGAAAGTTCTACAATGTCCTGTTAAAGAAATCTGCGTGTGCAATCACTTTTGCCTCCAGAGTAAGTGTGTCAATTCTAAGGTGTACTAATTCATTATGGAGCGACTGATGGCTTTGCTATACATATTTCATGCATACAAATCCTGCAAGTTTCATGAAGTTGTCCAAATGAGTAACATTTAGAGCTGAAGTGAAGTCATTCGTTTGAATAATTGATGTTTAATGTCTTTGATAAGAGTTAGTGAGAAGGTCATGGTTTCACTCCAACCTGAGAGGCTCGAGGTAATGAGCTTTCCCTGCTGCCCGAACGTGCTCACACTGGATAAACACTCTATCAGACATGTTGCTCTTCCTTCTTATGAGGAAGTGTGTAGCATGAGCTGTTTACTGAATCGCTACGGCGATGACTGGATTCTCAATGAAGCGAGCGTCCACCTCTTGGCCAAGAAGCTAAATGCTTAACACTGTACTGTTCAGAAATCTGGAACCAATGTTTTCCTAGTACTGTAAAGCCAACAGGGGTAAAATTAATATCCAGATTAAAGTTCTAATAAATATTGACATCCACAATGAAGTTCTAATACAATTAAATGAAGAATGATGTTCAAATAAAATTGATATTTAATATGAAGTTCTAAAAATTCCAAAATAAAGTTCTATTCTTATAAAATATAAAGGTTCTAATTAAATTGACATTTACAATATAGTTCTAATTAATATCCAGAATGAAGTCCTTATATTTTTTACATCCAGAATTAATTTGTATAAAATCAAGAATGAAGTTGTCATAAAATTATCAAATTATGAAAGAATAAAAAAATACATAATAAATAAGTTAACATACAAAATGATGTTCTAATAAGAATTCATATTCAGAATGAAGTTCTAATAATATTTACATTCAGAACTAAATAAAAAAAAAAATTAATTCATTATAAAATTAATATCCAAAATAAAGTTCTAATAACATTATTGTCCAGAATGAGGTTCTAATTAAATTAAGAATTAAATTGTTTTAAAAGTAACATGCAGAATGACGTTTTAAAAGATTGGCATGCAGAAAGAAATTCTAGTAATATCAATATTCAGAATGACATTCTTCTAAAATTAACATCCATAATTAAGTTCTACAAAATCCAGAATGAAGTTCTACCGAAATTAACATCCAGAATTAAGTTCTACAAAATCCAGAATGTGGTTCTACTAAAATTAACATCCAGAATTAAGTTTTACAAAATACAGAATGAGGTTCTACTAAAATTAACATCCAAAATTAAGTTCTACAAAATACAGAATGAGGTTCTACAAAATCCAGAATGAAGTTCTACTAAAATTAACATCCAGAATTAGGTTCTACAAAATCCACAATGAAGTTCTACTAAAGTTAACATCCGGAATTAAGTTCTACAAAACCCAGAATGAGGTTCTACTAAAATTAACATCCGGAATTAAGTTCTACAAAATCCACAATGAAGTTCTACTAAAATTAACATCCGGAATGAAGTTCTACAAAACCCAGAATGATGTTCTACTAAAATTAACATCCGGAATCAAGTTCTACAAAATCCAGAATGAAGTTCTACAAAATCCAGAATAAAGTTCTACTAAAATTAACATCCAGAATTTGGTTCTACAAAATCCACAATGAAGTTCTACTAAAATTAACATCCGGAATTAAGTTCTACAAAATCCACAATGAAGTTCTACTAAAATTAACATCCGGAATGAAGTTCTATAAAACCCAGAATGATGTTCTACTAAAATTAACATCCGGAATTAAGGTCTACAAAATCCAGAATGAGGTTCTACTAAAATTAACATCCGGAATTAAGTTCTACAAAATCCGCAATGAAGTTCTACTAAAATTAACATCCGGAATTAAGTTCTACAAAACCCAGAATGAGGTTCTACTAAAATTAACATCCAGAATGAAGTTCTACAAAATCCAGAATGAAGTTCTACTAAAATTAACATCCAGAATTAGGTTCTACAAAATCCACAATGAAGTTCTACTAAAATTAACATCCGGAATTAAGTTTTACAAAATACAGAATGAGGTTCTACTAAAATTAACATCCAAAATTAAGTTCTACAAAATACAGAATTAGGTTCTAATAATATTTGAAATATAAAATTCTTACAAAATTAACACTGAGAATGAAGTTCTAAAAGATTGACATCCAAATTTTGGGCACATTTATAAATTTTATTTTGGTACCATACATAATTTTTTTGCTAAAACCTCCTAATAAACATGTCATATTTGACCTGAAGTTCAAAGTTTGGTACACTTTAATAACATGTTCTATGCGGTGCTTGTGTTGGATATAAACTTTATTCGTGTATTATCTCATTTAGGGAACCAACTATTAAAAGGTTCTTCTGGTTCTTCTAGAAAGTTGCTCATAAGAACCCTTTTCTGGCCCCTCTGTTTTTAAGAATAGGAATTTAGACGTGAGGCCCTGACTGAAGAGATTCCGCTCAGGCATCATGGAAAATGTCAGATGTGCACAGAAGGCTGCTGCGCTGGATTTCCTCGGCACGGAGCGCCGTTTAGAGTTCAGATTTACTTTAGAGGAGGCAAGATGGAGGACAGCCAGCCGGCTCTTCATCTCATTAGTCTTTGTGCGCTGTCAGAAACTCCGGCTAAATCTCGGCCCTATCTTATCTCCGGTAACCTTGCTTATTCCCCACAGTGGTATTTGTGTAGCCGTAAAGAATTTATGACTGCAGAAAGCCGTCGGAGGCAATCTAAGATAAATATATAAATCCTGCGCTCGGATCTCTCAGGGCCGCCGGGCTGCGCGCTGATCGGAATGTGTAAAACAGCTCCCACCGAGCTGCTTTGTTGCTAATACGCCTTTCTTCCTCTGCTGCATCCCAAACAGCCGCCACAGCGCCGAGCCGCTGCCTGCAGTGCCGCAACGGCCTTCGCCTTTCAAACTGTAGGGGGGGCGCTGGAGGGTTCAGAGTGGGCCGAGTGTCTGTGCCCGGGCCGAGTGTCTGTGGGCTGCTGGTGAGTGTGCACTCTCTGCGGTACGAAGCAGAACAGAGCTGGAGTGTATACCCGCACAGTGGACGGTACTGGGCATAAATCAGAGACCACCCTTTGTTTAGTGCTAAATCAGAGACCACCCTTTGTTTAGTCCTAAATCAGAGACCACCCTTTGTTTAGTCCTAAATCAGAGACCATCCTCTGTTTAGTTTTATATTGAGGACCACCCTTTGTTTAGTCCTAAATCAGAGACCACCCTCTGTTTAGTTTTATATTGAGGACCACCCTTTGTTTAGTGCTGAATCACAGACCACCCTTTGTTTAGTCCTAAATCAGAGACCATCCTCTGTTTAGTTTTATATTGAGGACCACCCTTTGTTTAGTCCTAAATCAGAGACCACCCTCTGTTTAGTTTTATATTGAGGACCACCCTTTGTTTAGTGCTAAATCAGAGACCACCCTTTGTTTAGTGCTAAATCAGAGACCACCCCCTGTTTAGTTTTATATTGAGGACCACCCTTTGTTTAGTCCTAAATCAGAGACCATCCTCTGTTTAGTTTTATATTGAGGACCAGCCTTTGTTTAGTGCTAAATCAGAGACCACCCTTTGTTTAGTGCTAAATCAGAGACCACCCCCTGTTTAGTTTTATATTGAGGACCACCCTTTGTTTAGTCCTAAATCAGAGACCATCCTCTGTTTAGTTTTATATTGAGGACCAGCCTTTGTTTAGTGCTAAATCAGAGACCACCCTTTGTTTAATTTTATATTGAGGACCACCCTTTGTTTAGTGCTAAATCAGAGACCACCCTCTGTTTAGTTTTATATTGAGGACCACCCTTTGTTTAGTGCTAAATCAGAGACCACCCTTTGTTTAGTGCTAAATCAGAGACCACCCTTTGTTTAGTGCTAAATCAGAGAGCACCCTTTGTTTAGTCCTAAATCAGAGACCATCCTCTGTTTAGTTTTATATTGAGGACCACCCTTTGTTTAGTCCTATATCAGAGACCACCCTCTGTTTAGTTTTATATTGAGGACCACCCTTTGTTTAGTGCTAAATCAGAGACCACCCTTTGTTTAGTGCTAAATCAGAGACCACCCTTTGTTTAGTTTTAAATCAGAGACCACCCTTTGTTTAGTTTTAAATCAGAAACCACCATTTGTTTAGTCCTAAATCAGAGACCACCCTCTGTTTAGTTTTATATTGAGGACTACCCTTTGTTTAGTGCTAAATCACAGACCACCCTTTG
>CM038705.1:49388889-49488889 GCA_021613375.1 Megaleporinus macrocephalus
ACTGACCACTACACCACCATACTAACCACTACACCATCATACTAACCACTACATCACCATACTAACCACTACACCACCATACTAACCACTACACCACCATACTAACCACTACACCACCATACTGACCACTACACCACCATACTAACCACTACACCACCATACTGACCACTACACCACCATACTAACCACTACACCACCATACTAACCACTACACCACTGTACTAACCACTACACCACCATACTAACCACTACACCACCATACTAACCACTACACCACCGTACTAACCACTACACCACCGCACTAACCACTACACCACCATACTAACCACTACACCACCGTACTAACCACTACACCACCATACTAACCACTACACCACCGTACTAACCACTACACCACCACTACACCACCATACTAACCACTACACCACCATACTGACCACTACACCACCATACTAACCACTACACCACCATACTAACCACTACACCACCGTACTAACCACTACACCACCATACTGACCACTACACCACCGTAATAACCACTACACCACCGTACTGACCACTACACCACTATACTAACCACTACACCACCATACTGACCACTACACCACCATACTAACCACTACACCACCATACTGACCACTACACCACCATACTAACCACTACACCACCGTAATAACCACTACACCACCATACTAACCACTACACCACCGTACTAACCACTACACCACCATACTAACCACTACACCACCATACTAACCACTACACCACCGTAATAACCACCACACCACCATACTAACCACTACACCACCGTAATAACCACTACACCACTATACTAACCACTACACCACCGTACTAACCACTACACCACCATACTAACCACTACACCACCATACTAACCACTACACTGCCTCAAAATTAATTTTCAGTGGTCTGCGAAACAGTGTGTTGCCCCCTAACTTGCTGATTAACCCACAACTAATGCTTAACTATACATAAACATAACCTCTGCGCTCAGCATCCCAGTCGCCCCGCGGTTAATGCACTCGCCGCTGCAGCCACAGTTGCGAGTTCACTGGGGAGACGGAGAGAGCGAGTGTGAGTGCGGCGCTAAGTCCTATTCCGGGTCGGTGTTTTACACGAATATATTTGTGTCAGTGTGGATGAAGCCGGGTGAACAGATGATGTGCGTTGGGGGGCCCGAGGCTGCGCAGGCTGCTGTTAGGATTCATTAAGGCGGATAGCCTCTATGGATTAGCGCTGGATGCGGGTCCTGGCTCTCTGACAGGTCATTATTGCGCCTCAAGCTGGGACAAACTGCAGGAGGCCCGCAGCAGCCCTGCCGCTGTCTAACACTCACACGCTCTCCTCCTCCGCCTTCACGCGCCTCCGAGGAGACTCTCCGGCTCTCTCGGGGGGCCCAGACTTCCTCGACCGCCTCCTCCGGCGGCGCAGCGGTCAGAGCGGAGCTGGCCATAGCAACAAACACGGCCTGAAATGACCAGCACGAGAATCGCCTCATAAATATTCAGCACTGTCAACAAACATGAGGGACCCTTACTAAGCGAGGGTCCGGGCAGGAGGGGACGGAGCAGCAACATACACTCAACGTTTGTAGACACCCTCCTCCAGCAGTTCTTCCCTTCTGAGGTTGAACATTGCTGTGAGGATTTGATTGTGTATTAGTGAGATCAGGTGCTGATGCTGGAACATTGCTGTGAGGATTTGATCGAGTATAGATGAGGTCAGGTGCTGATGTTGAACATTGCTGTGAGGATTGGATTGAGTGTTAGTGAGGTCAGGTGCTGATGTTGAACATAGCTGTGAGGATTTGATTGAGTGTTAGTGAGGTCAGGTACTGATGCTGGAACATTGCTGTGAGGATTTGATTGAGTGTCAGTGAGGTCAGGTACTGATGTTGAACATTTCTGTGAGGATTTGATTGAGTATAGATGAGGTCAGTTACTGATGTTGAACATTGCTGTGAGGATTTGATTGAGTGTCAGTGAGGTCAGGTACTGATGCTGGAACATTGCTGTGAGGATTTGATTGAGTGTTAGTGAGGTCATGTACTGATGTTGAAACATTGCTGTGAGGATCTAATAAAGTATAGATGAGGTCAGGTGCTGTTGTTGAACATTGCTGTAAGGAGTTGATTGAGTATAGATGAGGTCAGGTGCTGATGTTGAACATTGCTGTGAGGATTGGATTGAGTGTTAGTGAGGTCAGGTACTGATGTTGAACATTGCTGTGAGGATTGGATTGAGTGTTAGTGAGGTCAGGTACTGATGTTGAACATTGCTGTGAGGATTTGATTGAGTATAGATTAGGTCAGGTACTGATGTTGAACATTGCTGTGAGGATTTGATTGAGTGTTAGTGAGGTCAGGTACTGATGTTGAACATTGCTGTGAGGATTTGATTGAGAGTTAGTGAGGTCAGGTACTGATGTTGAACATTGCTGTGAGGATTTGATTGAGTGTTTGGTTAGGTACTGATGTTGAACATTGCTGTGAGGATTTGATTGAGTATAGATGAGGTCAGGTACTGATGTTGAACATTGCTGTGAGGATTTGATTGAGTGTTAGTGAGGTCAGGTACTGATGTTGAACATTGCTGTGAGGATTTGATTGAGAGTTAGTGAGGTCAGGTACTGATGTTGAACATTGCTGTGAGGATTTGATTGAGTATAGATGAGGTCAGGTACTGATGTTGAACATTGCTATGAGGATTTGATTGAGTGTTAGTGAGGTCAGGTACTGATGTTGAACATTGCTGTGAGGATTTGATTGAGAGTTAGTGAGGTCAGGTACTGATGTTGAACATTGCTGTGAGGAGTTGATTGAGTGTTAGTGAGGTCAGGTACTGATGCTGGAACATTGCTGTGAGGATTTGATTGAGTGTCAGTGAGGTCAGGTACTGATGTTGAACATTGCTGTGAGGATTTGATTGAGAGTTAGTGAGGTCAGGTACTGATGTTGAACATTTCTGTGAGGATTTGATTGAGAGTTAGTGAGGTCAGGTACTGATGTTGAACATTGCTGTGAGGATTTGATTGAGTGTTTGGTTAGGTACTGATGTTGAACATTGCTGTGAGGATTGGATTGAGTGTTAGTGAGGTCAGGTACTGATGTTGGAACATTGCTGTGAGGATTTGATTGAGTGTTAGTGAGGTCAGGTACTGATGTTGGAACATTGCTGTGAGGATTTGATTGAGGGTTAGTGAGGTCAGGTGCTGTTGTTGAACATTGCTGTGAGGAGTTGATTGAGTGTTAGTGAGGTCAGGTACTGATGTTGGAACATTGCTGTGAGGATTTGATTGAGTGTTAGTGAGGTCATGTACTGATGTTGAAACATTGCTGTGAGGATCTAATAAAGTATAGATGAGGTCAGGTGCTGTTGTTGAACATTGCTGTAAGGAGTTGATTGAGTATTAGTGAGGTCAGGTGCTGATGTTGGAACATTGCTGTGAGGATTTGATTGAGCACTCTGACAGTCTGATGTGTACTAAAGGTGTGAGCTCGCTGTTACGGCCCAGCCGGCAGCGGACGCAGCTGTGATGTGGAGAACAAAGGAATTCTCCAGGTTTCTGGAGTTCCTCTGAAGACGCTGAGGAGCTTTGACTCGTGGCCTGTGTGCTGAGCTCGTCTTTTGGAGTGACAGTGCTGGGTTTGCCAGCGACGTTGGAGTGACAGCTGCCGTGCGGGAGTTTCGGGTTATTTTCCTGGGGCGCTTCTTTATCTGCCCCAGAGGAACCGAGGAACCGAGCTCAGGCCCAAGAATGCCCTTCACATCACAGCAGCAAACATAATACAGCGTATCTTCACCGTCCGGTGTATCTCCATATTTTTTGCTGATTTTCACTTTTCTACATCATTTAAACCCGACAGCTGCCCTTTACACTGTCTGAGCATTTCATGATGAACGGACCAATAGAAATGCTCCAAAACAGCTTGAAAAGAATTCTGATCCACTGACTTGCATTAAAGGTGAAGAGAGTTTTTGGCCTCTCCTGTAAAGTAGCTGTGCTGGTGACGGTGTTCCACTGGAGCGTTCCGCGCTCTGCTCGTCTGGGCAGTGTTGTCAGTGCAGTCGGAACAGAGTTTGGTAGTAAATCAGCAGACGTCGTTGCTCTGTTTACTAAAGAGCGCTGCGATGGCTAAAAGAAGCGAATGTCCTTGTGGAACGTTTTGATTTCGCTGTGGAATCTGAAACAGGCGTCTCTCCTCAGGGCTTTGTAACTGCCAGCGTCCTTGTGCTTTTCCAATCTTTCCATCTCTCTAGATTTATTTATTTATTTATTTATTTAAATTTCGGGTAATAAATACCTTACTTTGACAGGCTGCAGATTCTCCACCAGGGGGAGCTGTAAGCACTCAGATAGCTTATGTTATCACTGAATGGGAGGAAACTGGTAACTGGAATTGCCCCCACTGGCCCCTGTTGGTTGTGTTTACAGATTTTACCTGTGTTTACAGGTTGGTTGTGTTTACAGGTCGGTTGTGTTTACAGGTCAGTTGTGTTTACAGGTCAGTTGTGTTTATAGGTTGGTTGTGTTTACAGGTCAGTTGTGTTTACAGGTTTTACCTGTGTTTACAGGTCAGTTGTGTTTACAGGTTTTACCTGTGTTTACAGGTCAGTTGTGTTTACAGGTTGGTTGTGTTTACAGGTCGGTTATGTATACAGGTGTTACCTGTGTTTACAGGTCGGTTGTGTTTACAGGTCGGTTGTGTTTACAGGTCAGTTGTGTTTACAGGTCGGTTGTGTTTACAGGTTGGTTGTGTTTACAGGTTGGTTGTGTTTACATGTCGGTTGTATTTACAAGTTGGTTGTGCTTACAGGTTTTACCTGTGTTTACAGGTCAGTTGTGTTTACAGGTTTACCTGTGTTTACAGGTTGGTTGTGTTTATAGGTTGGTTGTGTTTACAGGTTTTACCTGGGTTTGTAGGTTGGTTGTGTTTACATGTCGGTTGTATTTACAAGTTGGTTGTGCTTACAGGTTTTACCTGTGTTTACAGGTTGGTTGTGCTTACAGGTTTTACCTGTGTTTACAGGTTGGTTGTGCTTACAGGTTTTACCTGTGTTTACAGGTTGGTTGTGTTCACAGGTTTTACCTGTGTTTACAGGTTGGTTATGCTTACAGGTTTTACCTGTGTTTACAGGTTGGTTGTGTTCACAGGTGTTACCTGTGTTTACAGGTTGGTTGTGTTTACAGGTCAGTTGTGTTTACATGTCGGTTGTGTTCACAGGTTTTACCTGTGTTTACAGGTGTTGCCTGTGTTTACAGGTTTTACAGGTCGGTTGTGTTTGCAGGTCCATGGTGTTTACAGGTGTTTCCTGTGTTTACAGGTTGGTTCTGTCTACAGGTTGGTTGTGTCTACAGGTGCTACCTATGTTTACAGGTTTTACAGGTCGGTTGTGTTTACAGTTCAGTTGTGTTTACAGGTTGGTTGTGTTTACAGGTTGGTTGTGTTTACAGGTGTTGCCTGTGTTTACAGGTTTTACAGGTCGGTTGTGTTTACAGGTCCATGGTGTTTACAGGTGTTTCCTGTGTTTACAGGTTGGTTCTGTCTACAGGTTGGTTGTGTCTACAGGTGCTACCTATGTTTACAGGTTTTACAGGTCGGTTGTGTTTACAGGTCAGTTGTGTTTACAGGTTGGTTGTGTTTACAGGTTGTTTATGTTTACAGGTGTTGCCTGTGTTTATAGGTTGGTTGTGCTAGTCAGTGCTGGGTTGTGGGTTAATTATCTTTAGGGAGAGTTGTGTTCACAGGTGTTACCTGTGTTTACAGGTTGGTTGTATTTACAGGTCAGTTGTGTTTACATGTCAGTTGTGTTTAAAGGTTGGTTGTGTTTACATATCGATTGTGTCTACAGGGTTTACATGTGTTTATGGGTTTTACCTGTCTAAAGCTCGGTTGTGTTAACAGGTAAGTTGTGTTTACAGGGTTTACCTGTGTTTACAAGTCGGTTGTGTTTGCAGGTTTTACCTGTGTTTACAGGATGGTTGTGCTTACAGGTTTTACCTGTGTTTACAGGATGGTTGTGCTTACAGGTTTTACCTGTGTTTACAGGTTGGTTGTGTTTACAGGGTTTACCTGTGTTTACAAGTTGGTTGTGTTTACAGGTTTTAACTGTGTTTACAGGTGTTGCCTGTGTTTATAGGTTTTACAGGTCAGTTGTGTTTACAGGTGTTGCCTGTGTTTACAGGTTGGTTGTGTCTACAGGTGTTACCTGTGTTTACAGGTTTTACAGGTTGGTTGTGTTTACAGGTCCATGGTGTTTACAGGTGTTGCCTGTGTTTACAGGTTGGTTGTGTCTACAGGTTGGTTGTGTCTACAGGTGCTACCTATGTTTACAGGTTTTACAGGTCGGTTGTGTTTACAGGTTGGTTGTGTTTACAGGTTGGTTGTGTCTACAGGTTGGTTGTGTCTACAGGTGCTACCTATGTTTACAGGTTTTACAGGTCGGTTGTGTTTACAGTTCAGTTGTGTTTACAGGTTGGTTGTGTTTACAGGTTGGTTGTGTTTACAGGTGTTGCCTGTGTTTACAGGTTGGTTCTGTCTACAGGTTGGTTGTGTCTACAGGTGCTACCTATGTTTACAGGTTTTACAGGTCGGTTGTGTTTACAGGTTGGTTGTGTTTACAGGTTGGTTGTGTCTACAGGTTGGTTGTGTCTACAGGTGCTACCTATGTTTACAGGTTTTACAGGTCGGTTGTGTTTACAGTTCAGTTGTGTTTACAGGTTGGTTGTGTTTACAGGTTGGTTGTGTTTACAGGTGTTGCCTGTGTTTACAGGTTTTACAGGTCGGTTGTGTTTACAGGTCCATGGTGTTTACAGGTGTTTCCTGTGTTTACAGGTTGGTTCTGTCTACAGGTTGGTTGTGTCTACAGGTGCTACCTATGTTTACAGGTTTTACAGGTCGGTTGTGTTTACAGGTTGGTTGTGTTTACAGGTTGTTTATGTTTACAGGTGTTGCCTGTGTTTATAAGTTGGTTGTGCTAGTCAGTGCTGGGTTGTGGGTTAATTATCTTTAGGGAGAGTTGTGTTCACAGGTGTTACCTGTGTTTACAGGTTGGTTGTGTTTACAGGTTGGTTGTGTTTACATGTCAGTTGTGTTTACAGGTTGGTTGTGTTTACATGTCGATTGTGTCTACAGGGTTTACATGTGTTTATGGGTTTTACCTGTCTAAAGCTCGGTTGTGTTAACAGGTAAGTTGTGTTTACAGGGTTTACCTGTGTTTACAAGTCGGTTGTGTTTGCAGATTTTACCTGTGTTTACAGGATGGTTGTGTTTACAGGTTTTACCTGTGTTTACAGGTCGGTTGTGTTTACAGGTTCTACCTGTGTTTACAGGATGGTTGTGTTTACAGGGTTTACCTGTGTTTACAGGTTGGTTGTGTTTACAGGTTTTAACTGTGTTTACAGGTGTTGCCTGTGTTTACAGGTTTTACAGGTCGGTTGTGTTTACAGGTCGATGGTGTTTACAGGTTGGTTGTGTCTACAGGTGTTACCTGTCTTTACAGGTTTTACAGGTCGGTTGTGTTTACAGGTTGGTTGTGTCTACAGGTGTTACCTGTGTTTACAGGTTTTACAGGTTGGTTGTGTTTACAGGTCCATGGTGTTTACAGGTGTTGCCTGTGTTTAAAGGTTGGTTCTGTCTACAGGTTGGTTGTGTCTACAGGTGCTACCTATGTTTACAGGTTTTACAGGTCAGTTGTGTTTACAGGTCAGTTGTGTTTACAGGTAGGTTGTGTTTACAGGTTGGTTGTGTCTACAGGTGCTACCTATGTTTACAGGTTTTACAGGTCAGTTGTGTTTACAGGTCAGTTGTGTTTACAGGTAGGTTGTGTTTACAGGTTGGTTGTGTTTACAGGTGTTACCTGTGTTTACATGTTGGTTGTGCTAGTCAGTGCTGGGTTGTGGGTTAATTATCTTTAGGGAGAGTTGTGTTTACAGGTTTTACAGGTCAGTTGTGATTACAGGTTGGTTGTGTTTACAGGTGTTGCTGTGTTTACAGGTGTTGCCTGTGTTTACAGGTCGGTTGTGTTTACAGGTCGGTTGTGTTTACAGGTGTTGCCTGTCTTTACAGGTTTTACAGGTCTGTTGTGTTTACAGGTTTTAACTGTGTTTACAGGTGTTGCCTGTGTTTACAGGTTGGTTGTGTTTACAGGTCTGTTGTGTTTACAGGTTTGAACTGTGTTTACAGGTGTTACCTGTGTTTACAGGTTGGTTGTGCTAGTCAGTGCTAGGTTGTGGGTTAATTATCTTTAGGGAGAGTTGTGTTTACAGGTTTTACAGGTCAGTTGTGATTACAGGTTGGTTGTGTTTACAGGTGTTGCTGTGTTTACAGGTGTTGCCTGTGTTTACAGGTCGGTTGTGTTTACAGGTCGGTTGTGTTTACAGGTGTTGCCTGTGTTTACAGGTGTTGCCTGTGTTTACAGGTCAGTGGTGTTTACAGGTTTGTGGGTTAATTATCATTAAGGAGAGTTTTCTACCTGGTTCACTTTTACTCGTGTCTCTCTCTTTATTTACTTTAAGCTACACTACTTCTACACGAGGGCTCTTCGGCTCCGCAGTCCGAATAAATCCTTTTTTGTACTGTTTGTTTTTATTCACCAGCGTCTTAACAGTGGATGTCAAGCGCGTCAAGAGCCACTCTTCCCTCGCCTCAATGCCAAAGCCCCCTGCCTCCTGCCTGCCATAATAGACTTGTCCATCACCCCTCGGCGTGTGGGATTATACGGGGGCCCGTGCGGATTACAGGCCGCTTGATCCACCACTTCCACTCCTCTGCCTATTCAAACACATTAGTCAAGGTGAATAATACAACCGTCAGCTCTGACAGGCCGGCCCGCTATTGTCCCTCAGGTCGCTTGCCGTGCCGGAGACGTTTTCTGGAGGATTGACAGGGGCTCCTATGATATGGCTTAGTGTGGAAAGTGGAGCCCGTACCTGTTGTGTCTCTGGAGGGCATTTTTCATCCCCTTCCATCACTCCAGAGTGACAGCGGGAGATAGAGTCTGCACCGCGTGTCGTCGCTTCAGAGATGCGCCTTTTCTGCAGCAATGAAAGTTTCATCTCTGAAACTTAAAGAAATAGTTTGGCGAAGAAGGATCTTTACACAGTTTCTCCTCCGCCGAACGCCAGTGTGGTTGAAATTGTGTCTGCAGGTTTTTCTTTAATGGTTCAAATTATCGACTCGATCATGTTATTTTTAACTCCCTGTTATTCATAAACATGGGTCAGGTGACTTCTGCTACTGTGGTTTTGCATTATTATATATAACAGGGTCATTCTGCTGTTGCCGTGAGGTACGCATGTTCATGTGTAATTTAAATATAAAACAGTCTTTTATACTGAACATCAACAAAGGAATAACACCACTAAAAGAAACTCCATTGACAGTAACACCACTGAACAAAACACCATTGACAGTAACAGCACTGACAATAACAGCACTGATAAAAACACCACTGACAAAAATACCTTTAACTGTAAAAGCACTGTCAATAACACCACTGACAAAAACACCATTCACTGTAACACCACTGGTAGTAACACCACTGGCAGTAACACCATTGACTGTAACACCACTGACAAAAACACAATTGACAGTAACAGCACTGACAATAACAGCATTGACTCTAACAGCACTGACAAAAACACAATTGACAGTAACAGCACTGACAATAACAGCACTGACAAAAACACCATTAACTGTAAAACCACTGACAAAACACCATTAACTGTAACACCACTGGCAGTAACACCATTGACTGTAATGCCACTGACAATAACGCCGCTGGCAAAAACACCACTGACAAAAACACCATTGACAGTAATGTCACTGACAAAAACACCATTGACAGTAACGCCACTGACAAAAACACCATTAACTGTAACACCTCTGGCAGTAACACCACTGGCAGTAACACTGTTGACTGTAACACCACTGACAAAAACACCATTAACTGTAAAACCATTAACAAAACACCATTAACTGTAAAACCACTGACAAAACACCATTAACTGTAACACCACTGACAAAACACCATTAACTGTAACACCAGTGGCAGTAACACCATTGACTGTAACACCGTTGACAATAACACCTCTGTCAAAAACACCACTGACAAAAACACCATTGACAGTAACGCCACTGACAAAAACACCATTGACAGTAACGCCACTGACAAAAACACCATTAACTTGCGATGGTTGCTTAGTGGGGTGAACGCTCCTGGGGTAGAGATGCTACTGGGTGGTTCAGTACTTGCCCTGTTCTCCAGATAGAACACACAGGAGACAGCAGGTGCGGTGAAATGGAGACCATTTATTGGGCTGGGGAGCTTCCACACTCCACATCATCACAGTCCCAGATAACAGCAGTAGGCAGAACATACAGGCTACAACCTGAAGCTAACCACCATACGTGCATGCCGGTCGACATCTCTACTCTCTCTCGTCTCTCTGAGCAATGCACTAAAGTGAGCATGCGATAAATATAAGGCACTTAAAGTGACCGTCACAAACTGTAAAACCACTGGCAATAACACCGCTGACAATAACACCGCTGACAATAACACCACTGACAATAACACCACTGCAGGAAACACCACTGACAAAAATAGTACTGGCAGTAACATGATTGACAGTAACACCATAGACAGTAACACATCTGCAAGTAACACCACTGAGAGTAAAGTCACTGCAAGTAACACCACTGAGAGTAAAGCCACTGCAAGTAACACCACTGAGAGTAAAGCCACTGCAAGTAACACCACTGACAGTAAAGCCACTGCAAGTAACACCACTGAGAGTAAAGCCACTGCAAGTAACACCACTGAGATTAAAGCCACTGCAAGTAACACCACTGAGATTAAAGCCACTGCAAGTAACACCACTAACAGTAAAGCCACTGCAAGTAACACCACTGAGAGTAAAGCCACTGCAAGTAACACCACTGAGATTAAAGCCACTGCAAGTAACACCACAAACAGTAAAGCCACTGCAAGTAACACCACTGAGAGTAAAGTCACTGCAAGTAACACCACTGAGAGTAAAGCCACTGCAAGTAACACCACTGAGAGTAAAGCCACTGCAAGTGACACCACTGACAGTAAAGCCACTGCAAGTAACACCACTGATAGTAAAGCCACTGCAAGTAACACCACTGAGAGTAAAGCCACTGCAAGTAACACCACTAACAGTAAAGGCACTGCAAGTAACCCCACAGACAGAAACACTGTTGGTAGTAACACCACTGACAGTAAAGCCACTGCAAGTAACACCACTGACAGTAAAGCCACTGCAAGTAACACCACTGACAGTAAAGCCACTGCAAGTAACACCACTGAGAGTAAAGCCACTGCAAGTAACACCACTAACAGTAAAGCCACTGCAAGTAACACCACTGACAGTAAAGCCACTGCAAGTAACACCACTGAGAGTAAAGCCACTGCAAGTAACACCACTAACAGTAAAGGCACTGCAAGTAACACCACTGACAGTAAAGCCACTGCAAGTAACACCACTGAGAGTAAAGCCACTGCAAGTAACACCACTGAGAGTAAAGCCACTGCAAGTAACACCACAGACAGAAACACTGTTGGTAGTAACAGCATTGACAGTAACAGTGAAGCCGTGATATCAGTAAATTTCTGTGTTTTATTTTTATTTGGAGCTCGTTGTTATGGCTGGGATGTTGGGAGATGGTCACTGCAGAGCTAGAGTGACTCAACAGGATGTCATACAGCATCAGATACCCGAGACTAATGACCAGCTCAGCCAGATTTCACTGAGATTTACATTGATAGCTAGTGATCAGCATACATTCATTAGCTTGTTAGCTACGTCTGCCTCGTCGCTCCGGTTGAAAACTGGAGCTGAAACTTCAGGCCGAGCTCGCTTGCAGTGAACTGAGTCGCCGGTTCGAGTCAGAGTCTCTCTGTTTCTGCTGCTCTTCAGGGAGAAGCTGTAAAGGCAGTTTTAGCCACTCGGCCTCGTTTCCGAAACCTCTCTTCAATTTTTGGCCCCTCATCCCCCCGCAGTGCAACGACTTCATGCTTGTTGGTCACCCCCCGGGCAGCACTTTGATGGGCCCCCGCGGCCCCCAGGTTCCGGTGAGCTGTTTGCGCTGACACATCCCGGCTTTCAGCGTCCGGCTTTCAGCATCCGGCCCCCGTCGGTTTCACCTGAGTGCAGCCATGGCATCCGCCATTTGGGCCCGGAGGAGCAGATTGTGTATTAAAAGCCCCCCAACATTCCCCCCACCACCAACCCCCCCTGCATCCTCAAGGTCGTTCCCCAGACGACGGCCGCGCGAAATTAGACATCTGTATGGCGGACGTGTCGGCGGCCATGTTGGAACAGAGAGAGAGAGAGAGAGGGGGGGGGGGGATAGAAAGAAAGAGAGAGCGAGAGAGAGAGAATAGAGAGAGAGAGAGAGCGTACAGACAGAGAGAGAACAAAAAAAAGAGAGAGAGCGAGAGAGAGAGAGAGGGGGGGGGATTGAAAGAAAGAGAGAGTGAAAGAGAGAGAATAGAAAGAGAGAGCGAGAGAGAGAGAGAATAGAGAGAGAGAGTACAGACAGAGAGAAAACAGAAAAAAGAGAGAGAGAGGGGGGGGTAGAGAGTGAGAGAGAATAGAGAGAGTGAGAGAGAATAGAGAGAGCGAGAGAGAGAATAGAAAGAGAGAGCGAGAGAGTACACACCGAGAGAGAACAGAAAAAAGAGAGAGAGCGAGAGAGAGAGAGAGAGAGGGGGATAGAAAGAAAGAGAGAGTGAGAGAGAGAATAGAGCGAGAGAGAACAGAAAAGAGAGAGAGAGAGAGAGGAGGATAGAGAGTGAGACAGAATAGAGTGAGAGTGAGAGAGAAAAGAGAGAAAGAGAGAGGAGGATAGAGTGAGACAGAATAGAGAGAGTGAGAGTGAGAGAGAATAGAGAGAGAGAGAGAGAATTGAAAGAAAGAGTGAGTGAGTGAGAGAATAGAAAGAGAGAGTGAGCGAGTACACACCGAGAGAGAACAGAAAAAAGAGAGAGAGCGAGAGAGAGAGAGAGAGGGGGATAGAAAGAAAGAGAGAGAATAGAGAGAGAGAGAGAGAGAGTACAGACAGAGAGAGAACAGAAAAAAGAGAGAGCGAGAGAGAGAGGGGGGATAGAAAGAAAGAGAGAGTGAGAGAGAGAGAATAGTGAGAGAGAGAACAGAAAAAAGAGAGAGAGAGGAGGATAGAGAGTGAGAGAGAATAGAAAGAGAGAGAGAGAGAGAGTACAGACAGAGAGAGAACAGAAAAAAGAGAGAGCGAGAGAGAGGGGGGGGATAGAAAGAAAGAGAGAGTGAGAGAGAGAGAATAGAGTGAGAGAGAGAGGAGGATAGAGAGTGAGAGAGAATAGAGAGAGAGAGAGAGAGGAGGATAGAGAGTGAGACAGAATAGAGAGAGTGAGAGTAAGAGAGAATAGAGAGAGTGAGAGTAAGAGAGAATAGAGAGAGAGAGAGAGAGGAGGATAGAGAGTGAGACAGAATAGAGAGAGTGAGAGTAAGAGAGAATAGAGAGAGAGAGAGTAAGAGAGAATAGAGAGAGAGTAAGAAAGAATAGAGAGAGAGAGAGGAGGATAGAGAGTAAGAGAGAATATAGAGAGAGAGAGAGGAGGATAGAGAGTGAGACAGAATAGAGAGAGTGAGAGTAAGAGAGAATAGAGAGAGAGAGAGTAAGAGAGAATAGAGAGAGAGTAAGAGAGAATAGAGAGAGAGAGTAAGAGAGAATAGAGAGAGAGTAAGAGAGAATAGAGAGAGAGAGAGAGAGGAGGATAGAGAGTAAGAGAGAATAGAGAGAGAGAGAGAGAGAGAGGAGGATAGAGAGTGAGAGAGAATAGAGAGAGTGAGAGTAAGAGAGAATAGAGAGAGAGAGAGTACAGACAGAGAGAGAACAGAAAAAAGAGCGAGAGCGAGAGACAGTGAAGGTGAAGCTCAGCATGACATTCCACTTTGTCGCCATGGCAACCCGGCCCTTAACGAAAAAAAGTCCGGAAAACAATAAAGCGTCCCCCCCTAAACTAACACCCCCCACCTCCCCAAAAAAGACCCCCTACAAAACAGCATCAGAGGAGCTGAAATGGAGAGATGGAGGAAGAAAGCTACATAAGTGTGGCGGCTGCTCAGCGTGAGAAACTGAGAGGAGGAGAAAAATTATATTCAATTATTTCACATTTCAGATCCACACTTTCCTCACATTCCACGACCTTATCTGCTCCAACTCAACACGCTGGAGTCCTCACTCCTTCAGGCCCTCAGTGATTCAGAGAACCGCCATGTTTTTAACATCATCAGCTACAAATGAATCATTAACGGTGGCTGTTTCATACTCGGCGTGTAGCTGCTTGTATCCGAGCTCTTCTGACTGGAATTGATCAGCCTGGTTTTTATCACGGCTCTACAGCTGCAAGTCACAATTAACATTCTGCTCTGCACGCCAGTCGCTGGACTCTACGTGGTGGACAACATTAACACGTTTGTCGGACGTTGTTGACATTATTACTTCTCTGAATAAGAAGATGTTATATATAAACATAGCACTGAATTTTATTATATCTGTAAATATGATATAAAAAAAAAATCATACATACATCATCATCATCATCATCATCATTTGGCTTTAAGTTGGAACTGAATTCTGAAAGTTCTCGTAAGTTCTCTTGATCTTTCTGTCTCGTCAGATTGACTGACTGATTGAAACAGAGGCAGCTGGAGCATTTTCACCAGTGTCTACTCGTGAACCGGCGGGTTCTGCTAAGTTTGCTTGTTGAGATTGAGCTGGTTATTGTTGTTGTTGAAACTCTTGTTGGAATTTCTTGTCAAACTGACCCTGTCTGACCTTTACTCATATATCTTTCTACTATTAGTTATTTAGTAATTATAATTTGTTCCATAGTAATTATAAATAATTTAGCATTGTTTTTTTAGTAATTACTATGACTTATTCAGTATCGACTGAGTTATTTTATCTGCTATAAATGATTTAGTACTATGATCGATTCAATCTACTGTGACTTTTTAAGTACTTTCTGTGAGTTATTAAGTATCTACTATAAAATATTTAGCACTCTGTATGAATGATTTAGTATCTATTATGAATCATTCTGTATTCAATTTAGTATTTAGTATCAATTTTTCAATATCTACTATACATTATTTAGTACTTAGTATGAATGGTGTCTACTATGATTTTTAAAATATTTACTATGATTTATTTAATATTTACTATAAATGATTGTGCAGCTATTATAAATTACCTATAAATCACTTAATTATCCAGTATCTACTATACCTTTTTTAGTACTCAATAGTATCAATAATTCAGTGTCTACTATGCTTTTTTTAAAATATTTACTATGAGTTATTTAGTATGTACTATAAATGATTGTGCAACTAATATAAATTACTTAGTACTTACTAAAAGCTGTAGTAACTGCTGTAATATATTCAGTATTTGCTATGAATTATTTAGTATTACATTTTAATTATTTAGTATTTACAATTAGTATTAGTGAATTATTCAATATCTATTATACATTATTTAGCACGTATTACTTAATTATTTAGTGTATAATAATTCAGGGTCTACTATGAGTTATTTTGTATCTACTATGAATTATTCAGTATTAAATGTAGTATTTACTATTATTCAGTATCTACTGTACATTATTTAGTACTTAGTTCAATAATTCAGTGTCTATTGTTTTTTAATATTTTTCAGTGTGTACCATAAATGATTGTGCAACTACTATAAATTAGTACTTACTAAAAGCTGCAGTAACTGCTGTACAATATTCAGTATCTGCTATAAATTATTCAGTTAGTATTGTAAACTTAATCAGTTGATAGCAAACTTAGTACAAAACTTTATTTTTGCAAATGATGGTTTAATGACAGTCCATACATTTACAGTCGTTACTGTTTTTCAAGCACAGTTGCTTGTTAATAACATTATAATAATATAATAACAATAACTGGTTAATTGGTTAATAATATTATAACACTATAATAACAATAACGGTTGCAGTAATCACAGATTTGGGTGTGTAGTCTATATATGAGCTACAAATTTTAATATTTGAGCAAATTTTCATTGAAATAAAGTAAAAAATGAACCGTATTTGCTGTAACTCCACCTGCAGGTTCTCGGAGTTGTGAAGTGGTGATGTAGACGCAGGTAGCGTTGCTGTGAAAGCAGATGTGTTTTCGGTGGAGCGGGCGGAGGACGGCCTGGTGGACGTTTCAGGGGGCTTTTCAGTGCGTGAACATATTGCGGATGCTGAATTATTGAGGTCCTCTGGGTGGTCGGCCTGCAGCTCAGCGGAGTGAGTACCCGCTGATCAGAGTGTGTGGTGTGCGGCAGATACACACCTCATAAACTCCACGCGCAGACAGACGTTTGTGGCTTTGTGAGGTCCAAACACACATGAGAAATTTAAAATTCTGCTGTTGTGGGGACATTTGTCGCGTCCCCATCGGAGCAGAAATGCTTTATCTGCAGAAAGTAAGTGTCTGGTGCCTTGTCATCCACTCACACTCAAGATACTGCATTTCGCTAGATGGGTAGGACAACTAGCTTTCAGAGAGTTGGAATTATTACCACATGTACATTTTAGCCAAAAGTATGTGGACACTTGCCCATCATATCTATATTAGGTTGTTGGACATCTCATTCCAAAATTATGGGAATTAATTTGGAGCTCTTCCTCTCTTTGCAGCTATTACTGCTATAACCTCCACTCTTCTAGGAGGGCTTCCCATCAGATTTTGGAGTGTTCAGTCTTTACAGTTTGAGCTAGAACTCAACATTTCTGACAACAGCGGTGACATCACACACCACGTTAGTGTAAATGGTGAACAGAGAGGGTGGAGGAGAGAGTGACACAGTGCTGGAGTTGTTGTGAAACTGTGTTGGTGTTGACGGAGAAGGAGAGTGTCTGTTAAAGGAGCTCCGCTTTCTAGCAGGAAACATTCACACTCAGTAAACAGCTAGATACACTGAACGGGAGTGTCTCTGAGCTTCACACTCCTTTATTAGTGAAGTAGTATGTTCACTACTAAGACTCTACTTTCACCTTCAGGATCCACAAACGAGGAGAAGCAGCTGACGCTAACGCTAAACGTTCTCAGGAGAGAATCCAGCGCATGTTCACGTTCACGGTTCTTCTCGCGGTTCTCCATAATCTGGAGCTTCTGGACTTCCTGTGTGGGGAAACTGTGACACTGCATTGTGTTTTAGTCTACGCTTAAAACCAACAGCCTCCGTCAAGTCTCTCACCAGTGGTGGTCTACTGAACCACTCAAACTCATCCAGACTGAAGTGAGGAGAGCAGAGCGGGGGTCTTTGGGTAGCTGTGTTGGTCCACACGCTGCTTCACTAACTATTCTCCTTGTTTATGTTTGTGAAGCTGTTTAGACTAATATCAGTCTTCACACTGCCTTTCACTGAAACACCATCAACAACACAATGTACATGGTTTTCTTTAAGCTCGGTTAGTAACTAACATTCACTCCTTCACACCACAGTCCAGTTCAGACCTGAAACCATCTGACCTCATCTACCCAGCAGGCATTGCGCTTCAGTAATAATGGCTGCATCCATATGTTAAATATTTAGAATAAAAGAGTTAATTTATAAATAAATCTGATACTTTTGTGATTTTTACGGACTAGCTACATAAGGCTATATTTATATGTGATAAGGTATGGCTACGCTAAGTGTTTATTGTGGCTATTGCTAATCTAAGCTTACTGAGAGACACTAGCCATTTTTTTCTCTTTCATTTCTCTCATTTCAGAACCACATTAACACATTACCACATATCCTCTCACGCAAGCTATCATAGATACAGTTTCTGAGCAGATGTTCTTCAGCTATCTGATATAGCATAATCATCTTGTTACCACTGTGTTGTGGGTGTGAAGATTTAATACATTTCTTTCTGAACGACATAACTTGACTCGTGTTCTGACCGGACACTTTGCGGAGGTTGCCACTGGAAATGAGAAACAGCAGTAGATAGACATAATCCTTTTCAGCTTTGTTTGTTTTGTCTACTCGGCCACGCTTGCCTGCCTGTGCCAGACGTATTGCATCAGCCATATAAAGAGATCAGCTGATGCGAGCTTAGTTAGGGCTGTTCATAGGAAGACAAATGAGTCTTTGAATACAGAACACAGAGTCTGATACGTCAATTTAAAGCCTGATAATAAGATATCAGTAATTTTGTGGTCTAATATTAGGCACATGAAAGAGATTAATGCTCAACAGTTAACGTTTAAGTGATGGAACGATGCAGGTTTGTTTGGTAGCTGTTAGTGTAGTGCTTATAGGCCGCTGTGCTGGGTCTCCTCTGTTAGACAGCCCCGCCCTACTCATTGGGTTTTACGCCCTATAATGTCTGCCTGGAATTTTTAATCACACTCAGCGCCGTACTGGGACTCGGTGTCTCCGTGCATGCAGTTCTCCGCAGCTCCACTTGGGGGCAGTATTGAAGCAAACACTCCTTTTTTGTGCTCTCCGCTTTGGAAGGAGTGCAGAAATAGATGGTTTTCAAGAGAGCTGGGGGGCACGGGTAAAGGACTGTGTACCTACGCGCTCTTTAGTGAACTTTACTCCGTCAGAAAACTGGCAAGTGTGCAAAATTCAGGGGAGAGGAAAAAAAACAGGTTAGAGTTTGTGCTGGCGCGGAGGAGAGCGCTCTGTACCTAATGAGTTTGGTCCAGGCTTCGTTGTAATAAGTTTTAGAGAGAGGTTTGTGTTGTTGGTGGTCCAGGGCTGGGTTGACTGTAATATGTCATACACTATATTGCCAAAAGTATTCACTCACCCATCCAAATCATTGAATTCAGGTTCCAATCAGTTTCATGATGGCTGCAGGTGTATAAAATCAAGCATCTAGTCCTGCAGACTGCTTCTACACACATTAGTGAAAGAGTGGGTCGCTCTCAGGAGATCAGTGAACTCCAGCGTGGTACCGTGATAGGACGCCCACCTGTGCAACAAGTCCAGTGGTGAAGTTTCCTCACTACTAAATATTCCACAGTGGACTGTCAGTGGTGTTATAACAAAGTGGAAGTGATTGAGAACGACAGCAACTCAGACACCAAGTGGTAGAACAAGTACAATGACAGAGCGGGTCAGCGGATGCTGAGGAGCATAGTGCACAGAGGTCACCAACTTTCTACAGACCTCCAAACTTCATGTGGACTTCAGATCAGCTCAAGAACAGAGTGTAGAGAGCCTTATGGAGTGGGTTTCCAAGGCTGAGTAGCTGCATCTAAGCCTTACATCACCAAGCAGATGGAATGCATAGCGTCAAATGCAGTGGTGTAAAGCACACTGTCACTGGACTCTAGAGCAGTGGAGACGTGTTCTCTGGAGTGACCAATCATGCTTCTCCCTCTGGCAGTCCGATAGACGAGTCTGGGTTTATTGGTTGCCAGGAGAACGGTACTTGTCTGACTGCATTGTGCTGTGTGTAATGTTTGGTGGAGGGGGGATTATGGTGTGGGGATGTTCTTCAGGAGGTGGGCTCGGCCCCTTATTTCCAGCAAAAAGGAGCTCTTAATGCTTCAGCAGACCAAGAGATTTCATGCTCCCAACTTTGTGGGAACAGTTTGGGGACGGCCCCTTCCTGTTCCAACATGACCCACCAGTGCACGAAGCTCATAAAGACATGGAGGAGCGAGTTTGTTGTGAAAGAGAATCCTGACCTCAACCTGATAGAACATCTTTGGGACGAATTAGAGCAGAGACTGCGAGCCAGACCTTCTCGTCCAACATCAGTGTCTGACCTCACCAATGGTCTTCTGGAAGAATGGTCCAACATTCCCATAAACACACTCCTAAACCGTGTGGAGAGCCTTCCCAGATGAGCTGACACTGTTATAGCTGCAAAGGTTGGGCCGACATCATATTAAACCCTATGGATGAAGAATGGGACTGGCACTTCAAGAAATGAAAGGTGGTCTTTAAATTTTACACAGTGCTGTATGTATACTTGTATACCTGCCAGCTTTTTAAATATAATGATGTCCACAGGTGACTAAAACATGCACAGTACCGTACAAACGAACAGTGTAAGCTCGTTATAATGACCTCAGTATCACTTTTAAGATGATTTCAAACCAGTTTAATGCCTAATGACCAATAATAACGGGTCCTTTCTATTAGTTTACTAGAGAATCCTACCGAGTCAGAACTGTTCACAGTGGTGGTGAATGGAACCAGACGTCCACCTCCAAAAGCACCCTCACAGAACGTTAGTACAGTTAACGGTTATGAATTAACTGCCTGAGTTTTGTTTTATTACAGTATTGAGAAAATGTTAAATGTAAAAATATGATGAAAATCCATTCATGGTGGAGGAATACTGTGGTAATGTGGGAGTGAGTGGTCAGGGGCTACCTGAGAGAGGTGGTGACGTGGTGTAAATCAAAGCTTAAAAGTAAGTTTCGACTGACCAGCGTGTTTATTGTAACAGCACCAACAGTATTCACACCAAAACACAAACAAATGACTCATACAAATGGACACAAAATGATATATACAATATAGTTATATGCACTTTCACACTGGCAGGAGCTAAGCTTTGCTGGACTATCAACTACCACCTGCTACTGTCAAAGGTAGAGCATTGTGCTCTACCAGTGTGCTCTACCAGTGTGCTCTACCAGTGTGCTCTACCAGCTCTGTTCTTACCTGCCGTTTCATAGGTTCCAGTCCCCTCTGGATTAAACCAATCAGTAATTACTACTACCAACAGGTGCACCACAAAGGTATCTGTATCACTATATACAATATTACAACAATAACATATTCTAATATTTACCCAGGTCTGTATGCGTTAGGTCTTTAAATAACTGTGTACATCAGTAGCGAACCGTCACCCTTAAGCCTCGGCGAGCGCAAATGTGAAACTCACGAGCACAGAAAGAGGAACTGCACGCACAATTTTTTATAAACACACTTTTTTCCTCCTTTAATGCTTTATTTACTTTCGCGATTTGATATTTTTTCTTGCGTGCAAAATATTAGTGCTCGAGTTTTCAGAGGGGGTGGTTTTGACAGTTTTGGGGGGGACATGGGCTTCCATCGTGACTCAGCAAACTAGCTAGCGGTGGTAGCCTAGCGCTAACTAGCTGTTTCTCCAGCTAGCGTCGCCACAGCGGGCGAAAATGATCATACAGTTAAGCCCCGCCCACTTAGAGGGAAGATATGATTGGTCAGTTTTACTGTTTGAAATTGGTATGGAGCTGAATTATAACTGCCTGGCCCCCCCTGTACATGAACAGCGGGACCACCAATCACCAACATTCTGCAGAGTCATCACAGTCCTTATAGGGGGAGACACAGACTCACAGGCTTCCACTTAACCCCTCACATTCCAACACAGATTGAATAGACACGCTTGAATAATTTGTCTATATTTTTATAATTGTTTTGATGTTGATTGTCAAACTGTAATATAAAAAAATGGTAGGAGGGTTTGGGTTAGCTAACGTTTATATTAACTTTAGTCAGAAAGCACTCTGAAACGTAAAGTTACATTACTCTCTGGCCACGCCCCCAACTGCAGATTGCTACTACCTTAAATATGTAAAATAATAAAACATAATAAATAAAATAAATAAATACACTAGATTAATTAATGATAATGAATGAATAAATAATAGGATGCCATCATTAGAAGTGCTGTCAGTAGTGCAGTATGTAATGTTCAGAGGGTGCTGTTTGGGACACAGCCTTACTGTCTAACATCAATATTAGTCTAGTCTAGTCAAGAAACTTTGACACACATTTCTTTATCATTTCATTTCAGCATCATACTCCAAAGAAAATAATATTTTTAGTTATATGTGTATATTATCCAGACCTTGTATGTATAGTTTCAAAGTTTCTGACAGCAGTAACATGTAATGTGGAGTATCTAGTTTAGTTTGTAAAGCATCTTTAATTGGATTTATCTAATAATAAACAGAACAGATAATGTTGTATTTTGTTTATTTATTAGTAATTTACTGTAATTCCACAAATGTTGTTCTACGTCACTATAGATACAGTGATTTACTACCTTACCTACAGTGTCTCAGGACAACCTTTGGTTTCTACCTAGACCTTAAAAGCCTGGATGGTTCGCATGCTGCCATATCCACAAGAACCAGGTACGTACTGTGAGCGTTGTCTTTATACTGTCTTTGTTGTCTGTGGCTTTGGGGTTCGAGGGGTTTGGTGTGGCTGGCGATGATGGTGTCCAGGGCCCTGACATCATAGCAAAGACATGCAGGGCATTATGAGGTTCTAATGTTGTGACTCTTGGTTCCCATCAACACCACCGCTGAGAAGAACATCTGAATTTCTCTACAGTGAATCGTTTACGCCGAACCTCCCCGAATGACTCTGCTTGCGTCTCTGAATTATACAGGAATGTTTCTGTTAAAGACATGCAGACCCCACGGACGCCTGTAGTCCATTACATCATTACAGTCATTACACCACACTACAAACACCTTCAGTGCTTTTCATGATGAAAACAGAGGCAAGAGGGGAAACGTGTGGACCCTGCAGTCGGGGCTCCGTTCGAACCTCTGGGACGAGATTTGAATGCGCGGCGGCGTTTGCAGCCCTGGCAGAATTTGAAGTGCACCATATTTCCGTTTCGCTTTGAACTCGTGGTTTAGATCATATGGAGTCAAATTCTTTCATGTGGTGTGTATGATGTGTGAAATAGCGTCCACCTCCAGTCAGTTATTTAAAGATGTGCCAGAGGCTTCATCACCTTCATCTACTGTGCCGCAATTAGCACAGATTTAGCATGTACCTTATACGTCCATATGGTTATTAATGGTACGCTAAAAAAGAAACATCAGCTCAGAGTCCTTCAGAAACCAGAGTTAGCATCTTCGGCTCAGTTAAACAGAAGTTTCTTCTTTTTAAATCACCATCTGCCATCAGCTTAGAGACACAAGTCACAGGAAACGTAGCGCTTTGAACGAATGCTCTTTTATTGAGCACAGGCACTACTGACCAGCCCTGCTCCGGTAAACAAACTGGGCAGAAGCCTGAGATCTTCCAGCGTCTACACCATGCTTCTTCTTGTGGCGTTCTCGGCTGGGCACAGGCCACCTGCTGTTTCGCCCTGAGTGTGTGGAAGTTTGTAAAAGTGCCACTGATGCCATGCACTGTGCCACCCCTGCGTAGTGCTGGAATAGAGTACATACATAGCACATAGCTCTTTAAACGAATGCTCTTTTATTGAACGCAGCAGCAAAGGGGGAACCAACAGCAGCGCTGGCCAGCCTTGCTCTGCTAAACAAACTGGGCGGAACTCCATGCTTTTACTGCGAAAGCTTAAATACTGGCTGGTCTGGTGAGCTGAGTGTATCTACCCGGCTCCTCTGGCAGCAGTGCACCCAGTGCAACTCCTTGCTGCCCACTCGAACACCAGACAAGTCCACTGAGCCATCGCACTCAGCTCTGCTGCCAGGTCGTGGTATGCTTGTGGACGTCTGTTCTGTTGATATCTGGTGAAGATCCACTTACTGTATTAGGGGCCTCAGACTTTTACAGGTGAGTAGATCATATACACACCTGAACTTATACTCTGAATCAGTTCACTCAGGTGAAAATCCCAGCACGTAAACACAGTTGTGGACTGAAGTGAGTGGTCAGTGATGTGACTGGTCAATCAGTCGTGCTGTGTTTGTCAGAAATGCCCCCAATTACAACGATATTAATCCTGCCTTGTTGAAAAATCTTGCTTTTCATTGATTTTTTTCCTTTATGGAGCAATCGCTCGTCACACGGAGAGCGCTATTGACCCCAGTGTCAGTGAGTGTGTGTGTGTGTGTTGATGATGCTCCAGTGTTTAATCATTTCTCAGCCTGTCTATGCCCCCGTCATCCACCGCCCACCCCCCCTTACCCCAACACACACTGTCACTCCCTCCATCTGCTCCCGAGACCAGCGGCTGTTTAAACACACACTGCCCTTTAATTAAGAGGACCTTCATGCGACTCGCTATCAAACAATATTTGGATAAAATTCACACCCCAAAGATTTGGAGTTAAAAATTCACGCCACACGGCGCAACTAGTCCCGCGGCTTAAAGCGTCAGTTCAGCTAACAGTCTCGTAGAGGTTGCGCAACTATGCTGTTATTCGTTTTTTGCTTTCTGCCAGATCTTGGCCACTTAGCTTGTGATCTCAACTCCGTTCCAACTCCATATAGTCCGGTCTGATTGTGTGATTCAGGTTTGTATACAACCATTTGATTGGATGCACGGATTCCGGATCACAACAGATTCTTTCCGGAATTTTTCCCCATGAATAGGATAGAAAAGTGCACGCCAATCTACTGAACTTCTGCTCGACTGACAGACACCAATTCACATACACTGACTCAGGGCGGACCCCTGACCATGACTATAGTGTTGGTTCAACCTGCACTCGTCTGTTTTTCATTTTTTTCCATCCCTCTTTTTTCCCCATAGTGTCCCATTCATTTTTGGACACAGCCAAACATCATAGTTTCATTTAACTCACAGCCTCCAAACTGCCTGTACTCACTCAGAGCAGATCCTCAAACACTAATCCACAGACATACTGACCCACATTCGTCTATTTGCCGTTTATTCATCCCTCGTTCCTCCCATAGGATCCCACTCATATTCGGCCAAACCTAAACATTATTGTTTTGTAATGTACAGCCTCCAAACTGCCGGTACTCACTCAGAGCAGATCCCCAACCTCTAAACCACAGACATACTGACCCCCACTCCTCTATTTGTCGTTTATGTGCAACCATCACTTCTCAAGTTTATGCATTGTACTCCCACCAAACAGCGACCCCCCCACCTTGCCCAACTGTACTCAGTCAAGATATGTTTGTCTTTAGTTTAAGTGCTGCAGCTACAAAGAAGCTTATACCCCACCAATTAGCACAGTGCTAACTGCATGGCTAAGTAATGAAATCACAGCATGTATACCCCCCCAGTGAGCAGGCCAGACGCGATGGTGGCAAGCAAAAAACTCCCTCGGACTGGAGGAAGGAACCTTGGGAGGAACCAAGTCTCACAAGGGGAGACCCATCCTCCTCTGGTCAAACAGCATTTACAGTTTAATAAACTAAACACCAAAATAGATCTAAGAGAATCTCTGTTTGAAGTCTAGATGGTAAAAGCTTTAAAAACTACACAGGTAGAGGCAGTCTCTGACTGAGGCAGTCTTTGACTGAGGCAGTCTCTGACTGAGGCAGTCTCTGATTGAGGCAGTCTCTGACTCTTTGTGGAAAGTGGGAGCTGAAACAGTCCCATCATATCTCAATGCTGGGACATCTGGATGAAACAGTGATGCAGTTGAGGTTGTAGCAGATGGCAAGCATGAAGAGGAAAGCTGGCTGGTGATAGGTGAGGAGAAGACCCTGATGGTCAGTCTGCTAACAGTGTTTGGGACAGGAGGGCAGTCATTACCTCAGAAAGAGTAAAGAGACAGAGTTAGTTCTGGTTTGGATTAGTATAGAGGATGTAAAGTATTTCAGAGTGTGGCTGGTGACTCCGGCAGATCTAACTATAACAGTCTAAACTAAAAGGAGAGAACCAGAAGGTAACATAGACATTAGACCACCCTGAGACACTGGGATCCCCCCACTCCACCATCAACAAACCTGTGTGATCGCGTGAAGTGGTGGGACGACAGCACCAACATCTCAATTTACCATAAACCTCTGTGTCCATGAACCCCCAGATCTCCTGCTTTTATCTAAACTAAACTAAGCTAATCAAAAGTAGGGTTTCAGTCTAGACTTAAAGATTGAGACTGTGTCCGGGTCCCAAACAGTGTGTTCACACTACTGCCTCAAAATAAGTTATTATTGATTATTTTATTTATTATATTTTTATTAATAAGTCATTCTTAATGTTCTAGATACTGTATGTACATATTGACCACTAAAATGACTTCATATTTTAAACAAAGCCTCTTGATGAGGTTTGAGAAGTATGATATGTTTACGTAGAAATCCATATACTGCCTGACTGCAGACCTGGACCTGGACTCATGCAGACCTGGACCTGATTACTCTAGTTATCAGATTATTTAGAGTTGAATCTCAATTTTGATTATTTTTAACCAAATAGTGACTTATTCTCTCAGAACGTTGACTTAATATTATGACTTACTGTCTTAAAATGTTAATTTACGGAAATTATAAACACAAAAACATCAGCTTAAGACAGGTCAAACTCAGGTAGTATTAAAATATTAATCAGTATTAATAGAGTAAGCAGTACTTTTCCATACGTCAGTGTGTTTATTTAACCCTTTACAAGCTTCTCCTAAACAACCCAGTATTATTTACAGTTCTCAACTAATACCTGCTTTGACTGCTCAGTACTTCATTAAGCTAAATCAAGATTTGCTGCTGAAGGAACTGAATACATTCATACAATGTCTGGGGCGTCCAGCAGAAATCTGGAACCTAACTTTGTTCTTCAAACTGGATCAAGATCTGATCTACTTCTCTCACAATAACATATTCATGTTACTTTGTATTGTATGTATGATTATTTACATCTGTTTACATGCACTTACTGAGAAGATGAAGACCTTTTTTTATTTAGTTTTTTAAAAACAAACTGTGACTTATTTTCTCAGAATATTGACTTAGTATGTTAAAATGATGGCTTATTTTCTTAACATGTTGACTTAATATTTCAAAATGAAAACAAAATTGACTCTGTAATATCATGTTATTACATTATTATAACATGTGGGTGACATTAGTTGTGAATATGTTACCTGCCAGCTGGATAAGAGTCAACATAGTCCAGTGTGTTATAAGCGAGATCAATAATCTTGACTTTTTTGGCCTGAACTGTCTCACAATCTCTGAAATCCTGCCTTGAGTAGAGACTATATTGCCACCTACGCTTCCTGCAGTGTATTGCAGTTTGTTAGAATGGCCGCTGCAGTGACCACTATGTTTATATGGTCGCTAGCCAAAGAAAAACGAAAACCTTCTTTATTTTCAATAGAAGTCAATGAAATCCGAACACATCAGAGTTTGGAAGCGATCACTGTAATGTCCAGCGTTGATCACTGTAATGCTTAGAGTTGGTCACTGTAATGCTCAGAGTTGGTCACTGTAATGCTCAGAGTTGGTCACTGTAATGCTCAGAGTTGGTCACTGTAATGTCCAGCGTTGATCACTGTAATGCTCAGAGTTGGTCACTGTTATGGTCAGAGTTGATCACTGTAATGTCCAGCGTTGATCACTGTAATGCTCAGAGTTGGTCACTGTTATGGTTAGAGTTGATCACTGTAATGTCCAGCGTTGATCACTGTTATGCTCAGAGTTTATCACTGTAATGCTCAGAGTTGAACACTGTAATGCTCAGAGTTGGTCACTGTAATAGTCAGAGTTGGTCACTGTAATGCTCAGAGTTGGTCACTGTTATGGTCAGAGTTGATCACTGTAATGCTCAGAGTTGGTCACTGTAATGCTCAGAGTTGGTCACTGTAATGCTCAGAGTTGGTCACTGTAATAGACAGAGTTGGTCACTGTAATGGTCAGAGTTGGTCACTGTAATGGTCAGAGTTGATCACTGTAGTCAAGTCAAGTGGGTTTTATTGCAACATAGACAGTGCATACAAGACACGAACAAACAAGTGCGGACAGACAACACAACACAGTACAGACAGAGAATAATAAATAATTGCTGGTAGTGTGCAAATTGTGCAGTGTGTAATAAATAGAGTCCAGTGAGGTAGTAGACTTATTAGTGCAATGCTTTGTGCAAAAATGCTTCCCTTTTTTATCTGGGGTAAATGGTTGGAGAGAGAGAGAGAGAGAGAGAGACAGAGAGAGAGAGAGAGAGGGAGAGAGGGAGAGAGAGAGAGAGAGAGAGAGAGAGAGGGAGGGAGTGTACATGTACCAGAAAGATATCAGTTCAGACGTTGAGTTGTGTTGAGTCTGAAGTCTTGGGGGAAGAAGCTGTTGCAGAGTCTGGTCGTGTTGGACCGGACGCTGCGGTACCTTCTTCCTGATGGCAGGAGGGAGAACAGTCTGTGTGAAGGGTGGGTGGGGTCATACACAATGCTGGTTGCTTTGCGGATGCAGCGGGTGGTGTAAATGTCCAAGACGGAGGGGAGAGAGACTCCGATGATCCTCTCGGCTGTCCTCACAATGCGTTGGAGGGACTTGCGGTCAGAGGCTGTGCAGGTCCCAAACCAGGCAGTGATGCAGCTGCTTAGGATGCTCTCTATGGTTCCCCTATAGAAGAGGGTGAGGATGGGTGGAGGGAGACGGGCCTTTCTCAGCTTCCGGAGGAAGTAGAGACGCTGCTGGGCTTTCTTGGCTGTAGAGCTGGTGTTCAGGGACCAGATGAGGTTCTCCGCTAGGTGGACACCAAGGAACTTGGTGCTCTTAACGATCTCCACAGAGGAGCCGTTGATGTTAAGCGGAGAGTGGACCGGTCTTGATTTCCTGAAGTCAACAACCATTTCCTTGGTCTTCTCTACATTCCAGTGAAGGTTGTTGACTGTACACCAGTCTGTCAGCTGCTGTACCTCCTCCCTGTATGCTGACTCGTCGCCTTTGCTGATGAGACCCAGCACAGTTGTATCATCGGCGAACTTTATGATGCTGTTAGAACTGTGTTTCGCAACACAGTCATGAGTCAGCAGGGTGAACAACAGAGGCCTCAGTACACTGCCCTGGGGTGCCCCAGTGTTCATGGTGATGGTGCTGGAGCTGCTGTTCCCGAACCGGACTAACTGGGGCCTCCCTGTCAGGAAGTCCAGGATCCAGTTGCACAGGGGGGTGTTGAGGCCCAGCAGGCTTAACTTCCTGGTGAGATTCTGAGCAGAGTTGGTCACTGTATGTTTATATCGTCACTAGCCAAAGAAAAACAAAAGCCTTCTTTATTTTCAATGTAAGTCAATGGAACCAGAACATATTGGAGTATTGGAGCTTTTCTATTGGTCCGTTCATCACAAATATAATATAAAGAGCAGCTTTGGTCCCCTAATGATACAGAAAAATAAAAATCGATGGATGTTTGTATTTGCACAGCGACGTCTTTGGACGTGTTTTGAGGTAAAGCTGGGTCTCTTGTAGAATCTGAGTCCTGACAGGCCGAATTTTGGCCACATGAGTAATTACGGCCTCATTCGTCCCCGCGTTCCTGTCCGGTCCTGCTGAAAGCCCTTAGAGGAGCTGTCTCTGTCCGCGCGCCGCCGCTGGGGGCTTTACTGATTGCGGCGCGAATGTGCGGAGAAAGCTGGGCTCGGCCTGAACATTCATTCCGGGGCGGCCCTCGCCGATATTGGCAGCTCGCAGCCCCGGCGCGAAGGGCAAACAAATGCGTTTGCGGAGATGACTGGAAGGCAGGGAAAGATTGAATTCTCCTTCTGCGCTGGCGGTGGAGGAAGAAAGGGGTGAAGGAGGGAGGGGGGGGGGGCAGGTAGGGAGGGGGTGGGGGGGTGTTTGTGATGGGGAAAGGTTGAGTCTCCAGAAATAGTCAGTGATAGATGAGGTACATGGAGCGAGACAGCAGTGCCGGCTTTCTAGCCAAGCTGAATCAGGCGAACTGTCTGCTGGCTAAACGCGCCCGTCCACCTCCTCCTCGTCTGCCCGAGCCGCTCTGCTTACAAAACAAGAGGTTTTTTCCTTTCTTTCTTCCTCCTTCTTTTTTTAATAGCCTCCCCCTTTTTACGTCTGATTACTTACCAGCGACAACACATCTGCAGTCGTTAGCACTCAGTGCTTAAGCCTAATGAAGGAGCGCTAAAGCAAAACACTGCACGCTCTCATTAAGCGCCGGCCTTGGGACGCCTACCCGCCGTTTTTACTCTTTTTACTCCACTAGCGGAAAAAAAGAGCAGCGGCAGCAGGAAGGAATCGACATGCTCACGTAAACCCGCAGCTCACCGGCGCGTGTGCTAATTTCACCGCCAGAGAATTCGGTTGACCCTTGTGGCAGGACGAAGGAATGAACGCTGTTTGATAGAGAATAATTGCTGAGAGGAAGTCGGACTGTCTTCATTATATTTACAACAGCTTAGTGAGAAGTACAGCACTGCCATTCATATGTTAGTTACAGCAGAGTTGATCACTGTAATGGTCAGAGTTGATCACTGTTATGGTCAGAGTTGATCACTGTTATGGTCAGAGTTGAACACTGTAATGGTCAGAGTTGATCACTGTAATGTTCAGAGTTGATACTGTAATGCTCAGAGTTGATCACTGTAATAGTCAGAGTTGATCACTGTAATGGTCAGAGTTGATCACTGTTATGGTCAGAGTTGAACACTGTAATGGTCGGAGTTGATCACTGTAATGTTCATAGTCGATCACTGTAATAGAGTTGATAACTGTAATGGTCAGAGTTGATCACTGTAATGGAGTTGATAACTGTAATGGTCAGAGTTGATCACTGTAATGGTCAGAGTTGATCACTGTAATGGTCAGAGTTGATGACTGTAATGGTCAGAGTTGATACTGTAATGGTCAGAGTTGATCACTGTAATGGTCAGAGTTGATACTGTAATAGTCAGAGTTGATCACTGTAATGGTCACAGTTGATCACTGTAATGGTCAGAGTTGATCACTGTAATGGTCAGAGTTGATACTGTAATGGTCAGAGTTGATCACTGTAATAGTCAGAGTTGATCACTGTAATGGTCAGAGTTGATCACTGTAATGGTCACAGTTGATCACTGTAATGGTCAGAGTTGATCACTGTAATGGTCACAGTTGATCACTGTAATGGTCACAGTTGATCACTGTAATGGTCAGAGTTGATACTGTAATGGTCAGAGTTGATCACTGTAATGGTCAGAGTTGATACTGTAATAGTCAGAGTTGATCACTGTAATGGTCACAGTTGATCACTGTAATGGTCAGAGTTGATCACTGTAATGGTCAGAGTTGATACTGTAATGGTCAGAGTTGATCACTGTAATGGTCAGAGTTGATCACTGTAATGGTCACAGTTGATCACTGTAATGGTCAGAGTTGATCACTGTAATGTCAGAGTTGATACTGTAATGGTCAGAGTTGATCACTGTAATGGTCAGAGTTGATCACTGTAATAGTCAGAGTTGATCACTGTAATGGTCACAGTTGATCACTGTAATAGTCAGAGTTGATCACTGTAATGGTCACAGTTGATCACTGTAATGGTCACAGTTGATCACTGTAATAGTCAGAGTTGATCACTGTAATGGTCAGAGTTGATCACTGTTATGGTCAGAGTTGAACACTGTAATAGTCAGAGTTGATCACTGTAATAGTCAGAGTTGAACACTGTAATGGTCAGAGTTGATCACTGTAATGTTCAGAGTTGATACTGTAATAGTCAGAGTTGATCACTGTAATAGTCAGAGTTGAACACTGTAATGGTCAGAGTTGATCACTGTAATGTTCAGAGTTGAACACTGTAATAGTCAGAGTTGATCACTGTAATAGTCAGAGTTGAACACTGTAATGGTCAGAGTTGATCACTGTAATGTTCAGAGTTGATACTGTAATAGTCAGAGTTGATCACTGTAATGGTCAGAGTTGATCACTGTAATGGTCAGAGTTGATGACTGTAATAGTCAGAGTTGATGACTGTAATGGTCAGAGTTGATCACTGTTATGGTCAGAGTTTAACACTGTAATGGTCAGAGTTGATGACTGTAATGGACAGAGTTGATGACTGTAATGGTCAGAGTTGATACTGTAATGGTCAGAGTTGATCACTGTAATGGTCAGAGTTGATACTGTAATAGTCAGAGTTGATCACTGTAATGGTCACAGTTGATCACTGTAATGGTCAGAGTTGATCACTGTAATGGTCAGAGTTGATACTGTAATGGTCAGAGTTGATCACTGTAATAGTCAGAGTTGATCACTGTAATGGTCAGAGTTGATCACTGTAATGGTCACAGTTGATCACTGTAATGGTCAGAGTTGATCACTGTAATGGTCACAGTTGATCACTGTAATGTTCAGAGTTGATACTGTAATAGTCAGAGTTGATCACTGTAATGGTCAGAGTTGATGACTGTAATGGTCAGAGTTGATACTGTAATGGTCAGAGTTGATCACTGTAATGGTCAGAGTTGATACTGTAATAGTCAGAGTTGATCACTGTAATGGTCACAGTTGATCACTGTAATGGTCAGAGTTGATCACTGTAATGGTCAGAGTTGATACTGTAATGGTCAGAGTTGATCACTGTAATAGTCAGAGTTGATACTGTAATGGTCAGAGTTGATGACTGTAATGGTCAGAGTTGATCACTGTAATGGTCAGAGTTGATACTGTAATAGTCAGAGTTGATCACTGTAATGGTCACAGTTGATGACTGTAATGGTCAGAGTTGATCACTGTAATGGTCAGAGTTGATGACTGTAATGGTCAGAGTTGATGACTGTAATGGTCACAGTTGATCACTGTAATGGTCACAGTTGATCACTGTAATGGTCAGAGTTGATCACTGTAATGGTCAGAGTTGATGACTGTAATGGTCAGAGTTGATGACTGTAATGCTCAGAGTTGATCACTGTAATGTTCAGAGTTGCTCACTGTAATGCTCAGAGTTGATCACTGTAATGGTCAGAGTTGATCACTGTAATGGTCTGAGTTGATCTCTGTAATGGTCAGATTTGATCGCTGTAATGGTCTCTTACTGGAGTTCCTATGAAAACAGTCCAGCTGGTCCAGAACGCAGCAGCTGGGATCCTAACAAACACTAAACAGATCTCAGATCAGTCCTGTTTTAAAGAGCTGCACTGACGACCTGTATCTTTTAGAACAGACTTTAAACTTCTGTACTCGTCTATAAACTCTAGATAATCTAGAACCTGTTACATCACAGAACGTCTCTCTGTTTATGTTCCAGCTGCTGATCTTAGATCTGCAGATTCTGTAAATACACCTTCAATAACAAACAGAGAACCTGGAGACACTCTTTCAGCTCTCCTGTAAAGTTGCTATTTTGGAGATACTTGTCCCCACCCCCCTCTCTCTTCTCTCTCTTCATCTCTCTCTCTCTCTCTCTCTTTCTCTCTTTTCTCTCTCTCTCTCTCTTTCTTTCTCTCTTCTCTCTCTCTCTCTTCTCTCTCTCTCTTTCTCTTTCTTTCTCTCTTCTCTCTCTCTCTTTCTTTCTCTCTTCTCTCTCTCTCTTCTCTCTCTTTCTCTTTCTCTTTCTTTCTCTCTTCTCTCTCTCTCTTCTCTCTCTCTCTCTCTCTTTTTCTTTCTCTCTTCTCTCACTCTCTTCTCTCTCTCTCTCTCTTTCTTTTTCTCTTCTCTTTCTCTCTCTCTTTCGCTCTTCTCTCTCTTTCTCTTCTCTCTCTCTCTCTTTATTTCTCTCTTCTCTCTCTCTCTTTCTCTCTTTCTCTCTTCTCTCTCTCTCCTCTCTTTCTTTTTCTCTTCTCTCTCTTCTCTCTCTCTTTCTTTCTCTCTTCTTCCTCTCTCTCTTTCTCTCTTTCTTTCTCTCTTCTCTCTCTCTTTCTCTCTTTCTTTCTCTCTTCTCTCTCTTCTCTCTCTCTCTCTTCTCTCTTTCTTTCTCTCTTCTCTCTCTCTTCTCTCTTTCTCGTTCTTCTGTTCTCTCTCTCTCTCTTCTCTCTTTCTTTCTTTCTTCTCTCTCTCTTTTTTTCTCTCTCTCTTTCAAAGCAGTAAAACTTTATTATAAATATATATAATATAATAAAATAATATAAATTCTCAGAAGATTCAGAAGAAATATGAGAACATATGGTATATATACTACTTTAACAACTATTTAATAAACATTTACTCCAGAGAGGGTGAACAGTACATCACTTCTCACTTCACTTATCAGGTTCACAGTGAGGGTGGGCACAAATACTCATCTGCACCGTCCAGCAGATGAACAGGCCTGTCCTCCTCACCCCCAGACGTAATGTAAGTCAGCTTGGCTGAAAAGTCCCCCCAAAACTTTCTTAGAGCATGTAAATGTGTGTTGGCATGTGACGAGAACACATTACAGGCAGTGAAATTGAAGCTCTTGTAGCAGTAATGCTGTTCTGCTGAACCTGCTCTGCTTCAGAAGATCACAGGGCAGCTGAGAGACGCTGATGAGGGTCACCAGAAGCTGCGTGTGGCCTGCTGCAGCTGCAGTGAAGATCTAGTGGAAAGAACCGGTAGCTGTACTCCAGAACAGACGAGCTCCTGGATTTGTATTCCTGCTGAATGATGAGCTGTGATGCTGCACCAGGGGGTCCCGTCCCCCTGGGCTTCGATGGGAGCTGCAGGGGGGCCACGGGATGGCAGAACCTACGTCTTACATGCCATGAGAGTCAGCAGAGTGACAACAGGACGTAATGTGAAGGTGGGGCCTGTACCTGCGGTTCAGCGAGACCACTTACACCAGACGTTCAGTTCCAGTGGGGCGCTCTCACCACTCGCCGCTGTCTTTGTTTTACCCCCGTCCTTTGTGGCTGTCAATCTCCCCCCGCTGTCGCTAGTGGCTGATGGCTTCAGTCCCGCCGTCTCTCTCACGGCTGCTGTCAGTGTATACTATTGTGGGGTGAGCGCCGCACTAAAACACACACTGAACAGTGTGTGAAAAACAATAGTACCACTAAAAGTACACCACTGAGAAATGGGACGGAGCCACTGACCTGCGGTGAATCACCTGAAGCTGCCTTTTGTCTAGTAACAGATTCCTGAACAGGTAAACGAGCCAAACTCTTCTTAATGACTTCAGAAGAAGATTTTGTGCAAACTTAATTGAAATGCATTTCTAGAACATTTACATGGAGAATAAACTCTCTCTCTCTCTCTGTCTATATATATATATATATATATATATATATATATATATATATATATATATATATATATATACATATGAATATGTATGTATGTACATATAGGTGTGTATGTATATATATATATATATATATATATATATATATATATATATATATATATATATATATATATATATTTAAAAAAAACAGTAAAACATTATTTTATTATAAATTGAAAAAAAGAAGAGGAAAATATTATAAATAAAATGAGAACATATGGTATATGGGATGAAATATGGGGTATATGGGACAAAGCCACTGACCTATGGTGAATCACCTGACTTTAAAAGTAAATATTGTACAAATGTAATTGAACTACATTTCTAGAACATTCACTTGGAGACTAAACACAAGCTTGGAGTCGTGGGCTGAATGTTGGGGAACCAGCCTTGTGACCAGTAGGTCGCTGGTTCAATTCCCTGAACCGACAGGACACGACTGAAGAGCCCTTGAGCAAGACGCCTAACCCCCAGCTGCCCCGGGTACTGTGTGTAGGGCTGCCCCGATGCTGGTCTGTGGTTTAATTCACTGTTATGAAGGGGGACAATTTTCAAGGACAGCTCTGGTAAAAACTGGGACCCTCAGATCTCAATGTACTCCTGGATAAACGCCCCTGCAGTGCCTGGAGAAGCGGCGCGGGTCGCTCCGGAGGACGGAACACTGGGGAACCGCGACATTCAGTGACTTAAACAAAAGCACACGCTAATGACGGCACAACCAGGGAGGAGGTCAGTCCCGAAACACTCGGATCAATCAAAGCACAATGAGGGAAAAGGTTATGAGCAACGTGAGAGAGAGGGGGGGGGGGGGGAGGAGAGAGAGAGAGAGAGAGAGAGAGAGAGAAAGAGAGAGAAAGAGAGAGAAAGAGAGAGAGAGAGAGAAAGAGAGAGAAAGAGAGAGAGAGAGCAAGAGCAAAAGAGAGTGAGAGAGAGAGCAAGAGAAAGAGAGGGAGAGGGAAAGAAAGAAAGAGCAAGAGAGATTAAGGGCGAGAGAAAGAGACAGAAAAAAGATCAAGAGAAAGAGAAAGAGAAAGAAAGGGGAGAGAGAGAATGAGGGAGAGATAGAGGAAGAGTGAGAGAGGGGGAGAGAGGCAGAGAGGGGGGGAAAGAGGGTAAGAGAGAAAGAAAGAAAGAGCAAGAGAGATTAAGGGTAAGAGGAAGAGAAAGAAAGAGGGAGAGAGAGGAAGAGTGAGAGAGGGGGAGAGAGACAGAGAGGGGGAGGGAAAGAGAGAGGGGGAGAGAGAATGAGGGAGAGATAGAGGAAGAGTGAGAGAGGGAGAGAGAGAATGAGGGAGAGATAGAGGAAGAGTGAGAGAGGGGGAGAGAGACAGAGGGGGAGTGAAAGAGAGAGGGGGAGAGAGAACGAGAGAGAGTGAAAAATAAATAAATCTGTTTTGTTTGTTTTGTTTTGTCTCTCGAGGGACGAGAAGTTCAGGAAATTCGATTTTTCATGACTTCACGCTGTTTAGCTTCAAAGGTAAACTTGTGTCATTCAAGCAGCTCACGCGTGTGTTGGGCGTGCGGGATCGGTGGTCCCCGAGGCCCCTGACGAGCGCGGCCTGGGCTGCAGGGATGGAGACGTACAAACAAATCCAGCCCGTCAGCCACGCTTCATTTAACAGAGACCAACCGGCTAGCGTTAGCATTAGCATCCCGGCGCCTTTTCCTGAACGGGAGTCTCTCAGTCAGGAACACGCTCGGAAATTCTAATGAGAGCCCTAATCATCCAATCCCGCGTCCTAATCGCTTCAGAAATAAACTACGCTACGGACGTTTTAGTGGAGTAATGAAGCCCCCCATCCCCCCCATCCCCCCTCCACCGTCCACCAGGCTTCCTTTAAAGCTCAGCTCGCTCAAAGCCGCTCTCGCTCCTCTCTTAACCCCTGTTCCGGAGCAGTGAGGATGAATACGGAGCGCTTAATTCCGCCGCTCCGTGGCCTTCACCGGCTCTCCTCAGCGCTGAGCGCCGCCGCTTTCATACGTCCCCGCTGACCCGCACCTCACACCCGACTCCGGTAAGAAGCGCCGCTTTGTGCCGGCCTGGAAACGAAAACAGAGAAAACAAGAACACCCACAACGTCCCCTGCCAGAAAACACTCTGGAGCCGTATGACTGGATCTCAGCCGGAACCTCTCTGTTAGTGAGCTACGAGGCTAACAATCTATCAATCTATCAATCTATCTGTCTATCTATCTGTCTGTCTGTCTATTACTTTGTCTGTCTGTTTATATGTTAGTCTGTCTGTTAGTCTGTCTGTCTGTTAGTCTGTCTGTTAGTCTGTGAGTCTGTCTGTCTTTCTGTCTGTATGTTAGTCTGTCTGTTTATATGTTAGTCTGTCTGTCTGTTAATCTGTCTGTTAGTCTGTCAGGCTGTCTGTCTGTCTATCTGTATCTTAGTCTGTCTGTTTGTATGTTAGTCTAACTGTCTGTTAATCTGTCTGTTAGTCTGTCAGGCTGTCTGTTAGTCTGTCTATTAGTGTGTCTATCTGTTTGTCTGTCTGTCTGTTAGTCTGTCTTAGTCTGTCTGTCTGTCTGTCTGTCTGTAAGTCTGTCTGTCTGTTAGTCTGTCTGTTAGTCTATTAGTTTGTCTGTTTGTCTGTCTCTCTGTCTGTTAGTCTGTCTGTCTGTCTGTGTTTGTCTGTCTGTAAGTCTGTGTGTCTCTCTGTCTGTCTATTAGTTTGTCTGTCTGTTAGTATGTCTGTTTGTCTGTCTGTTTGTTAGTCTATCTGTCTGTTGGTTAGTTAGTCTGTTGGTTAGTCTGTCGGTCTGTCTGCCTGTCTGTGTCTGTCTGTTAGTCTGTCTTAGTCTGTCTGTCTGTCTGTACGTTTGTCTGTATGTTAGTCTGTTTGTCAGTCTGTCTTAGTCCGTCTGTCTGTCTTTCTGTCTATTAGTCTGTCTGTCTGTCTGTTAGTTAGTCTGTCTATTTGTTAGTCTGTTAGTCTGTCGATCTGTCGATCTGTCTGTCTGTCCGTTAGTCTGTTGATCTGTCTGTCTGTGTTTTTCTGTGTAGATCAAATATAAAACATTTAAATATTTATCATGCTAAGTTTTCATGCTAACTAATAATAATATAGATTTTTAAGAAAATAAACGAATCTGTGCTGCTTTGCATTCTGCCATTAACAAATTATTTAGCAATAAAATAAATTTTAACTCAATAATTGACACAACGAAGACTGGTGTCTCCCGAGGAGCCGACTTCACAAACTAGTGAATTTGTGGTTTTATTTAATGGATAATTAGTTTTTTCCATCCGTGGCTGACGTCCAGACCACCACACAGACTGGACAGAGAATCTGTTTTTATCAGTGTTCAGTGAAAAGTCTTTAACAGCGTCACAGTTCTCAGTGATGTGAGCAGACGAGTTTACTGCGGTGCTGAAACCTCCTCAGTGTTTTACTGAAATATCAGAATGTTATTAAACCTGTGAAGGACGACGACGGCATTTCTTGACGTGACCGAATGGGAAACTGTCGTCTGTTTTCTGCTGACCTGCCGCTTTCGTCCGTTTTCTGTGCTAACCTTCCTTCTTCCCTGTTTTTCTACAACCCCAGTATGATGTTCTGCAGCCTGTCACCCGTTCTGGTGGGCTTCACTTCACACAGACGTCCTGTCACATGCCGTCGGCCGTTAAACATCAACATTTCCCGCCATCAAACAGGAGTTGTGGTAAACTCTCGCAGGACGCGTCATGTTTGCGTTGCGTTGCGCCCGAACGGAACGCGCTGCGGTTCTCTAAAGCTGTTTGGTGGAGAAGTGATTACATAAAACCACTAGTATCTTCAATGAAGTGACAACGCTGCGCCCCCCCAGCACCCCCCCTCGCTTCCCTGGAGCACAATGAGGGGGAACAACTGAACAGCGCTGAAGCCACAGCGGACCAGATTGCGGCGTGATTGATGTGGAAAGCTTGTGTCTCACCGACGTCTGCCTCCGACGCGTTGCCTGTTCTGTGGTAGGCTCGGAGGAACGGGCTTTGAGCTGGTCGCTCTCGTCTCTGCTGCTGCGTCTCTTCGTATGTGGGGGTGAGAAAAAAATACCACCACACAAAAAAGTGCGTCTGTTTTCACGCCGTTCTTCTGCTTCCTGTTCACCATCTCTGAGCCTGCAGTCCTAACCAGCAAGATATGGACTGTCACTACAATCGCAGGGATGTGCTGGTGCTCAGGTGGAGGCACTGGGGTCATGGATTAGAGGGCGTCCTAGTGAGGTACATAAACCACCAGAGTTTATATGGAATATATGACAAACCAATAGCTGAACCCAGAGGTGTGTTAGTGTTGTGGTGGTGTGAGTGGATCCACTCCATTCCAGCCCCACTCCAACCTTACCTCCACTCCAGCCCCATCTTCACTCCGGCCTCACCTCCACTCCAGCCCCATCTTCACTCCAGCCCCATCTTCACTCCAGCCCCATCTCCACTCCAGCCCCACCTCCACTCCGGCCCCATCTTCACTCCGGCCCCATCTCCACTCCGGCCTCACCTCCACTCCAGCCTCACCTCCTCTCCAGCCCCACCTCCACTCCAGCCCCATCCCCACTCCAGCCTCACCTCTACTCCAGCCTCACACCCTCTCCAGCCTTACCTTCACTCCAGCCCCACCCCCACCACAGCCTCACCTCAACCGCGCCCCATCTCCACTCCAGCCTCACCTCCACTCCAGCCCCATTTCCACTCCAGCCCCATTTCCACTCCAGCCCCATCTTCACTCCAGCCCCATCTTCACCCCAGCCCCATCCTCACCCCAGCCCCATCTTCACTCAAGCCTCACCTCCACTCCAGCCCCATCTCCACTCCAGCCTCTCCTCCACTCCAGCCTCACCTCCACTCCAGCCTCTCCTCCACTCCAGCCTCACCTCCACTCCAGCCTTACCTCCACTCCAGCCTCACCTCCACTCCAACCCTACCCCACTTCAGCCCCAACTCCACTCAAGCCCCACCCCAACTCACTTCATATCTGTAGTAGGCTGATAAGACTGAGAAGCTACAGAAACAGAAGGTGAGGTTGTAAATGTGTAGAGTGTTTGATTATTTACTATGTACACACAGTTACACGACTCCACTCCTTTCCTGTAAACAGCACAACTTATTCTGCCTGCATTTTGGGCTCTGAACCTGATCGATAGTCTCCACATCACACACACACACACACACACACACCCACACACACACACACACACACACACACACACACACACACACACACAACAAGAAAATAGTTTCAACTGAGAAAATAAATAAATAAATAAATAAATGATTAAAGAAAATAAAACTCCTTTAATTTTTTTCCTGTGTTAGCTCTCTGCAGGAGCGTTGCCCGCTCCTGATGCTAATCAATCTCATATCAATTAGGGCATAATTGCTGAGTCAATGAGTGGGGGTGGGTGCTTAAATATTGATGAGTCTAAAAGGCCCGTCAGGCTTTATTGGCAGTGTGTGGAGATGGACAGTGAGGCTGGGTGATGGAGAGATGGCCACAGGCAGCAGAAGTGGGTTTGAAAGCTCAATCAATGCGGTCTGCCCTTTACTGGGCCAGCATGGAGCGACCGCTGAAGTCCATCTGTGGTTACACCCCTCGGCGTATGCCGGCTTCATATGTGGGCTTCGCCTGCATGCTAGCGAGCAGGGCTTATTGCTGTTAAGCCAAATTACTACTGATTACCATGTTAGTTTACTTTAGTTTACTTAGTTTACTTAGTTTACTTTACTGTTTTTACTGTGTTAGCTACGAGCCGGCTTCTGGCTGATGCAGATGTGGGACGAAGGTGTAAGAGAATGCTAAAAGGCTAAAGGAGGGAATAGTGCTTCATGATTGGATGAATGGTTGATTGGGGTCTATCTTACAAGTAGCAATGAAACCCATTTGATGCAATGCAATGATGACTGCATATGTTTTCTTGGAGGTAACCATGGTTACCAGAAGATAGCTTTATATGGAACCCTGGCTATTAACGCTTGTAAGCCTTAACATGGTGTAATGACTCTAAATTGTAAAGACATGTTGCCTAAAATTCAGCGAAAGTATCAGATTTATTAATAAATTAACACTTTTATTCTAAATATTTCACATTTGGACGCCGTCATTATTACTGAAGCGCAATGCCTGCTGGGTAGATGATGTCAGATGGTGTCAGGTCTGAACTGGACTGTGGTGTGAAGGAGTGAATGTTAGTTACTAACCTAGCTTAAAGAAAACCATGTACATTGTGTTGTTGATGTTGTTTCAGTGAAAGGCAGTGTGAAGACTGATATTAGTCTAAACAGCTTCACAAACATAAACAAGGAGAATAGTTAGTGAAGCAGCGTGTGGACCAACACAGTTACCCAAAGACCCCCACTCTGCTCTCCTCACTTCAGTCTGGATGAGTTTGAGTGGTTCAGTAGACCACCACTGGTGAGAGACTTGACGGGGGCTGTTGGTTTTAAGCGTAGACTAAAACACAATGCAGTGCCACAGTTTCTCCACACAGGAAGTCCTAAAGCTCCAGATTATGGAGAACCGCGAGAAGAACCGTGAACGTGAACATGCGCTGGATTCTCTCCTGAGAACGTTTAGCGTTAGCGTCAGCTGCTTCTCCTCGTTTGTGGATCCTGAAGGTGAAAGTAGAGTCTTAGTAGTGAACATACTACTTCACTAATAAAGGAGTGTGAAGCTCAGAGACACTCCCGTTCACTGTATCTAGCTGTTTACTGAGTGTGAATGTTTCCTGCTAGAAAGCGGAGCTCCTTTAACAGACACTCTCCTTCTCCGTCAACACCAACACACAGCTTCACAACAACTCCAGCACTGTGTCACTCTCTCCTCCACCCTCTCTGTTCACCATTTACACTAACGTGGTGTGTGATGTCACCGCTGATGTCAGAAATGTTGTGTTCTAGTTCAAACTGTAAAGACTGAACAGTAGCATGTTTAGTAGCTAGCTGTGCTCAAGCGTGACGGCCGGTTACTGCAACCATTTGACATCACAACCCGCTGATCACGTCAGTAGATACAACAATGGAGACCAACGTGCAGCGGATTTTACAGAACATCTAATAAATCTGATACTTTTAGTGATTTTTAACATGATTTAATAATTTAGAGTCATTACATCATATTAAGACTTACACATGTTATCAGCTCTCTGGTCCTCATTAGCCTTTTCTCCTGAGCTAACGAGATCATCACTGAAATTATGGGATACAAGTTTGTTGGACACTGGCTACCATATCTCCAGTTCCCTGAGGGCTAACAATGTGCTCCAGGGCTCGTTGGACACAGAAGATGGTGCAGTTGTCAACATTGTACAGACCACAGGACCAGGTTGTACCCTCGTTTGTGGTGCAATCCAGCAATTGAACAATTTACCCCAGATGTGTAGTCCTGTTATGGGGTCACATCTACTTTGCTGTATTTCAGAGACCATGTGGGGCCAAATGTTCCTCACCAACATGCTGAGCAATGACATGGAGGCCCCATCTGTGCACATGGCTAACAAGACTGTCTGAAACTGCCGCGTTGGTGTACATGTCACTGAACTGTAGATCATCTGATTCCTGCAATCACCCCGGTCTCTGAGATTGAAGCAGTTTACAGCTGACAGGTAACAGGTTTTGTAAAGTCTGTTAATTTGTCCAGCAGGTACATTATTATTTTCTTCATCTTCCTCGCACTGGAAAACATCTAGCCGCAAAAAAACAAAAAAAAAAAACAAAATGAAAGGGAAAAAGTCCTAGCGCAGCCCCCCACGCCGCATGATTTATTCATACCATGTTGCATGTGGGCTGACTACACCTGACACAGGTACAGTGAGATGAGATGGCGTCTAAACCCAACATCTGGCATTCCGAGATGCTTTCCATTTATATTCAAATGAAGTGTCGTTTGCGCCGCGCTGCTTTCGTACGCGAGCGTGTTGTCATTTTCTTAAGACACCTAGAGTTCTTATACTGCTCACGGCTACGCGCCGCAATATTACCCGCTCCGAGTGCTCGCCGTGCGCGTTAACCTCTCTTTGTGGGGACCACGTCTCCCAGTTCAGTTGAAAGCCTCCACCGTGCGGTACTGTAGCTGGAGACATGAACACACGTGTTAAACATACAGCACAGAGTGTTTGTGTGTGTGTGTGTGTGTGTGTGTGTGTGTGTGTGTGTGTGTGTGTGTGTGTGTGTGTGTGTGTGTTTGAGTGTGTGTATTCATCTTTTTTTGGGGACCAAACATTGACAAGATGAAAACATTAACATTAATGAACGTATATATATATATATATATATATATATATATATATATATATATATATATATATATATATAATATATATAAGTACATGTAGGTACTTACATACATATACAGTAATATGTATACATCATACGTACATAATATTGCATGTAGACACAAACATCTATATTCGATCTATATATATATATATATTTCCCAAGCGTAACACATACACATTCATATTACATATTACATATAGAAACTTGTATCAGTACAAAGGTATATATACACATATTACATACTATATATTATAAGTAATAGCATACTCTATATGCTATATATACTATATAGGGCTACTTTGAATTATACAGTTTTATATAGTTGAACATAAGGTACACTATTTTTTATCTATTATTTTTATTTTTATTATTTAATTTTTTTTCCACATATGTAACATATATAGGAAATTATTCAGGTGTATTCTTATAAATTCATATTACATATAGAAACTTTGATATCACTACATATAGGTATATATACACATATTACATACTATATATTATAAGTAAAAGCATACTCTATATGCTACATATACTATATAGGGCTACTTTGAATTATACAGTGTTTTATATAGTTGAACATAAGGTACACTATTTTTAATTTAATTTTTTTTCCACATATCTAACACATATAGGAAATTATTCAGGTGTATTCTTATAAATTCATATTACATATAGAAACTTTGATATCACTACATATAGGTATATATACACATATTACATACTATATATTATAAGTAATAGCATGCTCTATGTGCTATATATACTATATAGGGCTAATTTGAATTATATAGAGTTTAATATAGTTATAAATATATAGTTAAACATAAGGTACACTATTATTTGTCATTTTAATTTTTTTCACATATGTAACACATATAGGAAATTCAAGTATATTCTTATAAATTCATATTACATATAGAAACTTATATATCACTACATATAGGTATATATACACATACTACATACTATATATTATAAGTAAAAGCATACTCTATATGCTACATATACTATATAGGGCAAATTTGAATTATACAGAGTTTAATATAGTTATAAATATAAAGTTAAACATAAGGTACACTATTATTTTTTATTTAATTTTTTTCATATACATAACACATATAGTCAAGTCAAGTCAATTTTATTTATATAGCGCTTTTTACAACGATGTTGTCTCAAAGCAGCTTTACAGAGTTTTGAAAACAGTTATAACATATACCCTCCAGTGAGCAAGCCAGAGGCAACAGTGGCAAGAACACCTCCCTCAGACTGGAGGAAGAAACCTTGGGAGGAACCAGACTCACAAGGGGAGACCCATCCTCCTCTGGTCAAACAGTATTTACAGTTTGAACTAAATACCAAAGAAAGGAGTCTCTGTTTGAAATCTGGATAGCAAAGCTTTAGAAGCTGCACAGATAGAGGCAGTGTATGACTGAGGCAGTCTATGACAGTCTTTATGTAAAGTGGGCGTGAGCTGAAACAGTCCCATCCTATCTCAGTGCTGGTGCATCTGGATGGCACAGTGATGTAACTGAGGGTGTAGCAGTAAATGGACAGGTGGGCTGGCTGGTGATGGTGGGGTGATGACCCGATGATCAGTCCTTCAACAGCCTTCAACAGACAGGAGGACAGTCATTTCCTCAGGAAGAGTAAAGAGAAAGAGTTAGCTGGGCTCAGGATATATAGGAAATTATTCAAGTGTATTCTTATGAATTTAAATTACATATAGAAACTTATATATCACTACATATAGATACATATACATACGTACATGCACATTAAATACTATATATTATAAGTAAGATGATAATATACTATATATAATATAGCACAGTGTAAATAATATATAACATAGGACTAATTTGAATTATATATATAGTTTTGTATAGTTATAAATATATAGTTAAACATAAGGTACACTGTTATTTTTTATTAAATTTTTTTAATATACATAACACATAGGAAATTATTCAAGTGTATTCTTATGAATTTATATTACATATAGAAACTTATATATCACTACATATAGATACATATACATACGTACATGCACATTACATACTATATATTATAAGTAAAATGATAATATACTATATATAATATAGCATAGTGTAAATAGTATATAACATAGGGCTAATTTGAATTAAATATAGTTTTGTATAGTTATAAATATGTAATTACAGTATTATTACATATACGTTTTTTTACATACAGGACATCATGTCCTCACAAGTTCTGAAAACAAACGTGCGTGTGTGTCGTCCTCTGACAGTCTGTTCTCTGCTTGTAGCATCTCCTGAGGTGACCCTGAGAAGAAGCTTCATCAATAAGTAAGTCTTTCAGCTGCACCTCGCTGCAGCGCTGTGGCTGAGCTGTTAGCTGCGGCGGAGCTGAATGAGCAGAGCTGTTTCTCCCTCTTTCTCTGTTACTTTGCTGTTACTTCTCCTCTCAGAGACACCGGCCCGCCGCTAATGCTAACTAAACGCACGGGCGTCGATTAAGTGTTAGCAACAGGTGGGTCCTCCGTGCTGATTGCGGCCGCTCCCTGACACAAGCAATCGTCCTGATGGATTGGGGTGGCTGGCTGCTTGTCGAGCGAGCAGACTGGCATGTTAATGACATCAGCGTGGAGAAAGCGTCCAGTCAGACCCACATTTCATGACAGTTAGCTGACCAGCCCGATGCGGCGGTGGGGGGGAGGGTTGGCGCTAGCGGTGGGACGCTATTGCAGAGTCTGCAGTGGGTTTTCAGAGCAGTCGGCCAGAGATTTCTCCAACCGGAGAGGTTGATGGGGTTATTGTTATAGGCTGTTCACTACGGAGTGCACTAGTATGAAGTGTGCTTGAAACTGTCAGGGCGTTTCTGAGGTGTTCTATTCTGAGATCTTCTACATTGTGCTACATATTCTTCACAGGGCTGTAATCTGGGAATGGTGATTATGGACCATTTCTATATCTCAAAATTCCAGACAATACTGACTATATATTATATACATACGATTTTATGTTATCCACTTCTGTCTAGCCTGAAAAACATGTTATGGGGCAGTTGTGTGCTGGACGTCAAGGAACTGGCCTTGAGACCAGAGGGTTGATGGTTTGATCCCCTGAACCAACAAGAAATGACTGAAGTTCCTTTAAACAAGACACCCAATCCGGGTCATTAAGAATAGTGATTATGGACCATTTCTATATCTTAAAATCTGATATATAAACTAGAGATGGAAGGATCGATCTGCCATGTATCGGTGTTGACCGGGTTTTTATCAAAATATGTGATCGTGATCGGCCAATATTTCTCCAGTTTAGTCGACTGATGACGTTAAACATATGAGCCTAATTTCTGTTTTTCCAGCTAGTGTTTCATCCAGTAAGAGGAGCTCCCAGCGGCCTCGCGTTCACCACATGTGCTGATAGAAAACATGTGGTCTGTCTGTGTATGTGACTCATCCAGGACAGTTTATAACATCTGTAAAATTAGTAACATCAGCGTCTCTCACGGAGGAACCAAGACAAAGACATTTAACATACTAACCTGATACACACTTCAGAGACACCTCACAGCTGAACACAGTGAGTATCAGTAAACAGCAGAGCTAGAACACACAGCTAACACAAAACAAACAACCCAGAACACCTACAGACCAGATCTGACCGGTACCAACAGAACAGCAGCAGAAACAGCCAGAGAGCTAAAGAACCACAGCCAGAGTGATTGAGTTTATAGTTCTAGATAAGCAGCTCTTCTCGGCTGTAGAAGACGTTCATTCTGCTGCTTAATGTTCCACCTGGATTCACGCTCTGCTGTTCCTAGTAGAGATACTTTTCAGATGTGGCTCTTCTGGAGCTTATCAAGCGGTTTACTCCCACATACACCAACTTCTAATTTAGATAATAATATTATACTGTTTCACATGAGCTCGTTAAAAATGGTAATAAACCAGTTTAGACCATGTTTTAATAATATGTAGCCCTGTCATGGCATATAGCCCCGCCCTCGATCGGTATTGGCTATCGGCCATTCACGTTGAAAGGTGATCAGCAATCGAAATTGGCCTCAAAAACGCTGTACACATGTATGTCTGCAATATATTGTGTGTGATGTTTTTGAACTATATGTGTGAAATAGATTTAAATATGTATATTAATATATATGCATGTACATTATGTCATTATTCTGAAATGTATATTTCAGATATAATATCATACATTATATGTATTCTATAAACTGAAAAATATATATCATATGGACTTCTTGGTGTTTCACTACCCTTAGTATGTATGTTCACTAGTCTGTGTATATGTTGGTGTTTCACCACCCTTAGTATGTATGTTCACTAGTGTGAGTATATGTTGGTGTTTCACTACCCTTAGTATGTATGTTCACTAGTGTGTGTATATTTTGGTGTTTCACTACTCCTAGTATGTATGTTCACTAGTGTGTTTGTATTTTGATGTTTCACTACCCCTAGTATGTGTGTTCATGAGTGTGTGTGTATATATGGGTGTTTCACTCATCCCTAGTGTGTGTTCACTAGTGTGTGTGTATGTGTATGTTGGTGTTTCACTCCCCACTAGTGTGTATGTATATGGGTGTTTCACTGCCCCCTAGTGTGTGTGTTAACGTGTGTTGGTATGTTTCACAATCCTCTAACAGGTGTGTTCACTATTGTGTTCACAAATCTGTGTATATGTTGGTGTTTCACTGCCCCTATTGTGTGTATTCACTAGTGTGTGTATGTGGGTGTTTCACTGATCCCATAGTGTGTATGTATATGGGTGTTTCACTCCCCCTAGTGTGTGTAGGTATATGGCTGTGTCACTCCCCCCTAGTGTGTGTATGTTCACTAGTGTGTGTGTGTATTTTGATGTTTCACTACCCCTAGTATGTGTGTTCATGAGTGTGTGTGTGTATATGGGTGTTTCACTCACCCCTAGTGTGTTTATATGGGCGTTTCACTCCCCCCTAGTGTGTGTGTGTATATAAGTGTTTCACTTCCCCTAGTGTGTGTGTATATGGGTGTTTCACTCCCCACTAGTGTGTGTATGTTCACTGGTGTGTTTGTATGTTGGTGTTTCACTGCCCCCTAGTGTGTAGGTATATGGCTATGTCACTCCCCCCCTAGTGTGTGTATGTTCGCTAGTGTGTGTGTATGTGGTTGTTTCACTCCCCCCTAGTGTGTGTATGTTCACTAGTGTGTGTGTATATGTTGGTGTTTCACTGCCCCCTAGTGTGTGAGTTTATTATAGCCTGATCAGGTGGGTATGAATATAAAAGTACTTACTGAACATAAATGAAGATGAACTGTATGAACTGGTACCTGGAAGGATACATGGTTTAGTTAAATGAATTGGTTTTACAGGACCCCCAGAATGTTCTACGGGTTCCTCCTGGCGGGTCGTTGATCACTAAGCCGTGATGGTGTAATTGTGAAGACGCTGTAATTGTGAAGCGACGCTCCGTGACCGCTGTTTTGATACCGCTTGGAAACTTTGACATGTGCGAGCGAGGAGCCCAAGCGTAGCATTAACAATTCTTACAACACCTGCGTCAGGCAGTCTTCTCGAACGTAGCATGATGTCGCATGTCCCCCCCCACAACCCCCCCCACACGAAAGCTTCGCTGGCACCTAGCACGCAGCCGTTAGAGCGTAGCAGCGAGTTAACAAACTGTGTCCAATTATCTGTCAGGAGCCTGGCGTGCGGCGGGGCCGTCCTCGCGCTGATGTCTTAACACGGGATCGTGATAAATGAAAAACGGGGACGGGCGCGAGACAGAAAGAGCACTGATAAATACTGAAGGATTCCTAAAACCGTCAATTAGTCGGGCTAAATGATCCATCTTAAAGATGAATGCGCGGCGCCACGTGCAAATCCATCAGCATCTGTCGCACGGAGGCAGATAATTGCATTAGCCTTTGAGTAGCTCGCAGCCGCCTCCAGCTTGGGCGAATCCTGCCCCGTGAAATAATGAATCAAAGCCGAGTGAGTTTGTCAGGTGGGGCTGCGCTGGATTCGGGTGCCGTGGGGCTTCCTCTGCTACCCCGAGCGTTTGAGTGTGACAACAGCAGATGTGTTTTTTTTTTTTTTTATAATATACCCCCCCTCCCCCAACCCTCCCTCGTCACGTCTTTTGTTTGTCCTTGACGGCTGAAGGACTCCCTCTGTCCAGCCAGTAACTACTCTCAGACGCCGCTGTCCTCAAAGACAACGTTTCCTGACAGCTACAAGCAGGAGAGGAGAAACGCCGGGCCTGTCTGCCGCTTCTCTCCTGCCAGTCTTTGGTATTCATAGACCTGATACCGGGCCTGTGCTCGCGTTCGCCGGCTGTAGCTCAAATGTGAGGCGCTTAGAAAGTGTTGGTGAAGTTGAGACTTTAGGGTTCACAAAAACTTGGGATTGGAAAATTTGTCAGAGAAGAAGAAAACGGCCGTTCAGATGGTGAAGGTTCTCAGCAGCGAAGGAGGCAACTGCTGGAGGTAGAGGTTGTTTTCACTTACATCATTCAGACGATACAGGAACTCCAGATGGAGGCAGTAGGTGAGAAGCAGAGTGAAGATGAGGGCGGTGAAGAACAAAGTGGAGGGGATTGAGGCAGTACAAGAAGATCAGAGTGGAGGAGATGGAGGTGAGGAACAGAGTGAAGGAGATTGAGGCAGTGTGTGAAAAACAGAGTGGAGGAGATGGAGGTGAAGAACAATGGAGAAGATTGAGGCAGTAGCTGAAGAGCAGAGTGGAGGAGATGGAGGTGAAGAACAGAGTGGAGAAGATTGAGGCAGTAGCTGAAGAGCAGAGTGGAGAAGACTGAGGTGAAGAAAAGAGTGGAGGAGATGGAGGCGAGGAACAAAGTGGAGGAGATGGAGGTGAAGAACAGAGTGGGGAAGATAGAGGCAGTAGGTGAAGAGCAGAGTGGAGGATATGGAGATGAGGAACAGAGTGGAGGAGATGGAGGCGGTGCATGAAGAACAGCGTGGAGGAGATGAAGGTGAGGAACAAAGTGGAGAAGATGGAGGTGAAGAACAGAGTGGGGAAGATTAAGGCAATACATGAAGAACAGAGTGGAGGAGATGGAGGTGAAGAACAGAGTGGAGGAGATGGCGGTGAGGAACAGAGTGGAGGAGATGGAGGTAAAGAACAGAGTGGAGAAGGTGGAGGAGATGGAGGTGAAGAACAGAGTGGAGGAGATGGAGGTGAGGAACAGAATGAAGGAGATGGAGGTGAGGAACAGAGTGGAGGAGATGGAGGTAAGGAACAGACTGGAGGAGATGGAGGTACAGAACAAAGTGGAGAAGATGGAGGTGAAGAACAGAGTGGGGAAGATTAAGGCAGTACATGAAGAACAGAGTGGAGGAGATGGAGGTGAAGAACAGAGTGGAGGAGATGGCGGTGAGGAACAGAGTGGAGGAGATGGAGGTGAGGAACAGAGTGGAGGAGATGGAGGTAAAGAACAGAGTGGAGAAGGTGGAGGAGATGGAGGTGAGGAACAGAGTGGAGCAGATGGAGGTGAGGAACAGAGTGGAGGAGATGGAGGTGTAGAAGAAAGTGGAGGAGATGGAGGTGAAGAACAGAGTGGAGGAGATGGAGGTGAGGAACAGAGTGGAGCAGATGGAGGTGAGGAACAGAGTGGAGGAGATGGAGGTGAGGAACAGAGTGGAGGAGATGGAGGTGAAGAACAGAGTGGAGCAGATGGAGGTGAGGAACAGAGTGGAGGAGATGGAGGTGAGGAACAGAGTGGAGGAGATGGAGGTAAAGAACAGAGTGGAGAAGGTGGAGGAGATGGAGGTGAGGAACAGAGTGGAGGAGATTGAGGTGAGGAACAGAGTGGAGGAGATGGAGGTGTAGAAGAAAGTGGAGGAGATGGAGGTGAAGAACAGAGTGGAGGAGATGGAGGTGAGGAACAGAGTGGAGGAGATGGAGGTGAGGAACAGAGTGGAGGTGATGGAGGTGAGGAACAGAGTGGAGGAGATGGAGGTGAGATGTTACAGTTGATGTTGGAGGTGGTGCTGATGTGATGAAGAGAAGTTTGAGCTGAACTGAAAGATGAGCTGCTATCGATCAGCAGATTAAGAACCACCAAGAAAACAAACCACCACATACTAAAGTGTTGAGCTACAACTGGTGTGTTGGCGGTTGGTGGACCTCGATAACGAGTAGCTCCACAACGTCTGTGGTTTGGTTTTCTTTTACTGTCCTGTGGATCAACCAGCACCACACACTCAACTCCGCCCCTCTCGTCATTAACGTTACGCTGTTTACTAACCGTAACGTATGCTTTTAAATCTATCATCAGCGTTTACCCCCAGATCACCCTTACACACTACAATACTCACTCCTACTGACCACCAGTGTTCACCCCCAGATCACCCTTACACACTACAATACTCACTCCTACTGACCACCAGCGTTCACCCCCAGATCACCCTTACACACTACAATACTCACTCCTACTGACCACCAGCACCATCAGCTCAGCTTCTCCTTCACCAGTTCTCCTGTTTCCACCTTAAATGGAATATATATATATATCTTGCTTTGCGAGTCAGTACTGTGAACAGAGAGTGTTTAACAGGAACGGTTCTGGACCTGCTCGTCTAGTTCTGGAGAACACCGCTCTGTACAACCAGCATGACAATCTGTGAAGCTGAGTTAACAAGAAGACACACGTTTATTTACTTTCTCTATAAATAAACACTTTAAAATACACTTTTTTTCAAAAGCATTCTGTTTTTATAAAATGTAGCTCTTGTTTTTACTTGAAGTGAAGACAAAAATTTATTTGGAGTTTTATTAATAATTCATTTAGTTCAGCATTTAAACAGTAAATATACTGAAATATACTGAATGGTATGTGTAATAAGTCTGTCTTTCAGTAGCTGACGGTATAAGATGCTGATACTAGGTAACTTAAATATACAGGATATGGCAACATAACACAAGTTAGAAAGGATGATGATCCGGACCTTGGCCTGAGAAAATCTCCTCTTACTGGACCTTACTGAATTCTAATTAAACACTCCTGCTCTCTATGATCTGATTATACATACGATTATATGATGACTATATGATCTTAACTCATTCATGCCTTTGTTTCCAGCAGGATCAATTACTGTAATGCTCTCCTAACTGGACTTCCAAAACAGATTCACAATGCAGCCGCGTTGCAGTCCGAGTTCTCACTAGGAGTAGAAGAAGGGAACACATCAACCCCATTCCTAAATCCTTACACTGGATACCAGTCTGTTACAGAATAGACTGTAAGATCCTGTTACTGCTCTACAAATGTCTAAACAGCATAGGACCAGCTTATCTGTATGATCTAGTACAGCGATATGAGCCGAGCAGAACTCCTAGATGGTTAGGAAGTAGTCAGTTAGTCCTTCCTAAGATTAAGACTAGGCAGCATTTAGTTTCTATCCTGCTGTTAAATAGAATCAGTTGAGCGAGAGTTTTAGAAGAGCCTCAACACTGGACACCTTTAAATTATATTTATGTACAGTACTCACCACTGCAGACTATGATAAAGTTGGTTGGTCCTCACTAGCTGCACGAAGAGAATCTCATTGGCTTATTTTTATCTATAAATCACTCTCTGGCCATTTGCCAGCTTACATCTCTTCCTTGATTTCAATAAATAACAATAATTATCAGACTCGTTTTAGTGGCTGGATCACCTGTCAGGTACCGAGAGTTTTTAGTGAACTGGGAAAATCTGCTTTTAGCTAGTGCACCAGCGAGCTGGAGTTCTCTACAGGAAACTCTGAACCATTTTTAACTTTTAGTTTCTAATCATCATCAGAAAGCCTGTGATTGTTTTAAATGAATATATCTCTCTATTAGGATTTTATTTTTATCTTATTTATTTTTTTATGTTTTTTTTATTTTATTGTATTTTATTGTTTTATAATTTTTTATTATTATTATTATCATTTTATTATTTTATTATTTTATTATTATTATTATCTATTTTTTCATCGTGATTGTTTTAATGAGTATTTTTTATTGGCATTTCAACTTTTTATTATCTTGTTTGTTTTTTATGTTTATTTTATATTCTTTTATAAAATGTTTCTAACATTTTTTACATTGTATTTTATGCATCTATATTAAATGTTTATTTAAAATTTGTATTTTATTTATTATTTTTGCTCATTTTGCTTTCAATCCCTTTAATTGTATATGCTCGGCTGCATTGAAAATGAGGGTCACCCCTCAATGTATTTCGAGATTAAATAAAGGTTGATTGATTGATTGGAATCCAGACTGAAAACATTCCTGTTTGAGCAGCTCAGTTTAAAACTCTTACTGAACTGTTAGTTCTTCAACTCTTTCAATTTTAAACCTCCTTCTTCATTTTTCTGATTTCTTCTAATTGATTTATTTGAATGCTTTCTTATTTCTTTATTTCTGTAGAGCACTTTGAGTTGCCTCTGTGTATAAAAGGTGCCACACAAATAAACTCGCCTTATCGTTTCATATGAGCTGCTTGTCTAAGCATTTCACTGCCACCGTCTATGGCTATGTTGTTTAGCTTTGATTTGATTGGTCAACCCCGAGTAGAAGCAGTACAAGCCTGTACAGATTAGCGTATAGCGTGGTCACTGCTACCGTCTATGGCTATGTTGTTTAGCTTTGATTTGATTGGTCAACCCCGAGTAGAAGCAGTACAAGCCTGTATAGATTAGCGTATCTGGTTTATCTTTATTTGACATGGATTGTGAGCTGTGATCGTAGGGTTCGGCCTAGTCCCCGACCCGCTTTCCCGTCACGCTCTCCGGCCGGCGGCACGGCGCGGATCATTTATGCGGTTAGGGTCATTTATACGCTTTCTCGTAACGGAAAGATAAAAGGGCGTTTTTATCATCAGCGGCTAGTCATTCCGCATGTGTGCTAATTCAACACGGACGCGACCCCGGGCACCTGTACTTAGAGATTACTCAGCAATATCATGGCGTCTTATGAACAGGACGAGCCCAGTCCAGCCTAATTGTGTGAAGGGCGTGGCCTCTGTTAGCTCGGAGGAAGTGGTTATCCTGAAAACGAAGCGTGTGTGAAATGAAAACGACAGATGTTAAAGGCTTCAGAAGAACAGTGAGTGTTTTTAGAGCCGCTGTGTTTGTCTCAGTGAGTACATGCTCATATGATTCAGAGCCGCAGCTGAAAACCTGGCCTGGTTTCCATCAAAGCTATTTACTGTTTATTCTATAATATAATATTCTATAATATAATATTCTATAATAATAATATTCTATAATAATAATATTCTATAATAGAATATTCTATAATAATAATAATATTCTATAATATAATATTCTATAATAATAATAATATTCTATAATATAATATTCTATAATATAATATTCTATAATAATAATAATATTCTATAATATAATATTCTATAATAATAATAATATTCTATAATATAGTATTCTATAATAATAATAATATTATATAATAATAATATTCTATAATATAATATTCTATAATAATAATAATAGAGTCCTCATTTGTCAAGTAATTTAAAGCCCCACAGCATCACAGACCCCCTCACTGTCCACTGTATCAGCTCCACTGACCATACAGGAGGTCCACCTACAGACTGTAGTTCTTCTGATTCTCTGTACACTTTATTACTCTGTTATTTAATGATCAGGACCCCCACAGGACCACCACAGAGCAGATACTATTAGGGAAGATGGATCATTCTCAGTAGTGACACTGACATGGTGGTGCTGTGTTAGTCTGTGTTGTGCTGGTGTGAGTGGATCAGACACTGCTGCTGGAGTGTTTAAACATCCTCAGTGTCTCTGCTGGACTGAGAATCGTCCACCAACCAAAATTATCCAGACAGCAGTGTCCTGTTTGTAGTGTCTTGTGGTCAGTGTCCTGTTTGTGGTGTTCTGTGATTGATGTCCTGTGGTCGGCATCCTGTGGTCAGTGTCCTGTGGGCAGCAGTCTGTAGTCTGTGTCCTGTGGTCAGTGTCCTGTGGGAAGCAGCCTGTGGTCAGTGTCCTCTGCTCAGTGTCCTGTGATCAGTGTCCTGTGGTCAGTGTCCTGTGGGAAGCAGCCTTTGTTCAGCGTCCCCTGCTCAGTGTCTTGTGGTCAGTGTCCTGTTTGTAGTATACTGTGATTAGTGTCCTCTGCTCAGTGTGCTGTGGTCAGTGTCCTGTTTGTAATGTTCTGTGATTGGTGTCCTGTGGTCAGTGTCCTGTGGGAAGCAGCCTGTGGTCAGTGTCCTGTGGTCAGTGTCCTGTTTGTAGTGTTCTTTGATCAGTGTCCTGTGGTCAGTGTCCTGTGGTCAGTGTCCTGTTTGTAGTGTTCTGTGATTGGTGTCCTGTGGGCGGCATCCTGTGGGCAGCGTCCTGTGGTCAGTGTCCTGTGGGAAGCAGCCTGTGGTCGGTGTCCTCTGCTCAGTGTCCTGTGGGTGGCGTCCTGTGTCCACTGATGAAGAACTAGAGGAACACAAACTGTGCAGCTGAGATGAGCTACTGTCTCTGACTTTACATCTACAAGGTGGACCAGCAAGTAGTAGGAGTGTCTAATAGAGTGGACAGTGAGTGGACACACATTCATAAATACAGTGATACAGTGACAGACGGTGACAGTGCTGGACAAGTTTACATATTCATATATACTGAATTTCTAGTAGATACTGAATGATTTATAGTAAGTAATGAATATTGTTAGTATGTACTGAATTACTACAGAGTGGTAGGTACAGGATGATACTGAACTACTGAAGGCTGTGGTTTAGGAGTTGAACTGCAGTGGAGATGAGCTGGTTGTAGGTGATGGTTTGGTGTTTGGAGTTGAACTGCAGTGGGGATGAGCTGGTTGTAGGTGATGGTTTGGTGTTTGGAGTTGAACTGCAGTGGGGATGAGCTGGTTGTAGGTGATGGTTTGGTGTTTGGAGTTGAACTGCAGTGGGGATGAGCTGGTTGTAGGTGATGGTTTGGTGTTTGGAGTGAACTGCAGTGGGGATGAGCTGGTTGTAGGTGATGGTTTGGTGTTTGGAGTTGAACTGCAGTGGGGATGAGCTGGTTGTAGGTGATGGTTTGGTGTTTGGAGTTGAACTGCAGTGGAGATGAGCTGGTTGTAGGTGATGGTTTGGTGTTTGGAGTTGAACTGCAGTGGGGATGAGCTGGTTGTAGGTGATGGTTTGGTGTTTGGAGTTGAACTGCAGTGGGGATGAGCTGGTTGTAGGTGATGGTTTGGTGTTTGGAGTGAACTGCAGTGGGGATGAGCTGGTTGTAGGTGAACCGGTTTGTGGAGTGAACTGGTTTAGTCTGGACTGATTGTCTTTGTTCTTCGTGACTCCAGCTTGTGTTTCTCTCCTCGGCTGAGTGGCGCGGTGTATTGATCAGAACCTGCCACCACACTCATTAGACACTTCCCAATGACCCCCCCCCCCTTTCTCTCCCTCCTTCCCCTGTCTCTTTCTTTCTTTCTCTCTCTCCCTCTCTTACTCTCTCCCTCTCTTTCTCTCTCTCTCTTTCCCTCTCACATTCTCTATCTCTTACTCTCTCTCTTTCTTTCTCTCTCTCCCTCTCTTACTCCCCCTCTCTCTCTCACTCACGCTTTCCCTCTCTCTTTCCCCCTCACTCTCTCTATCTCTTACTCTCTCTCTCTCTCTCTCTCTCTGACTCTCTCTTCTCTCTCTCTCCCCACGGTCTCTCTTCCCCTTTCTCTTTCTATCTTTTCCCTGTCTCTCTCTTACCCCCCTCTCTACTCTCTCTCTGTTTCCCTCTCTTTCTCTTTCTCTCTCTTTTTCTTTCCCTCTCTCTCTCTTTCTTTCTCCCTTTCCCGTTCTCTCTCTCTCTGACTCTCTTCTTCTCTCTCTCCCCATCTCTATTTCTTTCTCTCTCTCTCGCTATCTTTCTCCCCCCCACTATCCTTTACCCTTTCTCTCTCTCTTTCTCTCTCTCACGCTCTTTCTTTTTCTCTCACTCTATCTGTCTCTCTCTTACTTTCTCTGTCTCTTATTCTCTCCCACTCTCTCTCTCTCTCTCTCTCTCTCTCTCTCTTTCTCTCTCTCTCTTACTGTCTCCCACTCTCTCTCTTCCTCTCTCTCTCTCTGTCTCTGAGTGCTCTATCAATCTCTACCCTCTCCCTAGATTTACATACATATGAAGAGATCAGCTGACGTTCAGTTTAAGAAGGAGATGAAGAAAAGAGGGATGATAAAGTGGAGATGAAGAAAAGAGGGATGATAAAGTGGAGATGAAGAAGAGAGGGATGGGCTTCATCAACAGAATATATCATCACTATCCAATGAAAACCACTTACTCTCTCTCTCTCTCTCTCTCTCTCTCTCTCTCTCTCTCTCTCTCTCTCTCTCTCTCTCTCTCTCTCTCTTTCCCAGACTTCTACCACGTTTGGATCTTCTGCTCCTGTGTTTATTTGAGGCGAGGTCTTTGTGGGAGGTGTCTGGAGTGGGATTTGGTGGTCAGTGGTGGGCCGGGAGTTAGGGTTCGCAGTGTTGTCGCTGGTGCTGGTGGGAGTCAGCAGGCTGCTCTGGGCTACACGGCGCTGGAGTGTGTGAGGTCCATATGGCGGTTGCTGAGAGACACAGAGAGAGTGTATATGTGTGTAAGTGAGCGAGAGAGGTGTGTGGATAAGTGTGATAGAGTGAGAGATGGAGAGAGAAAGAGAGAGAGACGGGGCACAGTGACCCGCTGTAATGAAACAGGCCCTGACGTGGACTGTGCTGACTCACCGGATGACTCAGATGTGACACGTCCGATGAGACAGATTCTCGAGTGGAACATATGGAGGCATGACGGCCACTCAGAGCGACACCAGTTCAGCTCCCATATCCAGCTCTAATGAAGGAATCTGGGTTTGGAGGATAAATCTAGGAGAACGTTATCTACCGGAAGTTTGGTGGAGGGAGGATAATGGTCTGGTCTATCTACTGGAATGTATAGTGTCTACAGGAAAGTTTGTTGGAGGGGGGATAATGGTCTGGCGGAGGAAGTTTAGGCTTTGGCCTTCTCAGTTCCAGTGAAGGGTGATATTAATGAGTGAAGAACCTTCCAGCATGAGCGTGTCCCTGTGAACAAAGCAGATCCATAAAGACCTGGATTGAGGAGTTTGGTGTGGGGGAACTCTGGAGCCTTGACCTTAGCCCCACTGGACACCTTCAGTATGAACTGAGCCTCATCCAATATCAGTGCCTGACCACAAATATGCTCTTTTGACTGAAATTAGAAGATTAGAGGATGTTACTTACAGTTGCAAAGTGTTGATGCCCATCATCTTGGAGTTTATTAGAGAACTTGTTCAAGTTCTTTATCTTCTCAATACGTGTATGTTCACCAGTAAGAACAGCAGATCTGATTAGAACAGATGTAAATAATCATGCATACAATACAAAGTAACATGAATATGTTATTGTGAGAGGAGTAGATCAGATCTTGAGCTCCAGTTTGAAGAACAAAGTTAGGTTCCAGATTTCTCCTGGACGCCCAAGACATTGTATGAATGTGTTCAGTTCCTTCAGCACTAATCTTGATTTAGCTTAATGAAGTACTGAGCAGTCAAAGCAGGTATTAGATGAGAACTGTAAATAATACTGGGTTGTTTTGGAGAAGCTTGGAAAGAGTTAAATAAAAGCACTACTTACTCTATTAATACTGTTTAATATTTAAGATATTATAAAGTGTTTACTGAGTAAATAAAAGATTCCTGTCTGGAAAAAAAAGTTTTTTTCCCAAGTAAGTACAACTATATATATATATATATATATATATATATATATATATATATATATATATATATATATATATATATATATACAACAATGTCCCCAAAACGTACTGTACCTAGGACATAATACGTACCTGAAGAGAAGGTGTTTAGAGCATGGGCAAAGAAGCGGAGGTGACCTGCTGATCCTCTCCCCCATAAGAAGCCCCTTTAAGCTCAGCTGTAGAAAAAATCTCAGCTTGGAAGCGTCCTGTCGTATATGCTGAAGGTGGTGTTCTGCTATATGAGTGTGTTTTTTCAAACTATTTTCACCTTCCAGTTGAAAGCGGGCTGTACCAGCACACGCAGAACCCTCGAGGAGCCCCAGAACAGCTTGGCAAGAGTTCCAGAGAGCAGCTGTGGCTTTTAGGAAAGGAGAACTGAAGCCGTCACCGTGGGTAATGTGAGTTTGAGGTGTTTTCAATACTTTTTCAAATCGTTTCATTTAAAGCACTTTCTGTACGCAGTTATTTACGTCCTACAATGCTTTATACCACAACATAAATAACTTTAAATATTGAGGAGCAACAAAAAATGCTGAAGGCTCATTTCCATTGTGGCTCCTAAGGTGAATAAATCCAAACCAATGCAGCAGATGCAGCAAGTACAGCATCACATTGTCAAAGCAGAAGTGAATTGTCCTCCTTAGTTAAACAGACTCGGAGCTGCTTCTCTGAAGCATTAGTTCTAGAACCAGCTCTAAACCGTCTCTGCAAGAAACAACAGCCCAGTAACTGTGTACTGGGAGCTTCCTTAGGTTTCTATGACTGAGCAGCCAAGCCTCAAATCACTATGTGTAATGGCAAGCATTGGACTCTGGAGTGGTGTAAAGCTTCACCACTGGACACTGGAGTGGTGTAAAACTCCACCACTGGACTCTGGAGTGGTGTAAAACTCCACCACTGGACTCTGGAGTGGTGTAAAGCTCCACCACTGGACACTGGAGTGGTGTAAAACTCCACCACTGGACACTGGAGTGGTGTAAAACTCCACCACTGGACTCTGGAGTAGTGTAAAGCTTGACCACTGGACTCTGGAGTGGAGTAAAGCTCCACCACTGGACTCTGGAGTAGTGTAAAGCTTGACCACTGGACTCTGGAGTGGAGTGAAGCTCCATCACTGGACTCTGGAGTGGTGTAAAACTCCACCACTGGACTCTGGAGTGGTGTAAAACTCCACCACTGGACTCTGGAGTGGTGTAAAACTCCACCACTGGACTCTGGAGTGGTGTAAGGCTCCACCACTGGACAATGGAGTGGTGTAAAGCTCTATCACTGGACTCTGTAAACACTGTGTCCACTCATTGTCCACTCTATTAGACACTCCTACTACTTGCTGGTCCACCTTGTAGATGTAAAGTCAGAGACAGTAGCTCATCTGCTGCTGCATAGTTTGTGTTCCTCTAGTTCTTCATCAGTGGACACAGGACGCCGCCCACAGGACACTGTTGTCTGAATAGTTTTGGTTGGTGGACGAATCTCAGTCCAGCAGATACTGAGGTGTTTAAAAACTCCAGCAGCAGCACTGCTATGTCTGATCCACTCACACCAGCACAACACACACTAATACACCACTACTACCATGTCAGTGTGGTGGTCCTGTGGGGGTCCTGATCAAAGTATACTGAGAATCAGATGAACTACAGTCTGTAAGTGTAGCTCCTGTATGGTCAGTGGAGCTGATACAGTGGAAATAATAGGTCAATGGTTCAAGATACAGCCCAGACTTAAATAAATAAATATAAATGTATATAATTATTATTAAATATATAAATATATATTATGATAGTGTATTTGGCTATATGTTCTGGCTGTACAAGCCATATACACACTTGCCTGGGCAGCTGATTGCCTTTGTTTCAGCCTCGTCCTTGTGCGACTCAGTATATTGAGGATGGAGCGTTTGTAACGGTGGGTCAGCGGGGGATCCCGCAGGTGCAGCCGGCCGTAATTGAAGCAGGGGCTGTCGGGGAGGGGCTGGCATGCGGAATGAGGGCTGTGTTTGTGTCTCTGGAGGGTGTTATCCAGCCTAATTCCCGCCGGGCTCTGCTTAGCCCCTGTCCTCAGCGCTGCCTGCCTATTAAAAGCCGCTCCAGCAGCCATGGGGAGTCTTGCCTCATTACTGAAGTTGGACGAAGTCGCCGAGCAAAAGTTCCCTTAATTCCCTTGTTTCGCTCTCCGTCCCCCGCCGCTGGAGAAAATTTCGTCTGTAATGCGGCCGTACCTGCGGCGCGCTTCGGCCGCGGAGCTGAGAGCCGCGCCTGCAAAGTGAATTTAATTCTGATTCTTATTACAGTCAGTCAGTCAGTCAGTCAGGTCATGCGCTCGAAGACCAGTTGAAAGGAACAGTTTGGCACTAAATCGAATATGAACGACTTTCTTCACAGTCCACGAGAAAGTGATCTGTCAAGACATGCTTGGCGTCCAAGAAGTTTGGCTTCTCTGCTTTAGGAGCTCCACAACGTCTGTCGTTTACTGTCCAGTGGATCAACCAGCAACCAACTCTCGACTCCGCCTCTCTCGTCATTAAGGTTACTCTGTTTACTTACCATAACATACGCTTTTAAATCTATCACCATTGTTCACCCCCCCAGATCACCCCTACACACTACAATACTCACTCCTACTGACCACCATCAGCATCAGCTCAGCGTCTCCTTCACCAGTTCTCCTGTTTCCACCTTAAATGGAGGTGCAGGTACGTTCTGGCTCCTGCTGCACTGTTTAAGGTGGAACCGGAAAACTGGTGAATGAGCTGCTTCACCCTCGTGTGCTCGGTAGGAGTGAGTATTGTAGAGTGAACAGTTGGTCTAGGGGTGATGTGACTGGTCACTGGTGAGAGATTTTTATAACTACAGCTACAAGAAACTGAAAAAGGAAGTTCAGTCTCTCGTCCTGACCGCAGATGAAGGGTCAGACAGTTCTGCTGCTGGTTTCGAGAGACTGTAAATGACCAAACCTAGGGTTAGGGTTAGGGTTGGGGTTAGGTAGCGCCCCCTATGTGACGATTCCTGACCTCCATCTGCAGTTAATGCCATTGCAGTGCAGTGATGTGACGTCATATCGTTCAACCTAAGAAAAGACTAGACTGGACCCACTGGCTACTGCTGGACCGGTAAAGCGGTCAAGCTTGTTCAGTATGCGAGGGTTTAGTATCCACACAACCTCGGACACGCTACGTCCACCAACCTACCAACATCCAGCACCACTGTACAACACAACCAGAAATTGAAAGTTTTTTTGTTGATCAGTTGATCAGTTCACTATATACACCCTACCGACTTCCTGCTTTCCACTGATTTTCTTTCTCAGGGCGTCGCCGCAGCCCCAGATAAATTATGGGATGGGCACAGTAAGCTGCAGTCTTCAGATTCAGAAGGTCATCCAGGGGATTTCACCATACTACTTGTTGAAGACATTCCCTCCTACTGCTTTCACTTACTGTGTAGTATGGAAGCATTAGGAATTGTAACACAGTGAGGCTCCAGACTCTAGTCTTTAGAGTTTCTATCCAAAGTTGAGCAGTCACGGATGTCGCCTCGTTTATGTCTCCTATTTAAACCAACGTCAACTCGGACCACTGTTGGTACGTACCTCCAAAGCCTGCTCCATCCCAGTAGTCTGGCCGTAACCAGCTGACCCTTTTCAATGGTGTTTGGGTCTCCAGACCTGTCCACTTCTCCCAGATCCCACCCAACGACTACCAGTTACTGTGTAATAGATCCCAGATCTTCACATGCAGCATTGTTATGAAATAATCAAGGTTATTTGCTTCATTGCTATATTATATGAATGTTTTTTAGGTTTGGTTCTTCAAACACACAAAAAATATGGTTCTTTATCTGGTATGAGGAAGAACCTTACTGTGTAATAGATGCACCATTGTTATGAGAAAATCAATTTTCTAAAGATACTGCATGTGAAGATCTGGAATCTATTACTTCATCATGCTCCATTATTTGCTTCATTGTTATATAATGTGGTGGTTCTTTAGGTTTGCTTCTTCAGACCCACAAAAACTATGGTTCTTCAACTGGCATGATGAAAAACCTTACTGTGTAATAGATGCAGCATTGTTATGAGATAATCAATCTCTTAATGATGTTACATGTGAAGATCTGGGTTTAGGGATCTCACAGTAAGGTTCTTCATCATGCTTCGTTATTTGCTTCATTGTTATATTATGTGAAAGTTCTTTAGGTTGGGTTCTTCAAACCCACAAAAAATATGGTTCTTCATCTGGTATGATGAGGAACCTTAATGTGTAATAGATGCAGCATCGTTATGAGATAATCAATCTCCTAACGATGCTGCATGTGAAGATCTGGGATCTCTTTCACAGTAAGGTTCTTCATCATGTTTCGTTATTTGCTTCATTGTTATATCATGAGAAGGTTCTTTAGGGTGGGTTCTTCAAACCCACAAAAAATATGGTTCTTCATCTGGTATGATGAGGAACCTTAATGTGTAATAGATGCAGCATCGTTATGAGATAATTAATCTCCTGATGATGCTGTATGTGAAGATCTGGGATCTCTTTCACAGTAAGGTTCTTCATCATGCTTCGTTATTTGCTTCATTGTTGTATTACGTGAAGGTTCTTTAGGTTTGCTTCTTCAGGTTTGCTTCTTCAGACCCACAAAAACTATGGTTCTTCATCTGGCATAAGGAAGAACCTTTTTGTGTAATTGATCCCAGATCTAAATCTCCTAACGATGCTGCATGTGAAGATCTGGGATCTATTACTTCATCATGCTTCATTATTTGCTTCATTGCAAAATCACGTGAAGGTTCTTTAGGTTCTCTTCTTCAGACCCACAAAAAACATGATCCTTCATCTGGCATCTTCATTGGAATGCCGTGCACTAATTTGGAAAATGGATCCCGAGCTCCATTCCGTGTCATCTGCTGAACTTTTGGAACCCATAAAATATTTAAAGCGCTCGTCCTTCGCAGCCGTTCTCGGTTCTATATTTAACCGGCCGGTTTGTTCGGCCGCTGCGAGACATGGATACATCTTTGTATCCCAGAAACATCTCGGCCCAGACAGTTTGATGAACGCTGCGCCGCCTGATGTCTTTAACTTCTCCAAATATTCAATTACATCCTCCGAGTGCCCCGGAACCTTCTCTCGCCGCGTTCCGGGGGAAGAACGCTCCTAACGTTTTTATCCGCGCTAACTGACATGATTCCAGGACTCGTCAGGAGCTCGTAGACGCTGGCGTACAGCAGATTCATCCTCTCCTGTCAGGCTGCGTTACAATGCGTGTCGAAAGAGAAGCCAGTGGCTTCGGGGACGTAGCATCAAACGGCATTTCAAACCAACCTATGCAAAATTCATCGCTACAAATGTCTGCTGGCTGCCAATCCAGGCCCATAATCGAGAGCAGACGTCGAGGCATCGGCGGATACCGTTAATAATTCAATCCGATCCCGGACCGCCGTCGAGTCGGCCGCTTTGGCGGTCACGTTGCGGGCGCTGTTGATTTTAACCTGGACTGATTTGCTCATAATCCGACGAAGGGATGTTAACAGACAGGGACTTCACTCCAGATTACTGAGGCTGTCATTCGCTCGGCAACAAAAGGCACATGAAAGGATAATCAGTGCCTTGAAAGCAGGGACAGCCAACAGGATGAACACGTCACCTACAATGGAGCGTCAGTTTTTTTATTATTTTTTTTTTTACAGCACTAGAACAGGAAGCAGATCTAGGAGAGAACGAGCACTACTCCGAACTACACTCACTGTCCACTGTATCAGCTCCACTGACCATACAGGACCTACACTCACTGTCCACTGTATCAGCTCCACTGACCATACAGGACCTACACTCACTGTCCACTGTATCAGCTCCACTGACCATACAGGACCTCCACTCACTGTCCACTGTATCAGCTCCACTGACCATACAGGACCTACACTCACTGTCCACTGTATCAGCTCCACTGACCATACAGGACCTACACTCACTGTCCACTGTATCAGCTCCACTGACCATACAGGACCTCCACTCACTGTCCACTGTATCAGCTCCACTGACCATACAGGACCTACACTCACTGTCCACTGTATCAGCTCCACTGACCATACAGGACCTCCACTCACTGTCCACTGTATCAGCTCCACTGACCATACAGAACCTCCACTCACTGTCCACTGTATCAGCTCCACTGACCATACAGGACCTCCACTCACTGTCCACTGTATCAGCTCCACTGACCATACAGGACCTCCACTCACTGTCCACTGTATCAGCTCCACTGACCATACAGGACCTCCACTCACTGTCCACTGTATCAGCTCCACTGACCATACAGGACCTACACTCACTGTCCACTGTATCAGCTCCACTGACCATACAGGACCTCCACTCACTGTCCACTGTATCAGCTCCACTGACCATACAGGACCTCCACTCACTGTCCACTGTATCAGCTCCACTGATCATACAGGACCTCCACTCACTGTCCACTGTATCAGCTCCACTGACCATACAGGACCTCCACTTACAGACTGTAATTCATCTGATTCTCTGTATATTTTATTACTCTGTTCTTTAATGATCAGGACCCCCACAGGACCACCACAGAGCAGGTTATATTAGGGAGGTGGGTCATTCTCAGCACTGCAGTGACACTGACATGGTGGTGGTGTGTTAGAGTGTGTTGTGCTGGTATGAATGGATCAGACACAGCAGTGCCAAACCAAGCCCAAGCCAACCGGCTACCCGGCTGCAGTTTGCAAGCCTTCGTCAACCCCCAGGCCGGCTGTTCACTCTACAATACTCACTCCTACCGAGTGCACGAGGGTGAAGCAGCTCATTTACCAGTTTTCCTGTTCCACCTTAAACAGTGCAGCAGGAGCCAGAACGTAGCTGCACCTCCATTTAAGGTGGAAACAGGAGAACTGGTGAAGGAGAAGCTGAGCTGATGGTGCTGGTGGTCAGTAGGAGTGAGTATTGTAGTGTGTAAGGGTGATCTGGGGGTGAACACTGGTGTTAGATTTAAAAGCGTACGTTACGGTAAGTAAACGTAACGTTATGTAACGTTTATGACTAGAGGGGTGGAGTTGAGTGTGTGGTTCTGGTTGATCCACAGGACAGTAAACCACAGACGTTGTGGAGCTCCTCAGTATGGAGGTCCACCAACCGCCAACACACCAGTTGTAGCTCAACACTTTATTATGTGGTGGTTTATTTTCTTGTTGGTTCTTAATCTGCTGCTCGATAGCAGCTCATCTTTCAGTTCAGCTCAAACCTCTCTTCATCACATCAGCATCACCTCCAACATCTACTGAGATCTTCTGTTAGTATCTGTATCAGCTCAGTATTGAGCACCGTATGAAATTCATTTAAAAGGTCATTTGATGTCTGAAATAATATAAACAAATTGAGCTCAAATTTTGTACCCAGCTTTCCGAGACCCCAGCTAGGCTACAGTTTAACCAGGCAACAGGGCTCAGGTGTGATTGGAGCTTATGTAAGGTTCACGCAATATGGCTTAGCCGAAGGTCTCTATGTATTGATTTGGGAACGTTTGGCTTGTGCAGTGTTACTGAATTCCTGGAGTATATCTGTCCAGCAATACATTTCATACACGGTGCTGCATGCAGGTGTGCTGGATTTTGATGAGAAAGTTTCAACCACCTTCACTGTAACTTGAAATAATCAACTACGATTCATTACGTAATAATTAGTCGATTAAGTACGTAATATGGTTCCCCAGTTCATATAAACGTATGAAGTTTGGAAGTTCTCCTTGTGTCTGCATGGATTTCCTCTGGGTGCTCATCAAGAACTGTCAGTACCAAAACACAGATTCAGTAGATCTGTCACTACCGGAACAAGAACCTTGGTTTGTTTCCTAAGGTGGACAGCTAGGATCCTTTCCATGTAAAGTTTGGAAGTTTTCTCTGTTTCTGTGCTGGTTTCCTTTGGATGCTCATTAAGAACTGTTAGCAGCGAAACAGAGATTTGGTAGAACTTTCACTACTAAAGCAAGGACCTGGGTTCAATTCTCTAATTGGAAGCTAGAGATCTTTCTATATAGAGTTTAGAAGTTCTCCTTGTGTCTGCATGGATTTTCATCTGGGTGCTCATCAAGAACTGTCAGTAGCAAAACACAGGTTTGGTAGAACTTTCACTACCAAAACAAGGATCTGGGTTTGATTCCCAACCTTTCTATGTGAAGTTTGGAAGTTCTCCTTGTGTCTGCATGGGGTTCCTCTGGGTACTCATAAAGATCTGTCACTACCAAAACAAGGACCTGGGATCAATTCTCGGACTGGAAGCTAGAGTCCTAACTGTATAGAGTTTGGAAGTTCTCTCTGTGTCTGAATAGATTTCCTCTGGGTGCTCATCAAGAACTATCACAGCTAAAACACAGATTTGGTAGAACTTTCTCCACCAAAACAAGGACCTGAGTTTGATTCCCCACCTTTCTATGTAAAGTTTGGAAGTTTTCCTTGTGTCTGCATGGGGTTCCTCTGGGTGCTCATTAAGAACTGTCAATGCTAAAACACAGATTCGGTAGATGTGTCACTACCAAAACAAGGACCTGGGTTCAATTCTCTGACTGGAAGCTAGAGTCCTTACTGTATAAAGTGTGGAAATTCTCCTTGTGTCTGCATGGATTTCCTCTGGGTGCTCATCAAGAACTATCAGTACCGAAACACAGATGGATCAACTTAATTTAAAGAAATGGCCAACTTGTTTTTTATGTGCAACCAACTTGTTCCTCATTGAGATCTTCCATCCAGCCATCCATCCATCCCTTAACCTCCACTTTATCCCACTAGTCTGGGGGGGTGTTACACCTAAGCCAATCCCAGTGTTGTTGGGCACAGGCAGGGTACACCATGGACAGGTCGCCAGTCCATCACATCACTTTATTAAGATCTTGTTATCTAAAAACACCTCTTGCTGTGGCCGAAAAGCTTAGTCACCATACTTCAAATATTGGGTTTGGCTAACGTAGGTCTATCACCAGTTGTCAGAACTCAAAACCACTAACGCGAAACGTTGCCTTATGTCTGGTTCACACTACACGATTTTAGCCTGTTTATTCAGTTGCTGACTGTTTTTTGGAGATTGCTGACAAAAACAAGTTGCCGACCACTCGGCGCTCGCTCAGTCATGTAGTGTGAGCGGCTGGAAGACGCTCGCCAAGCCAACGCTCGGCAAACGCCTAGCATGTTTAATATCTAGGCCAAGTCAGCGACTGTGAGTCAACAGCAATGTCTAGCTATAGATCACGTAGAGAGAGAACCGCGTCACCGTTAACGCAATCTCTTGTGGACGAAACGTACGTTTTCATTGACAATATATGGGCCCCTGCTGGCCCCGTGCCTTTATCCATCTTCTCATCCATATTTGTTCCTTTTCCTTCTTTAATTTGCAAATCAGCGCAGTGACAACTTGTATTGCTTGTTTGTTGACGTCCGTTTTGGAAATTATGTATATTTTACGTGTTATCGCTAGTTCTCACATACGTTTAGTTCTAACGAGAGTTTAGTTTTCGTGTTTTCTTGTGACAAAAAAATGTGTTTTTGGACCAAAGCCAGAAGAGTGGGCGATTCTCCAGAGTGAAAATCGTGTAAATGGTTACCCTGTGTCGCCGATCAGTCATGTAGTATGAAAGCCAAAACAACAGAAAGACTTACTATTACAGCTCAACCAGTCACGTAGTGTGAACGGTACGAAGACCTGACCACTCAAACAGTCGTGTAGTGTGAACATCACAAAGACCTGACCACTCAAACAGTCGTGTAGTGTGAACATCACAAAGACCTGACCACTCAAACAGTTGTGTAGTGTGAACGGTACGAAGACCTGACCACTCGAACAGTCGTGTAGTGTGAACATCACAAAGACCTGACCACTCAAACAGTCGTGTAGTGTGAACGGTACGAAGACCTGACCACTCAAACAGTCGTGTAGTGTGAACGGTACAAAGACCTGACCACTCAAACAGTCGTGTAGTGTGAACATCACAAAGACCTGACCACTCAACCAGTCGTGTAGTGTGAACATCACAAAGACCTGACCACTCAACCAGTCGTGTAGTGTGAACATCACAAAGACCTGACCACTCAGACCACTCATATATATATATATATGGAATATGTGTGTATATATATATATATATATATATATATATATATATATATATATATATATATATATATATATATATATATATATATATATATATATATATGGAATATGTGTATATGTGTGTGTGTGTATATATATATGGAATATGTGTCAGTGGAATATCTGAGTGTTATCTGCCAAAATGTCATGCTAGAAAAATCTATGTTGAGAAAGTGGGTCAGATGTAGAACTCTGTATTGTGAGTAACGAGTCGAGCCCAGCTGGATATTGGCCTCTATGTTTTCAGACTCGTACCTGCCGTGTGTTATCCTTATTATCAGCTTCTAAATGAGGAAAAATGACTCTGGACTCGGCGAAGGCCGTCTGAACTAGCCGAGCAGACCCAAGACCGGCCGTCAGTAGTGTTTTATTAACGATTACCAGCTCTCGAGGGTGTAATTAGGAGATAATACTCTCTGCTGTGTATCCGTTTCTTTCTCTTTTACACTGTGTTTCTGTTGTATCCTCTTTCACGTTGAGGGAGGATTATTGGAAACATCTCCTTTTATCTTTTCTTGAGTGCTGTCCTGCCTCGTGGAAGATAAGCGTGGACTGATCAGCACGCCTTCAAAAGGATTTCTGCTGCTTTGATGAGTCAAGTTTCTGTTCCGTATGAATCAATAAGGGCATAAGGCTTTGGGCTTGCTCGGAGAAGAGGCAGGTCATGCATGCTGCTGGAGAACGTATAGAAACAAAGGAAATGTCCCTGAGTTTTGGAGATGGGTTTGATTATTTTAAGGTGTGGATATTCAAACTTAACATCACGTAGTTGGTGTGTGGAGTTTGAAATATAAAATCTGAAAATGATTTTTCATAAATGTAAATTAAGTTAATGAAGGAATTAGAGACTATTAACGCTGATTGAGGGTCGTAACCCTAAACATCTTTACAAGCTCTAGCCATAGCAGTAATGCTAACCAATCAGAACGTAGAAGCAGTAATGCCAGCCAATCAGCTCTCAGTTGCAGTAATGCCAACCAATCATACCCTAGCAGTAGTAATGCCAACCATTTAGAATGCAGGAACAGCAATGATAACCAATTAGAGCTCAGAAGCAGTAATGGTGGCCAATCAGTGCGCAGCTGCAGAAATGTCAACAAATCAGAACTTAGCAGCAGAAATGCCAGCCAATCAGCTCTCAGTACCAGTTATGTCAACCAATTAGCATCAAGTAACAGTAATACTAAACACTTAGCATCCAATAGCAATGATGCCAACCAGTCAGCTTTTGAAAGCAGTAATTTTAACCAATCAGGTCTCATTAGCAGTAATGCCAGCCAATCAGTGCTGTGTTGCAGTAATGGCAAGCAATTAGCTCTCAGTAGCTGTTATACCAAACAATCCAGAGCCAGAGAGACTCAGCCCTGTGATTGGTCAGGGGAATGATTACAGAAGAGTTACCCCTGATTAGGACCCAGTTTACATGGAGATGAGAGAAGTATGGTGAGTATGCTGGTCAGTGATTGGACAGTGGGACTTTATTTACTGGGTTTAATTGGTACATGTTTACTGTTTACCTGCTGGAACAAGACTGACCTCATTAAAAGAGAAGCAGGTAGATGTTCCCTGGGGCTTCACTTAGGAGTCTCTGATTGGATAATTACTGCAGTGATTAATGTGTTTCAGCTGCAGCATCTCTTTTATCTCTAACTCATGCAGTGAGCAGCTTCTCCTTCTTTAAGCCCCTGTGTGGGAGAACGTATCCCACCTGCTCAGCTTCACAGAAGAAATCTTGAAAGACGGTGATCGGATCTCACTGAGAACTGAACAGTGGAATCACAACTGTGTTCAACAGTGAAACTAGATCATTCCCACATGACCAGAACTCACAGTACTGAACATCTGAGTGGACACTCGTTAGTGAGACTAATCAGCTCCAGTCTGCTGGGGAGCATAAAGACTGGACAATGGAAGGAGGTCACATGGTCTGAAGAGCCCAGACTAACTCTATTCCAGAGTGATGGGAGTGTCAGGATACGAAGGTGAGAGCAGGAAATGATGCTCCCATCGTGCATAGTGTCCACTCTACAAGCCTCTGGGGGCAGTAATATGATCTGGAGGGCTTTAGTTGGTCAGGTCTCATTTCAGTCAAACAGGTTATCGCATCGTCCTTGATGGACGTGGAAATATTTCAGTTCCGGGATTCATCAGGCTCAGACTGACCACCACAGAGTCCTAACCATAACCCCATTGGATGTCTTAGGGATGAGCTGGAGAAGACTTCACCCAATGGTTCATAAAAATGAATGCTGTGTTGAAACACTTTACATGAAGACTCAGTCAGAGACTGCCTCAGTCAGAGACTGCCTCAGTCAGAGACTGCCTCTACCTGTGCAGCTTCTAAAGCTTTGCTATCCAGATTTCAAACAGAGACTCTTTTTTTGGTGTTTAGTTTATTAAACTGTAAATACTGTTTGATCAGAGGAGGATGGGTCTCCACTTGTGAGTCTGGTTCCTCCCAAGGTTTCTTCCTCCAGTCTGAGGGAGGTGTTCTTGCCACTGTTGTCTCTGGTTTGCTCACTGGAGGATGTATGTTGTAACTGTCTGTTTTCAAAACTTCTGTAAAGCTGCTTTGAGACAACATCGTTGTAAAAAGTGCCACACAAATAAACCTGAAAATTGAAAACATAGTCAAAGCCAAACGTGGTCCAATGAGATGTTACGAGTGTGACCCCTTCATCTCCAGCCATGATAAGACACACCTGGAAGAGTAGTAACTCCCAGTCGTTTGGTGTTGGTGTGAATCCTGAATTTAGGCGTTGAGCTCTGAACCTCTTGTTTTAGTGGTTGTCGCTCGTCGGGTAATTCCCACGTGGCACCGGATCTGACAGGCCGAAAAAGAAACGGTGGAAAAGTTTAATTTTAAGGCTTTGAAATAAAAAAAAAGCAACAACAAACAGCTGCACTGACCTCGCCTGTATCTCAAAGCAGCAGCGAAGCGAGAAACCGCTGTTGTTACATTTGATTACAAATGTTTCAGCGTGCTGTGATTAGGATGCGGAAAAGCGTAGAAGTTCTGGAGCGTTTCCAAAACCAGTTCTGCTGCACCTCCATCTCCTTCTCCACAGAGGAGGAACAAACGAGAGGAACAGTGAAAAACTCTTCTAATAAGCCATCCATCCATCCGTCCACAGCTTTATAGAGTCACACATCAGGCGACGACAGGGTATACCATGGACAGGTCACCAGTCCATCGCATGGCAAACACACACTCACACATACACTCACACCTACAGTAGTTTAGAGTGAGGATCCTAACATGCATGTGTTTGGACTGTGGGAGGAAACCGGAGTACCTGGAGTAACACACTCAAACACAGAGAGACCAAACACACTCCACACAGATCCACCCAGACCGGGAATCCCACCCAGATCATCTTACTGTGAGGAGACAGTGCTGACCACTACACCACCATACTAACCACTACACCACCATACTGACCACTACACCACCATACTAACCACTACACCACCATACTAACCACTACACCACCATACTAACCACTACACCACCATACTAACCACTACACCACCATACTGACCACTACACCACCATACTAACCACTACACCATCATACTAACCACTACATCACCATACTAACCACTACACCACCATACTAACCACTACACCACCATACTGACCACTACACCACCATACTAACCACTACACCACCATACTAACCACTACACCACCGTACTGACCACTACACCACCATACTGACCACTACACCACCATACTGACCACTACACCACCATACTAACCACTACACCACCATACTAACCACTACACCACCGTACTAACCACTACACCACCATACTAACCACTACACCAACATACTAACCACTACACCACCATACTAACCACTACACCACCATACTGACCACTACACCACCGTACTAACCACTACACCACCATATTACCCCTACACCACCGTACTAACCACTACACCACCGTACTAACCACTACACCACCGTACTGACCACTACACCACCATACTGACCACTACACCACCATACTGACCACTACACCACCATACTAACCACTACACCACCATACTAACCACTACACCACCGTACTAACCACTACACCACCATACTGACCACTACACCACCGTACTAACCACTACACCACCGTACTAACCACTACACCACCGTACTAACCACTACACCACTGTACTGACCACTACACCACCGTACTGACCACTACACCACCATACTGACCACTACACCACCATACTGACCACTACACCACCATACTAACCACTACGCCACCATACTAACCACTACACCACCGTACTAACCACTACACCACCGTACTAACCACTACACCACCGTACTAACCACTACACCACCATACTAACCACTACACCACCATACTAACCACTACACCACCGTACTAACCACTACACCACCGTACTAACCACTACACCACCATACTAACCACTACACCACCTTACTAACCACTACACCACCATACTGATCACTACACCACCATACTAACCACTACACCACCTTACTAACCACTACACCACCGTACTAACCACTACACCACAGTACTAACCACTACACCACCATACTGACCACTACACCACCATACTAACCACTACACCACCGTACTAACCACTACACCACCGTACTAACCACTACACTACCGTACTAACCACTACACCACCGTACTAACCACTACACCAACATACTAACCACTACACTACCATACTAACCACTACACCACCATACTAACCACTACACCACCATACTAACCACTACACCACCATACTAACCACTACACCACCGTACTGACCACTACACCACCGTACTGACCACTACACCACCGTACTAACCACTACACCACCGTACTAACCACTACACCACCATACTAACCACTACACCACCATACTGACCACTACACCACCATACTAACCACTACACCACCATACTAACCACTCCACCACCATAGTAACCACTACACCACCATACTAACCACTACATCACCATACTAACCACTACATCACCATACTAACCACTACACCAATATACTAACCACTACACCACCATACTAACCACTACACCACCATACTGACCACTACAACACCATACTAACCACTACACCACCGTACTAACCACTACACTACCATACTAACCACTACACCACCATACTAACCACTACACCACCGTACTAACCACTACACCACCTTACTAACCACTACACCACTGTACTAACCACTACACTACCGTACTAACCACTACACCACCATACTAACCACTACACCACCGTACTAACCACTACACCACCTTACTAACCACTACACCACCGTACTAACCACTACACCACCGTACTAACCACTACACCACCATACTAACCACTACACCACTATACTAACCACTACACCACCATACTAACCACTACACCACCGTACTAACCACTACACCACCGTACTAACCACTACACCACCATACTGACCACTACACCACCATACTAACCACTACACCACCATACTAACACCTACACCACCATACTAACCACTACACCACCGTACTGACCACTACACCACCATACTGACCACTACACCACCATACTGACCACTACACCACCTTACTAACCACTACACCACTACACCACCGTACTAACCACTACACCACCGTACTAACCACTACGCCACCATACTGACCACTACGCCACCATACTAACCCCTACACCACCATACTAACCACTACACCACCATACTGACCACTACACCACCATACTGACCACTACACCACCTTACTAACCACTACACCACTACACCACCATACTGACCACTACACCACCTTACTAACCACTACACCACTACACCACCGTACTAACCACTACACCACTACACCACTGTACTATCTTATCTCATGAATTGTTCATTCAAACTACATTTTTAGCTGGAATAAAAGTAGTTAAATTACTTTTTACTTCATGAAGTAATATTTTAGTTTGTATCAACAAGGCTCGTCTTACAACTTCATTGTCAGCCCCAATTTAGTTTTTAGCTTTTTGTCATCTTCTATGCTAACCGTACAATTAAAAACTTTAAGAAGAATTTTGAAAATACTTTTGAAAATCTAAAATGTGACACATTCTTGCGTTTCAAGACAGTTTGTTGTAATGTTTTTTAGATTTAGGTTTTAGTTTTTAGTCACAGACTGCCCAAGACTGACGGTCCGGCAGGGTCACTGTTTACATGAGCCAGAACCCGAAAGCTGGTTGATTTTATTGGAGTAAAAGTTGAGGCAGCTTTCCTGACCACCTTACACCAAAAGACTGAGATGATTGGAACGCCGTGTGACAGGACATTTGTCTCGACAGTGAAACGGCTTGAAATAATCAAGTGTAATAGTCCACAGATGACTTTCTTTTTAATGACCTGCTGGTCTTGTGGTCCTCGCAGCCGAAGAGAATTTGAGCTTTAATTAATTCGGCGACTGGAGTCTCGCTGCTAATGTGGGTGTAGGTATGCGTCCGCGAGAGCCGGAGCAGTTTTAATTAATATCTCTGCGAATTTCGGTTCCGAGGGAGTCGCCCGCCTTGAGAGAAGCGGCTGACATTTGTTTAGAGCTAATGCTAATGCAGCGAGTACTGGGCAAGGCTAGCGCCGTGGCTAAAGCTTTGGCTTTGGCACGCCGGCTCGGGGTGAATCATTCCTGGCATGTTCTCTCTCTCTGGGTTTGCCTTTGTGATGACATTGATCTGCATGAATATGTGGCCAGATGCATGTTGGGTGGGTAATAATAGCCGTGGGTTTCTGTGGTGCGGATAGAAAGGGTCGGCGAGGCTGGAGGTGGGGGGAGGATAACCCCCCCTGCGGAGGATGATGAATAGTACTTAACATTGGCTGGGTGGTTGCCCACGGTTACTGCTCCAGACCCAACATGTGGGCGGTCAGTGACTTTCTGTTAATAAAACGCATTTTCGTACAAGACCCCCCACCCCCCTCCTCTTCCCCCACCCCACACACCTTCTTTTTTAATGCTATGCTAAGGCTAAGAGGAAAGCTATACTAGTCTGAAAACACAACAGGAATTATTACTGTTGGCTGGAACTCAAAAGTTTATGGGATTCGGGCAAAGAGGGGCTGCCAAAATGGCCCAAGGCACTTCATGAAGGTGGTTCCAGCAAAGAAAACATCGAATTAACACCACATTCCCGCATTCAGTCAGACAGGACATGCTTCATGGCTAAGCTTTGCTTCAACAAGCTACAAGGCCAATGTAGAAAAGTAGGGAAGCCCTGAAAGCAGTAGCGAATCGTGACGCCCTCTGCCCCCCACCCCCACCATCTGAAAAAAAAAAAAATATATATAATAATAATAAAAAGTCAAGAAACAAAAAATAAGTTGGCAGAAAAACAACAAACAATAACATCAGTACAACATAGACAACTTCTTAATCTAAATCAGGCTCCTCCTTATTAATAACCGATCATCACACAGATCTGTCTGATCTTCAGAGGAACATGTAGACCCACTAACGCGAGGAGAAGATTTAAAGCTGCTCGTTTTAACATTTCACACACGGAACTGTTTCACTCGTGAGCGTAAATGTGAAACTTGTGAGCGTAAATGTGAAACTCGCGAGAACAGAAAGAGAAACAGCATAAAATTTTCATAAACACACTCAACCTGACTTTATTCTCCTTTAATGCTTTTCTGTCTCGCGATTCGATTTTTTTTCCTCGCTCGAGTTTTCAGAGGGTGGGGTTTGACAGTTTGGAGGCGGGACATAGGCTTCCATTGTGACTCAGCAAACTAGCTAGCGGTGGTAGCCTAGCGCTAGCTAGCTGTTTCTCCAGCTAGCGTCGCCACAGCGGGCGGAAATGATCATACAGTTAAACCCCGCCCACTTAGAGGGAAGATATGATTGGTCAGTTTTACTGTTATTTGAATTTGGTATGGAGCTGAATTAGAACTTCCCGGCCCCCTCTGTACATGAACAGCGGGACCACCAATCACCAACATTCTGAGGAGGCATCACAGTCCTTATAGGGGGAGACACAGACTCACAGACTTCCACTTAACCCCTCACGCTCCAACACAGATTGCACAGACACGTTTAAATAATTTATTTTCTATATTTTTATAATTGTTTAGATGTTGATTGTCAAACTGTAAGTAGATAAAATAAAATTATATATATATACTGGACACTGGGCATCATTGGAGTCTTCACTTCACTATCTGACAGTCTTATGGAGGAATCTGGCATTGGTGGATCCTCACAGCAATGTTCAACATCAGTACCTGACCTCACTAACACTCCATCAAATCCTCACAGCAATGTTCAACATCAGTACCTGACCTCACTAACACTCAATCAAATCCTCACAGCAATGTTCAACATCAGCACCTGACCTCACTGACACTCAATCAAATCCAGTATAATGTTTGATGTTCTTGCAGGTCCAGGGCACCAGCTTACACACATAAACTTAAACATATTCACCAAACTGTTGCTTTAACTGAGCTGAACATTAATACAACGTCAACGTAACCAATAGGGAAGGATGCCATTTGCTATCAACACCCCCCCCCCCAACTGGTGGGGCAGAGATTAAAGATTCCGTCTCTTTGAAGATTTGCTGGAGATGGTTATAATTAACGGATAGAAATGAAGCTCCTCGCAGCTCGTTGTTCAGTCATGTGGAGGTCATTAAGCGTAGCTGAACTAATGCCCGTGTTTTTCGCTGCACAATCGAAAAAGACTTCATTTCTTCTCCGCGCCTTCAGATCATCTCCACCCGGAGCACACTGACGCGTCCCGGGCTTGTTTTCTTCTTCCTTTCTTTAGGGACGCGCTCGATACAGTAATCCAGACGCTTAAAATTCCGGCCCTGTCCATGTGGTTTTGTCCCCTCCATCATACTGACATCACATTACAGGCTGTGCAGGAAAGCGCAGATTATGCATTCAGGCCTCGCTTATGCATGCGCCGCGAGTGGTTCCCGTTTGAAGGGTCCTTAACAAGACGCCGACTTCAAGTAGGAGAGATTATTAGTGCTTGGGCTATGAGACGCTTGCCAGAGGTCGTGACATTTATAGTAGGAAAAGTAAAATATTGGCCTCGATTCGGAGGATCCACCATGCGCTGTATGTAAATAGGGAACTCGGCGGTGCTAGGCGCATCAATGATGTATGATTATTAAAAATGAACTTGTCTTCTCCTGTTCAGGAACATAGGAACCTCAGATTAACCCTTATAAGCAGTAGTGTAGTGATGTATATACTGATCAGCCATAGCATTAAACCCATCTACTTGTATTTACACTAACTGTCCACTGTATCAGCTCCACTGACCATATAGGAGCTACACTTACAGACTGTAGTTCATCTGATTCTCTGTATGCTTTATTACTCTGTTCTTTAATGATCAGGACCCCCACAGGACCCCTACAGAGCAGGTACAATTTGGCTGGTGGGTCATTCTGAGAATCGTCCACCAACCAAAACTATCCAGACAGTAGACTTTACATCTACAAGGTGGACCAGCAAGTAGTAGGAGTGTCTAATAGAGTGGACAGTGAGTGGACACAGTGTTTAAACACTCCAGCATCACTGCTGTGTCTGATCCACTCACACCAGCACAACACACACTAACACACCACCACCATGTCAATGTCACTGCAGTGCTGAGAATGACCCACATCTCTACTAGTACCTCCTCTGTGGTGGTCCTGTGGGGGTCCTGATCATTGAAGAACAGAGCAATAAAGTATACAGGGAATCAGATGAACTACAGTCTGTAAGTGGAGCTCCTATACGGTGTGTGGATACAAGGAGGTGGTTTTTATGGCTGATCACTGTATATGCCTGTGTACAGGGTAGACTGCTCCCACTTTAAAGGAGCACCTTGAAAGGAGGTCAACAGCTTTCTGCAGAGACAATCACTACAGACCTCCAAACTTCATGTGGTCTTCAGATCAGCTCAGGAACAGAGCGTAGAGAGCTTCATGGAATGGGTCTCCATGGCTGAGCAGCTGCTTCCAAGCCTTACATCAGCAAGAGCAATGCAAAGAGGCGGACGAGTGGTAAAGCACGCTGCCACTGGACTCTAGAGCACTAATCACACTTCTCCTTGTCTGGGTTTGGCAGTTGCCAGAAGAATTCTGACTGCATTGAGCCGAGTGTAAAGTTTGGTGGAGGGGGGATAATGGTGTGGGATTGTTTTTCAGAATTTGGGCTTTGATGTGGGCGTTGATGTGCTGCTAGAAGAAGATTAATCTACTGATGAATCTCCATTATAAGATCAGAGAATGTGTTCAGTCGTTGGTCAGCAGAAACCTGTACTTTCTTGGCCAGTTGAAGGAAATTGAATCAGTCGAGTCTGTAAGACGTAAGACGGCCTCGAATCTCGTTCCTGTTTTCATCCATACAGCTCTTCTGTGTTCGGGGCTCATGCGATTCAGGGAAGCCTCGACATTCATGAGCAACAGTGCCAGCACGTTTGCAGCGGCTCACGGTCGCGTTTGAAGGCATTTAAAAGACCCTGAATGTGCTGGAATGAGGACAGGAGGGCAGATGGCGAGCACACTGAAGGGATGACACTCCCCGGTAACGGCTTTGCCAAGGCCGCCAGGATGAATGAGTCAGCCGTAAAAGCGGGAAGTTCAGACGGAGAAGATAATGGCAGCTTTTTCGGAGTTCAAATCAGCCCACTTCGTCTTCATCTGCTCATACCTGCTATTGTGTTCTTCTCCAGATCCGCTGTCCATGAAGGGCTTGAGCTTCTACACTGAAGTGGAGTTTTAACCCTTTTGATGGACAACCATTATTAATGAACAATTCTTGTTGTTGTTTGTATTTTTATTTAATTAATTTAATTAATTTATTTATTTAGTCAGGCCTGACAGACAATAAAGGAGGTAAACTGTAACACTACCTTCACCTACCTGTGTACAGGTAAACTGTAATACTACCTTCACCTACCTGTGTACAGGTAAACTGTAACACTACCTTCACCTACCTGTGTACAGGTAAACTGTAACACTACCTTCACCTACCTGTGTACAGGTAAACTGTAATACTACCTTCACCTACCTGTGTACAGGTAAACTGTAACACTAACTTCACCTACCTGTGTACAGGTAAACTGTAACACTACCTTCACCTACCTGTGTACAGGTAAACTGTAACACTACCTTCACCTTCATGTGTACAGGTAAACTGTAACACTACCTTCACCTACCTGTGTACAGATAAACTGTAACACTACCTTCACCTACCTGTGTACAGGTAAACTGTGACACTACCTTCACCTACCTATGTACAGGTATACTGTAACACTACCCTCACCTACCTGTGTACAGGTAAACTGTAACACTACCTTCACCTACCTGTGTACAGATAAACTGTAACACCACCTTCACCTACCTGTGTACAGATAAACTGTAACACTACCTTCACCTACCTGTGTACAGGTAAACTATAACACTACCTTCACCTACCTGTGTACAGGTATACTGTAACACTACCCTCACCTACCTGTGTACAGATAAACTGTAACACCACCTTCACCTACCTGTGTACAGATAAACTGTAACACTACCTTCACCTACCTGTGTACAGATAAACTGTAACACTACCTTCACCTACCTGTGTACAGATAAACTGTAACACTACCTTCACCTACCTGTGTACAGATAAACTGTAACACTACCTTCATCTACCTGTGCACAGATAAACTGTAACACTACCTTCACCTACCTGTGTACAGATAAACTGTAACACTACCTTCACCTACCTGTGTACAGGTAAACTGTAACACACCATGCTTAACACTGCACCACTGTGCCGCCATTAATTAAATGTTAATTAATTAAAATCTTTCAGTTAAAGTCATAATTAAACTTGACATAACAATCAGAAAACATAAACAGTTATTACTGGAGTTTAAAAGGAGGTTCTGATTCAGGATCAGCAACCATATGTACCAGTACTAATGGAGTTTAAGAAGGAGGTTCTGATTCAGGATCAGCTCCCATGTGTTTCAGTACTGATGGAGTTTAGGAAGGAGGTTCTGATTCAGGATCAGCTCCCATATGTACCAGTACTAATGGAGTTTAGGAAGGAGGTTCTGATTCAGGATCACCTCCCATGTATATCAGTACTGATGGCGTTTAGGAAGGAGGTTCTGATTCAGGATCAGCTCCCATGTGTTTTTAGTACTGATGGAGTTTAGGAAGGAGGTTCTGATTCAGGATCAGCTCCCATGTGTTTCAGTACTGATGGAGTTTAGGAAGGAGATTCTGATCCAGGATCAGCTTCCTACGTGTATCAGTACTGATGGGATTTTGGAAGGAGATTTCGATCCAGGACCAGCTCCCATGTGTATCAGTACTGATGGGATTTAGGTAGGAGGTTCTGATCCGGGATCAGCTACCATGTGTATCAGTACTGATGGGATTTAGGTAGGAGGTTCTGAGCCGGGATCAGCTACCATGTGCATCAGTACTGATGGGATTTAGGTAGGAGGTTTTGATCCGGGATCAGCTCCCATGTGTATCAGTACTGATGGGATTTAGGTAGGAGGTTTTGATCTGGGATCAGCTACCATGTGCATAAGTACTGATGGGATTTAGGTAGGAGGTTTTGATCTGGGATCAGCTCCCATGTGCATCAGTACTGAAGGAGTTTAGGAAGGAGGTTCTGATTCAGGATGAGCTCCCATGTATATCTCTGAGTGAGGGCAATTGATTCCTAGAAAGCAGCTATAAAAACATAAGAAAGCATTCCAGCTCTTAATTCTAATCGTCTGAAACGTTGTGTGGAGGTCAAGTTAAGACCCGAAACACCAAGAAGGCTCGCTACTCCTGGAGTTGCATTTTTTAATGCTTTGTTTCTTATTTCTTTATTTATGTAAAGCACTTTGAGTTGCCACTGTGTATGAAAGGTACTATACAAATAAACTTGCCTTGCCTTGCCTTGCCTTACTCGTCTGCTGGCCAGGAAGGTGAAGCCCAAACATGATCTACGTGAAAGGGTCATCAAACGGGCACCTTACCTACAAGCCAGAATAATTTGGCGGCAAGTTGTTAGAAATTCGGCCTTCAGGAATCAGAAGTCAGGAGACCTTCAGCGTAGACTTGAGTTTATTGACACACACAGGAAATGAGGGTACAGCTCAGTCGATCTCAACCAGTCTGGTTAGGAATATTTTGGGAGGACCTTATATACACTGGGAATTGTGGGAGGAGGATACAGGTGAGGAAGAGGAGTTTAAGGAGGTGTAAGCGAGGGGTGGATGAAGGTGATGGCATTTGCATGTCACCCTTAGAGGGGTTGTTGGTCTTCACTTTAGTGGGTGGTGGTATTACCTTATCAAAGGACAGAGGTGCCGACTCCCTGCAAGGATGGTGAACATCAACACTCTTTGATGGTTGCCACCCTGGAGGGTTATTGTGTGACCTTATGGTTGGGAATCAAAGGGCCACCTCAGATCAGCAGATAGGACAGACAATGGAGGGGGTTGACCACCCCCGGTCGGCAGATAGAAGCATAATTTCTCTCAAAGTGATGAAGCAAGTTACGTTAGACTAAGAGGACAAAACAGGGGCAGCATTTGATGATAGGAACACCTTGCTGACTGTTCAGATGGGGGTGTATCTAATAGGCTTGGGTTTATGTTGCGGCCAATGGCACAGAAACCATGCACACCTTGCATGGAGTAGACTCCAGTAAATACCTGAAAATGCGATACGGGCTTGATTGCATGATGGTAGAAAGCAAAGGGCTGATATGAAAGGGGCTGAAAGAGTTAATAGGTAGCGGTCTAATCTGGCATGGTGCCTTCGTACCGGAGGAATCGGCATGTAATTGAGCCTGCAGTGTGATTGGCAGGCCATCGCTGGCCCGGTTTATACATCAAATGACCTCGTCCACTTATCTCGGGAGAACACGCGAGGCCGCCCGGAACCCCGTGACAAATTCGGCTTTAACAAATTACCTCCTCAGCCGTGAGAGTTTTCATATTGCTCCTAACAATCAATTAATGGCCCCACGCCTCTGGCAGCACTCGAACCGTTAACCCTCCACTACGAGCTGCGGCTGACCGCTGTTTTAAGGGTGAGTGAGCACTGACACATCGCCAGCTTTCACAGAGAGAGAGAGAGAGAGAGAGAGAGAGAGAGAGAGAGAGAGAGAGAGAGAGAGAGAGAGAGAGAGAGAGAGAGAGAGAGAGAGAGACAGAGCTGTGGATCTTTCCTCACACCTATACACTAAGCAGACTAATGGATATTGGGTGTTTTAAAAGCAGAGGTCCATTAATAACTGTCCTTCTAAGGTGATGATGATGATGATGATGCTGGTTGTGGCACTTTTTATATATTCTTGCTATTTTCCATGACAACACTGGGGCGGCCATCTTTATTTACTTTGTGTTAGAACTTCCGGTGTTACCGCGGATACGTTGATACTAATTACAAGCAAAACAACAACAAACATATAAAATGACCAGCATATCATGTTCAGTTAGAGGGAGTCAGTAATTAGAAGAAGATGAAAACTTGAACAACAGAGTTACGAACACAGCACATAAAGATCAGAGTGTTGGGGGGCCGCCTTCTAAAGAAGACCACCAAGACCACCGCCGCCTTCCAAAGAAGACCACCACTATGACTGAGGCTCTAAATTTAAAACATCCACCCAAACCTCCATATGTCTGCTCTCACCATTCTGTGGAGGAGAACCAGCACCAGAGCTTCCTTATCCAGAGAACTGTCTCGCTTATGAAGCTCAGAGGAAGCAGACGTGTCGGTGCTGGTGAGTCTATCAGTTCAGTAACTGTTTTCTGATCAGTGTCCACCGCGCTAGGCTATCTGGACTGTAACTAACACCCACACAGAGCGGCTCGGGCAGCTGCTGGACTTGGGTTTAACCGGCTTTCAGAAATATAAACTCACCGTCTGTGTGTAGGAGGACACGCCCACCTTCCCACTGTGCAGGTACTGATACGCTTCAGTACTTTTATAGTTTTTCATTACTGAACCGTCTACACCTTCCGAGAGTACAGAGTAATTAAACATGTCTCCATAAGTAACCTCAGACCACCTTCTCATATCACCCACCCACTGAGTTATTAACCTCAGACCACCTTCTCATATCACCCACCCACTGTGTTATTAACCTCAGACCACCTTCTCATATCACCCACCCACTGTGTTATTAACCTCAGACCACCTTCTCATATCACCCATCCACTGAGTTATTAACCTCAGACCACCTTCTCATATCACCCATCCACTAAGTTATTAACCTCAGACCACCTTCTCATATCACCCATCCACTGAGTTATTAACCTCAGACCACCTTCTCATATCACCCACCCACTGAGTTATTAACCTCGGAGGAGACAGTGTTCTCCCATTAGAACTTCTTACTGTCTCTTTGGTCTCCTCCCATGTAACTGTATTCATATTGGTTAGCTGAGCGGAAGTTCTAACACAAAGGCGGAAGAAACAAATACGGTGAATGGTGGTATTTGGAAGAATAACAGATTTTACCTTGTTTGTTAGAAAGATGTCTAGTAATAACATCAGAATGTCCTCTTCTATGTACAAACAGCAATTAAAAGTTTAAGTGATCAATAATAAGCTATTTGTTAATACTTTGTATGTAGATATACTGGGTAAAAGTCCAACCTGAGCTGATAGTTTAGAAGTTTCTAATGCTAAGTACTTTGTCACTTCATACTTAAGAATATTCTTAAATTACGAATTAACGTAGTACGTAAAGTCGCTCGTAAATGTAAGAGTAATCCGACCCACTTGTAACTCTAAGTTTTTCTTAACTTGAAGTTCATGTGCAATTCTGTCTCAATAACAAGAGAGGGCACTAATCATCCTTTCAAAAATGCATTGTTCTGTGCCTGGCACTACACGTATTTATATAAACATGAATTCATGAAGATTTAAAATCACTTTTGAAAGCGTAATTGCATCACAGAAATTATATCTAATGTCAACAAATATCATATTCAAGAGCTTGAATTATGTAAACAGTAAACTTCTAGTATAAACAGGTGTTCGCTTGTATCATGGTGTAGTGGGAAGCAAACTGTCCACCACTTTGAAGGTCAATACTGCGCATCAACGTATATTTTACTTTCTTTATTTTAAGGTTGGAATCATTGTAATCTCATGAAACAAACAGTTTAAACTGCTTAAAGTACAATACATTATTTGTTTATATTCACATATAAATGTACATATTTTTAATTCATTTTCTTACAGTGTTACAGTCGTAGTGGTAAATAACCTGCGTTTGCGTGGCTGGTGTGCTGTGCTAGGAAGGTTAATCGTGTGCCTATTTATTGTCTCGGCGTGCTATAGAAAACAATTGCAAGCAAAATGTTTTCATTTTTTTAACATAAAAGTTATGTAAATCCTTATTTGTTCTTTTTTTATAATTATACATAATTTTATACATAATGATACATTTGTGGCATAATAATGAGGAAACTTATGTAAATCGGTGGTTCAGTTCTCGGCTGGCAGTAGCTATTGTTATATTGTTCTAGCTATCAATCGTTATCAGGAAACAAACCCCTGATTCGTTACATCATGAAACTGCAGAAATATGAAATATTGAGATTGATCCATCAGAAGAGTGTCATTTCTGCAGTCACCCCCCGTGCGGGATAGAGTATTTATTGTGTATATATTTATTTTTAAAAGCATTCAGGAAAGCTGGGTGTCGGGCGACAAACTAGTATACAAATAAGCTAAAATAAACAAACAAACATGTACATTCCACATACCGCCCTAGCTGTGATGAGCGTGTGTAGAAAAATCCACCGCGGCTCCTCGTACTATCATGCCCCTGTCGTACAATCCCCAGCGAAGCCCCCCTCAGTAGGTATTATATTCTAATAGGTGGTCTAGGTGTTTTAATTAGCGCGGAATCCTTGTTATGGAAGGCAGATGGCAGAATCCTCTGTCTTTTGTTAAAGTCACACTAATTAAAATTCCTCGAGACGCCTGTTCCCTCCAGAATGCATAATAAGACGGTCCGGCTGGGAAACTAATAAGAAGACCCTGATGCCTTGACAACGGCCTCACCTTGAAACTTCGGCGAGTCAATTTCTTCTCTCCAGTAACCTCTGACTCGCCTCCCCAGGATCGTGTCTGAGTCAGAGACGGACAAGTGTTACAGTTTTGGAGGAAGGTGTCAGCTCGGACCGTCCTCGGCGGAGGCAGCGAGCCGGCAGGGAACACTGGCGCTCGCAGAGGTGCTGTTGCGGCCGCTCGGCTATAAACCGGCTTGTTTTGATCCTCCAATCAAAGAGCGCGGTGGCTGAAATGTGGGCTGAATGAGGCCCACCAGTACGGCGCGCAGCCCACCGCCGCTCTCGCAGGCTGCAGGTGGAAACGGCTTTGAAAGAGCTGCTTTGAGGAGGACTTGCAGCCGAGGCACGGAAACGTCTGCGCGCGCTCGTCTGGACGCTGAATGGAAAATGGCGGCGAGGCTGCAGGAGAAACGCTTCTCTTCGTTTAATCAGACAAACTGTTTACTGTGTAACGAAACACCGACTCTAGCATCACTTACACGTCCGTCTTAGTCGAGTATGTGGATCTGCCGATGCAGAATACCGTACATACAACTACTAGCAGTACCAAATACTATCAGTATTTACTATAAATAGTTCAGTACCTACTGTATAAATAGTTCAGTACCTTCTATTAATTATTTAGGACCTACTATAATTCATTCAGTATGTAATATAAATAGTTCAGTATTTACTATAAATAGTTCAGAATCTACTATGAATTAGTTCAGTATTTACTATTAATAGTTCAGAATCTATGATAAATAGTTCAGTATTTACTATAAATAGTTCAGTACCTACTGTATAAATAGTTCAGTATTTATGGTATAAATAGTTCAGTACCTTCTATTAAGTATTTAGGACCTACTATAATTCATTCAGTATGTACTATAAATAGTTCAGTATTTACCATAAATAGTTCAGAATCTACTATAAATTAGTTCAGTATTTACTATTAATAGTTCAGAGTCTTCTATAAATAGTTCAGTATTTACTATAAATAGTTTAGCATCTACTATGAATTAGTTCAGTATTTACTATTAATAGTTCAGAATCTACTATAAATAGCTCAGTACATACTATGTTTTATTCAGTAATTAATATAAATAGTTCAGCATCTACTATGAATTATTTAGTATCTATGATAAATAGTTCACCATCTACTTTGAATTAGTTCAGCATTTACTATTAATAGTTCAGAATCTACTATAAATAGTTCAGTACATACTATGTTTTATTCAGTATTTACTATTAATAGTTCAGCATCTACTATGAATTATTTAGTATCTATGATAAATAGTGCAGCATCTACTATGGATTATTCAGTACCTACAATAATTCATTCAATATCTACTGTAAATAGTTCAGTACCTACTATGTATTATTCAATATTTAATATAAATAGTTCAGTACCTACTGTATAAATAGTTCAGTAGCTTCTATTAATAATTCAGGACCTATTCAGGTTGACTCAGTGCGCATGCGCAAAAGTGCGTGCAGCCTTTGCAGTAGCTCCCGTTTGATTCTACTATAATTTATTTTGTATGTACTATGAATAGTTCAGTATTTTCTATAAATAGTTCAGCATCTACGATGAATTATTTAGTATCTAGGATAAATAGTTCAGAATCTACTATAAATTATTAATTATCTACTATAAATAGTCAAGTACCCACTATGTATTATTCAATATTTACTATAAATAGTGCAGTACCTACTGTATAAATTGTTCAGTACTTACCATAATAATAGTTCAGTACCTTCTATTCATTATTCAGTACCTACTATAATTTATTCAGCATCTGCTATGGAAAGTTCAGTACCTACTATAATTTATTCAGTATCTGTTATGAAATTTTCAGTACCTACTATGAATTCATCAGTATTTACTATAAATAGTTCAGTATCTACTATGAATTATTCAGTATCTACTATGAGTAGTTCAGTATCTACAGTATAGATAGTTCAGTGCCTGCTATAAATTATTCAGGACCTACTATAATTTATTCAATATATGCTATATATAGGTCAGTACCTACTATGAACTATTCAGTGTTTACTATAATTATTCAGTATCTACTATGAACTATTCAGTCTCTACGATAAATAGTTCAATGTCTACTATTAATTATTCAGTATCTACTATGAATTTTTCAGTATCTTTTAAGAATCATTTAATACCTTCTATGAATTATTCAGTATCTACTACAAATAGTTCAGTACCTACTTCTATGGGTAATATAATAGTGTCATCATTTATTATCTACTTAGAATTATTAATAACTACTATAAATGATTCAGTATCTACTATGAATTATTCATTAACTTCTAATATTAACTACTATGAATAATTTTATATCTACTGTTCATTATTAATAAGTACTATAAATTATTCTGTATCCATTATGAATTATTCAGTGTCTTCTGTGGGTAATGTAATAGTGTGAATAATTTATTATCTGATTTGAATTATTAATAACTACTAAAAAATTCAGTATCTACTATTAATTATTTAATATCTACTATGAAATATTTAGTAACTACTATGAATTACTCAGTAAGTACTATGCAAATATTCAGTACAAATTATTATTAATTTAATATCTACTACAAATGATTTATTATGTATTCAGTAAGTAGTATGAATTATTCAGTATCTACTATGAGTTTAGTATCTATTAGGAATTATTCAGTATCAAATGGTTCAGTACCAACTATGAATTATTCAGTATTTACTATAAATAGTTCACTATCTACTGTGAATTATTCAGTAAGTACTATGAAAATACTCAGTATAAACTATTTATAATTTAATATGTACTACAAATAATTTATTATGTAGTTATTCAGTAAGTAATATGAATTATTCAGTATCTACTATGTGTTTAGTATCTATTATGAATTATTTAGTATCTACTATGAATAATTGTGTATTTGCTGTTCATTATTGATAAGCATTAAAAAAAATTCAGTGTCTTCTATGGGTAATATAATGTTCAGTGTGAATAATTTAATATCCACTTAGAATTATTAATAACTGCTATGAATAATTTAATATCTACTATGGTGTATTCAGTAATTGCTATAAATCAAGCCTGAAGTATTGTAATGCTTTTGTTTGCTCAGGTCTTCTATCAGTGTCCTATGCGAGCTTGAGAGCTGCTTGTGAACCCAGATTGGAATCATATTTAACACACACCAAGAATCATTGTGGCTGAGTTTGTCTTTTGGTGTGTAACAGTGATTTACGTTGAATCACAGCTCAGTATCTTTCATCTGTCCTACATATACGACTAGAGAACAAGTTTATTAACAGACCTTGGAACCAGACGTCCAGCAGTGGGCAAGTTTTCACTGCGAACTCTTTGAAGTGCACACGAGTACTTTACTCTCTTAATGCAAGAAAAAGCCACTCGTCTTTCCTAATGCGTGAAGTACGTGTTATAGATGAGCGCGATGGGGCCATGCTTTCATTTAGAAACAACACTTCAAGGATGAATGTAGTGATGAGAAAGCAGCGAGCGGCCCAGAAAAGAATACAGGAGGAGGCAAATCATCACCGTGTTATCCACCCGAGCAGGTGGAGGCCACGGTAACCCCATTAATCGTGTAGCACACAAAGACCTTCCCCCACTTTACAGCTACGTCTGCTCAGCTACAGCTAGACCTCCTTTAAAAAGACTTCATACAGCCCTAACGTATATCACAGCCGGATTATAATACATATCAGACCCCAAAGACCACCTTACCACCCAGCTCAGAGGAGTTCACAAGGTCAGCCGAACGAACTACAGCTAGAAAACATAGTAAACTACAGATAGCTTAGTGCTAAGCTAATGTAGCTTTAAACTTAACACATCTGTATAACTTAGTGTTAAACTAGTCCACATATCTTATTACTCACTGCCGTGTTCTCAGTGAGTCAATAAGAGGTTCTCAGTGAGTCAATAAGAGGTTCTCAGAGAGTCAATAAGAGGTTCTCAGTGAGTCAATAAGAGGTTCTCAGTGAGTCAATAAGAGGTTCTCAGTGAGTCAGTGAGAGGTTCTCAGTGCGTCACTGCGAGGTTCTCAGTGAGTCAATAAGAGGTTCTCAGTGAGTCAGTTTGAGGTTCTCAGTGTGTCAGTGAGAGGTTCTCAGTGAGTCAATAAGAGGTTCTCAGTGAGTCAGTTTGAGGTTCTCAGTGTGTCAGTGAGAGGTTCTCAGTGAGTCAATAAGAGGTTCTCAGTGAGTCAGTTTGAGGTTCTCAGTGTGTCAGTGAGAGGTTCTCAGTGCGTTACTGCAAGGTTCCCAGTGAGTCAATGAGAGGTTCCCAGTGAGTCAGTTCGAGGTTCTTACTGTGTCAGTCTGAGGTTCTCAGTGTGTCAGTGAGAGGTTCTAAGTGCATCAGTGCGAGGGTCCCAGTAAGTCAGTGAGATGTTCTCAGTGAGTCAGTGCGAGGGTCTCAGTGAGTCAGTGAGATGTTCAGAGTGAGTCAGGGCGAGGTTCTCAGTGTGTCAGTGAGAGGTTCTCAGTGAGTTAGAGAGAGGTTCTTAGTGCATCAGTGCGAGGGTCCCAGTAAGTCAGTGAGATGTTCTCAGTGAGTCAGTGCGAGGGTCTCAGTGAGTCAGTGAGATGTTCAGAGTGAGTCAGGGCGAGGTTCTCAGTGTGTCAGTGAGAGGTTCTCAGTGAGTTAGAGAGAGGTTCTTAGTGCATCAGTGCGAGGGTCCCAGTAAGTCAGTGAGATGTTCTCAGTGAGTCAGTGCGAGGGTCTCAGTGAGTCAGTGAGATGTTCAGAGTGAGTCAGGGCGAGGTTCTCAGTGTGTCAGTGAGAGGTTCTCAGTGAGTTAGAGAGAGGTTCTTAGTGCATCAGTGCGAGGGTCCCAGTAAGTCAGTGAGATGTTCTCAGTGAGTTAGAGAGAGGTTCTCAGTGAGTCAATAATCAGAATCAGAATCAGAATCAGAAATACTTTATTGATCCCAGGGGGAAATTGCAGTTTTTACAGTAGCAGAAGAAGAATAAACACTCTAATAATAATTTACAACATAAAAGAAATTTGTAGTATGTACACATATATAAGTCTTATATTACAATAGAATAATAAGATGTAAAGAATAAAATATAAAGTGACTGTGTCTATAATATTAAGTACAGATATACCGTATACAGCAGTAAGAGTTTTAGAAGTAAGAAAGTTATTGCACATTTGAATTCTTACATACATAATTAAATTATAGTTCTAAATAAGAGGTTCTCAGTGAGTCAGTGAGAGGTTCTTAGTGAGTCACTGCGGGGTTCTCAGTGAGTCACTAAGAGGTTCTCAGTGAGTCAATAAGAGGTTCTCAGTGAGTCAGTGAGAGGTTCTCAGTGCGTCACTGCGAGGTTCTCAGTCAGTCAATGAGAGGTTCTCAGTGCGTCACTCCAAGGTTTCCAGTGAGTCAATGAGAGGTTCCTAGTGAGTCAGTTTGAGGTTCTCACTGTGTCAGTTTGAGGTTCTCAGGGAGTCAGTGAGAGGTTCTCAGTGTGTCAGTGAGAGGTTCTCAGTGTGTCCGTGAGAGGTTCTCAGTGAGTTATTGCGAGGTTCTCAGTGAGTCAGTGCAAGGTTCAGTCTATGTTCTAGATCTGAATTAAGTTTAAACAGTAAATACTGTCTATGTTCTAGAACAGAATTAAGTTCAAACAGTAAATACAGTCTATGTTCTAGATCTGAATTAAGTTCAAACAGTAAATACAGTCTATGTTGTAGATCTGATTCAAGTTTAAACAGTAAATACAGTCTATGTTCTAGATCTGATTCAAGTTTACACAGTAAATACAGTCTATGTTCTAGAACTTAAGTTTAAACAGTAAATACAGTCTATGTTCTAGATCTGAATTAAATTCAAAGAGTAAATACGGTCTGCAGTCTATGTTCTAGATCTGAATTAAATTCAGATGTTCTAGATCTGATTCAAGTTTAAACAGTAAATACAGTCTATGTTCTAGATTGGATTCAAGTTTAAACAGTAAATACAGTCTATGTTCTAGATCTGATTCAAGTTTAAACGGTAAATACAGTCTATGTTCTAGATTGGATTCAAGTTTAAACAGTAAACACAGTCTTTGTTCTAGATCTGATTCAAGTTTAAAGAGTAAATACAGTCTATCTTCTAGATCTGAATTGAGTTAAATCGGTAAACACAGTTTCAAATCAGTGTTTTTTCTTTCTTTTTTGTTACTTCATTCCTTCGTTTCTTGGCCTCGTTTTCTTTCATACTTTAGTTCATTTTCTCTTTTTTTCAGTTTTTTGTTCTTTCTTTCTTTTTTTCTTTCTTTCTTTCTTTCTTTCTTTCTTTCTTTCTATCTTGCATGTTTTCTTCTGTTTTTTCATTATTCTTTGATTTCTTTCTCAGCTTTCATTTTCCTTTTTGATATTGTTTTTTATGATTGTCATCTGTCTTTCCTTCATTTCTTTCTTTCCTTCATCCTTTTGTATTTTCTTCATTGTTTCTTCTTTTCTTCTTTCATTTCTTCTATTTGATTTTTTTCCTTTGTTCTATTTTTCATGTCATTGTTTTTCTTCATTTTTGTTTGTTTCTTTATACCTTTCTTTCTTTCTTTCTTTCTATTTCCTTCATTTCTTTCTTTCTTTCTTTCTTTCTTTCTTTCTTTCTACCTTTTTCATTTTTTATATTGTCTTTATTTTTTTCTTTCCTTCATTTCTTTCTTTCTTCCTTCCATTAGATTTTTTTCCTTATTCTATTTTTCCATGCCATTGTTTTTCTTCATTTTTGTTTGTTTCTTTCTTTATACCTTTCTTTCTTTCTTTCTTTCTTTCTTTCTTTCTTTCTTTCTTTCTTTCTTTCTTTCTTTTTCCCTTTCTTCATTTCTTTCTTTACCTCATTTCTTTCTTTCCTTCTTTTTTCTTTCTTTCTTTCTTTCTTTCTTTTTATATTTCTTTTTCTTTCTTTCTTTCTTTCTTTCTATTTTTCTCTTTCTTTCGTACTTTATTTCATACTATTTTTCTCTTTCTTTCTTTCTTTCTTTCTTTCTTACTTTATTTCATTTTATATTTCTCTTTCTTTCTTTCTTTCTTTCTTTCTTTCTTTCTTTCTTTCTTCCTTTCTTTCTTCCTACAGTCATACAGCTGTAACCTGGGTTGCCAGGTGTGTGAGTGATTCAGGTGCTGGTATGAGGTGAGTTTCTGCTGGACAGGCCGTGTGGATGGAGAAGCTCCTGTATGAGGTTATTGTTGAGCTCTTGTATGTGTGTAGATCTGCTGGTGCTGGTTCTGGTCAGTGGTGTCCGGCTGGACGAGGCTGCTCTCACTTTTTCCGTTTTCTTTTTTTATTCTCCGCTTCAAAAAAAGTCCTTTAGAATTTCTCCTTTTCTTCCTGGCAGAACTTTGCCGTTATTAACAAAGACCTTTAACACACAAAGCTGAGGTCAGTTAATTATTTGACCGTTAAATCTTTGAAGCTGCTCCAAAGCCACCAGGAGCGCGGAGTTCAGTCTGCCTCGCCTGCCTCGCCGCCGCAGCCTGGAATTCAAATCCCCCGGATAATGAGAGCGTTAAAACTCGGAGAGCGAGGAAGGAGGTCTCGAGCTGAAGTGCGGCTCACACGTCCTCATGAGCCAATTTATTTTCAGGTAATTAAGTCACAGGCTGGTACGAGTCGGGGGCGGACTGGTGCACTAAGCGGGGGGGTGCAGTGGGGAGGGTTGGGGGGGGGGGGGGGGGGGGGGGGGGTTAGTGCTTCCTGACCCACTGGCCATGTTTTGGCTTCTTGGACAAATTAAATGCTCATTATGAGGGAGATGCAAAGCAAAGCTGCCCCTGTCTGCCCCCCATTCAGGCGGGATAAATAACCCCGGCCTCGCCGCCGCCATCACATCGATCCCGCTCCAATGATATGCAGTCGCTTCCACGTCGCCGCGATTGTCACGGTGGGTAATCAGATTTCGTCGAGGTGACTAATTCCATGTCTCGGACGAACGGCGGTGTTACAGGCGGCTCACTGCTGCCCGCTGAGATCAGACTTCCCGCGTCACACGCTTCAGAAATCACTCAGAAATGAGGGAGACATGACCTTTACACATATTCACTATTACTCTACCTGTAGGCATCTATATATATATATATATATATATATATATACCTATACATACACCCATCAGCTATAACATTAAAACCACCGCTCACTGTCCACTGTATCAGCTCCACTGACCATACAGGACCTCCACTCACTGTCCACTGTATCAGCTCCACTGACCATACAGGACCTCCACTCACTGTCCACTGTATCAGCTCCACTGACCATACAGGACCTCCACTCACTGTCCACTGTATCAGCTCCACTGACCATACAGGACCTCCACTCACTGTCCACTGTATCAGCTCCACTGACCATACAGGACCTCCACTCACTGTCCACTGTATCAGCTCCACTGACCATACAGGACCTCCACTCACTGTCCACTGTATCAGCTCCACTGAACATACAGGACCTCCTCTCACTGTCCACTGTATCAGCTCCACTGACTATACAGGACCTCCACTCACTGTCCACTGTATCAGCTCCACTGACTATACAGGACCTCCACTCACTGTCCACTGTATCAGCTCCACTGAACATACAGGACCTCCACTCACTGTCCACTGTATCAGCTCCACTGAACATACAGGACCTCCTCTCACTGTCCACTGTATCAGCTCCACTGACTATACAGGACCTCCACTCACTGTCCACTGTATCAGCTCCACTGAACATACAGGACCTCCACTCACTGTCCACTGTATCAGCTCCACTGACCATACAGGACCTACACTCACTGTCCACTGTATCAGCTCCACTGACCATACAGGACCTACACTCACTGACCACTGTATCAGCTCCACTGACCATACAGGACCTCCACTCACTGTCCACTGTATCAGCTCCACTGACCATACAGGACCTCCACTCACTGTCCACTCTATCAGCTCCACTGACTATACAGGAGCTCCACTTACAGACTGTAGTTCATCTGATTCTCTGTATACTTTATTACTCTGTTCTTTAATGATCAGGACCCCCACAGGACCACCACAGAGCAGATACTATTAGGGAGGTGGTCATTCTCAGTGCTGCAGTGACACTGCGTGGTGGTGGTGTGTTAGTAGTGTGTGTTGTGCTGGTGTGAGTGGATCAGACACAGCAGTGCTGCTGCTGGAGTGTTTAAACACCTCAGTGTCACTGCTGGACTGAGGATCGTCCACCAACCAAAACTATCCAGACAGCAGTGTCCTGTTTGTGATGTTCTGTGATTGGTGTCCTGTGGTCGGTGTCCTGTGGGCGGCATCCTATGATCAGTGTCCTTTGGTTAATGTCCTGTGGTCGGTGTCTTCTGGGCACCGTCCTGTGGGCAGTGTCCTGTAGGCGGCGTCCTGTGTCCACTGATGAAGGACTAGAGGAACACAAACTGTGCAGCAGCAGATGAACTACTGTCTCTGACTTTACATCTACAAGGTGGACCAGCAAGTAGTAGGAGTGTCTAATAGAGTGGACAGTGAGTGGACACAGTGTTTAAACACTCCAGCAGCAGCACTGCTGTGTCTGATCCACTCACACCAGCACAACGCACACTAACACACCACCACGTCAGTGTCACTGCAGTGCTGAGAATGACCCACCTCCCTAATAGTAGCTGCTCTGTGGTGGTCCTGCAGTAGTCCTGACCAATGAAGTATACAGGAAACATTCACGCTCAGTAAACAGCTAGATACACTGAACGGGAGTGTCTCTGAGCTTCACACTCCTTTATTAGTGAAGTAGTATGTTCACTACTAAGACTGGACTTTCACCTTCAGGATCCACAAACGAGGAGAAGCAGCTGACGCTAACGCTAAACGTTCTCAGGAGAGAATCCAGCGCATGTTCACGTTCACGGTTCTTCTCGCGGTTCTCCATAATCTGGAGCTTCTGGACTTCCTGTGTGGAGAAACTGTGGCACTGCATTGTGTTTTAGTCTCCGCTTAAAACCAACAGCCTCTGTCAAGTCTCTCACCAGTGGTGGTCTACTGAACCACTCAAACTCATCCAGACTGAAGTGAGGAGAGCAGAGCGGGGGTCTTTGGGTAGCTGTGTTGGTCCACACGCTGCTTCACTAACTATTCTCCTTGTTTATGTTTGTGAAGCTGTTTAGACTAATATCAGTCTTCACACTGCCTTTCACTGAAACACCATCAACAACACAATGTACATGGTTTTCTTTAAGCTAGGTTAGTAACTAACACTCACTCCTTCACACCACAGTCCAGTTTAGACCTGAAACCATCTGACCTAATCTACCCAGCAGGCATTGAGCTTTAGAAGTTAAATATTTAGAATAAAAGAGTTAATTTATTAATAAATCTGATACTTTTGTGTTATTTTACACCATATATGAATGTGGAACTGCTAAAGGAGCACTGAAGGGAGGGGCGTAGTTGTTTTGCTGTTGAGTTTAAAGGTCAAAAATCATTCTCCAGATTCACATACTGCACCTTTAAGTAGGTACATCTCAGTTAGTTGGTGATTATGTAATACTATGATACTTAAAGATGCTGGCAGAATATTAGTATTCTCATAACTATAGACAGTGAAGACTATAGGTTTATATTATAATCAATCATATTTTTGGTGCAATAATAATAATACTAATAAATAATTATATATATAACTGTCATATCCTCTAATGACGTGTGGAACAGCTCAATAGTAACCTGTAGTATCTTGAGATGAGTTGATATTGCAGTATAAATGAGAGTGCAGTATCAGGCTCTGAAAATTATGAAAGCTTGCCAATAATTAGCAGCCTATATACCAAATAAGAACAATGCAGAGAACTTTATTGTATCTTTATGTTAAAAAATAAGCTGAGAATCAATTATAACGTTCCACAGTCATCTGCCCAATGAAACCTATGCAGCTCTGCCTGGCATGCGGGTTTGACAGACGTGTATTTTCCGTGTTAGTAAGACTGACAGTTGTCGGCGTCGGCAACAAAGGCACTGCTCCATCCCCATGGTGGCTAATTAAGACTAAAAACCAACATTTACTCGCAGAACTCCTGCTGGAGATTGCCGTGACAGTCTTGAGAACTGCTTGTTTGTGTATTTTTGAAATCGTGCGCACACATTTAGCCATTTGTTTTATTTATATATTTATTATTGCTGTTGTAGATGTTGGATCTTAAGTTCCACTCCCACTCGGAGGAGGCTTTGACAGTTTATGCAACAATTATATTGGACGTTTGGGGAGAAGGTCCTCATAATGTATGGCAGGGTTAAGTGGGGTTCCTATACTGGAGTCCAGTCGATCTCATTATCTACTAAATGTACACACTGGCTGAGGGCAACGTTCACGTGATCCAGTCCTGGACTGAATATGGGCTCCAAGCTGGAGGAACAGGAACAGTCCACAATAACAGAAATGGTCAGCCAGCTCAACTGTGGAGGTACTAATGAGAGGCAGTGATGTTCTGATGATTTGTGTTATGACCCTCTGTTAGCGCGCCCTCTGCTGGTCATTAGTCGAATAGGTATGGGACTCGACGATTAGAGGAGCACCTGGGTGCAATTGGGACATGTGTCAGGACCTCCACAGGACCACCACAGAGCAGGTACTATTAGGGAGGTGGGTCATTCTCAGCACTGCAGTGACACTGACATGGTGGTGGTGTGTTAGTTTGTGTTGTGCTGGTGTGAGTGGATCAGACCCACATCAGTGTCCTTTGGGCGGCACAGGGTCCTGTGCGCACAGTCCTGTTGTCTAGGTCCTGTGGGCAGCTGCCTGTGGCCGACATACTGTGTGTCTTTTGTAGGCAGCGTCTTATGGGTGGCATCTTGTGGGCATCATCCTGTGGGCAGCTTTTCCTGTGGGCACTGTCCTGTTGTCAGGGCCCTGTTGTCAGGGTCCTGTGTGCACCATCCTGTTGTCTAGGTCCTGTGGGCACCATCCTGTTGTCAGGCTCCTGTGGGCGGCGCCCTGTGGTCAGTGTCCTGTGGGTAGCAGTCTGTAGTCTGTGTCCTGTAGGCAGTGTCCTGTGGGAGGCGTTCTGTGGTCAGTGTCCTGTGGGCAGCAGTCTGTAGGCTGTGTCCTGTGGTCAGTGTCCTGTGGGCAGCAGTCTGTAGTCTGTGTCCTGTGGTCAGTGTCCTGTGGGCAGTAGTCTGTAGTCTGTGTCCTGTGGTCAGTGTCCTGTGGGCAGCAGTCTGTAGTCTGTGTCCTGTGGGCAGTGTCCTGTGGGCAGTGTCCTGTGGGCGGCGTCCTGTGTCCACTGATGAAGGACTAGAGAAACACAAACTGTGCAGCAGCAGATGAGCTACTGTCTCTGACTCTACATCTACAAGGTGGACCAGCAAGTAGTAGGAGTGTCTAATAGAGTGGACAGTGAGTGGACACAGTGTTTAAACACTCCAGTAGCAGCACTGCTGTGTCTGATCCACTCACACCAGCACAACACACACTAACACACCACCACCACGTCGATGTCCCTGCAGTGCTGAGAATGACCACCTCCCTAATAGTAGCTGTAGCTGAATACTGAGCAGTACACTCACCTAGTCATTGCTGGTTATCTGAGACTGACTCCGTGTTGTTTGCTCATCATTAACTTAATTAGGTTTTCGGTCTTTTAAGCACCATCGACAGGCTGCATTAACGCGCTAACCCTACGTCACAGCAGACAGGTTTGATGGACAGCTCAGCTGGATGCACTGCTCAAGCAAACCAACAGAAAAACAAGGACGGAAAAAATATTTTCAACACTGAAACTTCTTGTCCATGTTACTCTGCTGTCCGGTCGCAGGAGTCGAGGTGAAATCTTAATATTAGATTGATTTCCATTAATAAAGCCGCGGGTTGATCAGCACGGCCTCATTATGATTTCACACGGTGCCATTTTCCAAATGTCAGTCAGTTTAAAAAAAAAAAAAAGAGAGAGAGAGAGAGAAAAAGTGAAACAGCGTCCCCACAACAAAATCGATGGCTGTCTTCCAGCGTCTAAATGTTTCATTACTGTAAATACAGCGGGAGAGATATGGATTGGGGGCAGGCCGGTGGGGCCAGTGTGCGGTTCGGTGGGGGGAAGGCCGGCAATAAAAGCGCATTGATCTCCTGAACTCAGTAATATAGAGCCGGGGCCGGCTGGGGGGCCGGGGCCCGGGGTGTTTGGACCCCGCTTTGGGGTCCCCCCAGCGGGCCGCTCAGGCTTTGGTATTGATGGCGAGAGGATGTGATCTCTTCTCTAGCGGGGTTTGTCAGTTTTTCAATAAGAGAGCCTCCTCGTGCTCATATTGCTGTTTTCCGTCCGTCTAGGAAGCCGCGTGTTTAGGGAATGGGGTCTCGGGGGAGTCGTTAACTGTATCACGGGCGGATTCGTGGATGATTACCAAGGTCGGCCACGGTCAATAAAACCCACACAAGGAGACGGCAAGGTGATGGATGTCCGAGAAGATGGAGCAGAACCGCACGTCCAGAGGAACGACTTACATTCAGGATACAAACATCGGGCAACACTGCGTCAGGACCCCCAGCCTCTTTTCACACATGATTATTTAGAAAAATATATATTTATTAAATTCTGGTTGAGTGAGTGATTGAGGAGAGCGATTGTAGATATTTAAACAACAGCACAAAGAAATAGACCCCACACTTCAGTGCTCCTTCAGAATTCATCGCCAAGACTCTGCATGATACAATGTTATGGAGCAAACAACGTTAGCTGGTCGTGGGTCAGTAAACTGTCACTGTAGTTGCAGCTGCTATCGCTAACATTGGTGAACCCACTCAAGCACGGGGAGAACATACATACTCCACACAGAACGTTCTGGATATCTCATATGTGTGTGAGAATGATCCTAACACAGTTTCAGCCCAGATTTAAAGTCCTGGCTGGACCACCAAGAGCTCACTCCTCTCACTGAACAAGAGAAAGTGTGGAGGAACACAAG
>CM038705.1:49493889-49513889 GCA_021613375.1 Megaleporinus macrocephalus
CCACCACAAAGCGATTAGCGATTGTTTGGCGATGGCGTTTGATGATCGCGGCTCTAAGGTTTGTTAATTAAACGTCAAACTCAATTATTGACAAACAAACGCTGGCGTGCCGACGCGCTATTACAGAAACCTCTCTTTCTTCTGCTCAGCTTTACCTTTCGTTATTAATGAATATGGAAATCGTTAATCATTGCCTGAGCGAAGCATGTGTGTGTACGTTTCCCTCTGTCCTTCGTTCCGCCGCCCTTCCTTCTCTTCTCTTCTCTCCCTCCACGAGCAGCACCCAGCTGCATTCGCTCGAAAAACACAAATTCATTACTGCCAAAGGCATAAACAATTATCAGTCACCTCTAATCCTGTGTTCCAGCCAAAAGAGAGCTGCAGAGAATAGCGCTTTGCTTTCAGCGCGGGGACTTCTGTGACTAACACTCTCTTATTTGACGTGTACAGACAGCCGGAGCGTCGGGCGCCGGAGCAAATCGCCATTCATGTTTAATACGACTGCGTGCCCCCACCCCCGCCACTGCTGGGGATGTGCGGGTGGTCTCACACTTCAGGATGGTCTGTTTATTCTGTTTATAAATGGTACGTTTTTCTGGGTTTGTATTATGACGGCTGATTTTGGCCTCTCTGTTGACTGAATCACCTCTCGCTCTCGTGGAGCTCTTATCCAGGCTGAATTTTGGATCTACACCGGAATAGAGCTCAAGAATCTTCTCTGGACAGGTCCAAAACAACACGCAGAGACAAACAAGCCCAACAAACTTCAGTCTGAACTCGACTGTAGCCCAACAAATACTGTCTAAACTTTATTCTAACCCACCAAAATTCTGTCTGAGCTGACTGTAGCCCAACAAATACTGTCTCAATTGACTGTAGCCCAACAAATACTGTCTGAATTGACTGTAGCCCAACAAATACTGTCTCAATTGACTGTAGCCCAACAAATACTGTCTCAATTGACTGTAGCCCAACAAATACAGTCTCAATTGACTGTAGCCCAACAAATACAGTCTCAATTGACTGTAGCCCAACAAATACTGTCTCAATTGACTGTAGCCCAACAAATACAGTCTCAATTGACTGTAGCCCAACAAATACAGTCTCAATTGACTGTAGCCCAACAAATACTGTCTGAACTGACTGTAGCCCAACAAATACTGTCTGAATTGACTGTAGCCCAACAAACTTCAGTCTGAACTCGTCTGTAGCCCAACATACTTCAGTCTGAACTGACTGTAGCCCAACAAATTCTGTCTAAACTTTATTCTAACCCACCAAAATTCTGTCTGAGCTGACTGTAGCCCAACAAATACTGTCTGAACTGACTGTAGCCCAACAAATTCTGTCTAAACTTTATTCTAACCCACCAAAATTCTGTCTGAGCTGACTGTAGCCCAACAAATACTGTCTGAACTGACTGTAGCCCAACAAATTCTGTCTAAACTTTATTCTAACCCACCAAAATTCTGTCTGAGCTGACTGTAGCCCAACAAATACTGTCTGAACTGACTGTAGCCCAACAAATACTGTCTGAATTGACTGTAGCCCAACAAATACTGTCTGAACTGACTGTAGCCCAACAAATACTGTCTGAAATGATTCTACCGCAACAAAATACTGTCTGAACTGACTGTAGCCCAACAAATACTGTCTGAACTGACTGTAGCCCAACAAATACTGTCTGAACTGATTCTAACGCAACAAAATACTGTCTGAACTGACTGTAGCCCAACAAATACTGTCTGAACTGACTGTAGCCCAACAAATACTGTCTGAACTGACTGTAGCCCAACAAATACTGTCTGAAATGATTCTACCGCAACAAAATACTGTCTGAACTGACTGTAGCCCAACAAATACTGTGTGAACTGACTGTAGCCCAACAAATACTGTCTGAAATGATTCTAACGCAACAAAATACTGTCTGAACTGACTGTAGCCCAACAAATACTGTCTGAACTGACTGTAGCCCAACAAATACTGTCTGAATTGACTGTAGCCCAACAAATACTGTCTGAACTGACTGTAGCCCAACAAATACTGTCTGAATTGACTGTAGCCCAACAAATACTGTCTGAATTGACTGTAGCCCAACAAATACTGTCTGAATTGACAGCAGACACAGTCCTGTGTGAATTCTAGATTAGTCTTACAATATCAGAAAACCTTTTCCATTGTTGTGTAACATCGATGACGACTGTCATCACGTAATTGATGAACAAAATAAGGAGTAAATTTAAACTTTAATGATTTTTTAAATCCTAGCGTTTCCAAAAGTTTCCAAAAGATTCAGTGGATGTCAGTGTGAACAACATCAATGATTCTAGTGTACCAGATTAAATATTATTAAATGTAATACTAGTGCTAATACTAATGTTACTACAGGAATAACCAGACGAAGAGTAAGAAAGGAAACAAAAAAAATACAACAAATCATAAGCAATGATGTCAAAACCCAACTAAATCCAAACAGGTTCGTCCTTTGAGTCATTGTGTCCACTTCTAAGTCATTTCTTGTGTCCCTGTAGGTCAGGGACAACCAGATCTGCTCCCAGGAGAGTGACCTGTTCAATCCAAACACTTATCCAACACACCTCACTCTGGAATGGATACATTCACCAAATCCTTGATTGGCTGGACCAGGTGTGCTAGTTTAGGATTGAAAACTTGGGAATACATACTATTGCCATGTTTTGGTGGGGTTAAAAGCTCAAAAGAGACAACAGAGATTCGCTTCCTGCGAATACCAGTCCAGTCTCGAGTCCTTACTCATGAATTCCAGTACTACAGGATTGTATTATGTAAAAGAAAACGACTGAAATCTCCTCAGCAATGTTTTAAACGAGTCTTTCATTACGAACAACCTTCAGACGGAACTGAAGTGCTACACCCTGTAAAAGCAGTGTTTAAAGGAAAGATGCCAAACGTCAACTACCTCTTGGTGAAAGATCTGCTGAAGATGCTGCCTCTACGACTCACTCGAGGATGTTCTGTCCAGGTTTGAGAGGAGCATCATCAGACTGAGAGAAACAGGAGGTTGTTTCCAAGAACTGCCACCATATAGCTCTTCCTGACTGAGCTGTAAGGAGGTGTTGCGGTCAGTGGTTACGTGAGAACGCACATGCATACAGTGAACAGGCTCTGGCCTATCCAGACAGACCACCAGTAGACAGGGTCCGTCCACAGGTTAGTGAATCCAGGTTTGAGTACAGAGGCCTCGTGGTGAGGCTTCAATCCTGCCTTCGCTTGACTGACTGACCCGCCTGCTGGTGTGATGATTTGGGGAGCATCGCTATGACCCTCGGTCCCCCTAGTAGTGATATGAGGGTCACTAACAGCTCAGCCATACGTGCAGGACGTCTCATTCCAACAACTTATACTGCTTGCTGGTCTAGGTTTAGAGAACACTGCTAGGTCAAAGTCCACCAGAAACCAGCAAAGTTGCCACAAATGCCATTTCAGGACAGGAGATAACCCAACAGTTGAAGCAACGGGGGTTACTGGGGGGGTTAGGGGACTTGAATCGTATTGTACTACCAGGTGATGGTGGGTGTACAGACATACAGTGTACTTGAATGTAGCTATATACTGTCTACAAATAGTGTAGCCTATTTTTAAACTGGTACTGGGTCTGAGAGGTACTGGGTCTGAGTGGTACTGGGTCTGAGAGGTATTGAGTCTGAGTGGTACTGAGTCTGAGTGGTACTGGGTCTGAGAGGTATTGAGTCTGAGTGGTACTGAGTCTGAGAGGTACTGGGTCTGAGTGGTACTGGGTCTGAGAGGTATTGAGTCTGAGTGGTACTGAGTCTGAGAGGTACTGGGTCTGAGTGGTACTGTGTCTGAGTGGTACTGGGTCTGAGTGGTATTGAGTCTGAGTGGTACTGAGTCTGAGTGGTACTGAGTCTGAGTGGTACTGGGTCTGAGTGGTACTGGGTCTGAGAGGTATTGAGTCTGAGTGGTACTGAATCTGAGAGGTACTGGGTCTGAGTGGTACTGGGTCTGAGAGGTACTGAGTCTGAGTGGTACTGTGTCTGAGTGGTACTGGGTCTGAGTGGTACTGGGTCTGAGTGGTACTGGGTCTTCTATGAGAATGCTGGGACAGTATAGTGGTGTGTGCTGGTCTTCACCTTCCTCCACTGGGAGGACTGATGTGGGAGCAGCTTATTGCACCGGTAATCACATATGACTGAATATGAAACCAGCGACGTCCTGCATGTGACACACTGTTTAAAGGTTTGTTGGCACAATTATAAAGATACTTAATGTGGTAACAGCACAGGTCCTAACAACAATAAAGCAGAGCTCATATCAGTCCTGGGCTAAAATAATAGCACTGGCTCGCAGCTATGCTAACCTCGTAGCACCAGCACAAGTATGTCTTGGCTGATCAGCTACACTTACAAACAGTGAATTCATTTTATTAAGTAAACTTAGAGCAACTAAATAAAAATAAACAAAACATACTCAGAGTAGAAACATAATTATGTTCTTTATGAATCTTTATAAATCAAAGATTCCAGATTAACTTTGTACTGGATGCCTTTATGTACAAGATATCAAAATATGTACAAGAGTACGAGTAAACACCATATGTACTCAGACTTCTCTGTACATGTGCCAGTATTTACCAAGTATATTTAAGTATCACTGAGAAGTACATACAAAGTAAATGGAAAGTATAGTCATTATTTGTTAAAATGTTTATATATATATATATATATATATATATATATATATATATATATATATATATATGTATATATATTAACGGGCCAATAGAAGTGCTCCAAAATAGCTAGGAAAGATTTCCGGTTCCATTGACTTACATTGAAAGTGAAGAAGGTTTTTGTCCTCTCCTTTAAAGTTGTTAATCTGGGGATACGTGTGCTCATAGCCCAGCTTTATAAATCCTATATATATATACATATATATATGTTATATATATATATAACATAATACAAGCTTTAAATAAATGACTTTCAGACTTTCAGCTTTAGAAGAAGATTTAAATGAAGACATCAAGGCAAACTGAGAACACGGGCCACGTCAGAGTCCAGAGGTGGTGCTGTGCTCTCCCGAGGAATGGGGTGTCGTCGCGCTGTCCAGGGGCTCCTCTGAAAGCCGTGGCTGTGATTGACAGCGGTGGAAATGTGGAGGGGACGTGTCAGCGCGAGTCTCCGCTTTGAAAACAGCCACCGTCCATTCAGACCAGGCCTAATGGCGGCTGCGCCTGACAGGCTAGCATTTCCCCGCGGAGCCTGCCGGAGAATTTAAAAGTGGCCCGGCGCCTCCCACTTTATCATTATTCCTCCAGCACACGGAACACCTGAGCGAACACTCCGTCATTATCACCTGAAGAAAAGAAGTTATGAATAGGAATCGGTAGCCGGGACACGTCGGCGCTTTCAAAGACAGCACTTAGCGGGAGAAAAAGAGGGAGGAAAAAAATAATTTGCTTTTTATTCCCGCTCTGAGGATGGAGCCGCGTTTCCGCGGGGTGCTGCGGGCTACTGACCCAATCATTCCTGTAGCGCGTGTAATTGCAGGCCACGTCCGGACAGGGAGGAGCGAGCGGCTGCGTTAGTCACAACAGAGCGAGTGGTGGGAAACGCGGGGAGGACGTAATTGGGGCCCTGGAGCTCTCCTCCGGGCTTTGTTTTCTAAAGGCGGCTGCACAAGGTCTGATTGCAGCGCTGCGGCTGCGCTCGTCACCGGCAGGCTTATGCTCGCTGCTCCGTCAGGCGTTGCGGGGATTAAGAAGTCGGAACACAGATGCTGTAAAAGAAGCGTTCAATAGCAGTAAGTGGATGATGAGCGTGGAGCCTGTGGACTCCTAATGAGACCCCTCTATCAGAGCCACACAGCGGCTGTCTGTAAACACGTGTGGACGTTTATGAACTCACTTTTCAGGCAAACGCCTGTTCTGATCACGTGACCTTTCAAAACCCTGGATAAGAGTGTCCAGACGTCCCAGACCAGACACCCCATTCACTTGTCCAGCTCCACTGACCATATAGGAGCTACACTTACAGACTGTAGTTCATCTGATTCTCTGTACACTTTATTACTCTGTTCTTTAATCATCAGGACCCCCACAGGACCTCAGTGTCACTGCTGGACTGAGAATCGTCCACCAACCAAAACTATCCAGACAGCAGTGTCCTGTGGGCGGCGTCCTGTGTCCACTGATGAAGAACTAGAGAACACAAACTGTGCAGCAGCAGATGAGCTCCTGTCTCTGACTTTACATCTACAAGGTGGACCAGCAAGTAGTAGGAGTGTCTAATAGAGTGGACAGTGAGTGGACACAGACCACCACCACCATGTCAGTGTCACTGCAGGCCTGAGAAAGACCCCTCCCATTAAATAATCCCTGCTTTTTGGGGGTCTTGACCGTTAAAGAGCAGGGTAATAAAGTATTCAGAGAAACAGATGGTCTGTATTTTCTCTCGTTCTGTGATTGTAAGCATACACGCTGGTTGCCACGTGCAGTAATGTTACTCTTTACAAAGTAATAATCCCAAAAACAGATTACACTCTGAGCTTCTGTTGGTTGTGTAATAGTGCTGGTGTAACTTCATCTTCATCTGGAAGTCTAGTGCAGTAAAAGCATTTAATATCCCAGTGATCTAAACTGGTTTTCCACTGAGATCTTTGACTGTATCACACTAACAACACTGAGTAAGAGAAGCTCTACTGGTAATGAACTGTTACCTCTTGGTCATCAGTACCATCGCCCAAGATGTTGGACTCTCCAAGAGGAGAGTGAACTTTTTGCCTGAAGCCCTCAGATTACTAAATAAGCACCCATGTCATCTGCTTAGACTTTAGAATTATTCTTGGCCACTTTATATATAAAATGGATTCAAGTCCATTCAAGTTAAAGGATTTGCAAATTGTGGTTATCTGTGAGCGTTCGCAAACACAGAGCATCCTCAGTGGGGTGAGAGCAGCAGCTCTACCTCCTTTGAAAAAAAGGAAAGTCAATTAGAGAGTTGGATACATTTGACATTACGTCCTCAACAACAATTTGATTTTAGTGTTAGTGTCTAAATTGTATCCGTTTAAATGTATTGTAATATAAACTGAGCTGCTTCAATCCCAGCCATGGGTTCAGGGTGGGCTACCAATTGGGTCCCATTGAGGAAACCCAGTTGCGGCCCACAAACATTTGACCATTGGCTCCACATGCGCCCCTTTTGTGTATTTGCCCATGTGATTGACCAATGGGGTCAATCTTGACTGCAAGTGGGACCCATGTGAACCATCATCCACTGGCCCCACAGTCAAAACAGAAACAACTGTAACCCACCTGGGCTCCATGACAGTGACCCAAATAGTGCCCACAACTGGAGCTTAACTGGGACCCACAATGGTAATCCACCTGGGACCTACTGCCTAACTGGTTTTCCTAATTGTAATCCCAATGGGACCCAAGCAGTAGCCTAACTGGGGCCCACAGCTGTAATTCAAATGGGACTCACAACATGACCCAACTGGGACCTAGGACTGCAGCCCAAACGGGGCCCAAAGTTATAACACAACTGGCGTTCATGTGTCACCAATCAAAATGACAATACAAGGCCACAAAAAACCCATACAGTCCAAATAAAACCTATATGGGCCCCGCATGGACATGTTGGCTGGGATGCTAACTGGGTGCGAGTTGGCCACCTGGACTTGCTTGAGGCCCGTTGTTTTGAAACATATTAGCTCTCAGTGGTACCAATCAGCCTTCACTGGGCTTCACGTAGGACGTCCAGAGAGTTGTCTGACATTAGAGCTGCTGCTAGTTCCTGATGGCTACATTATGCATGCTTCTCCTCATCGATTTGGATGTTGTTGGGATGTTACAGCGTGTGCAATACTCTGAAATTCACGCTGCTGATCTTTTTATTTGGCGTGCGAGGCTCTTTGAAGCGCCGCTCACCTGCAAAAGGAGCTGCTTGTAGATGCAAATGTGATGCATTTGGTGATAGCGTATTCCAGGAGTCCACATGTTTCAGCAATTCCCCGCCGTATGCCTCTGAGATCTACAAATATAAACAAACAGGAGAGGCGGTGGGGGAGCCGTCCGTCAGTCAGCTCCTGAGCCAACGGCAGCGCTTCCTGTCTGGCCACGCCGGGTCCAGATGGGAGTCCCAAACACGGGTCAGCCGTCACATCTTGGCATCTGGAGACCACCAGCAATGGCAGAGCACCGGCTTTTGTCCTTCTTCTCAGAGTCTCTTGAAAGCTTCTCTCCTCCTTCTTCTCTCCTGTATCTCCATAACTGTGGTCAGCTTCATTTTCTTGACATTTTAGTCCATCGCTTCCGCACCTTCAGCTTTAACTTGAACTCACACTGAGTCATGTGCTCCTGTCTTTCACCCTGAGCTCTCTCATTTCATCTGAGCCCCAGGTCGTCGCTTAAAGCTGTGACTGGGGCAAATTACCATGAAGCACTCTGCTAAATTGGAATTCTTACATTCTATTCTCGTGTTCTGCTTTGTGAGTCCCTCAGTAGAACATTTATATATATATATACATTTATAATCTTATTTAAACATTAATGTATCAATGTGTAAGATTAATGGTGGATCTTTGACCAGAAATTTGATATATGATATACAAAACTATTTTTTTCATTAGTATATAATTACCCGTAACTGCAAATCATTGTTTTCATAGAAGTGGGTCATTTTCCAATAGAAGCTTGTTACTACAGTAGCCCAGAGTGAACAAACCATACACTTACAGCACAGAGAGACTTTCACGTTTCATGATTGTACAAGAATTTGGTTGTGCTATATTATACAGAAAGAAGAACAATCATCGTTGAAAAGTCCTACTGTAACGCATATTCATCATAACTGTGTATATAAAACTCCAGGTATGATGTTTTGATAGCTTAAATGCCCTTAATCAAAAACACTGCCAGCATCAAAACTACAAGGCTGAAATTCAGCTTCTTATTTGCCAGAATTTCCCGCTCCACCTTAAATAGTGCAGTATTTATATTCTGGCACTGACATTTAGCTTCTTATTTACCAGCTTCTTGTTGGATTTTTTTTTGTTCTACCTTAAATAGTGCAGTATTTACATTTTGGTGCTGACATTCAGCTTCTTATTTACCAGCTTCTTATTTACCAGCTTCTTGTTGGAATTTTCACGTTCCACCTTAAATGGGGCTGTATTTACATTCTGGCACTGACATTCAGCTTCTCATTCACATTTTGTACCTTATTTGGTGCACGGGTATTATAACACCTCAGGCTCCAGAATGTGAGTACAGCACTATTTAAGGTGGAACCGTAAACTCAAAATGGAAGCTGATGAAATGTCCTTATCAGAAAGAGAAGAAATGCTTTGATGGTGTAAATCAGCGTATTATCATGTTATGTGTGTTGTGTTACGTTGTTTTGTGTGCTGGAGAAATAGTTTTTTGAGGCCACAATTTCTGAAATCCATCTGTTCGACTCCTCAGTCCGAGTTTATTTGGGCAGTTAATCAGACAGTGATTCCCACATTAATGTTTTTATGTAATATTGCATAGTCTTCCCCTCATAGTATATTATAGTATAGAATAGTATAGTATATTGCAGTATAATATACTGCACAATACTATAGTATGCTACAGTGTAATGTAGTACAGCATAGTGTAGTATTGTACTGCATCGTTTAGTATAGTACAGTACAGTGGAGTGTGATACAGTATAGTATATCACAGTACAATATAGTGCAGCATAGCACAGCATAGTTTGGTCTAGTATATTATAATATAGTATAATGTAGTTTAGTACAGTACAGTATAGTCTAGTGTGGTATAGTCTAAAATATAATATACGGTAGTGTACTACAGTATACTGTAGCATACTGTACAATAACATACTGTAGCATAGCATACTCCAGTGCAACACAACAAGATTTAGTTAAGTACAGTACAGTGTAGTGTGATATACTATAGTACATTATAGCACAGTATGGTGTTGAATAGTACAGCGTAGCATACATGGCGTAATATAGTACAGAAAATTATGGGATATAATGCAGTATAATGCACTATAAGTGTAGTGTAGTATAGTACAGTATCGTGGAGTATAAGTTGAGTGTAGCATACCACAGTACAATGTAGTATAAGTGTAGTGTAGTATAGTGTAGTGCAGTACAAGTGTAGTGTGGTTTAGGACGGTACAGTGTAATATGAGTGTAGTGTAGTATAACACAGTATAGTGTAGTACAAGTGCAGTTTAGTATATGTGCAGTGTAATATAGCACAGTATAGTGTAGTATATGTGCAATGTAATATGGTACAGTACAGTGTAGTATATGTGTAGTGTAGTATACTACATTATAGCATGGTATAAGTGTAGTATAGTACAGTATAGTACAGTTCAGTGTAGTATATGTGTATTATAACATAGCACAGTACATCATGGTATAAGTGTAGTGTAGGATATTACAGTGTAGTATCTGTGTAGTGTAGTACAGTATAGTGTGGTATAAGTGTAGTGTAATATAGTACAGTATAGTGTAGTATATGTGTAATGTAATATGATAAAATACATTGTAGTATGTGTGCAGTGTAGAATAGTACAGTATAGTGTGGTATAAGTGTAGTGTAGTATAGCACAGTACAGTGTAGTATAAATGAAGTGTAGAATAGTACAGTATATCTTGGTATATGTGTAGTGTAGTATAGCATGGTATAAGTGTGGTGTAGTACAGTACAGTACAGTGTAGTATGTGTGCAGTCTAGTGCAGTACAATATAGCGTGGTATAAGTGTAGTGTAGTATAGTACAGTATAATGTAGTATATGTGTGACAAAATATGGTACAGTACAGTGTGTTATGTGTGTAGTGTCGTGTAGTACAGTAATAGTGTGGCATAAGTGCAGTGTAGTATAGTATAGTACAGTATAGCGTTGTATATGTGTAGTGTGGTATAGTACAGTGTAGCGCAGTAGAAATGTATTGTAATATAATAAAGTACACTGTAGTATGAATGTAGTGTAGCATAACACAGTATAGTGTAGTACAAGTGCAGTGTAGTATATGTGTAGTGTAGTATAGTGCAATACAGTGTAGTATATGTGTAGTATAATATAGTACAGTACAGTGTGATATAAATGTAGTGCAGTATAGTACAGTACTGCATAGTATAGTATAGTGCAGTATAGTGTGGTATAAGTAAAGTGTAGTATAGTACAGTATAGTGTGGTATAAGTGTAGCATAGTACAGTATAGTGTAGTACAGTACAGTATAGTACAGTATAGTGTGGTATAAGTGTCGTATAGTACAGTATAGTGTAGTACAGTACACTATAGTACAGTATAGCGTGGTATAAGTGTAGTATAGTACAGTATAGCGTGGTATAAGTGTAGTATAGTACAGTATAGTGTAGTACAGTACAGTATAGTACAGTATAGTGTATTACAGTACAGTATAGCGTGGTGTAGTGTAATACAGTACAGTATAGTGTAGTCCAGTACAGTATAGTACAGTATAGTGTATAACAGTACAGTATAGTACAGTATAGCACGGTGTAGTGTAGTATAGTACAGTATAGTGTAGTGCAGTACAGTATAGTACATTACAGTACAGTATAGCGTGGTGTAGTGTAATATAGTACTGTATAGTGTAGTACAGTACAGTATAGTACAGTATAGTGTAGTACAGTACAGTGTATTACAGTACAGTATAGCATGGTGTGGTGTAATATAGTACAGTATAGTGTAGTACAGTACAGTATAGTACAGTACAGTGTATTACATTACAGTATAGCGTGGTGTTGTGTAATATAGTACAGTATAGTGTAGTACAGTACAGTATAGTACAGTACAGTGTATTACAGTACAGTGTATTACAGTACAGTATAGCGTGGTGTTGTGTAATATAGTACAGTATAGTGTAGTACAGTACAGTATAGTACAGTATAGTGTCATGTCCATAGATCTTTAAAGTAAATTAGCTGTTTTGCTCAGACAACTGTTTCTGTGCATTTGATCTACTAAGAATCGAGTGTTGATGTTTAGGTTGTGACTCATTGTGGCTGTTATATGAACTTTCTCTGACTTTCTATCATCTCCTCCACTGTTTGCATATTCTGGACGGGAGCTTCTGCTGAACAGCTGAATATAAACGTGGATGTAAATGCTTGTTTTGCTGTGATGAAGTGCTTTGGCCTCTCGGTGAAGCCTCTGTGGGAACTGAAGCAGAGGGTGAGTGGGTGTAAAAAACTAAAGAAAATAAAAAATGCTTTTCCAAAACAGGCTGCAATTATTCATCTGCAGAATATAAAAATAAGCCTAAACAGCAGCCGCAGCTCAGAGTACTTAAACAGAACAGAGTAATAATAAACATAGAGATAGTGTTCAGGAACAACTGAGTATTCCTCTGGAATTCTTCTCTCAGGATGTGATAGAGATTGTGGAAGGTATATGCGGTTAGCCAGAGTGAAGTGTTTTAAATCAGCCCAAATGGGACAAAGTGAGACAGAGTGAGAAAGAGTGAGTCATATTTTGTTTACCAGGTAGATAAATAGACAGACAGATAGATAGATAGATAGATAGATAGATAGATAGATAGATAGATAGATAGATAGATAGATAGATAGATAGACAGACAGGTAGATAGATAGATAGACAGACAGACAGACAGACATATAGATAGATAGATAGATAGATAGATAGATAGATAGATAGATAGATAGATAGATAGATAGACAGACAGACAGGTAGATAGATAGATAGACAGACAGACATATAAACATGTAGATAGATAGATAGATAGATAGATAGATAGATAGATAGATAGATAGATAGATAGATAAACTGTATGTTTACTGATATATAGTGTAGTGCAGTCGGACTGTGTGGTCAGCAGCTCTGAGGACCCACAGCAGAAGAGCAGGAGCTTATTTAAAGTCAGGCGCTGATGGACGTGCCCTGGGGTCAGCGCTGTGTGACTGTCCAGGGTGTCTGTGACACTCAGCGGGCGGCGCTGGCCGACAGTACAGACTTTTATGGCTGAAGGTTCATCAGTTTTTATGGGCTGTGGAATTTAAGGCGCTGGTCAGGCTGTGCAGCTTTAGTAACTGAGGTGCTGCAGACGTGCGGTACGTTTACTTTAAAGATATATATTTAAACTGAACTGCACGACCTGTATTATTCATCTGCTGTGATGTTTAACTGGCTGATATTTATGTGCATCTTTAATGTGATTAAGATTTATTCCGATGAATCAACAACAGTGTGGAATGTTAACCAGCCGCGGCGAAGCTTCTGAGATTAATGAGCGACTATTAGAGAAGCACTGAAACGCGCATACTCTTACAGAGAGCGATACACTCACAGTCGTTACCAGTAGAGGCAGACTGAGCGTGAACGCCAGCGGCTGACTGGGCTTCTGATTTCATTACAGATACGTTTGTGGATGACCAGCATTTTCCTAAATCTTTGACCGCCACAGTTATCAAAGCTAAATATAAACTTACCATCTTAGTTTAAGTCTTTAGTTTACATCCTCAACCACATACAGTCACTCATTTTTTAATGAAAACTTCATTCACGTCAATGTTTTGTTAAATATATATGTTAATATAATGTATAAATAACATATATATATATATATATATATATATATATATATATATATATATATATATATATATATATATATATATATATATATATATATATATATGTATGTATAATGTAAGCATTTCCAAATGAAGACCAAATAAAGGTGACACAAAATCAATACTACACAAAAAGTCTAAAATGAAAGCGAGACCAAACCAAGTCTGAGGTTGTTTTGCTAAATTTCCAGTAGTTACTTACATAGTTTTACATTTACATTTACATTTACGGCATTTAGCAGACGCTCTTATTCAGAGCGACAGTTATTCCAGTACAATAAATTCATAGTAGTTTGTTGTAAACTTTCCAGTAGTTACTTAAATATTCATAGTAGATTGTTGTAAACTTTCCAGTAGTTACTTAAATATTCATAGTAGTTTGTTGTAAACTTTCCAGCAGTTACTGAAACATTTATAGTACTTTGTCGTAAAATCTTCTGCAGGTACTTAAATATTCATAGTAGTTTGTTGTAAAATTTACAGCAGTTACTTAAATATTCATAGTAGATTGTTGTAAACTTTCCAGTACTTACTTAAATATTCATAGTAGTTTGTTGTAAAATTTCCAGTAATTACTTAAATATTCATAGTGGATTGTTGTAAACTTTCCAGCAGTTATTAAATATTCATAGTAGTTTGTTGTAAACCTTCCAGCAGTTACTGAAACATTTATAGTAGTTTGTTGTAAACTTTTCAGTAGTTACTTAAATATTCATAGTAGTTTGTTGTAAACTTTCCAGCAATTACTAAAACATTTAGAGTAGTTTGTCATAAAATATTCTGCAGTTACTTAAATATTCATAGTAGTTTGTTGTAAACTTTTCAGCAGTTGCTGAAATATTCTTAGTAGTTTGTTGTAAATTTTTCAGTAGTTACTTAAATAGTCATAGTAGATTGTTGTAAACTTTTCAGTACTTACTTAAATATTCATAGTAGTTTGTTGTAAAATTTTCAGTAATCACTTAAATATTCATAGTAGTTTGTTGTAAACTTTCCAGTAGTTACTTAAATATTCATAGGAGTTTGTTGTAAACTTTCCAGTAGTTACTTAAATATTCATAGGAGTTTGTTGTAAAATTTTCAGCAGTTGCTGATATATTCTTAGTAGTTTGTTGTAACATTTTCAGTAGTTACTTAAATATTCATAGTAGATTGTTGTAAATTTTCTTGTAGTTACTTAAATATAAAAATAAAATACTTAAAAACATTAGAAATATGTTTTGGTATTTTTTTCTGCAGTTACTGAAATATTTATTATAGCTTTAATGACATATCCACAGGTTACTGAAATATTTATAGTAGTTTTTGTAAAACTATTAGCAGCTACTGAAATATTGATTGTAGTTTTTGTAAAACAGGTACTGAAATATTGATTTGATTATAGATTCTGTAAAATGGTTACTGAAATATTGATTATAGATTCTGTAAAACAGTTACTGAAACATTGATTATGGATTCCGTAAAATAGTTACTGAAATACTGAAAAACTTGAACTTGAAACTTGAAACTGAAATATTGATTTGAATATAGTTTCTGTAAAACAGTTACTGAAATATTGGTTATAGATTCTGTAAAACAGTTACCGAAGTATTGATTATAGTTTCTGTAAAACAGTTACTGAATTATTGGTTATAGATTCTGTAAAACAGTTTCTGAAATATTGATTATAGTTTCTGTAAAACAGTTACTGAAATATTGATTATAGTTTCTGTAAAACAGTTACTGAAATATTGGTTATAGATTCTGTGAAACAGTTTGTGAAATATTGATTATATATTCTGTAAAACAGTTACTGAAATATTGATTATAGTTTCTGTAAAACAGTTACTGAATTATTGATTATAGTTTCTGTAAAACAGTTACTGAAATATTGGTTATATATTCTGTAAAACAGTTACTGAAATATTGGTTATATATTCTGTAAAACAGTTTGTGAAATATTGATTATATATTCTGTAAAACAGTTACTGAAATATTGATTATAGTTTCTGTAAAACAGTTACTGAATTATTGATTATAGTTTCTGTAAAACAGTTACTGAAATATTGGTTATAGATTCTGTAAAACAGTTTGTGAAATATTGATTATATATTCTGTAAAACAGTTACTGAAATATTGATTATAGTTTCTGTAAAACAGTTACTGAATTATTGATTATAGTTTCTGTAAAACAGTTACTGAAATATTGGTTATAGATCCTGTAAAACAGTTTCTGAAATATTGATTATATATTCTGTAAAACAGTTACTGAAATATTGATTATAGTTTCTGTAAAACAGTTACTGAAATACTGACAGTATTTATTTATTTAATTTCTAGCTGTAACTGAATAATTGATGGTAATAAAGAGGCTGCAGTTCCAGCCGTGACTGAATTGCATGTCCCTGTTGGCATGTGCAGGTTTTTGCAGACCTCTCGGTTCGGGGGTCCGACTGATAGTCTCTCTCAGTGCCAAATGGCAGTGTTGACCTTTTCCAGACCTTGTTCTGTGAAGGAGGTGCTCTCCGGCTGTCAATACAGTTTTTCATGGGTCACTTCTTACAGTCTCTCGCGTGTTTAACCTGCGACCGAGTAGAAATACTTTATGAGGCTTTTAAGCACCGACATAATCAGCCTTAAGATGAATAAGCAAGGAGCAAGCGGCTGCCTATGTGTTCAGTAATGGCTGATATCGATCCTCTTTGCGCGGACAGTAAATAAGCAGCTGAAGGAACCGGACTGTGTGGTTCTGGAATGCCTCCTGAAATCTACACTACACAAGAACCCAATTGCTGGGTTTTGTCTCGCTTTCATTTCTGACTCATTCAGGATTTGGTCTTACATCATTTGGACTGGTTAAACTTTTGTTTGGACTATGTTCAGTCTTAATTTATGACTTGTTGTCTTACTTGTATGACTTGTTAATGATTTGGTCTCACATTCTTTTAGACTGGTGTAACGTTTGTTTGGACTTATTCTTAATTTAGTCTCACTTTCATTTTAGACTCAGTCTTGATTTGGTCTCACTTTCATTTGGATTCAGTCTCAGTCTTGTTTATTGCTTGATTTTGTTTCGCTTGGCTTTGAGATTTTGTACCCTCAATATAAGAGAAAGAAGGATCTCTCTTTTCAGGATGACCCCACGGCCTAAAATAACAAACAAAACTCCAAAAGAAAAAAATATTCACTAACTAAACTCTCTCAAAAAAAAAATGAATTTACTCCTAACTACCCTAACCATAAATAAAGGCAAACAAGTTTAAACAAAAAGAGCAGGTCACACCTACAATCCTTCAAGAAAAGAATTAACTTACAAAAATGGCACAAACACATGCTTGGCTTCAAAAATACAATGATTTGTTGGACTGGCGGGAGGACGGGCAGCCAACGGAGAGCGCCACCGAGCCGAATCAGAAAAAGCGTAGCCCCCTTTCAGATGCAGCAAACTCCTTATAACAGCCAGCGCTGAAGGAATCACATGGCAGGAAAAACAAAACATCACACGGTAATCACGGAACACCTAATTAGAGACAAAAGAGAGACAGAGAGGAACCAAACACAGAACTTAAAGACTTAGTCTCAGTTTGGTCTCACTTTCATTTTAGACTCTGTCTTGATTTTGTCTCACTTTCATTTGGACTCAGTCTGTATTTGGTCTCACTTTTTTTAGACTTATTCTTGACTTTGTCTTTTATTCGGGCTCTTTTACGATTTTTACTCATTTATATTTTGGACTCTGTCTATATCTGTTCTTCCTTTCATTCGGACTTAGTCTCAGTTTGGGCTCGCTTTCATTTAAACTCAGATTTGGTTTGGTCTCACTTTCATTTTAGACTCTGTCTTGGTTTAAGACCATGTCCAAACGAAAGTGAGACCACTTGATTTGAACTAAGTCTTGTCATTTGGACTATGTCTTCATTTGGTCTTGCTTTCATGTGGACTTGTTCATGATATGGTCACACTTTCTTTTTGCACTCAGTCTGGATTTGGTCCCACTTTAATTTGGACTCATTCTAGATTTGGGCTTACCTCTGTTTGGTCTCAGTCTTAATTTGGTCTCAATTTCATTCGAACTCAGTCTCGGTTTGGGCTCACTTTCATTTTTCATTCTTTATCAGTCTTGACTTTGTCTTTTATTCAGACTCGTTCATGATTTCATCTCACTTTCATTTAGGACTCTGTCTCTATGTGGTCTCACTTTCATTCAGACTCATTCTTGATGTGGTCTCACCTCAGTTTGGTCTCAGTCTTGATTTGGTCTCAATTTCATGTTTTACTTAATCCTTGATTTGGTATCACTTTCAATTGAACACTGTCCTGATTTGCTCTCATTGAAATTTGGACTTAGTCTTGATTTGGTCTCACTTTCATTTTAGACTCTGTCTTGATTTTGTCTCACTTTTATTTGGACTATGTCTTCATTTGGTCTTGCTTTTATGTGGACTTGTTCATGATATAGTCCCACTTTCATTTGGACTCATTCTAGATTTGGTCTCACTTTCATTCGGACTCAATCTTGATTTGGTCTCACTTTCATTCGGACTCAATCTTGATTTGGTCTCACTTTCGTTAGGACATGGTCTTAATTTAATCTGACTGTTAATTTAGTCTCAGTCTTGACTTTGTCTTACTTTTATTCAGACTTGTTTATGAGTTGGTCTCATTTCATTTTGAACTAAGTCTTGTTTTGCTCTCACTTTCATTTATATCTAACCCTTAATTTGGACCTAACCCTTAATTTGGACCTATCCTTTAATCCTTTAATACCATCTTGTTTACTACTATACATTCTTATATATCAGTGCCCCCCGTGTTCAGTGGAGGGGTGTATTGCGTAAATGTGTAGGGTAAGTGTAGGCGTTTATGATAAAGTGGCCAGTGTATGTTTAATGCTGTGTAGTTTGCAGTAACGTCGGCGTTAGAGCACATGCTAATATGATGCTTCTCAGCCGCAGAACACATCACGCATGTTTCTACAATTTCTGTTTGGCTGTGAAAGCCGGGGCCGCATTATGATTTCGTTTTCCTGAAAAGGTGGTTTGAAAAAGCACATCAAGCACTCAGGTAATAATGTTCAGGATTCCTGCATGAAAGAAAACATCATCCCACCGGCATTCAACTTCAAACATCTTCAACCTGGAGTAACCCTGAAAGCACCTTCAGAAGCTGTTTCTTCACGACAGCGCTGTGTACAGCAGCGCGACAGGTCAGGATGGTGGTGTAAAAGAAAACGCATCCTCTTATTATATAAATAATATCTAACCTGTGCTGGCAGTTCAGCTGTCAACTGTGTCGGGCTTCTGTTTGAACCACCACAAAAGCCCAAACTCATATCACAGTGGCTTTCAGTCACTCGTGTCGTCTCCTAACAGTTTCACATCGAGCTACAAAGCCTTTGTTTGTAAGTCAAATGTCATTTTGCAATTATTTACTGAGCACAGTTTGGGAAGTGTGTTTCTCAGATCTTTAATTATAGTAGGAAGCCCAGATCTTAGTACCCTTCATTCCTGTAGATGCTGAGATGGAGTACCATGAACATCAACAGGTCAGAGATTAATGTGTCCACTCAGACTCACTATTTACCTTTTATTGTATTTCTCAGAACTGTTGATTTATTTGAATAGTTTGATTTATTGTTTGATTTATTGGTTTGTTATTTTCTACACTTGCTGTTACAGTTGTAAAGTAAGTATCTACATGAGACAGCCTCGTCTGGAGACCCTGGCCTGATCACATATGCTGTTATTTGACATGTAGAGAATTTTAAATTTTAAATTTTAGTTTGGACTCTCTGCAAACTAATGACACAGTCTGCAATTGTTGTCTATGTGTTTGTTAATATTTTATATGATTTTGGTATGATGTGGTTGTTTTTGTTATCTTGTTTGAAATTTTACCTTTTGTGACTTCCTATTTATGAATTTTTATGTGTTTATAAATACTATTCTTTCATTTATTCTTACTATTTTTAGTTACTTCTTACTTTTGTTTACAATTTTTACTATCCTTTCATTTATTCTTACTATTTTTAGTTACTTCTTACTTTTGTTTACAATTTTTTTACTATTCTTTCATTTATTCTTACTATTTTTAGTTACTTCTTACTTTTGTTTACAATTTTTTTTACTATTCTTTCATTTATTCTTACTATTTTTAGTCACTTACTGTTGTTTACAATTTTTTTACTTTTTTATTATTTTTAGTTACTTCTTACTTTTGTTTACAATTTTTTTACTATTCTTTCATTTATTCTTACTATTTTTAGTTACTTCTTACTTTTGTTTACAATTTTTTTACTATTCTTTCATTTATTCTTACTATTTTTAGTCACTTACTGTTGTTTACAATTTTTTTACTTTTTTATTATTTTTAGTTACTTCTTACTTTTGTTTACAATT
>CM038705.1:49518889-49526389 GCA_021613375.1 Megaleporinus macrocephalus
TTCTTATAGAGTTTCTCCTTTGGGATTTCTCCTATGGGGTCTTGGGGTCTAGTGTTCTTCTTTATGTTCTTTGCTCTTGTGAAGTCCTGTTTCCTTTCAGTGGTTCTTCCTTGTGTTCTTAGTGAGTTTCTTCTTTGGATCTTTGAATCTTGGTTTGGTTCTTCTCATGCTTTTTTTTAATATTCTTTCCTTTAGAGTCTTGGTTCCTCTCTGTGGTTCTTCTTCTTTATGGACTTTTCTTCATTTACTTTTCTGGATAAACTGCCTTTAGAGTCTTGGTTCCTCTCAGTGGTTCTTCTCCTGTTCTTATAGAGTTTCTCCTTTGGGATTTCTCCTATGGGGTCTTGGGGTCTAGTGTTCTTCTTTATGTTCTTTGCTCTTGTGAAGTCCTGTTTCCTTTCAGTGGTTCTTCCTTGTGTTCTTAGTGAGTTTCTTCTTTGGATCTTTGATTCCTCTCAGTGATTCTTCTCATGATCTTTTTATTAGCCTTTCCTTTAGAGTCTTGGTTCCTCTCTGTGATTCCTCTTCATGGACGTAGAGAGTTTCTTCACTTACATTTCTGGATAAACTGCCTTTGGACAGTTTCTGTTGAAGGAATTGCCAAATAACTGGAGCTAAATTGGTTTGCGGTGAGAAAGCGGATAAACAGTCGAGTCTAAAGGATCTTCATTTATGTTGTACTTATTTAACAGTGTTTTTATTTAATGTGGCGGAGGCTGAGAAAGGATCCCCAGCAGAATTCGTTTAAGGTGATGAAGGTGGGGAAGCTGCTTTAAATCGAATCAAACAGTGAGAGTAAAGTGGTGAACTGGCTCACTGAAGAAGGACCTACATTTCAGTGGGCTTACTCTGGGGGGCCGTGCAGACTAGTGGACTTTACTGCTATGAGCTTGATGGCGACTCGTTGCTTGTATTTGATTATGATACTAAACACCTGGATAGCTCTGAGAAGGTTAGGATCAGGAGTCTGGTGAGTCTGGTGATTTTGGGATGTCTAATCTTTCTCGAAGGCTGTGAATGCAGATCCTGGGGTCTCTAGAAAGAGCTCTACTGGTGGGTTTTGGCTTTGTTCCAACCAGAGCATGTCGCTGGTACAGAGTATGTGGGCGAACATCTCAGCAAGCATCTTCAAACAGGCAGGAGTGGAAATGGAGTACCTCAACCGCACCTACACTTCCAGTCAAAAGTTTGGGCACACCTCACTGAATATATATGTGTATAACTATAACGGTGTTCAGATATGAATGTGTTGAAAGGCCTCTGAAAGACCCCACCTATCTGGGTGACCCCTCCCCCTCTTTACTTCTGAAAGACTCCGCCTCTCTGGGTGACCCCTCCCCCTTCTCTGAAAAACTCCACCTCTCTGGGGGACACCTCCCCCTCTTCTGAAAGATCCACCTCTCTGGGTGACCTCTCAACCTCTTTTTCTCGAAAAGACTCCGCCTCTCTGGGTGACCCCTCCAGCTCTTTAACTCAGAAAGACTCCGCCACTCTGGGTGACCCCTCCAGCTCTTTACCTCAGAAAGACTCCGCCACTCTGGGTGACCCCTCCAGCTCTTTACCTCTGAAAGACTCCGCCTCTCTGGATGAAGCCTCCACCCCTTTACCTCGGAAAGACTCCACCCCTCTGGGTGACCCCGCCAACCCTGTACCTCGGAAAGACACCGCCTCTCTGGATGACCCCTCCAGCTCTTTACCTCAGAAAGACCCCGCCTCTCTGGATGACCCCTCCAGCTCTTTACCTCAGAAAGACTCCGCCACTCTGGGTGACCCCTCCAGCTCTTTACCTCTGAAAGACTCCGCCTCTCTGGATGAACCCTCCACTCCTTTACCTCTGAAAGACTCCGCCTCTCTGGGTGACCCCTCCAACCCTTTACCTCTTAAAGACTCCGCCTCTCTGGGTGACCCCTCCCCCTTGTTGTGTTTTGTATGGTGTGTATGTTTAAATGTTTTTCAGAGAAGTCTGACATCACATCCACTAAGATAGTGATGAAGCTGCCTGGCTACTTGGACGGCGCTGGCCTGCTGGTGTTCAGCCTCATGCATGAGCAGCTGCAGAGGAGCTACGAGGCCTGTTGGGTGAAGACAGTTCTGGAGATGCTTGTTTTTCTTTGGACAGCGATGATATGAATGTGCTGAAGCTGAGGAGTTTAATACAGAGCGATAGAAACGATTGTTATTCTTATTTATGTGTTGTGACTGTTTATAATCTAATTAATAACCATTAATAAACTCATTTTTAACCATTCATACACACATTATAAAGGTAGTTACATACTAAAGTGGTACAACTTCCTGTTTACAGTATGATCTGTTCAGCCTGTTCATTATGGGCTGTAGGTCTTCATTCTTCAGCTTCTTAAACCTACAGAGTTCAATCACTCACAAAGCCTGCAGACGCTGTCGCAGCTGAAAACCTGCTTTACAAAGTTTAATTTTAAAGCTAAAGAGGTCTTCATACTTCAGGAGGTATGTCAGTATAACACTGAGCTCTTTGTGACTGTAAGAAGCGTCTGACTGTAAGATGTGCTTTGTTAAAGTTTCTATACCTTCTATATTCTGAGAGCTCCTTCAATGATCTTTAACCTAAACTCTTAAAGTTCACAATGTTGTTTTGTTAGTGTTGAGAATAAAGGAAACCGAGAGGTGGGAGAAGTTAATCTTTAGCAGTAGACGTCTCAGGCAATGAGCGAGAGGTTCAGGTGCTGTGAGTCTCTATTTTATATCTGCATTTTGGTGGATACTCAGGTAGAAGAGCCTGGATTTCGATGCTTACATAATATCATAATTAGTCAAATAAATAATGATAGTAACAATACCTGGCTCGTTATTTTACCTATTATTTAGTAGTTTAGGCAGCACTGTGGTGTAGTGGTTAGTATGGTGGTGTAGTGGTTAGTATGGTGGTATAGTGGTTAGTATGGTGGTATAGTGGTTAGTATGGTAGTGTAGTGGTCAGTATGGTGGTGTAGTGGTTAGTATGGTGGTGTAGTGGTTAGTACGGTGGTGTAGTGGTCAGTACGGTGGTGTAGTGGTTAGTTCGGTGGTGTAGTGGTCAGTATGGTGTGTAGTGGTCAGTATGGTGGTGTAGTGGTTAGTACGGTGGTGTAATGGTTAGTACGGTGGTGTAGTGGTCAGTATGGTGGTGTAGTGGTTAGTACGGTGGTGTAGTGGTTAGTAAGATGGTGTAGTGGTTAGTACGGTGGTGTAGTGGTTAGTACGGTGGTGTAGTGGTTAGTATGGTGGTGTAGTGGTCAGTATGGTGGTGTAGTGGTTAGTACGGTGGTGTAGTGGTTAGTATGGTGGTGTAGTGGTTAGTATGGTGGTGTAGTGGTTAGTACGGTGGTGTAGTGGTTAGTATAGTGGTGTAGTGGTTAGTATGGTGGTATAGTGGTTAGTATGGTGGTGTAGTGGTTAGTATAGTGGTGTAGTGGTTAGTATGATGGTGTAGTGGTTAGTATGGTGGTGTAGTGGTTAGTACGGTGGTGTAGTGGTTAGTATGGTTGTGTAGTGGTCAGTATGGTGGTGTAGTGGTTAGTACGGTGGTGTAGTGGTTAGTATGGTGGTGTAGTGGTTAGTACGGTGGTGTAATGGTTAGTATGGTTGTGTAGTGGTCAGTATGGTGGTGTAGTGGTTAGTACGGTGGTGTAGTGGTTAGTACGGTGGTGTAGTGGTTAGTACGGTGGTGTAATGGTTAGTACGGTTGTGTAGTGGTTAGTATAGTGGTGTAGTGGTTAGTATGGTGGTGTAGTGGTTAGTATGGTGGTATAGTGGTTAGTATGGTGGTGTAGTGGTTAGTATAGTGGTGTAGTGGTTAGTATGATGGTGTAGTGGTTAGTTTGGTGGTGTAGTGGTTAGTATGGTGGTGTAGTGGTTAGTATGGTGGTGTAGTGGTTAGTATGGTGGTGTAGTGGTCAGTATGGTGGTGTAGTGGTTAGTAAGGTGGTGTAGTGGTTAGTATGGTGGTGTAGTGGTCAGTATGGTGGTGTAGTGGTTAGTATGGTGGTGTAGTGGTCAGTATGGTGGTGTAGTGGTTAGTATGGTGGTGTAGTGGTTAGTATGGTGGTGTAGTGGTTAGTATGGTGGTGTAGTGGTCAGTATGGTGGTGTAGTGGTTAGTATGATGGTGTAGTGGTCAGTATGGTGGTGTAGTGGTTAGTAAGGTGGTGTAGTGGTTAGTATGGTGGTGTAGTGGTCAGTATGGTGGTGTAGTGGTCAGCACTGTCTCCTCACAGTGAGATGATCTGGGTTGGATTCCCGGTCTGGGTGGTTCTGTGTGGAGTGTGTTTGGTCTCTCTGTGTTTGAGTGTGTTACTCCAGGTACTCCGGTTTCCTCCCACAGTCCAAACACATGCATGTTAGGATCCTCACTCTAAACTACTGTAGGTGTGAGTGTGTGTTAGCCATGCGATGGACTGGCGACCTGTCCATGGTGTCCCTTCGACTGATGATGTTGGGATTGACTCCACCATCCTCCGTGACCCCGAATAGCAGGATAAAGTGGAAGGTAGTGGATGGATTAGGGTATTAATGTGTAATTAATGTGTAAGTGTGACTGGACAGATAGTCGGGACAGTGAGAACTAAGAATTGATGAATGAATTGAAGGCTATAATAATAAAGTCTTAATTAATACCTTATAACCAAATCACTGACTAAAAAAGACTCTAGAGTAAAAACACTACCAGAGAATTATTATATAGTCATGATTTAAGTTTAGTAATTGTTTCAGTGTTAATTATAGTAAAAAGTGAATACCTGATAAACACCACCAGACTGCCATTCCTAACTTACTACTTATTGTGAATAGATTATTGGACAGAAGAAGATAGAGTGTCTGATTGTCCAGCATCCTTGAACCCAGACAATGTACTGTGAAAACCAGTGACGGCATTTAGGACTGAATCTCTGAGCCACCCTGGACCTTAATCATAGCTATTTTATTAAAACTAGTGACTGAACATTTCATTTTTTTTCATTACTGAAACAGTCATAACACAACAATCAAGTAGTGACTGAAGGGCTTTAGCCCATAAACACATAAACATGTTTACTAAACTGCAGACAATCAGGGTTTCGGTAATGACAGATCTTTACTGGTTTTCAGAATATGGGACCCATTGTGTAAAGATTCAGATTTAAGAGGTGTTATATGATCCATTTGTAAGGTTTTTTATACTCAGAGCAGTCAATAATCAATAATCAACAGAAAAACAGTCCAGAGGCTCGCTAGAGTGAGGAGTCCAGGAGTGGGAGAACAGTGGGCCTTGAGGCAGACTGAGGAGTGGCCCGCGGACCAGCCTGGATGGTGAGTTGGGCCGTGGATGTAGACTCGCTGCCTCACCGGAACACCACTGGGTCTCCAGGCTGTGGACAGGGAACCGGAGCAGTACCTCATGTCCTATGGAGACGGGAGAGAGGAACCAGCCCTGTGGATTTCAACACAGTGATCTAACTACTCGCAGTGTGGCCCTGAGGGACCGAGATGCTGTCTCACTTTTAGCTGGAGCGTGGCTAAAATAAGGCCCCGCCCTCTTTACCTCTGAACGACTCTGCCTCTCTTAGTGACCCTGCCCCCTCTTTCCCTCTGAAAGACTCCGCCTCTCTTAGTGACCCTGCCCCCTCTTTACCTCTGAAAGACTCCGCCTCTCTTAGTGACCCTGCCCCCTCTTTACCTCTGAAAGACTCTGCCTCTCTTAGTGACCCTGCCCCCTCTTTACCTCTGAACGACTCTGCCTCTCTTAGTGACCCTGCCCCCTCTTTACCTCTGAAAGACTCCGCCTCTCTTAGTGACCCTGCCCCCTCTTTACCTCTGAAAGACTCTGCCTCTCTTAGTGACCCTGCCCCCTCTTTACCTCTGAAAGACTCCGCCTCTCTTAGTGACCCTGCCCCCTCTTTACCTCTGAAAGACTCTGCCTCTCTTAGTGACCCTGCCCCCTCTTTACCTCTGAAAGACTCTGCCTCTCTTAGTGACCCTGCCCCCTCTTTACCTCTGAAAGACTCTGCCTCTCTTAGTGACCCTGCCCCCTCTTTACCTCTGAACGACTCTGCCTCTCTGGTTTAGCCCTCCCCCACTTTTCTTTTGAAAGACTCCGCCTCTCTGGGTGACCCCTCCCCCCCTCTTTACCTCTGAAAGACTCCACCTCTCTAGGTTAGCCCTCCCCCACTTCTCTTTTTAAAGACTCCGCCTTTCTGGATGAGCCTTCCCACTCTTTACCTCTGAAAGACTCCGCCTCTCTGGGTAACCCCTCCCCCTCTTTACCTCTGAAAGACTCTGCCTCTCTTAGTGACCCTGCCCCCTCTTTACCTCTGAAAGACTCTGCCTCTCTTAGTGACCCTGCCCCCTCTTTACCTCTGAACGACTCTGCCTCTCTTAGTGACCCTGCCCCCTCTTTACCTCTGAAAGACTCCGCCTCTCTTAGTGACCCTGCCCCTTCTTTACCTCTGAAAGACTCTGCCTCTCTAAGTGACCCTGCCCCCTCTTTACCTCTGAAAGACTCTGCCTCTCTTAGTGACCCTGCCCCCTCTTTACCTCTGAACGACTCTGCCTCTCTTAGTGACCCTGCCCCCTCTTTACCTCTGAAAGACTCCGCCTCTCTTAGTGACCCTGCCCCCTCTTTACCTCTGAACGACTCTGCCTCTCTTAGTGACCCTGCCCCCTCTTTACCTCTGAAAGACTCTGCCTCTCTTAGTGACCCTGCCCCCTCTTTACCTCTGAACGACTCTGCCTCTCTTAGTGACCCTGCCCCCTCTTTACCTCTGAAAGACTCTGCCTCTCTTAGTGACCCTGCCCCCTCTTTACCTCTGAACGACTCTGCCTCTCTTAGCGACCCTGCCCCCTCTTTACCTCTGAAAGACTCTGCCTCTCTTAGTGACCCTGCCCCCTCTTTACCTCTGAACGACTCTGCCTCTCTTAGTGACCCTGCCCCCTCTTTACCTCTGAACGACTCTGCCTCTCTGGTTTAGCCCTCCCCCACTTTTCTTTTGAAAGACTCCGCCTCTCTGGGTGACCCCTCCCCCCCTCTTTACCTCTGAAAGACTCTGCCTCTCTTAGTGACCCTGCCCCCTCTTTACCTCTGAACGACTCTGCCTCTCTGGTTTAGCCCTCCCCCACTTTTCTTTTGAAAGACTCCGCCTCTCTGGGTGACCCCTCCCCCCCTCTTTACCTCTGAAAGACTGCACCTCTCTAGGTTAGCCCTCCCCCACTTCTCTTTTTAAAGACTCCGCCTTTCTGGATGAGCCTTCCCCCTCTTTACCTCTGAAAGACTCCGCCTCTCTGGGTGACCCCTCTACTTAAACACAGTGATCTAACTGCGCATAATGTGGCCCTGAGGGGCCGAGATGCTGTCTCACTTTTAGCTGGGCGTGGCTAAAATAAGGCCCGCCCACTGATTAAAACAGTTTGTGTTTCGAAGGTGACGTGAAAATGTAGGACACTGTTTTTACCATAAAGCATGTTTTTTTTATTATTACTAAAATACTCATTATATATATATATATAT
>CM038705.1:49528889-49546389 GCA_021613375.1 Megaleporinus macrocephalus
GGGGGGGGGGGGGGTGTTTTACTTCCCCTATTGTTTGTGTTCATTAGTGTGTGTGAGTGGGTCTTTCACTGCCCCCTAGTGTGTGTGTTCACTAGTGTTTGTGTTTACTAATGTGTGTATGTGGGTGTTTCACTGCCTCCCAGTGTTTGTGTGTTTACTAGAGTGTGTATATGTTTGTGTTTCACTACCCTCTAGTGTATGTATTCACTAGTGTGTGTATATGTGGGTGTTTCACGGCCCCTAGTGTGTGTATTCACTTGTGTGTGTGTGTGTGTGTGTGTGAGAGTGTTTCACTGCCCTTAGAGTGTGTGTTTACTAGTGTGTGTGTGCATGTGGGTGTTTCACTGTCCCCTAGTGTTTGTGTGTTTACTAGAGTGTGTGCATGTAGGTGTTTCACTGCCAGTAGTGTGTGTGTATGTGGGTATTTCACTGCCCCCTAGTGTATGTGTTCACTGGTGTGTGTGTGTACGTGTGACTGTTTCACTGCCCCCTAGCGTGTGCGTTCGCTAGTGTGTGCATATGTTTGTATTTCACTTGTCCCTAGTGTGTGCATTCACTAGTATGTGTGTATATGTGGGTGTTTCACTGCACCCTAGTGTGTATATTCACTAGTGTGTGTGTATGTGGGTGTTTTACTACTCCCTAGTGTGTGTTTTCACTAGTGTGTGTATGTGGGTGTTTCACTACTCCCAAGTGTATGTGTTCACTAGTGTGTGTGTGTGGGTGTTTCACTACTCCCTAGTGTATGTGTTCACTAGTGTGTGTGTATGTTTGTATTTCACTGCTCCCTAGTGTATGTGTTCACTAGTGTGTGTGTGGGTGTTTCTCTACTCCCTAGTGTATGTGTTCACTAGTGTGTGTGTATGTTTGTATTTCACTGCTCCCTAGTGTGTGTGTGTGTTCACTAGTGTGTTTGTATGTGGGTGTTTCACTGCTACATAGTGTGTGTGTTCACTAGTGTGTGTGTGTGTATGTGGGTGTTTCACTGCTACATAGTGTGTGTGTGTTCACTAGTGTGTGTGTGTGTGTGGGTGTTCACTAAAGAACTGTAGCTTTCTTTGAGTTTGAGAATCTTTATTATCAGAAGGAATGATAATGAACAGTTGAGAGCAGTCAGCACAGCTGATATGTAGAGAAAAACAATGGCCCTAAAGCTGACCCCTGCGGTACGCCACAAGAAATAAATAACTCTGGATTTCTCTTAGTGTACGTCTTGTACTCACGGAGACATTTATATGCAGGTCTATACTCCAGACACCAGGATTACAGACTGTAGTAATAGTATAGCAGTGAATTCACAGACCCATAAGCACAGCAACTCAAAACAAGTCTTAAAAACATCAGAGTGAAGGTGAAGAAACAGCTGTCTGTGAATACAGATACACGAACAGCTACACTTGAACGTGTTTAACTTCATTCAAATTCTGTCTTATATTTGATCTCACATTAGCCTGCGCCCCAGTCTCCTGTACATTAGGTTTTACAGCGCCGCTCGCTCTGTACCGCACAGCAGTGAGGGTTTTATGACAGTCTTACGATGCGGGGTGAGCATTTTATGCTGCTCGTTATGAGGAGAACTCTTTGAGTGAAAAGCTCGTAATGTCTGTCATTTTAAACATTCTACCATGTTACGTTACATTTTACTGTACTGTCTCACTGTCTCACTGTCTCACTGTCTCACTGTCTCACCGTCTCACTGTCTCACCGTCTCACTGTCTGACCGTCTCACTGTCTCACTGTCTCACTGTCTGACCGTCTCACTGTCTCACTGTCTGGCCGTCTCACTGTCTGACCGTCTCACTGTCTCACTGTCTAACCGTCTCACTGTCTCACCGTCTCACCGTCTCACCGTCTCACTGTCTCACTGTCTCACTGTCTAACCGTCTCACTGTCTCACTGTCTCACCGTCTCACTGTCTCACTGTCTCACTGTCTGACCGTCTCACTGTCTCACTGTCTTACCGTCTCACTGTCTGACCATCTCACTGTCTCACTGTCTGACTGTCTCACTGTCTCACCATCTCACCGTCTCACTGTCTCACTGTCTCACTGTCTGACCGTCTCACTGTCTCACTTTCTGGCCGTCTCACTGTCTGACCGTCTCACTGTCTCACCGTCTCACTCTCTCACTGTCTGACTGTCTCACTGTCTGACTGTCTCACTGTCTGACCGTCTCACTGTCTCACTGTCTGACTGTCTCACTGTCTCACTGTCTGACTGTCTCACTGTCTGACCGTCTCACTGTCTCACCGTCTGACTGTCTCACTGTCTGACTGTCTCACTGTCTGACCGTCTCACTGTCTCACTGTCTGACTGTCTGACTGTCTCACTGTCTCACTGTCTGACTGTCTGACTGTCTCACTGTCTGACCGTCTCACTGTCTCACCGTCTCACTGTCTCACTGTCTGACCGTCTCACTGTCTCACTGTCTGACTGTCTTCTTCATTTTCTCTCATGACAATACATTTAGAGCAGAGAGATACGAGAGAGAGACACACCAAACCACCAAGCTATTTTTATCAGCATGTGCCCACCAGACGCAACATTAAACCCACCAGCTCCACCCACCATACAGGAGCTACACTTACAGACTGTAGTTCATCTGATTCTCTGTATACTTTATTACTCTGTTCTTTAATGATCAGGACCCCCACAGGACCACCGCAGAGCAGCTACTATTTGAGTGGTGGGTCATTCTCAGCACTACAGTGAAACTGGTGGTGTGTTAGTGTGTAATATGCAGTGTGTTGTGCTGGTGTGAGTGGAACTGCCTGGGTGTTTAAACAACTCAGTGTCACAGCTGAACGAAGACCAACATCAACCAGCATCATCCAGACAGCAGTGTCCTATGGGTGGCGTCCTGTGTCCACTGATGAAGGACTAGAGGAACACAAACTGTGCAGCAGCAGATGAGCTACTGTCTCTGACTTTAGGTGTGATGGGCAGGTGTCCACATACTTCTGGCCATATAGTTTATCACAAAACTATACATGTGCTGTACTATCTGGGCAGTGGCAGTGGACTAACTTACCACAGCAGACAAGGGTGCTCACTGCCCCCTTGTGTTCATTAGTGTGTGTGTGTATGTGTGTGTTTCACTGCCCCCTAGTGTTTGTGTGCTCACTAGTGTGTGTGCATGTGGGTGTGTCACAGCTCATAGTGTGTATGTTCACTAGTGTGTGGGTATATTTGGGTGTTTCACCGCCCCTATTGTGTGTGTTCACTAGTGTGTGCATGTATTTGGGTGTTTTACTGCCCCTAGTGTGCGTGTTCAATAGTGTGTGTGTATATTTGGGTGTTTTACTGCCCCCTATTGTGTGTGTATATTTGGGTGTCTCACTGCCCCCTATTGTGTATATTCACCAGTGTGTATGGATTTGTGTGTGTTTCACTGCCCCCTAGTGTGCGTGTTCACTAGTGTGTGTGTATATTTGGGTGTTTCACTGCCCCCTAGTGTGCGTGTTTAATAGTGTGTGTATATATTTGGGTGTTTCACTGCCCCCTATTGTGTATATTCACTAGTGTGTATGGATTTGTGTGTGTTTCACTGCCCCCTAGTGTGCGTGTTCACTAGTGTGTGTGTGTATTTGGGTGTTTCACTGCCCCCTATTGTGTATATTCACTAGTGTGTATGGATTTGTGTGTGTTTCACTACCCCCTAGTGTGCGTGTTCAATAGTGTGTGTGTATATTTGGGTGTTTCACTGCCCCCTAGTGTGCGTGTTTAATAGTGTGTGTGTATATTTGGGTGTTTTACTGCCCCCTAGTGTGTGTGTATATTTGGGTGTTTCACTGCCCCCTATTGTGTATATTCACTAGTATTTATGGATTTGTGTGTGTTTCACTGCCCCCTATTGTGCGTATTCATTAGTGTGTGTGTATATTTGGGTGTTTCACTGCCCCCTAGTGTGCGTGTTCACTAGTGTGTGTGTGTATTTGGGTGTTTCACTGCCCCCTAGTGTGCGTGTTCAATAGTGTGTGTGTATTTTTGGGTGTTTCACTGCCCCCTAGTGTGTGTGTATATTTGTGTGTTTCACTGCCCCCTATTGTGTATATTCACTAATGTGTATGGATTTGTGTGTGTTTCACTGCCCCCTAGTGTGCGTGTTCAATAGTGTGTGTAAATTTGGGTGTTTTACTGCCCCCTATTGTGTATATTCACTAGTATTTATGGATTTGTGTGTGTTTCACTGCCCCCTAGTGTGCGTATTCACTAGTGTGTGTGTATATTTGGGTGTTTCACTGCCCCCTATTGTGTATATTCACTAGTATTTATGGATTTGTGTGTGTTTCACTGCCCCCTATTGTGTGTGTTCACTAGTGTGTGTGTATATTTGGGTGTTTTACTGCAGATGGGCTAATTGTTAATTCCTCTGTATGTAAACAAAAATAGCTCTAAATTCTAAAACAGTGTTACACAGGAAGTAGTCAAATGCAAACCGAGCTTGTTTTGATTAAGTGTGTAATCGTGTAATTAGGATTTCACATTGAAACTGTATACAATAACAGCAATATCAGCTTTTCTAGGCGAACCTATGTTGATCCGTTTGCTGAAAGAACAGAGAAACATGCATTTTTTATGCTTTGCATTATGTTGCAGGAAATGGAACACCATATAGACGTAATCTCTTTTTTCCTCCTTTTCTTTATTCCCTACTCAAAGAGCCCCTCCGTCCTCTCCCCATCCTGCCTGCGCTCCGTATATAGTGCTGGCGAGTCATTAGCTGCTGAAAATGACTCAATTATTTAGAAAAGGAGGTGGTGGTACACAGAGAGAGGAACATATGTTATCCTAAGCAGCCTGTGAAGTTGGGAGGCCGAACGTTGGAGCAGAAAGAGCTGACGGTGCCGGAGTGCCCAGGAAACTGCAGCAGCCAGGCAGTAATGCAGCTGTAATTAAGGCATATAAAGCATGTCACAGTGCCGTTAGTGCCGATTGCATGCAACCAGTCATCAACAATGATCATTAAAACCAACCATCCTTATATCTCCACTCACTGTCCACTGTATCAGCTCCACTGACCATACAGGAGCAACACTTACAGACTGTAGTTCATCTGATTCTCTGTATACTTTATTACTCTGTTCTTTAATGTTCAGGACCCCCACAGGACCACCACAGAGCAGGTACACGGTTTAAATCCTGGACCGAGAATCTTCCACCAACCAGCATCATCCAGACAACAGAGTAATAAAGTATACAGAGAATCAGTGAGCTACAAGTGTAGCTCCTGTATGGTCAGTGGAGCTGATACAGTGGACAGTGAGTGAAGATACAGGCTGTGTCTCAAATCCTACTGAGCTCCTACATAGGCAGCAGTTTACATCATAGTATGCGCTCCCGACATGTAGACTGTCCCAATTCTTACATACCTTAAACATACTGTCTACTGAGAAACCTTACTTAGACCTGATTTTAAAGAAGTATCGAACTCTTCCTCAGCCGCTAAGACAATCCCATGATGCAACACAGGCTAATCTAGGAGCAGTGAAGTGGTTTTAAAATGTGAGTTATTTTGATTCTCTCTGGAGTTTTAATGTGTTTCTGGTCATATAATCACACAAAACAGTATTTTATTATCAACTCTGTAACGAGTCCTTCACCATTTACACTTTATACTCCAGACATTAGCATTTATGCTATTGTTTTGGATGCCAACAGGTAGCTTAGCAACCAGCGGGAACAAGCCGTGACGCAGTCTCTCTCTAACTAGAGCGTTTGCTGATACTCACTGTATTCAGTCACGTGGTGTCTATAAAAACCGTATCAGGTTAGTAGTGTTAAATGTCTTGGTTCCCACGCGAGACGCTGATTTTACACATTGTAAAAACGTCCTGGATGAGTCTGAGTCACGTACGGTAAACACTGCCAGACGGACGATGTTTTCTATCAGCGCATGCGGTGAACGCCGTAAACTGTTCTCGCGAGGCCGCTGCTTCAGTCAGTCTGTCTAAAATGAAAGGGTATGTATTTCCACCTAGTGGTTCAGATAGGAATTGCAGGGAGCTGGCCGGAGGGGGTTTTAAGGAGGGCTCCTCTTCCTGGATGAAATGCTAGCTGGAAATACAGAAATTAGGCTCATTTGTTTAACACCATCGATCGGCTATGGGGATTGGCTAAATTGGAAAAATATTGGCCAATCACCGATCACATATTTTGCTTAAAAATCGTCCGATACCGACACATATGTGATCGATCCTTCCATCACTAATATATATACTGTGTGTTGGCGGTTGGTGGACCTCGATACCGAGGAGCTCCCCAACGTCTGTGGTTTGGTTTTCTTTCAATGTCCTGTGGATCAACCAGCACCACCTACTCACCAGTGTTCACCTACAAGTGAACTGGAAGCAATTTTGAAGCCTTTTATTGGTCTGAGCTTTGTGACATTTTGAAATTCTACTGTATTTAATTCTAAAAATACATTAAAATATGATTTTTTTAAAAAAGGGTCACCAAATATTAACCCTTACATTCCATGTCAAATTACTCCTCACACCGTTTTCCTCTTTGATGTTTTTAGATCCCTCTGATTGTTCAGTAGCTCTGGGCTCAAACACATGTGCAGGTATCAGGAGGTGCAGGAGGTGGTTGTATTAAAGCAGAGCAGATGTATTTATCCTACACGCTCACAAAGGAGTGAACCTGCGCTCACTCCGCTCCGCCTGAGTCTCTCTGTGTATGTGCGCTGCGGCGCTTCACCTCCTCACCTGCGCCGTGCTGGCGTGTCTGTGGAGAGTAGCTCTTGTAATGAGTGTCTTTTTTTTTTTTAAAGTAAACACTCTTTGAAGAAAAGGTATTAAAGGACATGCGGGGACGTCTCTGAGCATGAGTGACCTGCTCGTCGCTTTAAGAGCTTATAATTGTTAAAGAAGCACAAATGAACTTTTGTATGTCGCTATGGAAACGCCACAAGAATTTTTATTGTTTGGCCTCAGGGCATTCAGTCGGGGAAGGCGTCGAGGTGAGGGGCCGGGGCGGGGGGACTATTCAGTACGACTGCATAGGGGCCGCTCTTAGAGCACATCAGTGCGTTCTTCAGCTGAAGAAGACGAGACGAGAATAGAACTTACACAGAGAACTTCTACTGATCTCAGAAAACAAACATGTATACGGTCTGGGCTTCATTGTTAGGGACTGTCCAACACTGTGTCCACTTACTGTCCACTCTATTAGACACTCCTACTACTTGCTGGTCCACCTTGTAGATGTAAAGTCAGAGACAGTAGCTCATCTGCTGCTGCGCAGTTTGTGTTCCTCTAGTTCTTCATCAGTGGACACAGGACGCCGCCCACAGGACACTGCTGTCCAGATAGTTTTGGTGGGTGGACGATCCTCAGTCCAGCAGAGACACTAAGGTGTTTAAACACTCCAGCAGCAGCACTGCTGTGTCTGATCCACTCACACCAGCACAACACACACACACTAACACACCACCACAATGTCAGTGTCACTGCAGTGCTGACAATGATCCACCTCCCTAATAGTATCTGCTGTGTGGTGGTCCTGTGGGGGTCCTGATCATTAAAGAACAGAGTAATAAAGTATACAGAGAATCAGATGAACTATAGTCTGTAAGTGTAGCTCCTGTATGGTGGGTGGAGCTGATGGAGCTGATGTTTGGTCAATGTTTGGTCAATGTTTGGCCCCAACAGTAGTGATTATGTTTATGTTTTTTTTTTTTTTGGAAACATACTTCAGTCCAACTTTTGTAAATTTTTATACATTTTTGTTGATTTTGTTCGTGAAATCATCTAAATATGATAGTTTCTCCAACTTGAGCACAATGAAAAGAAAAAAGTCAACATTTTAACCCTCTCGAGTCGTAGATCAAACCCGTAACCAGCTACAGACGCAAGTTAAGTCATGTTGAGAATCGCCATCAACGTCCATCAACAGTGCTGGTTTGAACATGTGAGCTAGTCTTAGTGTGATGTTAATACACCAGTAATAATAGAGGATGATATAACTTTAATATCAAATCAATTTAATGTTAATATTATGTGAAATGTGTTGCATCTGGCGCTGCATTTAACTTTATGTTGGATTCTGTTCCACTGGCTTAATATATGTGGAGGAAATGACTTACCTCTAGACTTATCGAGGCAGTCTGTGCACAACACACATTAACAATGTTAGCTTTGACTTCAGTTTGGTGTTTAATGTTGATAGGAATCGTGTGTGTAGCCCATTAGCATTTGCTTGGGCTACACTGGCCACTTCAGCTGGTAGTTTATGTTCTTGCCTCAGGCCTCAATCACTAAGACAGCAGTTCCTACAGTCTGTAGCACTTCACATACTCCTGAATTATTCACTCAACCAAACTAACACATGAGCCACGTGAAGCTAATTAATAAGATAAGTAAATAACTAAGTAGGTATAATTCTTTCTAGTCAAACCTTTTCCACCTCCCCTCTGTTCTAGGCTCCTGTAAATAATATAACAATAAACTTGTACTGTATGTGACTGAATTGCTATGGCATGAACTGTAGATGGAGTGCAGTAAGTGACTTTCCACATAGGGGGCGCTATCACACCCTCTTACATTGTCTCGTTTATAGTCAAACAGCAGCAGAACTGTCTGACCCTTCGTCTGCGGTCAGGACGAGAGACTGAACTTCCGGCTCCAGTTTCTTGTAGCTGTAGTTTAAACCTCTCACCAGTGACCAGTCACATCACCCCCAGACCAGCTGTTCACTCTACAATACTCACTCCTACCGAGCACACGAGGGTGAAGCAGCTCATTCACCAGTTTTCCTGTTCCACCTTAAACAGTGCAGCAGGAGCCAGAACGTACCTGCACCTCCATTTAAGGTGGAAACAGGAGAACTGGTGAAGGAGAAGCTGAGCTGATGGTGCTGGTGGTCAGTAGGAGTGAGTATTGTAGTGTGTAAGGGTGATCTGGGGGGGTGAACACTGGTGATAGATTTAAAAGCGTACGTTACGGTAAGTAAACAGCGTAACGTTAATGACGAGAGAGGCGGAGTCGAGTGTGTGGTTCTGGTTGATCCACAGGACAGTAAACCACAGACGTTGTGGAGCTCCTCGGTATGGAGGTCCACCAACCGCCAACACACCAGTTGTAGCTCAACACTTTAGTATGTGGTGGTTTGTTTTCATGGTGGTTCTTAATCTTCTGCTTGATATCAGCTCATCTTTCAGATCAGCTTAAACCTCTCTTCATCACATCAGCACCACCTCTAACATCTACTGTGATCTTCTGTTTGTATGTTTGAGCGTCGCTTATAACTGTGTAGTTACACATGAACAACACCTGTAACTACTAGCGATGTAGCCACTGCTATGGATGGATTACGTCAGTACAGCTTATGTAAGTAAACATGGGTATCAATTTAAATACATTAGAAGATATTGATGGTTATAACAGTATGTTTTCTAGTGTGTTATTAAACATTGGTAAAGTTTAATTACATTTGTTCCCAGCATTATAAGGAAAGAAGACAGTTCCCATGTAAATACTGTCCTAATATATAGGCAAGCAGGCCATCAACTGCTGATCTTCAGATACTAAACTAACCTAGAATGTTGTTCCCCTTTATACTCACTTATTAGTAGAATGTTTTTCAGCTGTGCATCACAATTGAGCAAGAGTGTCCTAACAACCAATTAGTCCAATAACATCCTTAACTTGGATTGGTGGTCGTACCAGGAGATTTAGACAGAGGACTGAGAATTACTGATAATAGAACTATATGTAAAATAAGCCTCTATACAAAAATAGACTTTAATACAAACATTTTTATTCTTTAAAAATCATCTGATACACTTACATTACTTGTGAAATGGACAATATTGTTTGTGAATTGCATGAAACTTGCATGAAATGAAATTCTAAAGTGATCCTAAACTTTTGAGCAGTAGTGTATATGTGTATGCTACTGTATATTACTGTTAAAAACTAATTACAAATGCAGTTGTACTCATGTTATTACCAAAGTTTAATAATAACATAATAAACAAGTGAATAAAACTGTCAAGATACTCTTATGTACTTACATGTGAGATAAATAACAAATTTATACTTATGTTTAATTACATAAGCTGTACATCTATAACAGTGGCTACAACACTAGTAGTTTCATAGTTGTTTAAGTGTAACTACACAGTAATTACAGACACTTAATATAAAGTGTCTCTTATAACTGAGGCAAAAAAGAAATTGATATACATGTATCATTACAGAAGCTGTACTGTTGTAATCCATCTGTAACCATGGTTACATCACTAGTTATTACATTGTTGTTACATGTGTTGTTCATGTGCAACTACACAGTTATAAGAGACACTTGTTCATATTAATCTGGAGTGTTTAATTAAATTAAAATATTAATTTTAATAGATGTTGATGCTCACATAGTATGATAAATCCAATGTAGGTGCTAGAGGCCTATTTCTAAACGTCCTATCACGTTCTAAGTTCTCGCAGTCTGTTCTCACGCTGGAACCAGACTGGCCTGATCTGAACGGGCAAAATAATCTTGAATTTTCTGATGATCTTTTATATTTGGGGTTTATTGCTGTGGACGTAGTAAAGCCGTGCAGATTCCTGCCCACCTCAGCAGCTCATCTTCGCTAAGTGCGCTCGGACCAGCCGGTTAACTCAGCACTTTATTACAGCCCAGCTTTTTCTTAATGGAAATCATGGATCTGTACCAACAGTCCCCACCTCCACCCCCTCCCCCAGATATACCCTCCCCCTCCTCACACACACTCCCCCTCAACACATACAGATAATGCTTTAACGCCCCCCCCCCCCCCCCCCCTTACTCCCCCGGGCCAGACTGTGCCCCGGTCCACACATCGATTCGGCGTACAGCTTTTCCGCGGAAACAGAAGCAGTGATCAAAGATTCAGGAAGGCCGTCACTTCCACTCACCTCAGTCCCGACACGCAGCGCCGGCGGTGTGAGGTCACGAGCGAGGGGTGGGAAAACTGTCGCTCCCTCTTTCAGGAGTTCTGGAGCTGAAGCTCTCGCTCGAGCCGCGTGGTTTAAATCACTGTTAACTGAGAGGGTCTGTATACACGACCACTTCAAACAGATTCACTTTAATCAGCCGACCGTACGCCGTGATTAGCTCAGTATGTAATTAAACATATGTTTCATTTTTATTTACTGAGTTTAAAATGATGTAATAATACAAAATCTAATAATAATAATAATAATAATAATAATAATAATAATAATAATAATAATAATAATAATAATTATCTCTATCTTTCTCTCACTGTTTCTCCCTCTTCCTCTCTCTCTCGTTTTCTGTCTTTGTCTCCTCTCTCTCTTTCTCCCTCCCTCTCTTTCTCCTCTCTTGCTGTTTCTCTTTCACACTCTTCATCTCTGTCTATCATTCGCCTCTCCCCTCTCGCTCTGTTTCTCGTTCCCTCTCTTTTTTATGTCTCCCCATCTATATGTATATACCTCTCTCTCTTTCTCTCTCTCCTCTCTTGCTCTGTTTCTCTCTCTCCATTACAGCCTTTGTATCTCTCCTTCTCTCTCTCTGTCTGTTTCTCTCTCTCTCTCTTTTTCTCTCTCTCTCTATCTCTCTCTCTGTCTCTGTTTCTCTCTCTCTATCTCTCTCTCTGTCTCTGTTTCTCTCTCTCTCTCTCTCTCTCTCTCTCTCTCTCTCTCTCTCTCTCTGCCACTGTCTTTGACAGTAAGACAGGCGCTGATGATGATGGCAGAGATGAAGATGAATCGCCCTTCTGCTTTGTCTTTTTCTAGAGATGCTGTCCCGCTGAATGTCTCTCTCTCTCTCTCACTCGCTCTCTCTTTCTCTCTCTCTCTCTCACTCGCTCTCTCTTTCTCTCTCTCTCTCTCACTCGCTCTCTCTTTCTCTTTCTCTCTCTCTCTCTCTCTCGCTCTCTCTTTCTTGCTCTCTCTTTCTCTTTCTCTCTCTCTCTGACAGGAAGACAGATGATGATGATGATGATGATGATAGCAATGAAGATGGGCCCCTCATGTTCTTCTCATTGTGCCTCTTGATGTCTCTCTCTCTCTCTCTCTCTCTCTGTCTCTCTCTCTGACAGTAGGACATATGATGATGATGATGGTGCTGATGGTGATGAAGGTGATTCTCTCATTGTTCCTCTTGACCTGCCTGTCTGTCTCTCTCTCTGTCTCTCTCTCTCTGACAGTAGGACATATGATGATGATGATGATGATGATGATGGTGCTGATGCAGATGGTCCCGTCCTTTTTCTGGAGACACTGTTCTCCTTATTGTACTTCCTTCTCTCTGACAGGGAGACAGATGATGCTGATGATGATGATGATGAACCCTCCTCTACCTGGAGATGGTAGAAATGCGTGGCTATTAATGGACTGTCCTGCGGACCTGGCTGGTCAGTAGAGCTGAGTGGTGGTTCTGCCCCCCTGGAGGACTGAAAAGAGCATTCCTGGATGACGACTGACCACAAACATCTGCTGGTAAAGCAGGTTAAGTTTGGCCCACAGTGGGTTCTAAAACTAGCTAAATAACCAATGGAACATCAGCACCTACGCTTGATCTAGACTAGAGGCTATTGAGAGTTTCTTGCTATTGTGTTTCAGTTGTTGGCTCTATAAGCCTTAGTGTGATAGCTATCTTCATCAGCCCTTGTCTGACCAGCAAACCTGACCACCAGAACAAAAAGATGGTTTTACAGCAAGAAGCAGCTTATACAACCTCACAGTCTTTATTAAGGAGATCCATAATCACCAGTTGGTGCTAACATTAGCTAAGATAGCTAACATCAGAGCTAACTGGCTAACATCAGACTTGAGAACGATAAGTCAAGTCTTTACAGATCAGACTATCAGCTCTAGTTTACCAGGTAAACCAGTTCAAGTGAATCTGTTAGAAGTCACAATGCTGTCAAACTATACATTCATTTGTTTACTGGCCCACCAAACCAGAGCCCCCTAAGAGTCCACCTCTCAACCCAACCCCACACTTACTGCAGAATTTATCCACTAAGCCCAACACTTTCTCCACAAAGCATATACCCATAACCTCCCTCAGCATCCATCCATCCATCCATCCATCCATCTATCCCTCCATCCACTAAAACCTCAGCAGTTGTATCAGTCTGTCTGCTACTCCATGTGTTTTGTATCCATGTCACTGTAGGTACCAGCTAAATAAGCCTGGATTGAATGAGTTAACATCTGAGCCTTATGCAGCCACGGTCTACTGAACTTCTGTGCTGTTTCTCTTCGGTTCCTGCCGTAACACCAAACAACGGCCGCGTCTCAATACGCATTCAGAATGTGTTCTTACATCCTTGTGTTCTTACCAGACCTCATATTCCACTTTCCTCTACTCAGTAACACACATACCAAGAACAGTTAAAGTATCCGGATGTGTTTTTGCTCTGCCGCCAAACACAGATCATGACTCGACAACGAGAACCACCTGGAAGTCCCACCATTCCCTGCAACATCATCAGTCCTGGCAGAGCAGACTGACCTCTGAGCTCCATTTCTTAAGTAAAAACCAACTCGTCAGGAAAGTCCTTCCTGAGAAGACAAGCCGGTTCTTAGTATTCTTGGTTTTGAGTAATAAACACTAACTTGAGGTACGCACAAGTTCCTTGACTTTGATAAACAGGAATTTGATAAAGTTCATGGCCGATCTTCCTTTCCATGACCAGATGTTTCAACCACCGTCTCCAAACACAATGGTCATTGCAGCATTCGGACTTATGAACACTCGCTACTTTCGATGGCGGCAGCGTGTTGGTGGCAGCGTTCTGGTCTGGGGAATGTTTTCATGAAACCTCTGAGTGAAACTAAGCCATTTATCAGGCAGAAGGCAGGAAACCCCCTGGACAGTCGGCCATGGACAGAAACACTGCATGTTTTTGGATTGTGGGAGATCCTGGTGAAACAGCTGGGGAATTTAACCCGGACCCTTGTTGCTGTGAAGTGACAGCACTACCCACTGGCCCACTCAGCTGTCCCCGCAGAGAATGGAGAACATGCAGACACAGGAGGAGTGCAGGAGGACCCATAATAACAATAAACACTAAACTAATACAAAGTTATGAAGAGAATAAAGCCGTAAAACAGAAGACCAGCAGAAACCAGAGAAGCAGCTGAGAGGGGGAGGAGCTACTAACTAGACACATGTGAGCAAGGTCAGAGCGGCTGGACAGGTTAGAGGACAGAGACCAAAGCTACACCAAACCACGTGGCAGAACAAGGGAAGCAGACGGGGCCAAAAGACGGGGCCAGACAGGGTGAGGTATAAAACACAGGCCCTTTAATGGTACATAGTTTTTAAAGTGATATTTGTTGATCTGCTGGTCTTCGCGTCTCGCTGTCCAGAACAATGACATCATTTCAGAAATGAACCCCAACATTATGTTCGAGTTTATTTCATTAGGAGAGAGTAACTGGATTACAGTTCAGGTAGAGGAACCACACCGTGTGTTCAGTTTCTCTGATCTGCCACAAACAAAAACATTAAACAAAAACATTAACGAAGACATTAAACAAAAACATTCAACAAAAACATTCAACAAAAACATTCAACAAAAACATTCAACAAAAACATTCAACAAAAACATTAACGAAGACATTAAACAAAAACATTAAACAAAAACATTCAACAAAAACATTTAACAAAAACATTAACGAAGACATTAAACAAAAACATTCAACAAAAACATTCAACAAAAACATTCAACAAAAACATTAAACAAAAACATTCAACAAAAATATTCAACAAAAACATTCAACAAAAACATTCAACAAAAACATTAACGAAGACATTAAACAAAAACATTAAACAAAAACATTCAACAAAACATTAACGAAGACATTCAACAAAAACATTAAACAAAAACATTAAACAAAAACATTAAACAAAAACATTCAACAAAAACATTCAACAAAACATTAACGAAGACATTAAACAAAAACATTAAACAAAAACATTAACGAAGACGTTAAACAAAAACATTCAACAAAAACATTCAACAAAAACATTAAACAAAAACATTAAACAAAAACATTCAACAAAACATTAACGAAGACATTAAACAAAAACATTAAACAAAAACATTAACGAAGACGTTAAACAAAAACATTCAACAAAAACATTCAACAAAACATTAACGAAGACATTAAACAAAAACATTAAACAAAAACATTAACGAAGACGTTAAACAAAAACATTCAACAAAAACATTCAACAAAAACATTAAACAAAAACATTAAACAAAAACATTAACGAAGACATTAAACAAAAACATTAAACAAAAACATTTAACAAAAACATTAAACAAAAACATTAACGAAGACATTAAACAAAAACATTAAACAAAAACATTTAAAAAAAACATTAAACAAAAACATTAAACAAAAACATTAACGAAGACATTAAACAAAAACATTAAACAAAAACATTTAACAAAAACATTAAACAAAAACATTAACGAAGACATTAAACAAAAACATTAAACAAAAACATTAACGAAGACATTAAACAAAAACATTCAACAAAAACATTCAACAAAAAAATTAACGAAGACATTAAACAAAAACATTCAACAAAAACATTCAACAAAAACATTCAACAAAAACATTAACGAAGACATTAAACAAAAACATTAAACAAAAACATTCAACAAAAACATTAACGAAGACATTAAACAAAAACATTAAACAAAAACATTAACGAAGACATTAAACAAAAACATTAAACAAAAACATTAAACAAAAACATTAACGAAGACATTAAACAAAAACATTTAACAAAAACATTAAACAAAAACATTTAACAAAAACATTAAACAAAAACATTAAACAAAAACATTAACGAAGACATTAAACAAAAACATTAAACAAAAACATTTAACAAAAACATTAAACAAAAACATTAACGAAGACATTAAACAAAAACATTAAACAAAAACATTAAACAAAAACATTAAACAAAAACATTAACGAAGACATTAAACAAAAACATTTAACAAAAACATTTAACAAAAACATTCAACAAAAACATTCAACAAAAACATTAACAAAAACATTAAACAAAAACATTAAACAAAAACATTAAACAAAAACATTTAACAAAAACATTAAACAAAAACATTAACGAAGACATTAAACAAAAACATTAAACAAAAACATTAAACAAAAACATTAACGAAGACATTAAACAAAAACATTCAACAAAAACATTCAACAAAAACATTAACGAAGACATTAAACAAAAACATTCAACAAAAACATTCAACAAAAACATTCAACAAAAACATTAACGAAGACATTAAACAAAAACATTAAACAAAAACATTCAACAAAAACATTAACGAAGACATTAAACAAAAACATTAAACAAAAACATTAACGAAGACATTAAACAAAAACATTAAACAAAAACATTAAACAAAAACATTAACGAAGACATTAAACAAAAACATTTAACAAAAACATTAAACAAAAACATTAAACAAAAACATTAAACAAAAACATTAACGAAGACATTAAACAAAAACATTAAACAAAAACATTTAACAAAAACATTAAACAAAAACATTAACGAAGACATTAAACAAAAACATTAAACAAAAACATTAAACAAAAACATTCAACAAAAACATTAACGAAGACATTAAACAAAAACATTAAACAAAAACATTAACGAAGACATTAAACAAAAACATTTAACAAAAACATTTAACAAAAACATTCAACAAAAACATTCAACAAAAACATTCAACAAAAACATTAACAAAAACATTAAACAAAAACATTAAACAAAAACATTAAACAAAAACATTAACGAAAACGAGCCGACCTGATGTTCTGAGTCAGGACAGACGAGACGCCTCTTCTCACATACACTGACATTTATCTGTTCATCTAACATCCTCCCACTGCACTACATCCCTGATACACAGAGAGAGAGAGAGAGAGAGAGAGAGAGAGAGAGAGAGAGAGAGAGAGAGAGAGGCAGTGAAAGGAGAGAGAGATAGAGGCAGTGAAAGGAGAGAGAGATAGAGGCAGTGAAAGGAGAGAGAGAGATAGAGGCAGTGAAAGGAGAGAGAGACAGAGGCAGTGAAAGGAGAGAGAGATAGAGGCGGTGAAAGGAGAGAGAGAGATAGAGGCGGTGAAAGGAGAGAAAGATAGAGGCGGTGAAAGGAGAGAGAGAGAGGCAGTGAAAGGAGAGAGAGAGATAGAGGCAGTGAAAGGAGAGAGAGAGAGATAGAGGCAGTGAAAGGAGAGAGAGAGATAGAGGTAGTGAAAGGAGAGAGAGATAGAGGCAGTGAAAGGAGAGAGAGAGATAGAGGCAGTGAAAGGAGAGAGAGAGAGATAGAGGCAGTGAAAGGAGAGAGAGAGAGATAGAGGCAGTGAAAGGAGAGAGAGATAGAGGCAGTGAAAGGAGAGAGAGATAGAGGCAGTGAAAGGAGAGAGAGAGAGATAGAGGCAGTGAAAGGAGAGAGAGAGAGATAGAGGCAGTGAAAGGAGAGAGAGAGATAGAGGCAGTGA
>CM038705.1:49551389-49568889 GCA_021613375.1 Megaleporinus macrocephalus
CTCTACAACTCAGACTCTACAATACAACAACTCAGACTCTACAATACAACAACTCAGACTCTACAACTCAGACTATATAATACAACTCAGACTCTACAATACAAAAACTCACTCTCACTCTACAATACAACTCAGACTCTACAATACAACTCAGACTCTACAATACAACAACTCACTCACACTCTACAATACAACAACTCACTCACACTCTACAATACAACTCAGACTCTACAACAACTCACAACACACACACACACACACACTAGTGAACACACCCTAGGGGGCAGTCGAAGACCCACATGCACACACACTAGTGAACAAACACCATAGTTAGCAGTGAAACATCTACATACACTATTGAACAGACACACACCAGTAAAAACACACACACACACACCAGGAGGCAGTGAAACACACCCATACACTAGTGAACACACACACTAGGGGGGCATGAAACCCCCCATACACACACACACACACTATTTGGCAGTGAAACACCCACATACACACACACACTAGTGAACACACACTAGGTGGCAGTGAAACACCCACATACAAACACACTAGGAGGCAGTGAAACACAGGCACACTAGTAAACACACACACTAGGGGGCAGTGAGCACACTTGCCCTAAGTAGTGAGCAGCCCTATGCACAGTACCCAGGGAGCAGTTGGGGGTTAGATGTCTTGTTTACGGTCACTTTAGTCACATCCTGTCGGTTCAGCATGACCTCCTGGTGGCACAAGGCTGGTTCCTCAACCTCCAGCTCTCGACTGCACCTGCAATAACAGTGCCGTGGAAAGACCCCCTGAAGCTTCACTGCCGAGCGCCCCTCCTGGCACCCCGCGGCTCTCAGCGTTCAAATCTGGACTCGCTGCATTTCAAATGCTGATACAAACATCGCTTACCAGCTTCCTTCAAAGTGAACCCAGATGAATTGGATGTCTCCACTTGTGTTCCTGTAATTGAAAACGAGCCACTTCAAACCGAAATCCCTTAAAAAAAACCTCCGTCACCCGCTCGTCAACTGCAGTCCTCAGAGAAGAGTGTCTCCTTTGATCAGCGGTCAGATTGAACCTCGCGACAAAATCACAAACACAATTAAAACCCGCTCTAAATAACACATTCATAAATCTTCCTTCAAGTTCCTCGTCTTAAAGAGTAAGCCCTTACTTCTGAGGGTGAGCCGTTTCCATGGAAATGTCTACTCATTTTTTTCTCCTGTTGGGCAGAACCAGCCGAAGTCCCGCCGCGTCGTCCACCTGAGAATGAGGATACGATTCAGATTCCTCACCTCCACCACTTCTGCTGGTGCAGACAGCCTCTTGCATGTGTTTTAGATACGAATGAGTGTGCTGACCTTGTTCTCTCTTCAATGTGTGGCACAGAACAACGTGCCTATTGTATGTGGACACCTTTCCTAATTACTAAGCTCAGGTGTTTCAGCCACACTCATTGCTAACAGGTGTATGAAATGAAGAACGTGGTCGTCCGACCTTTGTGGACAAATACCAGCATTAAAGTGGGTAATACTGAAGAGCTCACGCACCTGTACCACAAGAGAGCGTTTGAAATTTCTGAGCTGCTAGATCTGCTCTGGGAAGTGATGTCAGTGTGAAAAGAAAGCATCTAGAAACAACAACAGCTCAGACATGAAGAAGCAGACCAAAACATACTGCACAGAACGGGACTGCCGAGTCCAAATTCCTTGGCGGAGCATCTGAACACAGGCCGAAGACAAAATGTATGATTGTGCTTGTGAACTGGAATGGTGTAAGGGGCCACCACTGGACTGGTCAGGTCAGGTGTCAGCATCAAACGTTCAGGTTGGGTCAAGTGTCAGAGCTGAAGGTTGTGGTTGGCTTTTGGTTTAAATTTTAGCAGTGACAGTTGAGTCTGTTCAAGTTAGGCATCAGAGTTGAAGATTTTGGTTGAGTTTGGGTTTCAATTTTAGTTGTACCGGTTGGGTCTGATCAGGTCAGATGTCAGCATCAAACATTCAGGTTGGGTTTGGGTTTCAACTTTAGTTGTACCAGTTGGGTTTGGTCAGAGTAGATGGTTTTGGTTGGGTTTGGGTTTCAACTTTAGTTGTACCAGTTGGGTTTGGTCAGAGTAGATGGTTTTGGTTGAGTTTGGTTTTCAATTTTAGTTGTACCGGTTGGGTTTGGTCAGAGTAGATGGTTTTGGTTGAGTTTGGGTTTCAATTTTAGTTGTACCAGTTGGGTTTGGTCAGAGTAGATGGTTTTGGTTGAGTGTGGGTTTCAATTTTAGCAGTAACAGTTGGGTCTGTTGAAGTTAGGCATCAGAGTTGAGGGTTTGTATTGAGTTTGGGTTTCAATTTTAGTTGTACCGGTTGGGTCTGATCAGGTCAGACGTCAGCATCAAACATTCAGGTTGGGTTTGGGTTTCAACTTTAGTAGTAACAGTTGGGTCTGTTCAGGTTAGTAGAAGGTTCTGGTTGGGTTTGGGTTTCAACTTTAGCCATACTAGTTGAGTTTGGTCAGGTCAGGTTTTAGAGTAAAAGGTTTGTATTGATTTGGGTTTTAATTTTAGTTGTACCCATTTGGTCTGTTTAAGTTAGGTATCAGAGTTTCAGTTTTAGTAGTTTCTGTTGGGTCTGGTCAAGTGAAGTGTTAGAGTTAATTGGGTCAGAGTTGAGGGTTCAGCTTTTAACTTTAGCAGTACTGTCCGAGAGATTTGGGTTGGATTTGGGTTTCAATTTTTTCAGTACCAGTGGAGTCTGGTTGGGTAAGGGGTCAGAGTAGAAGGTTTGGTTTCGGTTCAGGTTTCAATTTTAGTAGTTCTAGTTGGGTCTGGTTAGGTTAAGTCATTCTCTGCCAATGCTAATGCATAAACAAGCATGGGTCTTCATAACATGGGCCGTTCAGCAGCTACTGGCTTTATACGACTTAAAACGTGTATTAAACAATATTCTACTGTCTCTTTACACTGAAGTTCAGAATAAACATTACCACATTTGGTCTATTCAAAAGGTTTAAATGATCTTATATCTTTTTATCTTATTTCTTTGAAATGCTTCACATATTCTACAAGTTCAAGTACAGAGTTCCCTAAGCTATAAGTACAGTATAATCCCCATCAGTAAAAACTCTGGTGCTCTGTGGCATTTCCAGCCGGCTACGATATACAGAGCGCGTCAGCTTCTCTCATTACAGTTAATAACAGGGGCTACCAGAAAATCAGTTCACCTCATATATCCATGAAGATCCATCTGCCAGTCAAAGTGCATCTGAGATACGTCTGAAGTGTTACTTTCCCATAATAACCAGTAATGCAAATGTCATGCTTCTCATATTGTTCTAAAATTTTCATGCATAACAAAACAAACAGAATGATACAAAATATAAACTGTATATTTTTCTCATCATATCAAAATATCAGCTTCTTTCATTCATTTACAATAAAAATACAAAATTAAGTTTTAACTTTACATAAACATCTAGGAAAAAGCTTTGGCCTTGTTTACTATTGTCTGTAATAACTGTGATAAGTTTATTAGCATGCTCTGTTAAAACTGGAGCTTGCTAAGGTGTTGCTGTAGTTTTCCAGGTGGCTGCTAAGTTGTTGCTGTGGTATTCCAGGTTGATGCTAAGGTGTTGTGTTGCTGTGGGGTTCCAGGTGGCTGCTAAGATGTTACTGTGGTATTCCAGGTGGCTGCTAAGATGTTACTGTGGTATTCCAGATGGCCGCTAAGATGTTACTGTGGTTTTCCAGGTGGCTGCTAAGATGTTGCTGTGGTTTTCCAGGTTGATGCTAAGGTGTTGTGTTGCTGTGGGGTTCCAGGTGGCTGCTAAGATGCTACTGTGGTATTCCAGGTGGCTGCTAAGATGTTGCTGTGGTTTTCCAGGTGGCTGCTAAGATGCTACTGTGGTATTCCAGGTGGCTGCTAAGATGTTTCTGTGGTATTCCAGATGGCTGCTAAGATGTCACTGTGGTTTTCCAGGTGGCTGCTAAGATGTTGCTGTGGTTTTCCAGGAGGCTGCTAAGATGTTGCTGTGGTTTTCCAGGTTGATGTTCTTATCATAACTTTTTTTCCATAATCAGAGGAAGTGATGACATTAAGCTGAGTTTAACGTTAGAAACACAAAAAACTCTCAATAAAACATTTGAATGCTTCAATGTTTGAAGCGTTTGCGGCTCTCTTGGTGCCACAATCACTGTTAATGCATATTTTATAAGGTTTTCATACGAAGGTGTTGACTATTTAGTTGTGATGTCTATGAGAACGTGCAGTGCTGCTAATGGTGCGGGTGGTTTTCAGTGTGAATATTAGTGAAATATGTCAGTTTGTGTTTTACTATTGTTATAAAACTGATAACCATCTTTGGTTCCCATAATGTTCATTTTAAAATTTCCTGTCATTTCATCTCTAGCGCTAGCTGTGAACTGCAGAACAAGTCTAAATACAAATGTACAAAACTGAAGATAAAAGCAAGGTGTCGTCCCAGCGGTGACTATAAATAAACAACGTGTAAAGTATAACACACTGCAGGTAGAAGAGTTTATCCTTTTCTGAACCCTGCCAAGCTTTAATTGGACAGACAGAGAGTAGAGCTGGAGTGGCGCTGCTCCTTCACCACCACCGCCCACCTCTGAAAACACCCCCCCTCCGCCCCCACTTGCAAGTCCCATGGGTGGCAGACAGCAGCAAGCTAGCAAGCTTCTGGAGCGAGGTGAGAGAATCCAGCGTATCCAGGAAGAATGCTAAGTCACTGGAAATTCTCAAAATAGCAAGCCAAAAAATTTACGGACCCGTATTCAGACCCGAAGGCCTTCCATCAATATTTCATACCCGGTTGGAGGGGAATGCGGTGAATTCGGAGAATGTAAAACACCGTACACTGTGCTGAGGGAAGGCAGATCGTTTCTGGGAGGATAACAAGCAGAAAGAAAACTCCGGCTGGGTTAGCGTCCACACCCAGCAGGCCAGGAACAGGTGACTAGAACCTTCTCGCCTTTCTGAGCGTGTGAGGACGAGCGGCATGCATTTATTCATGAGAGAGTTCATCACGGAGGAAGTCCAGACCTAGAAACTGCTCCAGCTGTGAAGAGAGCCTCTCGGAGCACAACTACAGTCCGGTTCCTTAAAGAACCTTTGGCTTTGTAAATGAGGCAGAGTGAGTGCGAGGAACCTTGAAGAACCTTCACACAATGTAATGGTCCTACAGGCCTGAACTCCAGGACTCCCAGACAGTTTTCTACTCAAATACAGCCGATCAACCAGCCTAATAACCTGTTCTATACCAGTTAGAGCTTTGGGCCCATGTTATATAAATAATTATTAATTAATGAATTAATTGCAATTAATATCTGTGTAGACATGTTAACAACACATGCAACAACTGTGTAACTACTGGTGATGTACTCACTGGGTTACTGCAGTACAGTATATGGGTGATTCTTCAATTAGGGGAACTTTTACATCACTAGATTATAAATTAGTGTTAAAATTACTTTATTACAAAACAAACATTTTAGCTATTAAAAAGATCAATCACTGCATCAAAAAAAAATATATGATTTACATTTTTATAATGATTTAAACATCAATATTTTGCTGCTTTGGCTTCATACCCAACCCAGACTCTAAAACTTCTGGGCTGCAATAAAATGCTAAAAAGTGATGAATTTATGAAAAAGATCACAATATGAGTTTGATAAAAACTAAAAAAGAAACTAAATGTACTGCTTAGTTTCATATTTGTACCTATGCATATTTTTGAGCAATATGTTATCATCCCCAACATTATCATCATTACCGCAACAGTGTATGACTTCTGCAGGGAACTATTTAAAGGTAGCACTTGTTTATGTTTTAACCATGGAAACTCACAATGGAGCACATGTCAACCATGAGTGAGGAGTGACATGTTAATGTGTGTAAATGGGAGTAACTGAATGGTGTATTGCTCCTGATCATAGAGTACATTTATTCAGAGTCATTATCATTTACATCAGTACGGCAATACTTTACAACTTTACATATTATTTATTTATTTATTTATTTACAACTAAACATTACATTTACACATTATTTATTTATTTATTTACAACTAAACATTACATTTACACATTATTTATTTATTTACAACTAAACATTACATTTACACATTATTTATTTATTTATAACTAAACATTACATTTACAAATTATTTATTTATTTATAACTAAACATTACATTTACACATTATTTATTTATTTATAACTAAACATTACATTTACACATTATTTATTTATTTACAATTAAACATTACATTTACACATTATTTATTTATTTACAACAAAACATTACAATTACACATTATTTATTTATTTATTTATAACTAAACATTACATTTACACTTTATTTATTTATTTATAACTAAACATTACATTTACACATTATTTATTTCTTTACAACTAAACATTACATTTACACATTATTTATTTATTTACAACTAAACATTACATTTACACATTATTTATTTATTTATAACTAAACATTACATTTACACATTATTTATTTATTTATAACTAAACATTACATTTACACATTATTTATTTATTTACAACTAAACATTACATTTACACATTATTTATTTATTTACAACTAAACATTGCATTTACACATTAATTATTTATTTATAACAACACATTACATTTACACATTATTTATTCATTTATAACTAAACATTGCATTTACACATTAATTATTTATTTATTAATTTACAACTAAAATTACATTTACACATTATTTATTTATTTATAACTAAACATTACATTTACACATTATTTATTTATTTATTTGCAACTAAAAAATACATTTACACATTATTTATTTACAACTAAACATTACATTTACACATTATTTATTTATTTATAACTAAACATCACATTTACACATTATTTATTTATTTATAACTAAACATTACATTTACACATTATTTATTTATTTACAACTAAACATTGCATTTACACATTATTTATTTATTTATTAATTTACAACTAAAATTACATTTACACATTATTTATTTATTTACAACTAACCATTACATTTACACCTTATTTATTTATTTATTTATAACTAAACATTACATTTACAAATTATTTATTTATTAATTTACAACCAAACATTACATTTACACATTATTTATTTATTTACAACTAAACATTACACTTACACATTATTTATGCATTTATAACTAAACATTACATTTACACGTTATTTATTTATTTACAACTAAACATTACATTTACACATTATTTATTTATTTATAACAAAACATTACATTTACACATTATTTATTCATTTATAACTAAACATTACATTTACACGTTATTTATTTATTTACAACTAAACATTACATTTACACATTATTTATTTATTTATACCTAAACATTACATTTACACATTATTTATTTATTTATTTGTTTATAACTAAAAATTACATTTACACATCATTTATTTATTTATGTGTATTTAAAGTGCAGCTTGTACTAGCTGTTAACTAGCTTTAGCAAATCCATGGCCTAGCTTTTTTCTTAAAAAAGTGAAAATTGTCATTACTGCAACAGGTCATTACCAACACATAACCTGTTGACATGGTAATGACATTTGTTGATGGTAATAACATCTTTTTAATTTCACTATCAGTATCTTTTAAATTATGTAGAAATTAAATATAATTCATAATAATTAAACAGTGTGATTTTATAATGAAATTCTAGTGAAATGTATTACTTTATAAAACTAAGTGAAGATGGCAAAAGAGCCCACAATCGAAGAATCACCCATAAATGTGAATATGAATATATCAGCTTTAGTTATTTCTCATGTAATTATTAATGTGTTTTCTAATTTAACTACACATGTATAATGTAAATAGGGTTATTACTACATTTATATGAATTCTTTTCTGATTCTAACTGGAAGTGTCTGTCCAGCAGGTGACAATTTATCTAGCATTTAAAATTGAGACACTGTGTGAAATGTAAATAAGCACAGATGTGCAAATCCCTTAACTGTCATTCACATCTACAGTGAAGTAGCCACTGGTGGAAGCACAGAGAAGCCTAAAGTAGTGCAAGTATAGGTGGCACTCTGGCTGGATGATTAAAGAACATTAGCTTAACACACCTTCTTCTGCACTACGCTGATGCCACATTGGTGTCAGAAGTGGGCCTCCCAGCAGACTGGTGGGAAATGTCACTGTCACTGCAGAGACTATCAACCCTGTCTGAGGACCTGAAGGAAGATGAATCAGTGAAGATGGCTGGTGAGGACTGCAAAGGAAATCACGTGATGAGGCTTTGCCAGCCGAGCCTGGTTGGAGGACGGTAAAGGTGCTGATGTCACATTGGTGTCAGAAGTGGGCCTCCCAGCAGACTGGTGGGATATGATGAAGATGGTTGGTGAGGACTGCAAAGGAAACAGCTTAATGAGGCTGGAGGACAAGAAGCAGCAGCAAGGGCAAATGATGGCTGACAGAAGAGCATAGTGGTCTAGAGGTGTTTAAGAGTAAGCGCTGGCTGTGTTTACCTAAGGCCATGAGTCAGGGCTCACTCTGGTAGTGCAGTGGGGGCCATAGGAAGCGCACATGAAGGCAAAGAACCAGCAGTGCTAGGATGGGTGGCCTAAGCTTCAAGGAGATCCACCATGCTTAGGTTGTTGGATGGGAAATGTGTGGCTCACCTGCCTGCTATCTCAACTGTTCAGTGCCACTGGGCTACAGTCTCCACTGTTGCAGAGTTCAATAAAAGAACATTAGCTTAACATAACTTCTTCTGCACTACACTGATGCCACATTGGTATCAGAAGTGGGCCTCCGAGCAGACTGGTGGGATATGACATTGTCACAAACCCAAAGGTGACACTTCAGAGAATATAAAGCTTGTCCAAGGTCCTTAAGGAAGATGAAGCAGTGAGGACGGTTGGTGAGGACTGCAAAGGAAACAGCGTGATGAGGCTGGAGGACAAGAAGCAGCAGCAAGGGCAAATGGGTGATGGCTGACAGAAGAGCATAGTGGTCTAGAGGTGTTTAAGAGTAAGCGCTGGCTGTGTTTACCTAAGGCCATGAGTCAGGGCTCACTCTGGCAGTGCAGAGTGTTGGTGTTGGTGTCAGAAGTGGGCTAGTGCTTTCCAGCAGACTGGTGAGAAATAGTGATATCACAAACTCAAAGGTGATACGGCAGAGAATATCGAGGCTATCCAAGGACAGCCTTGTTTGTGCCTACTGTCAGGTTGAAGTGTGTGGCTGTTGATGACCTGCCTGCTATCTTAGCTGTTCAGTGCTGCTGGTCTGTGGTCTCCAGCAGAGTTTCTTCTTTTTCATTATGCTAATGCTAGAATGTAGAATTTAGAGCTCCACATTATGAGCACCAACTAATATCCAGAGTAAACACCACGTGCAGAAGAAGAAGGTGCTCTGGTCAGAGCTCATCACCCTGCACATACCATCCCCATTGTCAAACATGGTGGTGGTAGCATCATGGTTTGGGCTCTTCAGCAGGGACAGGGAAGATGGTTCAAATTGATGGGAAAATGGATGGAGCCAAATACAGGACCATTCTGGAAGAAACCTGTTGGAGTCTGCAAAAGACCTGAGACTGGGACGGAGATTTATCTTCCAACAAGACAATGATCCAAAACATAAAGCAGAATCTACAATGGAATGGTTTAAATAAACGTATCCAGGTGTTAGAATGGCCAAGTCAGAGTCCAGACCTGAATCCAATCGAGAATCTGTGGAAAGAGCTGAAAACTGCTGTTCACAAACGCTCTCCATCCAACCTCACTGAGCTCCAGCTGTTTTGAAGGAAGAATGGGCAAAAATTTGAGTCTCTCGGTGTTCAAAACTGATAGAGACATACCCCAAACGACCTGCAGCTGTAATCGCAGCAAAAGGTGCGGCTACAAAGTATTAACGCAAGGAGGGCAAATTAATTTTGTCTAAAAAAAAGTTTAAAATATCCAATAAATTTCTTTCCACTTCACGATTGTGTCCCACAAGAAATTACAATTTCATATCTTTATGTTCGAAGCCTGAAATGTGGCAAAAGGTTGAAAAGTTCAAGGGGGCCGAATACTTTTGCAAGGCGGTGTATATCTTAAGACAAGTCAAAAATGTTTCGACTATTAGATTTTAAAAAGGATCTAAGTAGAGCTTAAGTGTCTTGCTCGAGGGCACAGCAGTCGTGTCCTGTAGGTTCAGGCGATTAAACCAGCGACCTTCCACTCACAAGGCTGCTTCCCCAACATCCAGCCCACGACTGCCCCTATAGATGCTGCCATATTTATAATGCTCTCGATACAGAACTCATAGAAAGCGCCGCCCAAACTTCAGAAACTGAGCACGTCTTTGGGGTAATAGAGGAAAAACTGTGTGCAAATGTGATTATACTGAACCATTGCTTCAAATGTTGGGTATATTTGGCTCAGTCAGCCATGTCAGATTTATCTGGAGGCGCGGGGGGCAAGACTCGCTCGCTTCACACTGCGTAGTGCACAGTGCAAGCCTGTGTTTCACGCTGTTTGACAGTTGGAGATTTTCAGTGCTGATGGAGTTATTGATCACGCATGCATTAAAATGATGTCTGCGGCTCTGAATGCCAATGACAGAAACCTCCATTAATCAGGAAATCAATGGCGCTGTTGAAGAACTGGAGAGCCCTCACAATGGAGAGCAGTGTGGAGAGGTGGCGGGAGGACCAGAGATAGCTTCCCATATCCCTCCGCCTGTCCTGTTACTCCACGGTTACGCCATCCTTCATCATCACGTCAGCTCTTTGAGAAGAAGCCTCTTAAGGGAAGACGTTTGGTCCGCTTTGTGCGATGACGCGTTTTGATTTATGGCTCTGCTGCGGCTGAATCGTGTAGAGATGATGTAGAGTTATGGGACTCTGAGGTCAGTGTCATGTTGATGTAATAATGACTCAGCGAAGACAGCGCCGCGGACCAGGTGGGTCATGCGAGCGGCTGCATTATCTCGAACAGACCACACGCTGTAGCTCATCCAGAAGTGTTTCACAGTCACTTAGTGAAGCAGGTTCTGATGTGATCCCGCCCGACACGACCATATTTTTTTATTACATCTGAAAATTTGTTTCGTCTGCCGCCGTTTCTCTGTGAGCTTCTTATTCTTCATGTCTTCTACTGCCTGATCTACTGTCCAGCTCACCAGGACACAAACAGCACTGGTTTGGTTTACTGAACTTTGGCTCATGTATCTTCTTTTACTTGATGTCTATGTAAATGTGGTTAATCATTTATGAGTCATGAAGCATGTTTATACTGATCTAACAGTGAATTCATTTATTCTTTCACCAAAATAGTAGAGTGCAAATTGGCATATATATCGTTGCTGTCCAATGAAAAACAAGCATCTCCAAAGTTGCAACTTTAAAGGAGAGAATAAAAACATACTTTACTTTTCATGTAAGTCAATGAAACCAGAATTCTTTCCAAGCTATTTTGGAGCACTTCAATTGGTCCATTTATCATTAAATGTTCACCAAATGTAAACAACCATTGGAGCATTATTGGATCTTAGGAAGGTTCTAAGTAGAGCTTCACAACGCTAAAAAAAGAAATGGGAGCAAAAGACAAAAGATTTTGAGCAGCCAATATATTGACAACAACGATTTAACTGAAATAGGCTACTCATCAGCTGATCAAAGGTTTAAGACCACCGCTCAACCGCACAACTCGAAAACCCCCTCAAAGCAAAAAATCTAAGTGTGAAAAAAGGACTCAGTAAGAGTAGCTCCACCATTCTTCTTAATCACTTCAAACTATCGTTTAGGCAGACTTGATGCAAGTGTTTACAGGAGGCTAGCGGGAACATCGCTCCAGGTGTTGAAGATGGCTTTACGAAGGGCTTCCACTGTCTGGAACATCCCTTACCATCCATCAACAAATGTTCTCAATCGGATTTAGATCAGGGGAACACGCAAGATGGTCCAAAACAGTGACGTCATTCTCCTGCAGTTGAAAAACCCAGGCTTTACCACACTGATGAGGACCCTCAGTCATAAGGGATGCCTGCTGCATAGCCAGCACAACCTGAAACTCCCCACCACCCAGTAACGTTGGAAGCCATCAGGATTGTCAAGGTTACATTTTTTCTCATCAGAGAGAAAAATTTGCTTCCACCTTTCAGTGTCCCATGTTTGATTCCATGCAAAGTCCAAACAGGCAGTTCTGTGGTGCTGAAGGAGGCGTGGCATTTGAAGATGCTCCTTGTTTCTGAAGCCATTCCTTCACAGATGCCGTCTGATGGTTATTGAGCTGCAGTCGGCTCCAGTAACGGTCTTAATTTGGGTTAAGGAACGTCCCGTGTCTTGATGGACAGCCAATCAGAACCTGCGGCTCAGCGCCGGTGAAATGTTTTTGGGTCTACCGCTCGACTTGTTTGTTCGTGACCCTCAGGATCTCTTAAACGACTATCCTACTGCGTCCAGCCTCAGCAGTGATGGTGTGTTGTGACAGGCCTTGCTTATGCAGCTCAACTATCCCATTACGTTCAAAGTCTGTGAGCTTTTTAAACTTTTGCCATCAGCAGGTCCTGACAGAAAATGACGTTTTGGTGCAGATTGTGGCTTTTGAAGGCGATGGTCTTAAACTTTTGATCAGCTGAACAAAGAATGTTTGTGTGTAAATGTAGTTGTCGATAAATTGGCTGCTCAGATTTTTTTGTCTCTTGCTCCCATTTCCTCTTTTAGCATCATGAAGCTCTACTTAGAACCTTCTTAAAATCCGGTGCAAATATTTAATACATATACACTACTGCTCAAAAGTTTGGGATCACAGTGAAATGTTCTTGTTTTAATGGAGTATCTTCTTCCTTAACACAACAATGGACTGACGGGTCTCTAAAGAAAGTTGTTTCTTTCTGGTCATTGTGAGTCGGTCAGCAAGCCATCAACTGCTGATCTTCAGATACTAAACTAACCTAGAATGTTGTTCCCTTTTATACTCACTTATTAGTAGAATGTTTTTCAGCTGTGATCACAATTGATCAAGAGTGTCCTAACAACCAATTAGTCCAATAACATCCTTAACTTGGATTGGTGGTCGTACCAGGAGATTTAGACAGAGGACTGAGAATTACTGATAATAGGACTATATGTAAAATAAGCCTCTATACAAAAATAGACTTTATTACAAACATTTTTATTCTTTAAAAATCATCTGATACACTTACATTAATTGTGAAATGGACAATATTGTTTGTGAATTGCATGAAAATTGCATGAATTGAAATTCTAAAGTGATTCTAAACTATTGAGCGGTAGTGTACATATATTTCACTTCTGAAATATGCATTCACAGCCAGCAGTTTGGTGCAGCCTAAGCTTTTGTCCTTAATAGTATTTTTCTCTCTTACAGGACTTTTACTTTTATGATCAATAACTAGGTACAGTGATTTTTTACATTCAAGCCAACATGAATATCGATTCAGGTGTTCAGTATTTTATAAGTACTGACAATTTACATGCATATGATGTAACTCATCAAGATACTGATAAAAACTCTCGTAGCGGTCACTCCAAATTAGAGCGGCAGGGTGTCCGGCGGCAAACAGCTGAGATGATGTCTATGTGGGTCACTGAGACGCAGAACAACACAAATGATGCTCTGAGGTTAAGAAAGCCATCACTGTTGTTTTGCTAACCTTTGCAGGAGTCGACACACGTGGCATTTATAAAGGCTGAGCAGTTCAGCAGATGAGCGGATCGTCCTCAGCATGTTTTGATGTTAACATAAAGCCCAGAGTACATGATGCTGGAGCAAGTCCTTAATGATTAGCTCAAATTACAGGAAGACAATAAGCACTTAATCTGTGTTTTAATAAAACAACAGCTCGGCTTAGTTTATATGTAAAGGCTTGTAGTCGCAAGTCTGAACATGGTTTATGTATATTTTCTAGATTCAAATAAGTTTTAGTAATAACTTACTGACAAAAACTGATTTAGTTGATAAAAAACTACAAATGCAGTTACAGTGTTATTACCATTGTGTAATTAAATGAAAGAGACTACACCCTTACAACTATCAAGATACTCTTATTTAGTTACAAGGGGCCAAAATAAATTGATACACACGTGTAATAACAAACTGCACTGCCCTACTATATTAATGTCTGTAATAACTGTGTAGTTACACATGAACAACAATGTAACTACTAGTGATTTAGCCACTGTTACAGATCTATTACAGCAGTACAGCGTATGTAATTACACACGTGTATTAACTTTTATTGCTTCATGTAATTACATTAGAGTATATTGACAGTTATAACAGCCTATTTTCTCCGGTGTTATTACACACTGGTAATAACATGAATGTAATTACACTGTGGTTAGCAGTTTTTTTCCAGCTTTATAAAGACAGAACACATACATACAGTCTTAATGTAAGTTATTACACACTTATTTATAAAAACTGATAACTACGAATGCAGTTACAATGTTGCAATGATACTCTTATGTAGTTACATGAGGCAATAAAAGAAGTTGATACACATGTGTAATAACAAGCTGTACTATATTGAGTTAAGTGTCTGTGTAGTTACACATGAACAAAACTTTTAACTACTACTGGTGTAGTCACGGCTACAGATCTATTACAGCACTACAGCTAATGGCCTTATGTAATTACATAAGAGCTTCTTAACAGATGTAACAGCGTGTTTTCTCTTGTGTTATTAACAGTAGGGGGACATGGGCTTCCATCGTGACTCAGCAAACTAGCTGAGCCTAGCACTAGCTAGCTGTTTCTCCAGCTAGCATCACCACAGCGGGCAAAAATGATCATACAGTTAAGCCCCGCCCACTTAGAGGGAAGATATGATTGGTCAGTTTTACTGTCATTGGAAATTGGTATGGAGCTGAATTATAACTGCTGGCCCCCTCTGTACATGAACAGCGGGACCACCAATCACCAACATTCTGCGGAGTCATCACAGTCCTTATAGGGGGAGACACAGACAGCTGAGAGGATCATCGGAGTCTCTCTCCCCTCCGTCTTAGACATTTACACCACCCGCTGCATCCGCAAAGCAACCAGCATTGTGGATGACCCCACCCACCCTTCACACAGACTGTTCTCCCTCCTGCCATCAGGAAGAAGGTACCGCAGCATCCGGTCCAACACGACCAGACTCTGCAACAGCTTCTTCCCCCAAGACTTCAGACTCAACTCAACTCAACGTCTGAACTGATATCTTTCTGGTACATGTACACTCTCTCTCTCTCTCTCTCTCTCTCACTCTCTCTCTCTCTCTCTCTCTCTCTCTCTCTCTCTCCAACCATTTACCCCAGATAAAAAAAAGGGAAGAATTTTTGCACAAAGCATTGCACTAATAACTCTACTACCTCACTGGACTCTATTTATTACACACTGCACAATTTGCACACTACCAGCAATTATTTATTATTCTCTGTCTGTACTGTGTTGTGTTGTGTTGTCTGTCCGCACTTGTTTGTTCGTGTTGCACTTGTGTCTTGTATGCACTGTCTATGTTGCACTATGGTCCTGGAGGAACGTTGTTTCGTTTCACTGTGTACTCTGTATGTAGTTGAAATGACAATAAAACCCACTTGACTTGACTATATATATATATATGTGTGTGTGTGTGTGTGTGTGTGTGTGTGTGTGTGTGTGTGTTAAGAATATTTTAGGCTCTCTGTTTTTTCAGCAGTGTGTAAATTCCATTTTCCCAGCATTACTGGCTCCATCACTAGTAGTTGTTCATGTGTAACTACATAATATAAAGTGCGACCAAAGTTAATTTAAAACTCAACATTTTTCCCCCTGAAGTGTTTATCACAGCAGATAAGCAGTAACTGTGCATTACAGTGTACAGACATGTGTGTAACGTATTTAACATGTTTATCTGTTAACCCTTTGATGCACAACCTGGTCTAAAGTGACTCGACTGAGATTTTAGTTTCTATACATTTACAATAAATACATTTCATCAGTTTTACTTGTTTCTGATCATCACAAATCCTGATTTCAGGTTTATTTAATTTATTAATAAAAGTCATGTTTGTATCACTGCCTTCTGACACACAACACCGCTCAGAGTTAACCCTTATGTGTTCACTGTGGAGTTTTATAGGAACTGTTGATGTTTGTAAACATTTGCAGTCAGGAACATATTTACAAACATTATTTTTGTTCGGGTAAAGTAGGAAACCCACATAGACACTGGAAAAACATACAAACTCTACACAGAAAGGACTCTGACTGCGAGACCATGGCCCTTCTTACTGTTAGGCCACAGCACTACCCACCTCACCAATACTGTATAAACTATATATAACTATAGAACTATATAACTATATCAGTACAGGGCTCCCATGAGACCATGCCTTCCATGCATTGACAGCCAGCAGTGGGCTACATAGTTACCATTTACAGGAGATCCATCTTGGTAACCTCACTATGTCAATGCAGAGTCCTTGGGGCATGCCACTACCCCCTTGCTCTCTCTGAACAGGGGGGGTTCTGAATGTCTGGGTACTGTGTCCTCCTCCCAAGCACAGTGGACCTCCTTGTGGCCCCTATCACCACTGCTGGAGGGCTACCATAAGAATACCATCAGGTTAATACGCTGCTCCACCAGCAGCAACCATCTCTTGTTAGCCATCATCCCTTCGACCATACTTACACAGCTTCCTCTGTCGTCGCTGTTCTCTTGCAAACTAATAAAAGGGTGCATCCCACTTCTGACACCAATGTAGCATCTGTCCAGAAGGAGATGCTGGAAATTTAGCACTTTAGACAAATGCTCAGCGCATCTCAGACTATTCTGCAAAAGTTAGAAGATGTAAATCTAGCCTACCGTGAGTCCTACATTACATATGCTTCCATGCTTTCTTGGAACATTAAATAATTAATAAACTGGTTTTAATAGATTTACCAAAGAGACACTCAGCAGTACAGACAGTAACATAGGAAACTAGAAAAGTGCATTTCCTGAAGGAAACACAGGATGGTTGTGCATAAATGACAAATAGATGAGTGCGCGTCAGTATGTCTGTGGATTAGAGTTTGGGGATCTGCTCTGAGTGAATTCAGGCAGTTTGGAGGCTGTAGGTTAGATGAAACCATAATGTTTGAGTGTGTCTGAAAATGAATGGGACACTATGGGGGAAAAAAGAGGGATGAAAAAAACAGCAAACAAACGAGTGTAGGTCAAACTAACACTACAGTCATGGTCGGGGGTCCACCCTGAGTCAATGTATGAGAAATGGTGTCTGACGGTTGAGTGGAAGTTTAGTAGACTGGCATGCACTTTTTTATCCTATTCATTCTCTATGGGAAAAAATTCCAGAAAATATCCACAGTTTTCCGGAATCTGTGGATCCGATCAAAAAGCTGTATGCAAGCCTGAATCACGCAGTCAGACCGGACACTCTGGAGCGGGAACAGAATTGATATCTCGAAAACTGTGGGACGAGGAAGGAAGAAACGAATAACAGTATTGTTAT
>CM038705.1:49576389-49646389 GCA_021613375.1 Megaleporinus macrocephalus
CACCACACCATCACACCACACATCACCACACCATCACATCACCACACTGCACCATCACACCATCACATCACCACACCATCACATCACCACATCATACCAGCACACCATCAAACCACACACCATCACATCACCACATCACTGCACCATCACACCATCACCACACCACACCATCACACCATCACCGCACATCACCATCACACCACACATCACCACACCACACCATCACACCATCACCGCACATCACCACACCACACCATCACACCATCACCGCACATGACCACACCACACCATCACACCATCACCGCACATCACCACACCACACCATCACATCACCACACCATCACCACACTGCACCATCACACCATCACATCACCACATCGCACCATCACACCATCACATCAGCACACCACACATCACCACACCATCACATCACCACACTGCACCATCACACCATCACATCACCACACCATCACACCACACATCACCACACCATCACATCACTGCACCATCACACCACACACCATCACATCACCACACCATCACACCACACACCATCACATCACCACACCATCACATCACCACACCATCACACCACACATCACCACATCACACCATCACATCACCACACCGCACCATCACACCATCATACCACACACCATCACATCACCACACCATCATACCACACCATCACACCACACATCACCACACCACATCACCACACCATCACACCATCACATCACCACACCATCACACCACACATCAACACACCATCACACCACACATCACCGCACCATCACACCATCACACCATTACACCATCACACCATTACACCATCACACCATCACATCACCACACTATCACATCACCACACCATCACACCATCACATCACCACACCGCACCATCACATCACCACACCACACACCATCACATCACCACACCATCACACCACACATCACCACACCACACCATCACAGCACACCATCACATCACCACACCGCACCATCACACCACACACCATCACATCACCACACCATCATACCACACCATCACACCACACATCACCACACCATCACACCACACATCACCACACCGCACCATCACACCATTACACCATCACACCATCACACCACACATCACCACACCGCACCATCACCGCACCACACCATCACATCACCACACCATCACACCATCACATCACCACACTGCACCATCACACCATCACATCACACCATCACCACACCATCACACCACACATCACCACACCATCACACCACACAGCACCATCACACCATCACACCATCATACCATCATATCACCACACTGCACCATCACACCATCACACCACACACCATCAAATCACCATACCATCACACCATCACACCATCACACCATCATACCACACCATCACACCACACATCACCACACCATCACATCACCACACTGCACCATCACACCATCACACCACACACCATCACATCACCACACCATCACACCACACATCACCACACCATCACATCACCACACTGCACCATCACACCACACACCATCACATCACCACACCACACACCATCACACCGCACCATCACACCACACATCACCACACCATCACACCACACATCACCACATCACCACACCATCATACCACACCATCACACCACACATCACCACACCATCATACCACACCATCACACCACACATCACCACATCACCACACCATCACATCACCACACCGCACCATCACATCACCACACCATCACACCATCACATCACCACACTGCACCATCACATCACCACACATCACACCATCACATCACCGCATCATCACATCACCACACCACACCATCACACCACACCATCACACCACACCATCACATCACCACACCATCACACCACATATCACCACATCACCACACCATCACATCACCACATCACACCATCACATCACCACACCATCACACCACACATCACCACATCACCACACCATCACACCACACCATCACACCACACATCACATCACACATCACCACACCATCACACCACACATCATACCACACCATCACACCATCATACCACACCATCACATCACCACACCGCACCATCACACCATCAAACCACACACCATCACATCACCACACCATCACACCACACATCACCACACCACACATCACCACACCACCCTATCACATCACCAAACCATCACATCACACATCACCACACCGCACATCACACCATCACACATCACCACACCGCACCATCACATCACCACACCATCACACATCACCACACCATCACACTATCACATCACCACACCGCACCATCACATCACCACGCCATCACATCACCACACCGCACCATCACATCACCACACCATCACACCATCACATCACCACACCTCACCATCACATCACCACACCATCACACATCACCACACACCATCACATCATCACACCATCACACCACACATCACCACACCATCACACCACACATCACCACACCATCACACCACACATCACCACACCATCACACCATCACACCATTACACCATCACATCACCACAACGCACCATCACACCATCACACCACACATCACCACACCATCACACCACACATCACCACACCACACATCACCACACCATCACACCACACATCACACCACACATCACCACATCAGCCTGCACATCACCACACCGCACCATCACATCACACATCAACGCACCATCACACCATCACACCACACATCACCACACCATCACACCACACATCACCAGACCATCACACCACACATCACCACACCATCACATCATGACGAGGCACTGCGGAGAGAGATGACCAGGCACTGCAGAGTGAAAGCTCCTGGCACTGCGGAGAGAGATGACCAGGCACTGCGGAGAAAGAGGACCTGGCACTGCGTAGAGAGATGACCAGGCACTGCTGAGAAAGAGGACCCGGCACTGCGGAGAGAGATGACCAGGCACTGCTGAGAAAGAGGACCCGGCACTGCGGAGAGAGATGACCAGGCACTGCGGAGAAAGAGGACCCGGCACTGCGTAGAGAGATGACCGGACACTGTGGAGAGAGATGACCAGGCACTGGGGAGAAAGAGGACCCGGCACTGCGGAGACAGAGGACCCGGCACTGCAGAGTGAAAGCTCCCGGCACTGTGAAGAGAAATGACCGGGCACTGCGAAGAGAGATGACCCGGCACTGCGGAGAGAGATGACCAGGCACTGCTGAGAAAGAGGACCCGGCACTGCGGAGAGAGATGACCAGGCACTGTGGAGAAAGAGGACCCGGCACTGCGGAGAGAGATGACCAGGCACTGTGGAGAAAGAGGACCCGGCACTGCGTAGAGAGATGACCGGGCACTGTGGAGAGAGATGACTGGACACTGTGGAAAGAGATGACTGGGCACTGTGGAGAGAGATGACCAGGTACTGCTGAGAAAGAGGACCCGGCACTGCGGAGAGAGATGACCAGCCACTGCGGAGAAAGAGGACCCGGCACTGCGTAGAGAGATGACCGGACACTGTGGAGAGAGATGACCAGGCACTGGGGAGAAAGAGGACCCGGCACTGCGGAGAGAGAGGACCCGGCACTGCAGAGTGAAAGCTCCCGGCACTGTGAAGAGAGATGACCGGGCACTGCGAAGAGAAAAGCCCGGGCACTGCGAAGAGAGATGACCCGTCACTGCGGAGAGAGATGACCAGGCACTGCTGAGAAAGAGGACCCGGCACTGCGGAGAGAGATGACCAGCCACTGCGGAGAAAGAGGACCCGGCACTGCGTAGAGAGATGACCGGACACTGTGGAGAGAGATGACCAGGCACTGGGGAGAAAGAGGACCCGGCACTGCGGAGAGAGAGGACCCGGCACTGCAGAGTGAAAGCTCCCGGCACTGCGAAGAGAGATGACCGGGCACTGCGAAGAGAGATGCCCGGGCACTGCGAAGAGAGATGACCCATCACTGCGGAGAGAGATGACCAGGCACTGCTGAGAAAGAGGACCCGGCACTGCGGAGAGAGATGACCAGGCACTGCGGAGAAAGATGACCCGGCACTGCGTAGAGAGATGACCGGGCACTGCGGAGAGAGATGATTGGACACTGTGGAAAGAGATGACCGGGCACTGTGGAGAGAGATGACCAGGCACTGCTGAGAAAGAGGACCGGGCACTGTGGAGAGAGATGACCGGACACTGTGGAGAGAGATGACCGGGCACTGCGGAGAAAGAGGACCAGGCACTGCAGAGAAAGAGGACCCGGCACTGTGGAGTGAAAGCTCCCGGCACTGCGGAGAGAGGTGACCGGGCACTGTGGAGAGAGATGACCGGGCACTGCGGAGAAAGAGGACCCGGCACTGCGGAGTGAAAGCTCCTGGCACTGCGGAGAGAGATGACCAGGCACTGCGGAGAAAGACGATGGACGATGCCATCACCACCACCCTTCATCTCTCCCACCTGGAGAAGAAGGACACCTACGTCAGAATGCTGTTCATAGACTTCAGTTCAGCATTCAACACCATCATCCCACAGAATCTCACCAGGAAGTTAAGCCTGCTGGGCCTCAACACCCCCCTGTGCAACTGGATCCTGGACTTCCTGACAGGGAGGCCCCAGTTAGTCCGGTTCGGGAACAGCAGCTCCAGCACCATCACCATGAACACTGGGGCACCCCAGGGCAGTGTACTGAGTCCTCTGTTGTTCACCCTGCTGACTCATGACTGTGTTGCGAAACACAGTTCTAACAGCATCATAAAGTTCGCCGATGATACAACTGTGCTGGGTCTCATCAGCAAAGGCGACGAGTCAGCATACAGGGAGGAGGTACAGCAGCTGACAGACTGGTGTACAGTTAACAACCTTCTCTGGAATGTAGAGAAGACCAAGGAAATGGTTGTTGACTTCAGGAAATCAAGACCGGACCACTCTCTGCTTAACATCAACGGCTCCTCTGTGGAGATCGTTAAGAGCACCAAGTTCCTTGATGTCCACCTAGCGGAGAACCTCACCTGGTCCCTGAACACCAGCTCTACAGCCAAGAAAGCCCAGCAGCGTCTCTACTTCCTCCGGAAGCTGAGAAAGGCCCGTCTCCCTCCACCCATCCTCACCCTCTTCTATAGGGGAACCATAGAGAGCATCCTAAGCAGCTGCATCACTGCCTGGTTTGGGACCTGCACAGCCTCTGACCGCAAGTCCCTCCAACGCATTGTGAGGACAGCCGAGAGGATCATCGGAGTCTCTCTCCCCTCCGTCTTAGACATTTACACCACCCGCTGCATCCGCAAAGCAACCAGCATTGTGGATGACCCCACCCACCCTTCACACAGACTGTTCTCCCTCCTGCCATCAGGAAGAAGGTACCGCAGCGTCCGGTCCAACACGACCAGACTCTGCAACAGCTTCTTCCCCCAAGACTTCTCAACACAGCTCAACGTCTGAACTGATATCTTTCTGGTACATGTACACTCTCTCACTCTCTCTCTCTCTCTCTCACTCTCACTCTCTCTCTCTCTTTCTCTCTCTCTCTCTCTCTCTCTCTCTCTCTCTCCAACCATTTACCCCAGATAAAAAAAAGTGAAGCATTTTTGCACAAAGCATTGCACTAATAACTTTACTACCTCACTGGACTCTATTTATTACACATTGCACAATTTGCACACTACCAGCAATTATTTATTATTCTCTGTCTGTACTGTGTTGTGTTGTGTTGTCTGTCCGCACTTGTTTGTTTGTGTTGCACTTGTGTCTTGTATGCACTGTCTATGTTGCACCATGGTCCTGGAGGACCGTTGTTTCGTTTCACTGTGTACTCTGTATGTAGTTGAAATGACAATAAAACCCACTTGACTTGACTTGACTTGAGGAGAGATAGAAAGAGTGATAAGAAGGAAGAAAGAAAAAGTGAAAAAAAGGAAGGAAAGCAGGAAAGATCAAAGAAAGATTGATAAAAAGAGAAATAAAATAAAGAGAAATACAAAAAAGGGGGATAAAAGGATGAAAGAACGAAAGAAAGAGAGAACTAACAAGGCAGAGAGAGGAAGAGGAGAAAGAGAGAGAGAGATAAAAGACAGAGCATTCTAATCATTTCTGCTACTCTGGTAGAGTAATGTCCATGTTCCAGAGAGAAAGAGTGAGAGAGAGATAGAGAGATAGAGAGATAGAGAGAGAGAGAGAGAGAGAGAGAGAGAGAAGGTTTGGCAGTGCAGCGTTGATAGCTTCCCCACTGTCAGGTGTCAGGTCTCCTCACACTCTGACAGTGGCTCATCAAAGGTCTGGACAGTGACCATCGTCCAGCTCAGGTCAGTCACCAGCGGTGGAGTCAGGGTCCCAGCGGACTAACACCACTCACTCCAGCATCCATGGTGCTGTTGGGAGCAGAGAAAGGGACTCGGTTGTCTGTCTGTGGGTGAAATGCTGCGACTGTGTTGGGCTGCTAGTGAGCAATGGGGAGTGAAAAGGAAGGAGTGAGAACCCAGAACTAATCACTCTCCACAAAATAAACAAATACATAAATAAGGTGGTGGATGTTGATAGGATGGCGACTAGGGGTTGCTGTTCAAGACTAGATGGCATGTCAACTGTACTGCCCAGCGATGATGCTGTAAGCTTCCTGAAGGAGTGCTCGCTGGATAAGGGTTCAGTCTGCTCTACTGCTGTGGAGTTCAGGCTTTGTTCTGTTGAACTGTGTAGGTTCTTCACAGCAAGGTTAACTAAGAAGGGTTCCGCTAGAGTAACCACAGACCAAAAGCACAGGTTTCCTATACCAGTGGTTTTCAACCTGTGGGCCGTGGCCCCCCAGTGGGCTGCAGACGTACTGCAAGGGGGCCGTAGACCAAAAATGTTTTTTTTGCCAAGTATTTTTTCTCTAATAAATAGATAGTTCAGCATATTTAGTTCGTTTATTTGCAAAACTGAACATGTTTAGTTTGAGTTCATCGATTGGTTTGGTGTAGTACATTCACATGACACACAGCACTAGCTAGTGGATTAATTAGCTAGTTAGTTAGCTACTTCAGTCTGAGTGAAGCTGTTGTCTTGTGTACACATCATGGATAAATAGTTAAAAACAGGGTCTTTGACAACAAAAGACCCTGAAGCTGAACCATCTACAAGTGAAGCAGCCACTGTATCTCTTACTGAGAGAACCGAGAAAAGCATAAATGGAAAAGAAGAAAGTACAGCAGTGAGTATCTAGCACTAGGCTTCATGTGCGCAGGAACAGAAAACGAGCCGCTACCACCCTGCGCTGTGTGTTCGGGGGTCTCGGCAAATTAAGCGTTGAAGCAACCAAGTTACGTCGACATTTGGAGACTAAACACAGCGAGTATGCATCTAAACCTGGGGAATTTTTTGAGAAGAAGACCAAAGCAGGAGAAAGACCCTTGAATTGGCTCTGGAACCGATAATGCTAAAGCTGTTAAGGCTTCCTACTGTGTAGCGCAGCTTATAGCAAAGGCTGGAAAGGCTGGACCAAATACAGGACTAGGCTTAATGTGGAGCCAGACCTCCGTTTACAATTTTCTGAACTTCAACCTGACATCCACCACTTGGTAGCTGGCAAACAACATCAGCCATGTCATTAGGCGAGTGACAAAAAGTGCTGTAAATGGTTCGTTTCTTTTGTTGTGTGATTATGCAGTCAGGTCACATGGATGGTTGCACTGTATTTGGTTTTAAACAGCAATAAAAAACATTCTGGGGGGCCGTTGAAAGTTTTGGGGTGGGTTAATTGGGCCTTGGGTTGCAAAAGGTTGGGAACCCCTGTCCTATACAGTCCAGATATCACAGCTGTTTTCAGACCATTTGCTCTCTCCCCAAGTGTCTATGTTATTCCCCTCAATGTCCCTTGTGAGATATATACATGGAGCGAGCTCATCCTTCTTGCTAAGCCTTCAGAATCCCCACACAACGATGGCTGCTAGAAACAACCACAGGCAGGCTCCATGTAGAGTAACTCAGTAATTCAGAATGTATATTAAAACAGTAAAACATCAGCAGAACCAAAACACTCTACTGGGCAAATGAGTTTGCACAGTCTACAAACGGTCTAGGCTTGTTCGAGATACAGCTGCGTCTGGCCTTGGTGGTCAGTGAGAGCAGCCGGACGGTAGTTTTTCCACACGCTACTCAGTCTCCTGCTTATTTCTTCAAACTTCAATCATCCAGTCCTCCAAACACCAAATGAGTCAATGGCAGAATAAGCTGGTTAGCATGGGCATAGAGGATTTGGCAAATTTTTCATGGGGTTCATGGACACAGAGGTTGATGGTAAACTGAGATGTTGGTGCTGTTGTTCCACCACTTCACACGATCACACAGGTTTGTTGACGGTGGAGTGGGGGGATCCCAGTGTCTCAGGGTGCTCTCATGTCTATGTTACCTTCTGGTTCTCCCTTTTAGTTTAGGCTGTTATAGTTAGATCTGCCGGAGTCGCCAGCCACGCTCTAAAATTCTGAATATTCATATTCTCTACAGTCTCACTCCCGAGCCCAACTAACTCTCTCTCTTTACTCTTCCTGGGATAATGACTGTCCTCCCGTCTGTTGAATGCTGTTGAAGGACTGATCATCAGGGCCTCCTCCCCACCATCACCAGCCAGCTCTCCTGTCCATCTGTGTCTACACCCTCAGTTACATCACTGTACACCATCCAGATGCACCAGCATTGAGATAGGATGGGACTGTTTCAGCTCACGCCCACTTTACATAAAGCCTCAGTCAGAGACTGCCTCAGTCAGAGACTGCCTCAGTCAGAGACTGCCTCTATCTGTGCAGCTTCTAAAGCTTTGCTATCCAGATTTCAAACAGAGACTCTTTTCTTTGGTGTTTAGTTTATTAAACTGTAAATACTGTTTGATCAGAGGAGGACGGGTCTCCACTTGTGAGTCTTGGTTCCTCTCAAGGTTTCTTCCTCCAGTCTGAGGGAGGTGTTCTTGCCACTGTTGCCTCTGGTTTGCTCACTGGAGGATATATCTTGTAACTGTTTTCAAAACTTCTGTAAAGCTGTTTTGTAACATCATTGTTATAAAAAGTGCTACACAAATAAATGTTTGTGCTACGTTTATTATTACCACATATGTGGAGCTTAAATACAACAACTCGAATCATGACTTTAATTCTATCCTCCTCTAGGAGATCCTAAGGGGCTCCTGGTTGTTGTCAACGAGGTCCACAAGTGACCTGAGTGCCCTATAAGGACTTTGCTCAGAACTTCTTCACTCCCGCGGGTTTCACACTCATCTCCTCGGCTGCGACTCCTCTCAGCGCAGGCTGGAAAGTGGAGCCAGCCCGGAGATGATTGCATGATTGCATGTTTTACTGTTTTCCTGCTTGTCAGGCAGAGTGAGGCTGTGAGTCATACAGAGCTGGCCATGAGTCAGGAAAGACCCCATCCTGCAAGCTAGCACTGGATAACTGGTGTTGGAGAAGCACGGGCACTACTCCACGTGAAAATGGAACATGCTGCAATGTGCTGTTGACGTTTTCCACAGTCGAGCTCGGATATGCAGTGGTATGCGTGGCTCCTCACAACTTCGGGGACTGCGGAAATCTCTGAAAGTAAACCTGGCAGGCTTTCATATGAAGGCAATAAAAATGTAAAAGAAAAACAGATAAACAAGTAGAGCAACAATAATAACAGTAATAAGAATCAAGGCCTTTACATTAGACCACCAAATCAATATAGTAATAGACAGTGTATGAGAATTAACAGTAGGCTTTGTGAAAGCAGTACACATATTAGCTAGTGTGCAGGTTGTGTGGATACTGTTGTTATAATTTCCTGCTTAAGCTCTTTTAAACATGAAGTGTATTTTGGATTAATGTTTTAGAGGAAAAAATGCTATTTTCCTCCCTTGTTTATTACTTTGTCACATATATGTAACATCTCCATTTGACAGCACAGCACACTGTGTTCGAAACAAACTGGTATGGCAGGAGATGTAATCTTTAGAACAGTAGTACGTGCTTATTCTATGGAAAAGGTCTTCTATCTTAGACTTTGTTCACCTCAGTCAAATAAGGGAGAACTATGCATTGCCCTTCTGGAATGTCCAGAACAACCAGTATATAAAAACAGTGGACCTAAGGCCTAGGTCAGAGGAACTTCACTTCTGGCCAAGGACCTCTCTCTGACATCAGAAGATTAAACACCGGAAGATGTTAGAAATGATGCTGTACTTTATTTATCTAATAAATATATATATTTGAAAGTAAAGTCTGTATCATCGAGGAGTTCTTCCAACCATCAACAGAGCATTGGTAAAGGAAAGAATATGCTTTAAACAGATACGTTACGACACCTGGTCGTGATAGCCAAACATTATGTCCATGTTGTGTGTGTTTGTTTTCTGTGACATTGTGTGCAGGTCCATGGCTGACCACTAGGGGGGCGGGTGCCTTGCTTTTTAAAGATGTTCAGGATTCTCTCCTTTGACCTGGCCTGGAAGAACTCCTGTCCAGACCAGCCCGGCACTCTCCACTACACTTCACTTCACCTGTACATTTACTAACAGCTTTGTTAGATTCTATAAAATCTCTGGGGGACGTAGGTGCCCTCCTGCTTGTCTACCCTTCTCCCCTGTTATGGTGGAGAGATTTCGGGGTAGTTTTGTGTATTTGTTTTCTTTTTGTTCACAGGTTTAGTTGTTTTAGAGTTTTTGTTGTAAACAGTGTCCAGTGTTTGGTCTGGCGGAGGTCAGGCCTGACACTAGATCAGGTGGTAACAGATGACTGTCATATAGTTTATGGCTCAGCAGAACCTGTTCACAGCAGGAACCTCCCAAGGACATCTGCCCCCAAGCCCAGAAGATAACAGCCTGGCCAAACGGGTACCATTGGCCAGGTGAAACCCAGAGGCAGGTCTATAAGACCAGACCATTCTGAGATCTGAGATCTTCTCCTCAGACCTTCCTCAGAAGAATAAAGCATATCATCGCTTTTTATTGGTCATATCAAAATGAATCTTTTTAATCAGTATCTCCACTGGCTGCCAACCCTGTCCATCAAAACTGTGTATCTCCGCCCCCTCCCCTCCAGCACTGTTTCACGAAGAGGCTAAACTTGTTTGCTGCGAAGCTCAAACCTTTAAGGTAAGAATTAAACTTCTGTTTCTTTTTTAATAAGCACTTTAGTTTCTAAAATATTATTATTATTATATAATATTATATAATATAATATTATATTATATACGTCGCGGGGTATACGTCACGGCAGGGCTACATGTAGTTATTAGCACAAGCAAGTCAATTAAACAAATATCACTAATACTGCAATCATTACATTTAGACCCTTAATTTAAAACGAAAAAAGCGAATTAAATAAATACAGTAAAAACTGCAGTCATTAAACACAGACTCTGTTATTTTAAACTAAATCTGTAATTATTAAATGTAGAATATTGAATTGCTGCTGCTGTTCTGTTTGTACCGGTCAGATCTGGTCTGTAAGTGTTCTGGGTTATTAGTTTTGTGTTAGCTGTGTGTGCTAGCTCTGCTGTTTGCTGATACTCACTGTATTCAGCTGTGTGCAGTGCTGTATCAGATTAGTAGAGTTATATATCTTTGTCTTGAAATATCTTTGTCTCCTCTTCCTGGATGAAACGCTAGCTGGAAATACAGAAATTAGGCTCATTTTTTTAACACCTAAACATATAGGAAATCAGAGAAATATCAGCCAATCACCGATACATAGCCAATTGATCCTTCCATCTCTAGTTAATTCTTTATTATTAATTTCACAACAACTATCATTAGTACCAGAATAGTATTGCCCCAGTTTGACTGAAACTTACATGGTTCTAGGTATCGTTTATATCCGGTTCTGAACCGGTTCGTTCTTAGTGTTTTGGCCTCGCTCTCTGCCCTAGCCCTGGTTTTTTGAACCTTTGCTTGTCTTTGGTCTTTCCATTTTGTGCCCTGCTTCTTTTTGTCTCTGGTTGCCCAATCCTGGTTTTCGACTCCTCCCTGTTTTTTTATTTGACATTGCTTTCTCTATCTATCTCGCCCTTTTGTGATTATTATTAAAAATACATCGCCTGCTTGCAATAGAAGTCAATGGAACCAGATTTTTTATTTCAAGCTATGGAGCGTTTCCATTGGTCTATTCATCATGAAATTTTTTTTCACACAATGTAAACGACCATTAGCTTGTTCAAATGATGTATCAAACTCAAAAGCGAGAAACATGTTTTTTATTGGACAGCAATGATATACATACAAACAAAGCCCTCCATGTTTTCATGTAGACATTTAAGCAATTAATACAACATCTAGTCATCAAACAGAGTTTATGGAAACCAAGCAGACTGTATTCTTTACAGAGACAGAAGAGCTCCATTGTAGTTGCAACGAAATGACCTGGAGGTAAGTGTGGAGCAAACGTGGAAGCTCAGAGTAAAGCTAAGAAATAAACATGAACATAACCATCCAACTTGCAAAATATGCTGCCTGTCTGTTTCATGAAACCTTTAAGTTAAGACATGTGCACTGTTGCAACTGACTTTCAAGCGTGTTGCATGGTGCTTTACATCATAAAACCTAAGTGCAATTTGGTTTCATGTGGATTTCAAGCAACTCAAGTTGCGTGAAGTTTTCGTGGTGTAAAGCCAGTTTTACGTTTAGACAAAAGGTGCTAAGACGGGTGACCTTAGGACCCCATATGGCCCACTCGGCATGCTTTGTGAGAGAAGGAGATCGCGGAGGTGCTGGAGATGCGCATGCTGCACATTCTGTCCAGAGGAGCAGAACAGGCTCATCTTTGAACTTGCTCTGGTTTCTATTACTCCTGCCTCCCGGCACCTTCCTCTTTGTTGGAATCTTTTAAGACAGTGCCTGGAGAACCAGAGGAGGTTCAAAGGCGGCGCTGGATTAGGGCTGTTTAAGGCTCACCATTACTGACGTGGGACCAGAGAAAATCAGCTGCTCTGCCTCAGCATGAGCGAACAGCAGCTGCTCCCACCGGTCAGACCCTCAAACCTCAGGCCCGACTGCTAGACCCTAAAGAAGCCTTCCTGACGGAGCCCATAGCTCTACTGCTATCCAGGAGCCCACTCAGAGGAGACCGGGGGATACGGAGAGAGAGAAAGAGGACTGAGCTGGTGCTTTATAGATAATAATAATTCAATCAAACCCTCACAGCAATGTTCCAATATCAGTATCTAACCACACTCATGTTCAATCAAATGCTTACAGTAATGTTCATCACTACCTGACCTCACTAACACTCAATCAAATCCTCACAGCTATGCTGCAACATTAGTACCTGACCTCACTAACACTCAATCAAATCCTCACAGCTATGCTGCAACATTAGTACCTGACCTCACTAGTACTCAATGAAATCCTAAAAACAATGTTCCATCAGTACCTGGCCTCTTTAACACTCAATCAAATCCTCACAGCAATGTTCCAACATCATTACCACACCTCACTAACACTCAGTCAAATCCTCACAGCAATGTTCAACTTCAGTATCTGACCTCACTAATGCTCAATCAAATCCTCACAGCAATGTTAAACATCAAAACTTGACCTCACTAACACTCAATCAGATCCTCACAGCAATGTTCCAATATCAGTATCTGAACTCACTAACATTCAATCAAATCCTCACAGCAATGTTCAACATCAGTACCTGACCACACTAACACTCAGTCAAATCCTCACAGCAATGTTCATCAGTACCTGACCTCACTAACACTCAGTCAAATCCTCACAGCAATGTTCAACATCAGTACCTGACCACACTAACACCCAGTCAAATCCTCACAGCAATGTTCAACATCAGTACCTGACCTCACTAACACTCAATCAAATCCTCACAGCAATGTTCAACATCAGTACCTGACCTCACTAACAATCAATCAAATCCTCACAGCAATGTTCAACATCAGTACCTGACCTCACTAACAATCAATCAAATCCTCACAGCAATGTTCAATATCAGTACCTGACCTCACTAACACTCAATCAAATCCTCACAGCAATGTTCAATATCAGTACCTGACCTCACTAACACTCAATCAAATCTAAATGTTTCCGAAACCAAAAATATATGGATTAATTAAGACATTAGGAATTTTAATAAATATGTAAGAAGAAAATTTCTATTTACATCCTCACCAGCAATCAAATCCTCACAGCCGCATCACTTTCCAAACCCGGTGCTGATATCAGTGCTGCTCTGTGTTCTTCTTCACAATGACTCTCGGCTCATGAGTGTGTTAATCCTCTTTTCTATTGTCGTGTCAGGCCGGCTGCTAATGTTTCACCACTAAATTCACCAGCCGGCCCCGCCGCCGTGCCGCGTACCCGCCGTGAGTGCTGTATTTCACCACCTGTGGCATCAACTCAGACCAACACAAAGCACGAACACATTCCTTGTCAATCCAGAACGCAGAACAATGGACGCCGAGAGCGTTCCGAATGCCGCTCGGCACGTTACTCCATTAGCAGCCAGACATGACTGACAGTGACTCGCCTACCAACTAACCTAGCAGCGCAGCTACAGCCTGCTACAGGACGCTATCAGACGAGACGCCGGAGCGCTACATCTGCTCACGAGGAGACGAGAACGTCAGTCTGACTGCGAGACGAGTCCCTTTCAGGCGCTCTCAGCATGCGGGCTGGCTAATTAGCTTACTTGCCTTCGCTGATATCAACACCTACACGTAGCTGGAAGGAAATTAAGGATTAATTTATTTTGCCATGTGATTACGGTAGATCCAGAGCGATAAGAACACAGATTTCATCGTAAATGTGGAATATTTGCGTTAATAAACGAGTTATAAACATCTACTGCTTAATTGTGGCAGCAATTGCTTTATTTCAGCTTCACTTTGAATTTAGGTCTAGTTTTGGAGGAAGGGTCTTTTATTTTGAAAGGCCAAATTACATGAGCAGGAAATCTTATTTGCGCTCCTTTTTCTTGACATGAACATTCTAGACTGAGAAGATTCCCAAAATGTAGGCAAAATTTCTTCAAGGAAAAAAAGAAGATTTGCTATTAACTTTTAATTTTCATCATCAAGATTTTTGTTACAAAAATTTCATTAAAAAATATTTAAGAAAACAATGAAATACTATCTGAGGCAAGTTTATTCTAAATTTACATCACTAAACACATTTGGCTAATTTCAGACTCAAATTTCGTCAACATTTCTTCACCTTAAAACTATCTAACTTATGTTTCCAATATTTTAAAGCAGTTTGGATCCAATATGTTTTTTTTCAGAATATATCAACAATTTCTTTAAGAAAAAAATAAATTACTAACTTAACTTTTAATTAACTTTTAACTTTCAACATTTAAACTAATTCATGTTATTTAATTCATTTACAGTATGCTAAAATTTTGGTCAAAAATGTTTCAATAATAAAATTGAATTACTAAGGTCTTTTAACTTTAATCATTTAAACACATATGGCTAATTTGTTTGTTAAAATGTAAGAAAAGTTTTATCCAATTTAGAATTTTTAGCATTTCAAACCAGTTAGATGTGATAAAGTTTTGGTAAAATGGTACATTTTTGGTGATGGTGTTTACAGTGGTGGTGGTGGTGTTTACAGTGGTGGTGATGTTTACAGTAGTGGTGATGTTCACAGTGTTGGTGATGGCGTTTACAGTGGTGGTGGTGATGTTTACAGTGGTGGTGATGTTTAGAATGGTGGTGATGGCGTTTACAGTGGTGGCGATGGTGACGTTTGAGTGGTGGTGATGGTGTTTACAGTGGTGGTGATGGTGTTTACAGTGGTGGTGATGGTTAGAATGGTGGTGATGGTGTTTACAGTGGTGGTGGTGGTGTTTACAGTGGTGGTGATGGTGTTTACAGTGGTGGTGATGATGTTTACAGTGGTGGTGATGTTTAGAATGGTGGTGATGGTGTTTACAGTGGTGGTGGTGGTGTTTACAGTGTTGGTGATGGCGTTTACAGTGGTGGTGATGATGTTTACAGTGGTGGTGATGTTTAGAATGGTGGTGATGGTGTTTACAGTGGTGGTGATGGCGTTTACAGTGGTGGTGATGGTGTTTACAGTGGTGGTGATGGTGTTTACAGTGGTGGTGATGGTTAGAATGGTGGTGATGGTGTTTACAGTGGTGGTGGTGGTGTTTACAGTGGTGGTGATGGTGTTTACAGTGGTGGTGGTGGTGTTTACAGTGGTGGTGGTGGTGTTTACAGTGGTGGTGGTGGTTAGAATGGTGGTGATGGTGTTTACAGTGGTGGTGGTGGTGTTTACAGTGGTGGTGGTGGTTAGAATGGTGGTGATGGTGTTTACAGTGGTGGTGATATACGCATTTTATTTATCAAACTCACCTGTGAACCTGCATGTGTCTCCTGAGTGTTTATAATGGAATGTTGATGGGAAAATAGGGAAAATCTGTAAATATTAAGTGACTATTTTGCTTCACCATGTCTTGAATATATCATATTCACTACAGATATATTAAACAGTATTGATTAATATGCATCTCAGACATCATATTTCTAACCATTTACTGTAATAACTTTCTTTTAATAACCACCACTTACATCCAAATAGTTTTATTAAGTGGAATCTTTAATAAAATTCCTGTTGCATGTATTCCGTCACCCAGCTGTCCAATGAATTAAGCAGAAAGTGATTTGATCAACTAAATAAATCAGTATTTTTCTTAATGATTAATAAGTAGAAAGTCCCAGCAGAGACGCTCAAATCGATGCTGACAGGTCAGTCACTCTGATCTCCGTCCGTTCAGGTCTCCTGGTCCTCACTTCAAACAGAACTGATGGAGTGAGTGTTGTGAGCCAGACGCTGCGTGAGCCTCGCTCTAATCCTGCTCCAGCCTGGCTGCGCGTGCTGAGAGGACTCTGGCTGTGGCCGGAGGGGCTCAGATGAGTGTGCACCCCCCCCTCGCCGGTCGCAGGTGAAACTGGATTACATCACCGAGGTCTCGGCTGAGTAGCGACTCCTTACCTGACGCGTGCTAATGCGCTCTAAATCTATCATGTGTGTCAGGATCCAGCTGGAGCTCAGGGTCACCCTCGCCATCCATTCTTTAAGACTCGGCCTGTCTCGCTGACGGATGGGGTCACTTAGAGGTAGACCGCTTCCCCAACAAGCGCTGAGACAGATACTCACGTAAGCTTGTCTCCCTCTGCCTCAGACGAGCCGGGGAAAAGTCTGACTCTGTGGAGGGAGACGTTAGCGTTAGCAATTTCCGGTACATTTCAATGGGACCTGCTAGTCTAGTCTTGGACTGTACAGACATGAACAGAAATAATAATAAGCAGGTCAGTATGTGTGTGGATTAGAGGTTTGGGGATCTGCTCTAAGTGAGTACAGGCAGTTTGTAAGTTGTAGGTTAAACAAAACCCTAATGTTTGGGGGGTTTGGCTGAAAATGAATGGAACCCTATGGGAGGACAGAGGGATGAATAAATGACAAATAGAGGAGTGCGGGTCAGTATGTATGTGGATTAGAGGTTGGGGGTCTGCTCTGAGTGAGTACAGGCAGTATTGAAGATGTAGGTTAAATAAAACCATGATGTTTGTGTTTGTCCAAAATGAATAGGACTCAATGAGGGGACTCAAAAATGAATGGGACCAGTACCATATAATGTGGAGTACCTAGTTTAGTTTGTAAAGTGAGCTTTAATTGGATTTATCTAATAACAATCAGACGTACAATAATGTTGTATTTTGTTTATTTACTTATTTACTGTAATTCCACAGTTGTTGTTCTATGTCACTACACATAGTGATTTACTACCTTACCTACAGTGCAATCAGATTATAGCTGATTTTAGGGGATAGAGTGGGCTTTGATTTATATTAGCAAATGTGTCCCCCCCCAATGTCAAACCCGCTCCTACACCCTTGGCTGTAGCACCATTTAAGGTGGAACATTGAAATAAGCAACCTTTCAATCATCCTAAATATGATTAATTGGTAACAAGCAACTGAAGAAGTTTTATTCAATTAAACTTTAAACTTTATAGACCAAAAAAAGAAACTTTTATATACTTAAATACTTTTTATAATGTTTACCAGTTTTTTACCCAGATCCAGAGTATTTATACCAATAAATACTTAATAAATTTTTCATTCATGTGTTACTACATAGTTATTACAGACGCTTAACATAGTGTTTCTTATAACTGAGTAAATCGATGCACATGTGTAATTACATAAGCTGTACTGCTTTAAACTGTCTGTAACCATGGCTACATCACTAGTAGTTACACTGCTGTTTATGTGTAACTACACAGTTACAGGAGAAATGAAATGGTGGGGACTCAGGGACCCACATACTGCTCCACAGGGCTGAAGGGGTTAACAGTGGGTACATGCATGCAGACCCCATAACAGATGCAGTCATAACGTCTGCCTGCGTTTTCATCACACTTGATCTGAAGATCCTGCTCTGGCTGAGTAAACTCCGCTGATGATGGATTCTCCTCCCGCAGAGGATTAGACCAATCAGAGGGGCCGCCTGACTCAGGTAAACATACCACAGGAATATGGATTGAAAAGTTTGATGGCATACGTTGAAAACTTTCTGCCTTTATCTTAAACACCAGCTACTATAAAAACTATAACAGCACTAACGTCAAGACGAACAGCTTAAAATCACTTATTATCACTTTTAACAAGAAAACCAACAAATATCCAATCAATACTTACCAAAGAGAACCAAAGATTTATATCTCAGCCATAACATTCAAACCACCTCCTTCTATCTCCACTCACTGTCCACTGCATCAGCTCCACTGACCATACAGGACCTCCACTCACTGTCCACTGCATCAGCTCCACTGACCATACAGGACCTCCACTCACTGTCCACTGTATCAGCTCCACTGACCATACAGGACCTCCACTCACTGTCCACTGCATCAGCTCCACTGACCATACAGGACCTCCACTCACTGTCCACTGCATCAGCTCCACTGACCATACAGGACCTCCACTCACTGTCCACTGTATCAGCTCCACTGACCATACAGGACCTCCACTCACTGTCCACTGTATCAGCTCCACTGACCATACAGGACCTCCACTCACTGTCCACTGTATCAGCTCCACTGACCATACAGGACCTACACTCACTGTCCACTGTATCAGCTCCACTGACCATACAGGAGCTCCACTCACTGTCCACTGCATCAGCTCCACTGACCATACAGGACCTCCACTCACTGTCCACTGTATCAGCTCCACTGACCATACAGGACCTCCACTCACTGTCCACTGTATCAGCTCCACTGACCATACAGGACCTCCACTCACTGTCCACTGCATCAGCTCCACTGACCATACAGGACCTACACTTACAGACTGTAGTTCATCTGATTCTCTGTATACTTTATTACTCTGTTCTTTAATGATCAGGACCCCCACAGGACCACCACAGAGCAGCTACTATTAGGAAGGTGTGTCATTCTCAGCACTGCAATGACACTGGCGTAGTGGTGGTGTGTTAGTAAGTGTGTTGTGCTAGTGTGAGTGGATCAGACACAGCAGTGCTGCAGCTGGAGTGTCTAAACACCTCCTCAGTGTCACTGCTGGACTGAGAATCATCCACCAACCAAAACTATCCAGACAGCAGTGTCCTGTGGCGGCGTCCTGTGTCCAGTGATGAAGAACTAGAGGAACACAAACTGTGCAGCAGCAGATGAGCTACTGTCTCTGACTTTACATCTACAAGGTGGACCAGCAAGTAGTAGGAGTGTCTAATAGAGTGGACAGTGAGTGGACACAGAGTTTAAACACTCCAGAGCATATTTGTCTGACATGTTAACTCATCAGGATTATCAGACACTACCTAACATAAGACGAGGAAGCCTAAAAGCCCATTGTCTTAAAAATGTTATTTATTGAAGGAAAAAAAAAAAACTAATAAAATAATAAAAATATTAATTAATCATTCAAAAGTGATATAATTGTCATTTACATGATAAAATAATTGCCCCCTGAACTTAGCCACATATGCAGAACATCAGGAAGGATTCCTGTGGAGCGGTTCTAGAAGGACAATGCATGCAGGCTTTTGAGCATGAAGTGGTCATTTAAGGTCACAGCATCTCAACTGAGCCTCTTTAAAACCTTAATTTTGCTTCTTTGCAGGCATTGCAAGGCAGATGTGCTCTCGTGCCTTGGTTTTTCCTTGATTTGCTGTCACCGTTGGTGTCTTCACTAACGTTTTCTCCACTGGGATATATCGGATCTCGCTGGCTACGTTCACATGCAGCCTGACAATCCATTAATAATCCGATTAACACCTCAATCTGAATAGAATACGTCCATCTGTACACCTCAATCCGAATAGACTAGTCTGACTGAGGTCATTCTGATTACCCGTAAATAATCTGTTTAATAGAAGAACAATAGCCGTGTAAACGCCTCTATCTGATTACACTCCCAATCAGAAAGTCTAAGTACATTCTGCACGTGTGCAGCTGCGTCATAGAGGAAGTTCCAACATGGCGGGAGGTAGAGACTGGTCTTCAGAAGAGACAGAGTTCACGCTTCAAACCTTAAAAGATTTAAAAACAGCAGGATGGACGGCCTGCTCTCAATACCGAGCTGTTCAGACGAGTGTATGAGCAAACCAACGACGGTGCACACTTTAATCCAGAGGGTCCGTCTCATCGGCGGTGCGAAGTATAGAGTTTTCCTGACTCCGCCCTAATTTCAAATCAATCAAAAACACAAGCGCGCCCACTGAAAACTCAGGTAACCATACCTCTGTTGGGGTGCATCCGAAATCGCCTACTTACCTACTATTCAGTAGTAAATCAGTAGGCGAGCGTGGCTAGTATGTCTGAACTCAGTAGTAAATCAGTAGGCGAGCGCGACTAGTATGTCTGAATACTCAGTAGTAAATCAGTAGGCGAGCGTGGCTAGTATATCTGAATACTCAGTAGTAAATCAATAGCTGAGCGCGGCTAGTATGTCTGAATACTCAGTAGTAAATCAATAGGCGAGCGCGGCTAGTATGTCTGAATACTCAGTAGTAAATCAGTAGGCGAGCGCGACTAGTATGTCTGAATACTCAGTAGTAAATCAGTAGGCGAGCGCGGCTAGTATGTCTGAATACTCAGTAGTAAATCAGTAGGCGAGCGCGGCTAGTATGTCTGAATACTCAGTAGTAAATCAGTAGGCGAGCGCGGCTAGTATGTCTGAATACTCAGTAGTAAATCAGTAGGCGAGCGCGGCTAGTATGTCTGAATACTCAGTAGTAAATCAGTAGGCGAGCGCGGCTAGTATGTCTGAATACTCAGTAGTAAATCAGTAGGCGAGCGCGGCTAGTATGTCTGAATACTCAGTAGTAAATCAGTAGGCGAGCGCGGCTAGTATGTCTGAATACTCAGTAGTAAATCAGTAGGCGAGCGCGGCTAGTATGTCTGAATACTCAGTAGTAAATCAGTAGGCGAGCGCGGCTAGTATGTCTGAATACTCAGTAGTAAATCAGTAGGCGAGCGCGGCTAGTATGTCTGAATACTCAGTAGTAAATCAGTAGGCGAGCGCGGCTAGTATATCTGAATACTCAGTAGTAAATCAGTAGGCGAGCGCGGCTAGTATATCTGAATACTCAGTAGTAAATCAGTAGGCGAGCGCGGCTAGTATATCTGAATACTCAGTAGTAAATCAGTAGGCGAGCGCGGCTAGTATGTCTGAATACTCAGTAGTAAATCAGTAGGCGAGCGCGGCTAGTATGTCTGAATACTCAGTAGTGAAATCAGTAGGCGAGCGCGGCTAGTATGTCTGAATACTCAGTAGTGAAATCAGTAGGCGAGCACGACTAGTATATCTGAATACTCAGTAGTAAATCAGTAGGCGAGCGCGGCTAGTATGTCTGAATACTCAGTAGTAAATCAGTAGGCGAGCGCGGCTAGTATATCTGAATACTCAGTAGTAAATCAGTAGGCGAGCGCGGCTAGTATGTCTGAATACTCAGTAGTGAAATCAGTAGGCGAGCACGACTAGTATATCTGAATACTCAGTAGTAAATCAGTAGGCGAGCGCGGCTAGTATGTCTGAATACTCAGTAGTAAATCAGTAGGCGAGCGCGGCTAGTATATCTGAATACTCAGTAGTAAATCAGTAGGCGAGCGCGGCTAGTATGTCTGAATACTCAGTAGTGAAATCAGTAGGCGAGCACGACTAGTATATCTGAATACTCAGTAGTAAATCAGTAGGCGAGCGCGGCTAGTATGTCTGAATACTCAGTAGTGAAATCAGTAGGCGAGCGCGGCTAGTATGTCTGAATACTCAGTAGTAAATCAGTAGGCGAGCGCGTCTAGTATGTCTGAATACTCAGTAGTAAATCAGTAGGCGAGCGTGGCTAGTATGTCTGAATACTCAGTAGTAAATCAGTAGGCGAGCGTGGCTAGTATGTCTGAATACTCAGTAGTAAATCAGTAGGCGAGCGTGGCTAGTATGTCTGAATACTCAGTAGTAAATCAGTAGGCGAGCACGACTAGTATATCTGAATACTCAGTAGTAAATCAGTAGGCGAGCACGACTAGTATGTCTGAATACTCAGTAGGTCTCGAGTAGTAGGTAAACGGTACCCGTTTTTATGTAGATGAATACAGCACACTGTGTATCCCATAATTCACCTGGAGCGGCGGATGAATTCAAAGTGGAGTAAATAAACAGTGTAAAGCTGAACGTCGGCTGTGTGTACGTAGCTACGGCTACTGAACTGCCGCTACAGGAGTTAGCGCTACTGCTGAGATAAACAATGATTACATTCCTCCCGTTTCATCTTCTCTGATGTACATAATCAGACAAAAACTCAGATCAGAGTCACTAAAAGATCTAAATCTGTCAGTAAAAGAGCTTTTAAATGAATAGCAGGACTTTTACGGTGGTGGTCTGACATCTTGCGTCACAGGACGCTGGTAATATGGTGGACGTTGTACGTCTGAGATTGTGTGGTATTAAAACTCACCTACTGAAATTACGTACTAGTCTGACGCTCCAGCAGTACGTACTGACTCTAATCTAGTACCTACTGACTAGTAGACCATTTCGGAGTTCACGCTTCAAACCTTGAAAGATTTAAAAACAGCAGGACGGACGGCCTGCTCTCAATACCGAGCTGTTCAGACCAGTGTATGAGCAAACCAACGACGGTGCACACTTTAATCCAGAGGGTCCGTCTCATCGGCGGTGCGAAGTATAGAGTTTTCCTGACTCCGCCCTAATTTCAAATCAATCAAAAACACAAGCGCGCCCACTGAAAACTCAGGTAACCATACCTCTGTTGGGGTGCATCCGAAATCGCCTACTTACCTACTATTCAGTAGTAAATCAGTAGGCGAGCGTGGCTAGTATATCTGAATACTCAGTAGTAAATCAGTAGCTGAGCGCGGCTAGTATGTCTGAATACTCAGTAGTAAATCAATAGGCGAGCGCGGCTAGTATGTCTGAACTCAGTAGTAAATCAGTAGGCGAGCGCGACTAGTATGTCTGAATACTCAGTAGTAAATCAGTAGGCGAGCGTGGCTAGTATATCTGAATACTCAGTAGTAAATCAATAGCTGAGCGCGGCTAGTATGTCTGAATACTCAGTAGTAAATCAATAGGCGAGCGCGGCTAGTATGTCTGAACTCAGTAGTAAATCAGTAGGCGAGCGCGACTAGTATGTCTGAATACTCAGTAGTAAATCAGTAGGCGAGCGCGGCTAGTATGTCTGAATACTCAGTAGTAAATCAGTAGGCGAGCGCGGCTAGTATGTCTGAATACTCAGTAGTAAATCAGTAGGCGAGCGCGGCTAGTATGTCTGAATACTCAGTAGTAAATCAGTAGGCGAGCGCGGCTAGTATGTCTGAATACTCAGTAGTAAATCAGTAGGCGAGCGCGGCTAGTATGTCTGAATACTCAGTAGTAAATCAGTAGGCGAGCGCGGCTAGTATGTCTGAATACTCAATAGTAAATCAGTAGGCGAGCGCGGCTAGTATGTCTGAATACTCAGTAGTAAATCAGTAGGCGAGCGCGGCTAGTATGTCTGAATACTCAGTAGTAAATCAGTAGGCGAGCGCGGCTAGTATGTCTGAATACTCAGTAGTAAATCAGTAGGCGAGCGCGGCTAGTATGTCTGAATACTCAGTAGTAAATCAGTAGGCGAGCGCGGCTAGTATGTCTGAATACTCAGTAGTAAATCAGTAGGCGAGCGCGGCTAGTATGTCTGAATACTCAGTAGTAAATCAGTAGGCGAGCGCGGCTAGTATGTCTGAATACGCAGTAGTAAATCAGTAGGCGAGCGCGGCTAGTATATCTGAATACTCAGTAGTAAATCAGTAGGCGAGCGCGGCTAGTATATCTGAATACTCAGTAGTAAATCAGTAGGCGAGCGCGGCTAGTATATCTGAATACTCAGTAGTAAATCAGTAGGCGAGCGCGGCTAGTATATCTGAATACTCAGTAGTAAATCAGTAGGCGAGCGCGGCTAGTATGTCTGAATACTCAGTAGTAAATCAGTAGGCGAGCGCGGCTAGTATGTCTGAATACTCAGTAGTGAAATCAGTAGGCGAGCGCGGCTAGTATGTCTGAATACTCAGTAGTGAAATCAGTAGGCGAGCACGACTAGTATATCTGAATACTCAGTAGTGAAATCAGTAGGCGAGCGCGGCTAGTATGTCTGAATACTCAGTAGTAAATCAGTAGGCGAGCGCGGCTAGTATATCTGAATACTCAGTAGTAAATCAGTAGGCGAGCGCGGCTAGTATGTCTGAATACTCAGTAGTGAAATCAGTAGGCGAGCACGACTAGTATATCTGAATACTCAGTAGTAAATCAGTAGGCGAGCGCGGCTAGTATGTCTGAATACTCAGTAGTAAATCAGTAGGCGAGCGCGGCTAGTATATCTGAATACTCAGTAGTAAATCAGTAGGCGAGCGCGGCTAGTATGTCTGAATACTCAGTAGTGAAATCAGTAGGCGAGCACGACTAGTATATCTGAATACTCAGTAGTAAATCAGTAGGCGAGCGCGGCTAGTATGTCTGAATACTCAGTAGTGAAATCAGTAGGCGAGCGCGGCTAGTATGTCTGAATACTCAGTAGTAAATCAGTAGGCGAGCGTGGCTAGTATGTCTGAATACTCAGTAGTAAATCAGTAGGCGAGCGCGGCTAGTATGTCTGAATACTCAGTAGTAAATCAGTAGGCGAGCGCGGCTAGTATGTCTGAATACTCAGTAGTAAATCAGTAGGCGAGCGCGGCTAGTATGTCTGAATACTCAGTAGTAAATCAGTAGGCGAGCGCGGCTAGTATGTCTGAATACTCAGTAGTAAATCAGTAGGCGAGCGTGGCTAGTATGTCTGAATACTCAGTAGTAAATCAGTAGGCGAGCGTGGCTAGTATGTCTGAATACTCAGTAGTAAATCAGTAGGCGAGCGTGGCTAGTATGTCTGAATACTCAGTAGTAAATCAGTAGGCGAGCACGACTAGTATATCTGAATACTCAGTAGTAAATCAGTAGGCGAGCACGACTAGTATGTCTGAATACTCAGTAGGTCTCGAGTAGTAGGTAAACGGTACCCGTTTTTATGTAGATGAATACAGCACACTGTGTATCCCATAATTCACCTGGAGCGGCGGATGAATTCAAAGTGGAGTAAATAAACAGTGTAAAGCTGAACGTCGGCTGTGTGTACGTAGCTACGGCTACTGAACTGCCGCTACAGGAGTTAGCGCTACTGCTGAGATAAACAATGATTACATTCCTCCCGTTTCATCTTCTCTGATGTACATAATCAGACAAAAACTCAGATCAGAGTCACTAAAAGATCTAAATCTGTCAGTAAAAGAGCTTTTAAATGAATAGCAGGACTTTTACGGTGGTGGTCTGACATCTTGCGTCACAGGACGCTGGTAATATGGTGGACGTTGTACGTCTGAGATTGTGTGGTATTAAAACTCACCTACTGAAATTACGTACTAGTCTGACGCTCCAGCAGTACGTACTGACTCTAATCTAGTACCTACTGACTAGTAGACCATTTCGGAGTTCACGCTTCAAACCTTGAAAGATTTAAAAACAGCAGGACGGACGGCCTGCTCTCAATAACGAGCTGTTCAGACGAGCTCATGAGCAAACCAACGAGGGTGTGCACTTTCATCCAGAGGGTCCATGTCATTAACAGTGGGATATGAGAGAGTGACTAGTGTGTCCAAATACATAGTATTCGTCGAGCGGTACGCGAAATGTCCCAGGGTGACGTACTGCACCACCAGTTTTTAAGTATGTAGCCCCAGCACACCGTCCTGTCCCAGGATTCCATCAGAGCAGCGGAGAAAAAGCGGAGGAGGAAACGGTGGAAAGCGGAACGTCGGCTGTGTGTACGTAGCTACGGCCAGTGAACCGCCGCCATAGACGTTAGCGTTAATTCTGAGGTAAACAATGAGCTACAGCTAGACACCGTACATATTCAGACAAACACGGAGAACAGCGTCACAAACCGTCTCTGAACCCGTCAGTAAAGGGGGCTTGTAAATAAATAGCAGTGGTGGTCTGACGTCTTGCAGGATGTTGGTAAGGTTGCGTGGATACTAAACACTCGCACACTGAAAGAGCGCACTGCTGTGAAGTACTGGTATACACTAATTGTACTTGATCTTCTAGGAACTCTGGATAAGTCCTGCAGTGATACTGTATGTAGTCTGTATTTATTCTCTTCTCTGTAGGTGTTCCAGTCTTGCTAGGTGTTGCTCTGTGTCTAATCTTATATTTTGTGGTCTTCTTTCTAGGTATCAGCACTGGTACTTGTTTATGGCAGTGTTTGAGTATAAGAGTAGTTTGGACTTAAACCTGTTTGTACTAGATAGAGATTCATACTCTAACTGAACACTAAGCACTTTTGTAAGTCACTCTGGATTAGAGCGTCTGCTAAATGCTATAAATGTAAATGTAACGGGCAGGCAGAGCGCTCCAGCTCCAACTGAGTACGTACTGTTCAAGCACGTGATTTCAGTCACACCCTCGGACCGAACTCCCTTGATGCTGGTTGTCATGGTAACGTTTACACCAAGTTGTGCTCTACGCATACGTGCAAGTTTGGATCTGATGGCTTGTAGCCTGCATCTAAACAGAGACTTATCAGGTTGTTGAGTAGAGTGAGCATATAAACACCTCAGCCTTAATCTATAATCCGAATGAACTCAATCTGTGGTTCACTGTGGTGTCCATGAGGTTCTGCATTTCACTTCTGGATTTCGCTTCAAAACGTCTCCACTTTACAAGATTAACATCTTGTAAAGTGTTTGCCAGCGTAGCATCAGCTGGTGTGGATCTTATGCCAGCTTGTGATCATACTGTTACACTATTAAGACATGATGGTACATTATTTTTTTATCTTGGCTTTATACAGTATTCTATACGGCTACATAAAACTATAGGCATCTATGTATGTATGTTCAAGTAGGAGTTTAGTAAATGAAGATTTAGGCCAAGCTAGAAAGCTTATTACATCGGTCATCATGGATTTCGCAGTAAATACATGTCAGATTTATGAAGCCCGGCCGCAGAGAACACAGATTTCCTTCTGTTTCATCAGATTTCAACATGCTTACCTATACATAATACATATACACAGAACTGTGTGAATGCTTGAGACGCTTGGGGACATTATTATATTTAAAAAGCTATTTTTTGCAGACAGGAACTGTATTAATACAGTACGTAGAGCTTTTACATACATCAGTGTGTTTATTTAACCCTTTCCAAGCTTCTCCTTCTATTAACAACCCAGTATTATTTAGAGTTCTCATCTAACACCTGCTTTGACTGCTCAGTACTTCATTAAGCTAAATCAAGATTTGCTGCTGAAGGAACTGAACACATTCATACAATGTCTGGGGCGTCCAGGAGAAATCTGGAACCTAACTTTGTTCTTCAAACTGGAGCTCAAGATCTGATCTACTTCCCTCACAATAAGATATTCATGTTGTAACCTTTGTAACTTGTCCTAGACCAATTCTAAAGATTACACAAGAATAATCTGGAAAGTGGGTCCACCTGAGTCCATGTTAAACGTGTGATGTTATGAAAAAAAAAAATAGGAGGAAGCCAAATGAGAAATACACAAACAGGAAACTTCAACAATGTATTGAAATGAAATACCCAGCAAGAACATAATCACCAAATAAAAAAAAAAAGAAATGATAAACCCAGAACTCTACATCACAACCCAACATCCCCAATACCCCACATCCTCCCAAAATAACAAAAACCCAATGTCCAGGTCCAGCACAAGTGATGATAGATATTCCCCACCATGAGTATTTGTGGCAGTCCTTATTTGCTCAATGGAGCTAACCATCGGAATGGGTTTAGGCCCTGAAGAAAATGGTCAGGAGTATCTTGTAGATCACCCAGCTACTGTAGACCTCCCGAATTGCCTACACCTTTCCCAGACCACCCACAGGCCAAACAACATCTCCTTCTGAGAAGGTAAAATGCAAAATAGCATTAAGCTAAACATGAGCCATTAGCATACACTAACATACATGGCTTAGCATCTACATTTGCAACAACACAATGTTTATCATAAAACAAAAGGTACTTACAATGGACATAAAACCAAAGGTTTCCCAAACAAGGAGATTAACCAGACAGCATGGAGATCCCTGGAGAACAATGCTCAAATCCTTCCTGTTGGCTTCCTCTATTTATACCAGGTGATATTAAATGCCTCACCAGCCACGCCTAGTGGCTTGGAGGATAAATTACACTCCCCAAAAATAAGAACAGACCCACTGGAACCAACTTGGTTACAATGTCACCTTGTTACTTTATTAATTACTTCATGTTAATTTATTACATGATAAATTCTGAATAATTAATTGTATATACTTACCAGTCCATAGTCTATACTGAACATTTATACTGAATCATAGTGGCAGCCTAATTATTTAAAGTTAATAATAATAATAATTCATAATAAATAACAACTAATGAATATTAGATATTTAATAATATATAGTAAACCTTTTTTTTAATTTTAAGAAAATGCCTGATTATTCTTAATACATATTTAATAACATGTAGTTTCAAAATAAGGTGTTACTAAAAAAGTATTACTTTAATGATCAGGACCCCAACAGGACCACCACAGAGCAGGTACTATGCAGCATTGCAGTGACACTGCTGTGGTGGTGGTGTGTTAGTGTGTGTGTGTGTGTTGTGCTGGTGTGAGTGGATCAGACACAGCAGTGCTGCTGCTGGAGTGTTTAAACACCTCCTCAGTGTCACTGCTGGACTGAGAATCGTCCACCAACCAAAACTATCCAGACAGCAGTGTCCTGTGGGCGGCGTCCTGTGTCCACTGATGAAGGACTAGAGGTCAGATGAGCTACTGTCTCTGACTTTACATCTACAAGGTGGACCAGCAAGTAGTAGGAGTGTCTAATAGAGTGGACAGTGAGTGGACACAGTGTTAAATAAAGGTTTAGGTGTCTCAGACTTGAACTCAGTAGTGTAGATGCCGGTATATCCTGTCTGATTGACGCCTGGTGTGCCACTAACACCATGCAGCCGGCGGTGGTCCATCAACACCGGGCTTGTGGGATTATTATTCATTGCTTCCGCTTCACGTTAGCATTAAACTGTCCACAGCGCCGCGTCCACCACCCAAACAGCAGCAGTGATTTACTGAGAGCTGTAAAGGTGACAGGCTGTGTTGAGTATGTTATATAAGGACGGTGGTTTATTATATACTCGACTCGTCAGGACAATGTGCTCTTTATGAGTCCAGTAACTGAAGTCGATGATCAATAAATCACATGGATTGTTCCAGACTAACAGCTCGGAGCTCGCAGCAGAGTTTAGTTAAGCAGCTGACTGTAGGTGTTTGTAGCACTGAGTGTGGAGTATCACCCCAGCTGGGGTTAGTGTTGGGGAAACAGGGCATACGATGGGGTGATAAGCGGTGCTGGACGGACGGGCGGAGATGGAGTGATAGGTAAAGTTAGAAAGACAGCCTTAAAACCAGAATCAGTTCTGAAATATGGAGGCACAGATTGTGGATTCAGACACAGATAATAATTAATAATAGATAGTGTTTCATTCATAATAACTATATTTTTAGAAGCTAATAAATAAATCAAAGCAGATTCTAAAAAATGTATAGTAATTACTGAATAATTCATAGTATATACTAATTCATACTAGATACATACAAAATAAATAGTAGATACTAAATAATTCATAACAGTTACTGAATAATTTATAGTAAATACTAATTCATACTAGATACATAAATAATAAATAGTAGATACTAAATAATTCATAATAGTTACTGAATAATTCATAGTAAATACTAATTCATACTAGATACATAAATAATAAATAGTAGATGTTAAATAATTTATAATAGTTACTGAGTAATTCCTATTAGATATTAAATACACAGGCGGCACGGTGGTGTAGTGGTTAGTATGGTGGTGTAGCGGTTAGTATGGTGGTGTAGTGGTTAGTATGGTGGTGTAGTGGTTAGTATGGTGGTGTTAGTGGTCAGTACGGTGGTGTAGTGGTCAATATGGTGATGTAGTGGTTAGTACGGTGGTGTAGTGGTTAGTATGGTGGTGTAGTAGTTAGTATGGTGGTGTAGTGGTTAGTACGGTGGTGTAGTGGTTAGTATGGTGGTGTAGTGGTCAGTACGGTGGTGTAGTAGTTAGTATGGTGGTGTAGTGGTTAGTATGGTGGTATAGTGGTTAGTATAGTGGTGTAGTGGTTAGTACGGTGGTGTAGTGGTTAGTACGGTGGTGTAGTGGTTAGTACAGTGGTGTAGTGGTTAGTACGGTGGTGTAGTGGTCAGTACGGTGGTGTAGTGGTTAGTACGGTGGTGTAGTGGTCAGTACGGTGGTGTAGTGGTTAGTATGGTGGTGTAGTGGTTAGTACAGTGGTGTAGTGGTTAGTATGGTGGTGTAGTGGTTAGTACGGTGGTGTAGTGGTGAGTATGGTGGTGTAGTGGTTAGTACGGTGGTGTAGTGGTTAGTATGGTGGTGTAGTGGTTAGTACGGTGGTGTAGTGGTTAGTACAGTGGTGTAGTGGTTAGTATGGTGGTGTAGTGGTTAGTACGGTGGTGTAGTGGTTAGTATGGTGGTGTAGTGGTTAGTACAGTGGTGTAGTTGTTAGTATGGTGGTGTAGTGGTTAGTACAGTGGTGTAGTGGTTAGTATGGTGGTGTTGTGGTTAGTATGGTGGTGTATTGGTTATTACGGTGGTGTAATGGTTAGTACGGTGGTGTAGTGGTTAGTATGGTGGTGTATTGGTTATTACGGTGGTGTAGTGGTTAGTATGGTGGTGTATTGGTTATTACGGTGGTGTAGTGGTTAGTATGGTGGTGTAGTGGTTAGTATAGTGGTGTAGTGGTTAGTACGGTGGTGTAGTGGATAGTACGGTGGTATAGTGGTTAGTACGGTGGTGTAGTGTTTAGTACGGTGGTGTAGTGGTTAGTATGGTGGTGTAGTGGTTAGTACGATGGTGGAGTGGTTAGTAAGGTGGTGTAGTGGTTAGTACGGTGGTGTAGTGTTTATTACGGTGGTGTAGTGGTTAGTACGGTGGTGTAGTGGTTAGTACGGTGGTGTAGTGGTTAGTACGCTAGTGTAGTGGTTAGTACGGTGGTGTAGTGGTCAGTACGGTGGTGTAGTGGTTAGTATGGTGGTGTATTGGTTATTACGGTGGTGTAGTGGTTAGTACGGTGGTGTAGTGGTTAGTATTGTGGTGTAGTGGTTAGTATGGTGGTGTAGTGGTTAGTATTGTGGTGTAGTGGTTAGTATGGTGGTGTAGTGGTCAGTATGGTGCTGTAGTGGTTAGTACGGTGGTGTAGTGGTTAGTTTGGTGGTGTATTGGTTAGTATGGTGGTGTAGTGGTTAGTATAGTGGTGTAGTGGTTAGTATGGTGGTGTAGTGTTAGTATGGTGGTGTAGTCGTTAGTACGGTGGTGTAGTGGTTAGTATGGTGGTGTAGTGGTTAGTATGGTGGTGTAGGGGTTAGTATGGTGGTGTAGTGGTTAGTATGGTGGTGTAGGGGTTAGTATGGTGGTGTAGTGGTTAGTACGGTGGTGTAGTGGTCAGTACGGTGGTGTAGTGGTTAGTAAGGTGGTGTAGTGGTTAGTATGGTGGTGTAGTGGTCAGTATGGTGGTGTAGTGGTTAGTATGATGGTGTAGTGGTTAGTATGGTGGTGTAGTGGTTAGTATGGTGGTGTAGTGGTCAGTATGGTGGTGTAGTGGTTAGTATGATGGTGTAGTGGTTAGTATGGTGGTGTAGTGGTTAGTACGGTGGTGTAGTGGTCAGTATGGTGGTGTAGTGGTTAGTATGGTGGTGTAGTGGTCAGTATGGTGGTGTAGTGGTCAGTATGGTGGTGTAGTGGTCAGTATGGTGGTGTAGTGGTTAGTATGGTGGTGTAGTGGTCAGTATGGTGGTGTAGTGGTCAGTATGATGGTGTAGTGGTCAGTATGGTGGTGTAGTGGTTAGTATGGTGGTGTAGTGGTTAGTATGGTGGTGTAGTGGTCAGTATGGTGGTGTAGTGGTGGTGTAGTGGTTAGTACGGTGGTGTAGTGGTTAGTATGGTGGTGTAGTGGTTAGTATGGTGGTGTAGTGGTCAGTACGGTGGTGTAGTGGTTAGTATGGTGGTGTAGTGGTTAGTATGGTGGTGTAGTGGTCAGTACGGTGGTGTAGTGGTTAGTATGGTGGTGTAGTGGTCAGTACGGTGGTGTAGTGGTTAGTATGGTGGTGTAGTGGTTAGTATGATGGTGTAGTGGTTAGTATGGTGGTGTAGTGGTCAGTATGGTGGTGTAGTGGTTAGTACGGTGGTGTAGTGGTTAGTATGGTGGTGTAGTGGTTAGTATGGTGGTGTAGTGGTCAGTATGGTGGTGTAGTGGTCAGTACGGTGGTGTAGTGGTTAGTATGGTGGTGTAGTGGTTAGTAAGGTGGTGTAGTGGTTAGTATGGTGGTGTAGTGGTCAGTATGGTGGTGTAGTGGTCAGCACTGTTTCCTCACAGTAAGATGATCTGGGTTGGATTCCCGGTCTGGGTGGTTCTGTGTGGAGTGTGTTTGGTCTCTCTGTGTTTGAGTGTGTTACTCCAGGTACTCCGGTTTCCTCCCACAGTCCAAACACATGTATGTTAGGATCCTCACTCTAAACTACTGTAGGTGTGAGTGTGTGTTGGTCATGTGATGGACTGGAGAACTGTCCATGGTGTACTCTGTCGTCGCCTGATAATGCTGGGATTGACTCCAGGCCCCCCGTGACCCTGACTAGTGGGATTAAGCAGCAGATAAGGGATGGAATAGAGAGTAAAGAATGTTTTCTTCTTCATAAACAACACTCTGCACTGAGAAGCTGTCGGCGAACATGAGCCGAACTCGAAAACGCGGAGGACGATTTACGGTTTGCGCTTCTACATAATTTCATAAAACAGCCTCTCGCTTCTCAGTGGGGTCTCCGTCTCGGAGACCAGGCAGATAAATCAACGACTGCATTCAACAAGGACAACATCAGGGAGGATAATCACCCAGCGTCCCGGTTTCACTGCGACCGCGTGTGGAACATGTGAACTAATGCTCCACGCTTTCAGCCTCCGTTCTCATTTCCAACCTGCTGGAATACATGGCTTTGCTAAACGGTTGGTAATTAGCCCCATTAGCCGCTTGCTAATTAGTTGCTAATGGTGTTATAGATGTTTATTCACACAGACATAATCGGTGCTAAAGATTTTAAGCCACACCGCTGAGCTTTAAATACTAATTTCAGGAGCTTTAAGCGGCTCCACCGCTCGAGCCTTCGCCTCGGTTCAACTGGGGCGAAACCATGAAGGAGATTCGGAAACACAACACGCGCTCGGATACGTCCGGGCGCCACGCGAGCCAAAGCTAAATCCTTTTTGTGTAAAGTCTGATGAAGTGTGTGCCAGCTGTCCACCTATTTCCATCACAATTCCCTCCTTTTATCCTCCGCCAGCATTATATCATTTCAATCAATCAAATGCGGCGTGTTCCCGCGCGAGGAGGAGCCCACGGAGCCGCTTATGGAGAATGTTCTGGAGCTTACTGCGCGTGATTCCACGAAAGGAGGGCTTCCACACAGAGGAGCAGTAGAACCCAACACGTCCTCCACTGGGACATCAAGTACTAACAATGTTCTAATTATTTAAATATTAAATTACACAGGAGCTCCACTTACAGACTGTAGCTCATCTGATTCTCTGTATACTTTATTACCCTGTTCTTTAATGATCAGGACCCCCACAGGACCACCACAGAGCAGATACTGCTGGACTGTTTAAACATCTGCTGAACTGAGAATCGTCCACCAACCAAAACTATCCAGACAGCAGTGTCCTGTGGGCGGCGTCCTGTGTGCACTGATGAAGAACTAGAGGAACACAAACTGTGCAGCAGCAGATGAGCTACTGTCTCTGACTTTACATCTACAAGGTGGACCAGCAAGTAGTAGGAGTGTCTAATAGAGTGGACAGTGAGTGGACACAGTGTTTAAACACTCCAGCAGCAGCACAGAGAATCAGATGAACTACAGTCTGTAAGTGGAGCTCCTATACGGTTTTATTGTTATGACAGATCTGATTAGAACTGATGTAAATAATCAGACACACAATACAAAGTAACATGAATATGTTATTGTGAGAGAAGTAGATCAGATCTTGATCCAGTTTGAAGAACAAAGTTAGGTTCCAGATTTCTCCTGGACGCCCCAGACATTGTATGAATGTGTTCAGTTCCTTCAGCAGCAAATCTTGATTTAGCTTAATGAAGTACTGAGCAGTCAAAGCAGGTGTTAGATGAGAACTGATAATAATACTGGGTTGTTTAGGAGAAGCTTGGAAAGAGTTAAATAAACACACTGATGTATGTAAAAGCTCTACTTACTTTATTAATACTGATTAATATTTAAGAATAAAGTGTTTACTGAGTAAAGAAAAGATTTCTGTCTGGAAGACATAGCTAACAGTTTTCTTCATAATTTGAATTCTATTGTTTTCATTTGTATTGTGTGAAAATGCTCCAACACTACTTTGAACAGATTTAATATATAAAGATAAAAGCAAAGTAAGAGATAAAAGTCTTCAGATTGATGGAGAATGTGTTACATAGAACCTTTTAGAAATCTAGCACCCAAAAGGTTACCAGCTAACAATATCACAACAATATCAGAACTCCTTATAATGCCATATAGAACCATATACAACACATCTTTACAGAACCGTTATCTTTACCAAAGAACCCTTGAGTTACGACCTTTTAAAGGCTTGAGTGGGATAGTGCAGATCAGATTTGCTGGTTTCCCAGGTGGTTGTTACCCCATTTTCTTAGTAGCTTTTAAAGCTTTTAATTTTTTGGGGTGTTATCACTTTTTTGACTATTATTTATATGCCAGCAAATTATACTACAACTTCTCATGTTTCACCAGATATATATATAGTGTGTCTCAGATGTTTGCACAGCACTGTAGGTAAGTATCTATTTCCAATATCAATACATAAAATGTGTACAATGATATGTAAAATGTAAATAAATCCAGAAAGCAGTGTTTGTTAATCCACTTTGACTTGAAATTTGTTGATACAACCTATAAAAATGACTTCATGTGGTACACAAGCGATCAAACCTATTTTATCCAACCTAAAAATACTCTAAAATATATATAACTTGAATAAATGATTCTTTCAATTAAAGTTAATGGGCCGTACTGACTATACAGTTTTTACATGCTGTATTTAAACTTAAACAGTACAAAGACTATTTAATGGTTTACCACATCAACCTCAGGTTGGAGCTATTTCAGACTAGGAAGTCTCTGAAGTGTGATTAAAAACACTGCTGATGTAATGATGGCTGGGGATGAATTCAGGGCTTCACGAATAATCCAACATTTGAAGAACGACCTTCATTTATAGGAGATTGCATGGATTTGAGATATTTACCCTCTACAGTAAATAATATCATCAGAAGATTCAGATTCAGGGAATCAGGAGAGATTTGATGCGTCAGACGGCATTGCATTATAAACTAGCACGCTTCTTGTGATGGTTATCGTCACATGGGCTCCGGAATACTTTGTGAATAAACACCAATCCAGAGAAACAAGATGCTGTTATACACCTACACACAGAGGAAGCCGAACTTCACGCTGAGTTCTCTGAGGCTCAGGATGATTATGTATATGAAAGCACCTGAATGTGTATATATATGTATATATATATAGACAGATCAGTAGATATATACAGATATAAATTGTCTATAATGGACCAATAGAAATGCAAAATAGCTTAAAAAATTCAGGATCCATTGATTTACATTAAAAGTAACAGTTTTTCTCATTTTCTGTGAATATATATATATATATATATATATATATATATATATATATATATATATATATATATATATCATTATCTGAGCCTCAGTGCCATGTCTTTGCTAGCAGTGTCACATCATTGCCAGCAGTACCATATCTTTGCAGTAGAGTGATTATCTGAGCCTCACCTCAAGCATTTCAGAGCATGTATATCCTGATATGATGTGCAAGTGAGAAATAAACTTGAAACTCGAAACATATAAAAATTAATAACAGCATGTCCCAATTACGTTACACTGAAACCTTTATTTTTACATTGTTCAGGTATAAGCTGTTGTTCTTTACAGTGTGTGTAAATCTGATGCTGATTGGACTAAAAGAAAGGCCCAAATGTCTTGGAGAAGTATCTGCTTTGATTAACTTTATTTATAAATATTGTATGTTTTTATTTTCTTCATTTTCAAACAAAAGTAAAAACAAACAAGCCACAATTCACAAACTCAGGAGTGTGTTTGTCGAGTCTGATTTTCTCAGATTTTATACAAAAGCAGAATTTTATGTTCTGTAAATCCTCAAAAACAAACACACACACACACACACAGGCTGCAGCAGGCAGGTTGTTGTGTATGAGCGTCCGCTGTCTATCGGCTGCTGAAGGAGAACGTAGGTGCTGATGTTCCTCCTGCTGTGTACGGAGGATTCAGCATTCACTCCACACACGCTGATTAAATGCTCATTTGCACAGAAATCACTGGGAGTATGAAGAGCGGAGCATCCGACTTGAGGGAGAACACCGTCTCAAAGAGCTCTTCAACGTTTCCTCAATGTTCTCTGCCGTTTTAATACAAGCCTTAAAGAAAATAAATAAAAAACACATCAATACATAAATAATGTATCAGTGCGGGTCTGGAGCTGTGTGTGTACGGGTGCGTGTGTGTGTGTGTGTGTGTGTGTGTGTGTGTGTGTACAGGTGCATGTGTGTGTGTGTGTGTAGGTGGGATGGGGGGTTGGTACTGTGGGAAAACAAACATACACAAACACTTTTACTCTCCACATGTTTTTCAAACAAGATCCACATTTGTGCCAGATCTGTTTGGAACATGCAGCATGGATTTTTATATAACTGGACCACCTTTGGTTCACATACAGGTTGCCAGTGCTGACAGTGGACCAGCAGTATCTTATCTTTTCCAGCAGTGCCATATTTTTACCAGCAGTGCTACATTTTAACCAGCAGTGCCAGGTCTTTGCCAGTAGTATCATATCTTTGCCAGCAGCACCATATCTTTGCCAATAGTGCTACATCTTTGCAAGTACGGCCATATCTTTGCCAAATGTGGCCAATATCTATATACTATCTGGTATCGACGGGTTTATGTCTCTATCAGAATCTTAGCACAGTATCATATTATTGACAGCAGTGCCATATTGTTCCCGGCAGTGCTATATCTTAGCCAGCAGTGCCATATATCTGCCAGCAGCACAACAACAGTGCCATATCTTTGTGAGCACATCTTTTCCAGCAGGGCCATATCTTGGTGAGCAGCGCTATATCTTTGTGAGCAGCGCTATATCTTTGTGAGCAGCGCTATATCTTTGCAGCAGTGCCATATCTTTGCCAGCAGTGCAGCTCCATATCTTTGCCAGTAGTGCCATATCTTTTTCCAGAAATGCCATATCTTTGCCAGCAGTGCTATATCTTTGCCGTCAGTGCCATATCTTTGCCAGCAGTGTCATATTTTTGCCAGTAGTGCCATATCTTTGCCAGCAATGTCATATTTTTGCCAGTAGTGCCATATCTTTGCTGTCAGTGCAATATCTTTGCGAGCAGCGCCATATCTTTGTGAACAGTATGATATCTTTGCAAGCAGCGGCATATCTTTGCCAGCAGTGCCATAACTTTGCCAGCAGTGTCATATTTTTGCCAGCAGTGCCATAACTTTGCCAGCAGTGCCATATCTTTGCCAGCAGTGTCATATTTTTGCCAGTAGTGCCATATCTTTGCTGTCAGTGCCATATCTTTGCGAGCAGTGCCATATCTTTGCCAGCAGTGCCATATCTTTGCCAGCAGCGCCATATCTTTGTGAGCAGTTCCATATCTTTGCAAACAGTGCCATATCTTTGCCAGCAGTGCCATTTCTTTGCGAGCAGTGCCATATCTTTGCCAGCAGTGCCATATCTTTGCGAGCAGTTCCATATCTTTGCCAGCAGTGCCATTTCTTTGCAAGCAGTGCCATATCTTTGCCAGCAGGAACATATCTTTGCCAGCAGGAACATATCTTTGGCAGCAGTGCCATATCTTTGCCAGCAGTGCCATATCTTTGCCAGCAGGAACATATCTTTGGCAGCAGTGCCATATCTTTGCCAGCAGTGCCATATCTTTGCCTGCAGTACCATATCTTTGCCAGCAGGAACATATCTTTGGCAGCAGTGCCATATCTTTGCCTGCAGTACCATATCTTTGCCAGCAGGAACATATCTTTGGCAGCAGTGCCATATCTTTGCCTGCAGTACCATGTCTTTGCCAGCAGGAACATATCTTTGGCAGCAGTGCCATATCTTTGCCTGCAGTACCATATCTTTGCCAGCAGGAACATATCTTTGGCAGCAGTGCCATATCTTTGCCTGCAGTACCATATCTTTGCCAGCAGGAACATATCTTTGGCAGCAGTGCCATATCTTTGCCTGCAGTACCATATCTTTGCCAGCAGGAACATATCTTTGCCAGCAGGAACATATCTTTGGCAGCAGTGCCATATCTTTGCCAGCAGAAACATATATTTGTGAGCAGTGCCATATCTTTGCCAGCAAGAGCAAATCTTTTTTGGCAAGCAGTGCTATACCTATGCAAGCAGGGTCATATCTTTCTGAGCAGTGCCATATCTCTGCCTGCTGCACGACATCTTTGCCAACAGTGCCATATCTTTGCCAACAGTGCCATATCTTTGTGAACAGTGCCATATCTTTGCCAGCAGTGCCATATCTTTGCCAGCAGTGCCATATCTTTGTGAACAGTGGCATATCTTTCTGAGCAGTGCCATATGTTTGCCCGCTGAACAACATCTTTGCAAGTAGTGCCATATTGTTGCCAAATTTGGCCGATAGCTGCATGCTATCTGGTGTCAGTTTAAGATTAGGGCGTCATTAGCGTTTGTCTTGTTTTGTAACCGTCTGATTCATCCCGGCGACTGTGCTGGGCGAGAAAACGGCCTTTACTCCCCGAGAAAGCGTTTCATACGAACCCTGATAAAAGTAGACTACAACAGAAACTACAGGCTACTGGGAGCGAACAGGTCCACGTTTGATCCTGTGTGCTATTGAACTGCAGCTGTGGTATATCCACACTGTCTCTTAGATAAAATCTGTTGTCGATATTCCTGACTGTAGATAATTAGCTCCACTAGTGTGCAAAAAGCTTCTGCAAACATGGCGAGACAGTCAGCGGTATTGATGAACGGAGCAGAGGTATTGAATTTTGCCCGAACTCAAGAACATGAAATTCTCAGCTGCTTAAAGAATCGCCGCCTCATATCGTTTCATCGGCCGCTGTTATTTCACCCGCTGAGGACGTCGTAGCCGGAAAACCCGCGCAGACGTTTTTGGACTGTTGCTTTTAAAAAAGACAGAGATAACGAGAGAGAGAGCCGTAACCATTAACTCAGAGATCAGACCCAGCTTTCTTTTTAAACCCTGACCTCCCTTTATCACAACAAACAGGCTCACCCACAAAACACCTGGTATACTAGCTTCTCTCACTGGACACTTTATTAGAAACACCTACCTTGTACTTCCACTAACTGGCCACTTTATTAGAAACACCTACCTTGTACTTCCACTAACTGGCCACTTTATTAGAAACACCTACCTTGTACTTTCACTAATAGGCCACTTTATTAGAAACACCTACCTTATACTTCTACTAACTGGCCACTTTATTAGAAACACCCACCTTGTACTTCCACTAACTGGCCACTTTATTAGAAACACTTACTTTGTAATTCCACACACTTTCACACACAGATTCTTCTTCTAAAGGCTAAGAAGCACTCATGGATCCTCCTGGTGATTGTTTTACGTATTGAAAATATAGAAACATGACATAAAATTAAATTTGCTGCTTAATTTGTTTTAAAATAGATGATTTTAATTAAAAATGAAGGAAAAACTCGAGCTCACTATGGAAACTCCTGAACAGCGCCGCGGTACAACAGCACTATGACTGACTGGGACTGAGAATGTTCCAGAGCTGCTTCTTCAGATTCTGATGATATTTCTGAATTTGAATCTGAAAGAGTGGTCAACTTGTCTTAATAAGTCGTTTGGGTCGTTTGTGTTCGGGGGTCCACTGTACATCCAATTACTGCAGCCAAAAACAACAACAGCTTTCTGTCACCGTGTATTACTGTAAGTACATCTTCTAGCGTTGTTGTCCACCGTCTACGTCACACCCATAATGCCTACAGCAGTTTCTGAAAAGTGGGCGGAGTCTTTTAATAAGTCGTATTTCTTTTCTTTGTTAAAAAATCAAACATTTTTTAACTTTTAATAACCACAAGTTAGGATCTGGAACTCTGCTGTGTTTATGTGTTTGACACTCTAATATTAGCTGCTGCTCAGCCTTTAAATAAAGTGTTACTGTAAGCTTTGTTGAATATAATCAGCGTCTCGTCTCGTCTTTGGGGCGTGTAGCACTAAAAACAGTCCTGGTGAAGAGACACGTCCCTTTGGCATCCTCACAACCACGTTTGGGGTAAATGTGGAATTTTCGTTTTTTTCCGCTAAGCTATCGCTTTCAGCTCCATAACAAGTCGAGCTTTGTCTGAGTGAGAATTCCTGCTTTGTTAAATATCCTCCAGACATCAGATCTGTTAAAAGCGTCAGCTGTGCGGAGGGTAAAGGTGAGGGCAGATGGCTGCCAAGCCTGCTCCTCAGTCTTCGAACATACCCCCCAGTGTCATGTTCACGTGGGTCTCAGCAGTGGTAAACCAAGCGAGTTCGCGCACAGTGCTAATAGCGCTATGCTGAACGTGTGGCACCGTAAAAACAGATATTTATGAAGTTACCGTGGCAGTGAGTAGTGCACCAGCATCAGTTTATTGCTGTGCTAGTGTCACTGGGGTCCTGGACAACAGCCAATCAGAACTGATATGTGAACGAGGTGTGAAGCTCCCGTTGGCTGCCAAATAAAATTAAAACAAATAAACATAGGAAGTGATAATTCTCAGACGTGAATCATTTATGCAAACAATTGCTCATTTTTAGTAAAGATGATTTTAAATTTGACTGAAAGTTGACATCAAAAAGGGTTTTTACTATAAAAATAATACATATCATACACCAAATAAAATTTACTCCACTCCAGAATCCAGTGGTGAAGCTCTACACCACTCCAGAGTCCAGTCGTGGAACATTACACCACTCCAGAGTCCAGTGGTGCAGTTTTACACCACTCCAGAATCCACTGGTGGAGTTTACATCACTCCACAGTCCAGTGATGGAGCTTTACCTCACTTCAGAGTCCAGTGGTGGAGCTCAACACTACTTCAGAGTCCAGTGGTGGAGCTCAACACTACTTCAGAGTCCAGTGGTGGAGCTCTACACTACTTCAGAGTCCAGTGGTGGAGCTCAACACTACTTCAGAGTCCAGTGGTGGAGCTCTACACTACTTCAGAGTCCAGTGGTAAAGCCCTATACTACTCCAAAGTCCAGTGGTGGAGATTTACACCTCTCCAGCGTCCAATGGTGGAGTTTTACACCACTCCAGCCGACACTTGGCATTGCACATAGTGATCTTAGGCTTAGTACAGCTGTTGAAGCATCGTGACCTATTTCATAAAGCTCCTTATACACAGTTATTGTTCTGATGTTGCTTCCAGAGACCGTTTCTCTCTGTAGTGAGGGATGCAATATAAATGAACCAACTGGAACTATTCTTCGCACTCCATAGCACAACCTATTCTAATTAAACATTACATTTACACATTATTTATTTATAACTAAACATTACATTTACACATTATTTATTTATAACTAAACATTACATTTACACATTATTTACTTATAACTAAACATTACATTTACACATTATTTATTTATAACTAAACATTACATTTACACATTATTTATTTATAACTAAACATTACATTTCTACATTATTTATTTATTTATTTATAACTCAACATTAAATTTACACATTATTTATTTATTTATAACTTAACATTACATTTACACATTATTTATTTATTTACAATTAAACATTACATTTACACATTATTTATTTATTTATAACTAAACATTACATTTACACATTATTTATTTATTTACAACTCAACATTGCATTTACACATTATTTATTTATTTATAACTAAACATTACATTTACACATTATTTATTTATTTAAAATTAAACATTCAATTTACACATTATTTATTTATTTACAATTAAACATTACATTTACACATTATTTATTTATTTACAATTAAACATTACATTTACACATTATTTATTTATTTACAACTAAACATTACATTTACACATTATTAATTTATTTATAACTAAACATTACATTTACAAATTATTTATTTATTTACAACTCAACATTACATTTACACATTATTTATTTATTTATAACTTAACATTACATTTACACATTATTTATTTATTTATAACTAAACATTACATTTACACATTATTTATTTATTTACAACTAAACATTACATTTACACATTATTTATTTATTACAACTAAACATTACATTTACACATTATTTATTTATTTATAACTTAACATTACATTTACACATTATTTATTTATTTACAACTAAACATTACATTTACACATTATTTATTTATTTATAACTTAACATTACTTTTATGTGTATTTAAAGAGCGTCTGGTACTAGCTGTTAACTAGCTTTAGCAAATCCGTGGCTTAGCTAGCTTTTTTCTTAAAAAAGTGAAAATTGTCATTACCGCAACAGGTCATTACCAACATATAACCTGTTGAGATGGTAATGACATTTGTTGATAGTAATGATAGGTTTTCAATGTCACCATCAGTATCTTTTAAATTATTTAGAAATTAAATATAATTAAGTCTAACAGTGTGATTTTATAATTAAATTCTAGTGAAATGCATTACTTTATAAAACTAAGTTAAGATAGCAAAAAGAGCCTACAATTGAAGAATCACTCAATAACACTATCGTTATTAGTCTCACTAGAACTTCTTTAAGTAGTTTTATAGGTGGTTCAGCTGCATCGCACACATGCCATCCCTGAGTGACAGCTTCTCACCCGCATATAAACAGAGTTTGTGGCAGTCATGTGTTGAAAGAGCTGTTTACATTTAGTTTTTCTCTCTTTCTCTCCTCCTCTTTTCCTCTGGAGCTCTGCTGTGAGTTAGAGAGCTGAGTTATGGGGGAATTTCAGTCTGAAAGAAAGAGACAAAATCCATCTGAACTGTGTTTACTTCGGGGTGTGTGTTTGTGTCTGAGTTTATCTGTGTTTGTGTATGTGTGTGTGTGAGAGAGTGAGAGTGAGAGAGAGTGAGAGAGCTTCCTGGAGTGTGTATGCATGGATTTATCTGTGTTTACACATGTGTGTGTGTATGTTTGTGTGTGTGTGTGTGTGTTCAGGATTGTGTGAATGTGTAGTTGTGGACACACAGAGGTAAATGTGCAGAGTAGATTACAGCGGGAAGCGGAGCGTGTCTGAGCGCAGACCCCCAAACAAACTTACCGCTTTGCCAACACAGCTCCTCTCAGTCGTCCACACACATACTGTACAGCAGAGCTTCAATCCGGCCCCGCGTATTGGTCCAAACCCAAATGCTGCCCACCAAACTTACTGACCTGGCCCAACTGGACCCACATCATAAAGTCAGAACACAATCTGAGCTCACCATTCTTCATACAAACTTCCAAACTAGACCCCACCCACAACGCCACATGCGAGTCAGAGCCTGACCCAACCAACATCAACGAGTTTCAGTAGGAACCCAACCCTCATAATCAGAGTCTAAATCTGACATACAGAGCCAAGTTTTCAGCCCAAACCTAAACCAACCCAGTCAGTCCAGACCCGACCCAAACCTGTCTAAACCTGGCCCAAACCCATAGCACCAAGCTTTCATTCCAAACCTGAACCAACCCAGTCAGTCCAGACCCGACCCAAACCTGTCCAACCCTGGCCCAAACCCATAGCACCAAGTTTTCATTTCAAACCTGACTCAACCCAGTCAGTCCAGACCCGACCCAAACCTGGCCCAAACCCATAGCACCAAGTTTTCATTTCAAACCTGACTCAACCCAGTCAGTCCAGACCCGACCCAAACCTGTCCAACCCTGGCCCAAGTTTTCATTCCAAGCCTGACCCAACCCAGTCAGTCCAGACCCGACCCAAACCTGTCCAACCCTGGCCCAAACCCATAGCACCAAGTTTTCATTTCAAACCTGACTCAACCCAGTCAGTCCAGACCCGACCCAAATCTGTCCAACCCTGGCCCAAGTTTTCATTCCAAGCCTGACCCAACCCAGTCAGTCCAGACCCGACCCAAACCTGTCCAACCCTGGCCCAAACCCATAGCACCAAGTTTTCATTTCAAACCTGACTCAACCCAGTCAGTCCAGACCCGACCCAAATCTGTCCAACCCTGGCCCAAGTTTTCATTCCAAGCCTGACCCAACCCAGTCAGTCCAGACCCGACCCAAACCTGTCCAACCCTGGCCCAAACCCATAGCACCAAGTTTTCATTCCAAACCTGAACCAACCCAGTCAGTCCAGACCCGACCCAAACCTGGCCCAAACCCATAGCTCCAAACCTGACTCAAGGTCATAGCACTGAATTTTGTTTCTAAACCCAACCCGAGAGCGAAACCCGACCCACAACCAAACCTGGACAACATAAAGATTTCAGTCTAAACCAAACCCAACCCATATTATCCAACCAAATCTGAACATCAAGATTTCAGTCTAAACCAAACCCAACCCATATTATCCAACCAAATCTGAACATCAAGATTTCAGTCTAAACCAAACTCAACCCATATTATCCAACCAAATCTGAACATCAAGATTTCAGTCTAAACCAAACCTGACCCACATTACCGAGTTTTTAGTCCAAACCAAACACAACCCAATTTATCAAGTTTTTAGACCAAACCAAACCCGACCCATATTACCAAGTTTTTAGTCCAAACCAAACCTGAACCATATTATCAAGTTTTTAGTCCAAACCAAACCTGAACCATATTATCAAGTTTTTAGTCCAAACCAAACCCGACCTGTATTATCAAGATTTCAGTCTAAACCAAACCCAACCCATATGATCAAGATTTCAGTCTAAACCAAACCCAACCCGTATTATCAAGTTTTCAGTCTAAACCAAACCCGACCCGTATTATCAAGTTTTCAGTCTAAACCAAACCCGACCCGTATTATCAAGTTTTCAGTCTAAACCAAACCCAACCCGTATTATCAAGATTTCAGTCTAAACCAAACCCAACTCGTATTATCAAGATTTCAGTCTAAATTAAACCCAACCCGTATTATCAAAATTTCAGTCTAAACCAAACCCAAACCGTATTATCAAGATTTCAGTCTAAACCAAACCCAACCCATATGATCAAGATTTCAGTCTAAACCAAACCCAACCCGTATTATCAAGACTTCAGTCTAAACCAAACCCAACTCGTATTATCAAGATTTCAGTCTAAATCAAACCCAACCCATATTATCAAGATTTCAGTCTAAACCAAACCCAACCCGTATTATCAAGATTTCAGTCTAAACCAAACCCAACCCATATGATCAAGATTTCAGTCTAAACCAAACCCAACCCGTATTATCAAGACTTCAGTCTAAACCAAACCCAACTTGTATTATCAAGTTTTCAGTCTAAACCAAACCCAACCCGTATTATCAAGTTTTCAGTCTAAACCAAACCCAACCCGTATTATCAAGATTTCAGTCTAAACCAAACCCAACCCGTATTATCAAGACTTCAGTCTAAACCAAACCCAACTTGTATTATCAAGTTTTCAGTCTAAACCAAACCCAACCCGTATTATCTAGATTTCAGTCTAAACCAAACCCGACCCGTATTATCAAGTTTTCAGTCTAAACCAAACCCGACCCGTATTATCAAGACTTCAGTCTAAACCAAACCCAACTTGTATTATCAAGTTTTCAGTTTAAACCAAACCCAACCTGTATTATCAAGATTTCAGTCTAAAGCAAATCCGACCCATATGATCAAGTTTTCAGTCTAAACCAAACCCAACCCATATTATCAAGGTTTCAGTCTAAACCAAACCCAACCTGTATTATCAAGTTTTTAGTCCAAACCAAACCCAACCCATATTATCAAGTTTTCAGTCTAAACCAAACCCAACCCGTATTATCAAGTTTTCAGTCTAAACCAAACCCAACCCGTATTATCAAGATTTCAGTCTAAACCAAACCCAACCCGTATTATCAAGACTTCAGTCTAAACCAAACCCAACCCGTATGATCAGGATTTCAGTCTAAACCAAACCCAACCCATATGATCAAGATTTCAGTCTAAACCAAACCCAACCCGTATTATCAAGACTTCAGTCTAAACCAAACCCAACCCGTATTATCAAGATTTCAGTCGAAACCAAACCCGACCCGTATTATCTAGATTTCAGTCCAAACCAAACCCAACCCGTATTATCAAGTTTTCAGTCTAAAGCAAATCCGACCCGTATTATCAAGATTTCAGTCTAAACCAAACCCAACCCGTATTATCAAGACTTCAGTCTAAACCAAACCCAAGCCGTATTTTCAAGACTTCAGTCTAAACCAAACCCAACCCGTATGATCAAGATTTCAGTCTAAACCAAACCCGACCCGTATTATCAAGACTTCAGTCCAAACCAAACCCAACCCGTATTATCAAGATTTCAGTCTAAACTAAACCCAAACAACATCAAGTTTTTAGTCCAAATCAAACTCCATATTATCGAGTTATTATTCCAGATAATACTCCACCAACATATTCCACACAATACTTTACAGATGTTTACGCTTCCACAGACACTGTATGACCCATATTATTCCTGACACTGTTCCACACTGGTTTTTCTGGACAGTATTCCAAAAATGTTCTTAAACAGTGTTTCACTGATATTACTATTAACCCTATTCCAAACTGATCATTTCACCGACACTATGTTACAGATCTAATTCCATAGCCATAATTCCACAGACACTAGGTTACAGATCTAATTCCATAGCCATAATTCCACAGACACTAGGTTACAGATCTAATTCCATAGCCATAATTCCACAGACACTATGTTACAGATCTAATTCCGTATCCATAATTCCACAGACACTATGTTACAGATCTAATTCCATAGCTATAATTCCACAGACACTACGTTACAGATCTAATTCCGTATCCATAATTCCACAGACACTATGTTACAGATTTAATTCCATAGCCATAATTCCACAGACACTATGTTACAGATTTAATTCCATAGCCATAATTTCACAGACACTATGTTATAGATCTAATTCCGTATCCATAATTCCACAGACACTATGTTACAGATCTAATTCCATAGCCATAATTCCACAGACACTATGTTACAGATCTACTTCCATAGCCATAATTCCACAGACACTATGTTACAGATCTAATTCCGTAGCCATAATTCCACAGGCACTATGTTACAGATCTAATTCCGTATCCATAATTCCACAGACACTATGTTACAGATCTAATTCCGTATCCATAATTCCACAGACACTATGTTACAGATCTAATTCCGTATCCATAATTCCACAGACACTATGTTACAGATCTAATTCCGTATCCATAATTCCACAGACACTATGTTACAGATCTAATTCCGTATCCATAGTTCCACAGACACTATGTTATAGATCTAATTCCGTATCCATAATTCCACAGACACTATGTTATAGATCTAATTCCATAGCCATAATTCCACAGACACTATGTTACAGATCTAATTCCATAGCCATAATTCCACAGACACTATTTTACAGATCTACTTCCATAGCCATAATTCCACAGACACTATTTTACAGATCTAATTCCGTATCCATAATTCCACAGACACTATGTTATAGATCTAATTCCGTATCCATAATTCCACAGACACTATGTTACAGATCTAATTCCATAGCCATAATTCCACAGACACTATGTTACAGATCTAATTCCGTATCCATAATTCCACAGACACTATGTTATAGATCTAATTCCATAGCTATAATTCCACAGACACTATGTTACAGATCTAATTCCATAGCCATAATTCCACAGACACTATGTTACAGATCTACTTCCATAGCCATAATTCCACAGACACTATTTTACAGATCTAATTCCGTATCCATAATTCCACAGACACTATGTTATAGATCTAATTCCGTATCCATAATTCCACAGACACTATGTTACAGATCTAATTCCATAGCCATAATTCCACAGACACTATGTTACAGATCTAATTCCGTATCCATAATTCCACAGACACCATGTTACAGATCTAATTCCGTATCCATAATTCCACAGACACCATGTTACAGATCTACTTCCATAGCCATAATTCCACAGACACTATGTTACAGATCTACTTCCATAGCCATAATTCCACAGACACTATTTTACAGATCTAATTCCGTATCCATAATTCCACAGGCGTAATTACTATTCCATAGACTGATTGACTTTGTGCGGGTCCCTTTCTCAACCTGCCTGTAAGACCGCCGAGGACGTCTATCTGACCAGTGGAGATTAGTATGAGGGTAACAAGACCTAATGAAGAGGGAAAAGTGCTAGCATGCTAGCGTCCTTTCCCGCATGTGTCTATGTTAGCCTGATCCCCTCGCAATTCAAATCCCCAGCCTGGCCTTGGCTGCGGATAATTGTGGACAGGCTCGCGATAAGCCTTTGTAATGGAACTCTGTCAATCAATTCCCGCCGCACGCCTCTTGTCTCTGGGGTGTTTGCTCAAATGGAATGGAAGAATTCGTCCGGTGACATTTGGGGCCTCTGATGCTCCGGCTTTTCCAGAGACTGTTCTCGCTTGATTTCATTATCTGGAGGAGAGTAAAAGCAAATTTGACTTATGAGAAGCAATTATGCCACAGCTGACTGGCACTTTTGTGTGGCAGTGGGGGGGGTATGGGGGGTGGGGGACCGGGGGGCATCGGCTGGGCTTCTTTCTCTTTTTCCTGATCTTCACTTTCTGATTTCTGCTGTTGCTGCCAGTAAGAAACACAGAATTCCACAGCTGGATTCAGAACATACGTAATTTAGAATATAAGAGAAATACACTGTAGGTAGGTGTTTCTAATAAAGTGGCCAGTTAGAGTAAGTACAAGGTAGATGTTTCCAATAAAGTGGCCAGTTCGTAGAAGCACAAGGTAGGTGTTTCTAATAAAGTGGCCAGTTAGAGTAAGTACAAGGTAGATGTTTCCAATAAAGTGGCCAGTTAGTAGAAGCACAAGGTAGGTGTTTCTAATAAAGTGTCCAGTTAGTGGAAGCACAAGGGAGGTGTTTCTAATAAAGTGGACAGCTAGTGGAAGTACAAGGTAGGTGTTTCTGATAAAGTGGCCAGTTAGTGGAAGCACAAGGTAGGTGTTTCCAATAAAGTGGCCAGTTAGTGGAAGCACAAGGTAGGTGTTTCTAATAAAGTGGCCAGTTATGGGAAGCACGAGGGAGGTGTTTCTAATAAAGTGGCCAGTTAGTGGAATCTTAAGGGAGATGTTTTGAATAAAGTGGCCAGTTAGTGGGCGTATGAGGTTGGTGTTTCCAATAAAGTGGCCAGTTAGTGCCAGTCTGGCTCTATAATATAGATACACAGTTACTGTAGGTCATCTTTAAGCCACACAGTTTATCACCCTGTTTATCAGTGGTCAGTTTCTGTTGTCCAGATATTATTTGGTGCTTCGTTCTGAGCACAGCAGTGATGCTGACATGTTCGTGGTCGGTCACTGATCCAGATCTGAAGCCTCCCGTTTCCAGCCAGTCTCATTACGTGGGATTCGGCTTTGTTTGGAAGTTGTAATGTATTTCGGTGTGACGGAATGTTTCACCTGTTAATCTCGTCATGGAAGGCATGTGACAGGCACTCTGGGAAAAGTAGGTCAACTCAAACGTGGAATTATAGATGGCAAACAGACGGAACAGACTGACAGAGGCAGGTTTGTAGAATGCAGTGGTGAGAAAAAGGTGTTGCATGCCTGAAAAGTGTCAGTGATGTTTATTTATATGATAATTAAAAAAAGAAAAGATTTCTGCATTTTAAAATCTTCTCTGGTCGTATGTAAGACACACAGGTAGAAACTCACACGTGTAATTTGAGGTCCCACGATACCGAAACCGAGCGCAGGTACGTATTATAATATAAATACTCTTCCACTTACAGGTGCTCTTTATCAGTAATCACACTCTAATTAAAACCTCCCTCATCAGCCAGGTGACAAACTACCGCACAGAGAGAGAGGAGGAGGAGAAAATCACAGAGAGGGTAAAGGAGAGAGAGAAAAGAGAGGGAACAGAGCTGGACCTCCTCCTTCATCATAACGAGCTCCAGTGCTGCGTGTAAGTCTGTCAACCCTTTATTATCTTATTATAAACATCTACATGAACGTGACCCAAAATATGACCAGATCTTAATTTAATAATAATAACAATAATAGATAGATAGATAGACAGATAGACAGATAGATAGATAGATAGATAGATAGATAGATAGACAGATAGATAGATAGATAGATAGATAGATAGATAGACAGATAGACAGATAGATAGATAGATAGATAGACAGATAGACAGATAGATAGATAGATAGATAGATAGACAGATAGACAGATAGATAGATAGATAGATAGATAGACAGATAGATAGATAGATAGATAGATAGATAGATAGATAGATAGATAGATAGACAGATAGACAGATAGATAGATAGATAGATACTAGTGTGTGTATGTGGGTGTTTCACTGCCCCTAGTGTGTGTTCACTAATGTGTATGCTTACTACTGTGTATGTAGTGTTTCACTACCCCAGTGTGTGTGTTCAGTAGTGTGTGTATATATATAAGAGTTTCCCTTCCCCCTAGTGTCTGTGCTCACTAGTGTGTGTTCACTAATGTGTATGCTTACTACTGTGTATTTAGTGTTTCACTACCCCAGTGTGTGTGTTCAGTAGTGTGTATATATATATAAGAGTTTCCCTTCCCCCTAGTGTCTGTGCTCACTAGTGTGTGTTGGTGTGTGAGTGTTTTACTGCCCCTAGTGTGTATTCTTATTAGTGTGTGTTCACTAGTGTGTATGTATATTTGTGTTTCACTGCCTCTAGTGTTTGTGTACACATGTGTGCGTGTATGTTTCACTGCCTCCCAAATGTGTGTGTTCACTAGTGTGTATGTGAGTGTTTCACTTCCCCTAATGTCTGTGTTCACTAATGTGTGTGTTCACTACTGTGTATGTGGGTGCTTCAATACTGCCTAGTGTCTGTGTTCACTAATGTGTGTGCTCACTATTGTGTATGTGGGTGTTTCACTACCCCAGTGTGTGCGTTCAGTAGTGTGTATATATATGTGTGTTTCACTGCCCCCTGGTGCGTGAGCACTAGTGTGTGTGTATGAGGGTGTTTCACTGCCCCCTATTGTGAGTGTTGAATATTGTGTGTGTATGTTTGTGTGTCACTAAATATTTTACTGCCCCCTTGTCTGTGTTCACTAGTGTGTGTGTTTCACTACCCCTAGTGTGTATGGTTATTGGTGTGCATTCATTATTGTGTGTGTTTTACTGCCCCTAGTGTCTGTGTTCACTAGTGTGTGTTTGTGTGTGAGTGTTTCACTGCCCCTAGTGTGTATGGTTATTAGTGTGTGTCCACTAGTGTATGTATATGGGTCTTTCACTGCCCCTGGTGTGTGTGTTCACTAGTGTGTGTTTGTGTGTGAGTGTTTTACAGCCGCTAGTGTGTATGGTCATTAGTGTGTGTTCACTAGTGTGTATGTATATGGGTGTTTCACTGCCTCCCAAGTGTGTGTTCACTAGTGTGTGTGTGTGTATGTGGGTGTTTTCACTCTGCTTGCATGTTCACTACTGTGTATTTGTGTTTCACTTCCCCTAGTGTCTGTGTTCACTAATGTTTGTGTTCACTACTGTGTATGTGGGTGCTTCAATACTGCCTAGTGTCTGTGTTCACTAATGTGTGTGCTCACTATTGTGTATGTGGGTGTTTCACTACCCCAGTGTGTGTGTTCAGTAGTGTGTATATATATGTGTGTTTCACTGCCCCCTGGTGCGTGTGAGCACTAGTGTGTGTGTATGTGGGTGTTTCACTGCCCCTATGAGGGTGCTTCACTGCCCCCTATTGTGAGTGTTGAATATTGTGTGTGTATGTTTGTGTGTCACTAAATATTTTACTGCCCTCGTGTCTGTGTTCACTAGTGTGTGTGTTTCACTACCCCTAGTGTGTATGGTTATTGGTTTGCATTCATTATTGTGTGTGTTTTACTGCCCCTAGTGTCTGTGTTCACTAGTGTGTGTTTGTGTGTGAGTGTTTCACTGCCCCTAGTGTGTATGGTTATTAGTGTGTGTCCACTAGTGTATGTATATGGATCTTTCACTGCCCCTGGTGTGTGTGTCCACTAGTGTGTGTTTGTGTGTGAGTGTTTTACAGCCGCTAGTGTGTATGGTCATTAGTGTGTGTTCACTAGTGTGTATGTATATGGGTGTTTCACTGCCTCCCAAGTGTGTGTTCACTTGGTGTGTGTGTATGTGGGTGTTTTCACTCCCCTTGCATGTTCACTACTGTGTATTTGTGTTTCACTTCCCCTAGTGTCTGTGTTCACTAATGTGTGTGTGTTCACTACTGTGTATATGGGTGCTTCAATACTGCCTAGTGTCTGTGTTCACTAATGTGTGTACTCACTATTGTGTATGTGGGTGTTTCACTACCCCAGTGTGTGTGTTCAGTAGTGTGTATATATATATATATATGTGTGTTTCACTGTCCCCTGGTGCGTGTGAGCACTAGTGTGTGTGTATGTGGGTGTTTCACTGCCCCTGGTGTGTGTGTTCACTAGTGTGTGTTTGTGTGTGAGTGTTTTACAGCCGCTAGTGTGTATGGTTATTAGTGTGTGTTCATTAGTGTGTATGTATATGGATGTTTCACTGCCTTCCAAGTGTGTGTTCACTAGTGTGTGTGTGTGTGTGTGTATGTGGGTGTTTTCACTCCCCTAGTATGTTCACTACTGTGTATTTTTGTGTTTCACTGCTCCCTAGTGTGTGTGTTCACTAGTGTGTGTATGTGAGTGTTTCACTTACCCTTGTGTGTGTTCACTAGTGTGTTTGTGTGTGTATTTGCGTGTTTCACTGGCCCCTAGTGTGGGTGTTCAATATTGTGTGTATCTGTGGATGTTTCACTGTCTGCTAGTGTCTGTGTGTGTTCACAAGTGTGTATGTGTGTTTCACTGAGCGGACTGGTTGAATGTGAAGTCCAAATTCCGTAAACACAAACGGCAAATAGTTAGAAATTCCAAAGTTCCTGCCAAACTCACGTCTGATTGTCATGTCCCTGATTGGATCTGCTGACCTGAACGAATGATCACCTCTACCTGTTAAACATGTGATGTTGGATCACTAAATTATCACTTTTATTCTAAATATTTATCATACAGACTCAGCTATTATTACTGAAGCGCAATGCCTGCTGGGTAGATGAGGTCAGATGGTGTCAGGTCTGAACTGGACTGTGGTGTGAAGGAGTGAATGTTAGTTACTAATCTAGCTTAAAGAAAACCATGTACATTGTGTTGTTGTTGGTGTTTCAGTGAAAGGCAGTGTGAAGACTGATATTAGTCTAAACAGCTTCACAAACATAAACAAGGAGAATAGTTAGTGAAGCAGCGTGTGGACCAACACAGCTACCCAAAGACCCCCGCTCTGCTCTCCTCACTTCAGTCTGGATGAGTTTGAGTGGTTCAGTAGACCACCACTGGTGAGAGACTTGACGGAGGCTGTTGGTTTTAAGCGGAGACTGAAACACAATGCAGTGCCACAGTTTCTCCACACAGGAAGTCCAGAAGCTCCAGATTATGGAGAACCACGAGAAGAACCGTGAACGTGAACCTGCGCTAGATTCTCTCCTGAGAACGTTTAGCGTTAGCGTCAGCTGCTTCTCCTCGTTTGTGGATCCTGAAGGTGAAAGTAGAGTCTTAGTAGTGAACATACTAGTTCACTAATAAAGGAGTGTGAAGCTCAGAGACACTCCCGTTCAGTGTATCTAGCTGTTTACTGAGTGTGAATGTTTCCTGCTAGAAAGCGGAGCTCCTTTAACAGACACTCTCCTTCTCCGTCAACACCAACACACAGTTTCACAACAACTCCAGCACTGTGTCCACTCTCTCCTCCACCCTCTCTGTTCACTATTTACACTAACGTGGTGTGTGATGTCACCGCTGATGTCAGAAATGTTGAGTTCTAGTTCAAACTGTAAAGACTGAACAGTAGCATGTTTAGCTAGCTGTGCTCGAGCGTGACGGCCGGTTACTGCAACCATTTGACGTCACTACCCGCTGATCACGTCAGTAGATACAACAATGGAGACCCACGTGCAGCGGATTTTACAGAACATCTAATAAATCTGATACTTTTAGTGATTTTTTATAACCTGTCTTAATAATTTAGAGTCATTTCACCTTATTAAGACTTACGTGTTACCAGCCTAGTTATGAATACTGAAGCAATACCGTACAAGTAGTCTTGTCTTTATTTAAAGAGTGAGAAAGCTGAACAATAGCAAAGAACAGGTGATTATGAAGTCCTCTTATTCTCCCCTGCCACGCTATTATCTGGCCATTTGAATGCAGGTGGGGTCCTGCACAGAGCCCCCCAACTCACAGAAATAAAAAAGCCACATAGACACACACACATATATATATATACACGCACTAGACTGAACCCTGCCTGTCAGACTTAATAAGCGCACCTGTCCCAAGTTAAGACAAAAGGTCTGTTCATTTAGATTTCCCATTAGAATTCAGTAGATTGGGGAAAGCGATAAGCATCTACTCCACAGCACTGGATTTGCCTGGCTGAATGCAAAGCCGATTAAGCTATGCACGGGACGTTCACCTTCTGCGCTCGTGTCGATGCTTTCGCTCGTCGTGCTTATATCTGCCGACATCTTAATTAGGGACAAAGTCTACTGAACTCTGCTGAGCCGCTTCCGCAAACACGCTCGGTTTCATATAAAACCCTCTTCCACTGTTTTCACTCACGCAATCAAAAATCCACGGAGACTCAACTTTACAGACTCAGCAGATGAATAGAACATGTGCACTGACATTAGCAGCATCCTGGTCAAGCGTGTTCTCTGTAGAGCACATGTTAAAGCATTGTGACGTCTGTATATATATATATATATATATATATATACACTACCACTCAAAAGTTTAGGATCACAGTGAAATGTTCTTGTTTTAATGGAGTATCTTCTTCCTTAACACAACAATGGACTGACGGGTCTCTAAAGAAAGTTGTTTCTTTCTGGTCATTTTGAGCCGGTCAGCAAGCCATCAACTGCTGATCTTCAGATACTAAACTAACCTAGAATGTTGTTCCCTTTTATACTCACTTATTAGTAGAATGTTTTTCAGCTGTGCATCACAATTGATCAAGAGTGTCCTAACAACCAATTAGTCCAATAACATCCTTAACTTGGATTGGCGGCCGTACCAGGAGATTTAGACAGAGGACTGAGAATTACTGATAATAGAACTATATGCAAAATAAGCCTCTATACAAAAATAGACATTTTTATTCTTTAAAAATCATCTGATACACTAACATTAATTGTGAAATAGAGAATATTGTTTGTGAATTTCATGAAAATTGCATGAAATAAAATTCTAAAGTGATCCTAAACTTTTGAGCGGTAGTATAAATATATACAGGTATATATATATATCTATCTATCTATATATATATATATATATATATATATATATATATATATATATATATATATGGGGGTGTCTCAAAACCTAGTGAGTGTCTAGGTAGTGAGTGTGTAAGTAGGCTGTCTAGGTAGCAGATGTGTAAGTATCAGTGTTCTCTCCTCATCTCTCCTCATAAAAGAGATTACTGAGACGCTCTAGTTAGAGAGAGACTGCGTTACGGCTTGTTCCCGCCCACTGCAGCACATGACTGCAGCATGAAATGCTAATGTCTGGAGTATAAAAGTGTAAACGGTGAAGGACTTGTTACACTTTTTTACTTTTTTTTTTTTTTTTAAATATACATATTTATTTAGAGTATATGTTACTATTTATCACAAACACTCTTTCTATATTTCCCACTGCACTGTCATGTTGTTATTTATTTGTCATGTTGTTATTTATTTGTCATGTTAGTTGTATGTCTTGTGTTTTTATATATCTGCACATTGGAGTTTGGAGAAACGCAATCTCGTTCAGCTATGCACTCATTTGTAAAGTCTGAATGACAATAAAGTTCACTTTGACTTTGACTTTGACTTGACTAATAAAATACTGTTTCGTGTGATTATATGACCACAAACACATTAAAACTACAGAGAATCAAAATAACTCACATTTTAAAACCACTTCACTGATCTTAGATTAGCCTGTGTTGCATCATGGGATTGTCTTAGTGGCTGAGGAAGCGTTCGATGAAATCAGGTCTAAATAAGGTTCCTCAGTAGACAGCATGTTTAAGGTATGTAAGAATTGGGACAGTCTACATGTCGGTAGTGCATACTATGACGTACAATGCTGCCTATGTAGGCTCCTCAGTAGGTTTTGAGACACACCCTTTATATATAGATAGATAGGAGGTATCTCCTGCCTGATGGGTGTGCCGGGTGACTGCTGTCTGACTGATGTCCTCACCACCACTTCTTTAAGGGCCTTGTGGTCGCAGACAGTGCAGCCTGTGACGATTCTCCGTAGCTACGTTGCATCTGTAGAAGCTGGTGAGGACATCAGGAGGCTGTGCAGACTTCCTGAGCCTACACGGGAAGAAGAGATGCTGACGGGCAGGTGTTACAGTTGTAATAAATTGTGTGGTTGGGTCACCTTCTACCCGTGTCGTGTCCTCCAGTGCTTCCCCCTGCCCCGTTTTGTGATGGGCTGGGCAGTGCTGCCTTGCTGCTGTTCTCAATACAAGAGCATCGGCCTATGTTCTGTAGTGGTGTCAGAAGTGGGATGCAGTGTAGACAGCAGAGAAGACATAGCCTTGACAGGCAGCCTTCCATGATGGGTCCAGCCAGGCAAGGTTAAGATGCTGCGAAAGACTGCAAAGGAACTGCAAAGACTGTCAGCTGGAGTTCGGAGCGAGTCAGATGGTGTGCATCCACTTCCCATGCTTTAGATGTGAGGGCGTCTGGGAGCCGCACTTCACAGAGCTGCAAGTAGCGCAAGATGTTTCTGGCATCAGATGGAAAAGCATTAGTGCTTTTGGATTTGCTGCAAAGACTACAGTGTGACTTAGCAGGATGGAACACAGCCCTGTTGTAATTCTTCAGGCAGAGGGTCAGAGGTAAAGACGTGGTCAGGCAGATAAAAGTGCTGGCAACAGAGCTGGTCATCATAGTTTGAGAAAGCTGCGCAGGAACTCCAGGGGAGTCCCACCGAGGCAGATGGGCCAGAACAAGTTGTGGCAAGGAACACTTGCTATGCATCGAAATGACTCAAGCAGTAGACAACATGTTGGATGTTCCTGAACAAGCGGTGGCAGAGCTGCTTGTGTGCTGAGACTGGAAGAGGGGACACTCGGCTAGTCAATGCCAGGAAAGTCAGGAAAATCAGCTGCCAATGCAGACTCTACTGCAGCAAAGACAGGAAACAGCTTACTGCCCTCACTGACGCTGGCTTGTCGAAGTCACGGCTACATCCAGGTGTGTTCGCTCGCACCGAGAGCTGGAAAGAGCTATTCAGCGCCAGTCTCTCACAGCCAAGCTGATATGAAACAGAGAAGGTGGCTGTTGGTCATGGTGGTTGGCTAGTGCCAACTGCTTGAGCTCTGGCTCGTGCCTATACAGGGTCTGTGGCCGGATTCTCTTTCAGGCTTTTAGAAGATCTGAACACGAAGCATCAGAGCTGACTGGAGGATCTCCTTAGGCAGAGTGTGCTGTCAGGTCGTTTACAGCATTTGGCAATGTAATGCAGCTGGAACACTATTTTTACCTACCTGTGTACAGGTAAACTATAACACTACCTTCACCTACCTGTGTACAGGTAAACTATAACACTACCTTCACCTACCTGTGTACAGGTAAACTATAACACTACCTTCATCTACCTGTGTACAGGCAAACTATAACACTACCTTCACCTACCTGTGAACAGGTAAACTATAACACTACGTTCACCTACCTGTGTACATGCGGGGATTTCGAGAGCTTTAGCGATTTCTCTCCACCTGTTTTCCTTTTCCACTCTGTCAAGGTATAAACGTGAAGACACGTGAAAGAGGCAATCTTGCTCACTCCACAGCTCACTCCACAGCTCACTCCACAGCTCCACCAGTTTCTCCTCCTTCTGTACAGTCCAGGAGAACCTCAGTTTTCAAACCCTCGCCAGACTTCGCTCTATGTCTCCTGTACCTGTGACTAGTGTTTAAATGTAAGAGGGCATCAGACTTTAGTCTATTAAATGTCTTTTAGTCTATTAAATGTCTTTTCAGAGTCTTTAAGCTGAAACTATGTACATGAACTAAAAAGTTATACGACTAAAATGAGTAAAAACTGATTACTGTCTTCTTCAGGTAGCGTCCAGTGTTCAGCGCACCTGACCTGCTTGCCATGCTCTGAGCTCGTACTGCACAATTAGTTCTGAGATGTTTATGAGTTTAAAACACATACCATAAATTACTGTACATATTCATATTTACTAGCACATCTGGTGGCTGACCAGCTCAGAGAGGAGGTTTTTATTCTTGGATTGCGGTACTGACGTTTCTCTGAGCTCTCACACCCTCGTCTACCCTGGTCTCAATCGTGTCTCCGCTGGACAAGCCCTTTATAGGCCAGCCCTCCTGCTTCTTCGGCCCACTGCACCTGGCCAAGTCGTTACCTCCCGGGTGGAGTGGTTCATGTAACATTGCAGGGTCTTGTTCTCAGGCCTGTCATAAAAAGCCCCAAATGCCGGGGGTCACAAAGCCATGACCTTCCCGCGAGCCCTGCAGCTTCCTTAGCCTCCTGTCTCTCATATTATAGTAATAGAACAAACACTATAGTGTGTATAAAAAAAATCACAGGCATTTTATGCATTGCAACTTATTAACATTTAACTTAACAGCTAATAAACACTTAATAACACATTTACAGACAATCCCATAGAAATACATTCATACTGCATTTCTGAGCTTGCGTATGTGTTGATATTTATTAGCATATTAATAATTGTAGTCATTATAAATTGCTGGTTAATATTTTAGTGAATGTTAAGAAACGGACTTCAAATATAAAGTGTTATTTTTTAAGTTTTCTTTTAATTTCATGTAAAATGTGTTTGTATTTCTCTGTTTCTCTTACTTTCCTCTTTTTTTCACCATGGCATGCGGTCATCATGGGGCCTGAATCAATTTCTCCATTAATAGGTCACTAACCAACACACACACACACACACATACACACACACACACACACACAGCCTCTGTACATTGACCTGCTCGGTGTCTGTGCTTTTTAAAAGGACACAAATCAAAAGTATCCTGTGGTTGTGATGCAGGCAGCCTGGCTTTTCTGGCTTTTCTGGCTGCTTTAGACCCCCAGAGACTGAACACACCACACACACACTCACACACATTTTCAGAGCATGCTTAGTGATGCATATATATATATATATATATATATATATATATATATATATATATATATATATATATATGTATTTGTTTTTATACGTTGCCCAAGCACATATATGAATATATGTATATATAGACCCTGGAAACTAACAGAGCGGGACCGCAGAGTGCTGGAGTGCATAAAAATCATCCATCACTCGCTACAGAGCTCCAAACCCTCTCTGGGAACAACATCAGCACAAGAACTGTGTATCAGGATCTTCATGAATTGGGGGTCCATGGTTGAGCAGCTGCACCCAAGCCTAAGATAAGTATGCACAATTCCAAGCATCAACTGGAGTGGTGTAGAGCCCACCACTGGAGTCTGGAGTGGTGTAAATCTATACCACTGGAGTCTGGAGTGGTGTAAATCTCTACCACTGGAGTCAGGAGTGGTGTAAAGCTCCACCACTGGAGTTTGGAGGTGTGTAAAGCCCCACCACTGGAGTTTGGAGGTGTGTAAAGCCCCACCACTGGAGTTTGGAGGTGTGTAAAGCCCCAACACTGGACTCTTGAGTGGTGTAAAGTTCCAACACTGGTCTCTGGAGTGGTGTAAAGCTCCAACACTGGATTCTGAAGTTGTGTAAAGCCCCAACACTGGACTCTGAGGTGGTGTAAAGCTCCTCCACTGAATTCTGGAGTGGTGTAAAGATCCACCACTGAATTCTGGAGTGGAGTAAATCTCTACCACTGGAGTCTGGAGTGGTGTAAATCTCTACCACTGGAGTCTGGAGTGGTGTAAAGCTCCACCACTGGACTCTGGAGTTGTGTAAATCTCCACCACTGGACTCTGGAGTTGTGTAAAGCTCTACCACTGGAGTCTGGAGTGGTGTAAAGCTCCACCACTGGAGTTTGGAGGTGTGTAAAGCCCCACCACTGGAGTTTGGAGGTGTGTAAAGCCCCACCACTGGAGTTTGGAGGTGTGTAAAGCCCCAACACTGGACTCTTGAGTGGTGTAAAGTTCCAACACTGGTCTCTGGAGTGGTGTAAAGCTCCAACACTGGATTCTGAAGTTGTGTAAAGCCCCAACACTGGACTCTGAAGTGGTGTAAAGCTCCTCCACTGAATTCTGGAGTGGTGTAAAGATCCACCACTGAATTCTGGAGTGGTGTAAAGATTCACCACTGGACTGCAGATTGGTGTAAAACTCCACTATTGACTCTGGTGTGGTGTAAAACTCCACTATTGACTCTGGTGTGGTGTAAAACTCCACTATTGACTCTGGTGTGGTGTAAAGCTTTTCCACTGAATTCTGGAGTGGTGTAAAGCTCCTCCACTGAATTCTGGAGTGGTGTAAAGCTCCTCCACTGAATTCTGGTGTGGTGTAAAGCTCCACCAATGGACTTTGGCCATCTGATGGAGGAATCTGGGTTAGGAGGATGAATCCAGGAAATACTACATACCAGACCATATAGTGTCTACAGTTAAGGTTGTTGAAGGGGATAATGGTCTGTTAGCTTGGGGGGCTCTATTCCAGTGAGGGGTGATTTAATGACAGTCAATTATAGGCTTCCAACTTTGTAGCAGCAGTTTGCACAGTTCTAGCCCAACTGTGGTTCACCAGTTACGTGTGATCATATGTAAAAATACATACAAATACTGTAAAAAACAGGTGGAATGGTGAGATTTCCTATATAGTGTAATTGTATAGTGTAAATGATGAACAGATGAATAATTTTCAACACGCTGATTTTGTTAGACTGTCTCGGAGCCTCACTCTGACTTCCAAACGTTAAGTACGCTAAATTAGTCTGTGTTTTCTAGAATGTGTCAAGTCGTTAATGTCCGCGTTCATTAAGAGCGGATACATTCTAAAACCAGAGTCAAACGAAGCCGCTCACTATCACAACACACATCGCCGGAGCTGAGCCTCACGAGAACGTCCTTGAAGCAGTCAGACAGCTGGACGTGAGGAGCGAGTGCGGGGTTAGGCTGAGCTGATGCCGGAGAACACGGTTTAAATTATGAACGACTGAGCGTCTGCATTAAGTCCGCACTACGAATAGCTTCAGATCGCCGAGAGTTTCCTCTACATACACCTCCAGATACACCCACCTTCAAACACCGTCTTTCTTATCAGCAAGAAAATACCGTACTAACCACTACACCACCATACTAACCACTACACCACCGTACTAACCACTACACCACCATACTAACCACTACACCACCGTACTAACCACTACACCACCGTACTAACCACTACACCACCGTACTAACCACTACACCACCGTACTAACCACTACACCACCGTACTAACCACTACACCACCGTACTAACTACTACACCACCGTACTAACCACTACACCACCGTACTAACCACTACACCACCATACTAACCACTACACCACCGTACTAACCACTACACCACCGTACTAACCACTACACCACCGTACTAACCACTACACCACCGTACTAACCACTATACCACCATACTAACCACTACACCACCGTACTAACCACTACACCACCGTACTAACCACTACACCACCTTACTAACCACTACACCACCATACTAACCACTACACCACCATACTAACCACTACACCACCGTACTAACCACTACACCACCATACTGACCACTACACCACCATACTAACCACTACACCACCATACTGACCACTACACCACCATACTGACCACTACACCACCATACTGACCACTGCACCACCATACTAACCACTACACCACCATACTAACCACTACACCACCGTACTAACCACTACACCACCATACTGACCACTACACCACCATACTAACCACTACACCACCATACTAACCACTACACCACCATACTAACCACTACACCACCATACTGACCACTACACCACCATACTGACCACTACACCACCATACTGACCACTACACCACCATACTGACCACTACACCACCATACTAACCACTACACCACCATACTGACCACTACACCACCATACTAACCACTACACCACCATACTGACCACTACACCACCATACTGACCACTACACCACCATACTAACCACTACACCACCATACTAACCACTACACCACCATACTGACCACTACACCACCATACTGACCACTACACCACCATACTAACCACTACACCACCATACTAACCACTACACCACCATACTAACCACTACACCACCATACTGACCACTACACCACCATACTAACCACTACACCACCATACTAACCACTACACCACCATACTAACCACTACACCACCATACTAACCACTACACCACCGTACTAACCACTACACCACCATACTAACCACTACACCACCATACTAACCACTACACCACTATACTAACCACTACACCACCATACTGACCACTACACCACCATACTAACCACTGCACCACCATACTGACCACTACACCACCGTACTAACCACTACACCACCATACTAACCACTGCACCACCATACTGACCACTACACCACCGTACTAACCACTACACCACCATACTAACCACTGCACCACCATACTGACCACTACACCACCATACTAACCACTGCACCACCATACTGACCACTACACCACCATACTGACCACTACACCACCGTACTAACCACTACACCACCATACTAACCACTACACCACCGTACTAACCACTACACCACCATACTGACCACTACACCACCATACTGACCACTACACCACCGTACTAACCACTACACCACCGTACTAACCACTACACCACCGTACTAACCACTACACCACCATACTGACCACTACACCACCATACTGACCACTACACCACCATACTGACCACTACACCACCATACTAACCACTACACCACCATACTAACCACTACACCACCGTACTAACCACTACACCACCGTACTAACCACTACACCACCATACTGACCACTACACCACCATACTAACCACTACACCACCATACTGACCACTACACCACCATACTGACCACTACACCACCATACTAACCACTACACCACCGTACTAACCACTACACCACCGTACTGACCACTACACCACCATACTGACCACTACACCACCATACTGACCACTACACCACCATACTAACCACTACACCACCATACTAACCACTACACCACCATACTGACCACTACACCACCATACTAACCACTACACCACCGTACTAACCACTACACCACCGTACTAACCACTACACCACCCTACTAACCACTACACCACCCTACTAACCACTACACCACCATACTAACCACTACACCATCATACTAACCACTACACCACCATACTGACCACTACACCACCATACTAACCACTACACCACCATACTAACCACTACACCACCATACTGACCACTACACCACCATACTAACCACTACACCACCATACTAACCACTACACCACCATACTGACCACTACACCACCATACTAACCACTACACCACCATACTAACCACTACACCACCGTACTAACCACTACACCACCATACTAACCACTACACCACCCTACTAACCACTACACCACCATACTAACCACTACACCACCATACTAACCACTACACCACCATACTGACCACTACACCACCATACTAACCACTACACCACCATACTAACCACTACACCACCATACTGACCACTACACCACCATACTAACCACTACACCACCGTACTAACCACTACACCACCGTACTGACCACTACACCACCGTACTGACCACTACACCACCATACTAACCACTACACCACCATACTAACCACTACACCACCCTACTAACCACTACACCACCGTACTGACCACTACACCACCGTACTGACCACTACACCACCATACTAACCACTACACCACCATACTAACCACTACACCACCATACTAACCACTACACCACCCTACTAACCACTACACCACCGTACTAACCACTACACCACCGTACTGACCACTACACCACCATACTGACCACTACACCACCATACTAACCACTACACCACCATACTAACCACTACACCACCATACTAACCACTACACCACCATACTGACCACTACACCACCATACTAACCACTACACCACCATACTAACCACTACACCACCATACTAACCACTACACCACCATACTGACCACTACACCACCATACTAACCACTACACCACCGTACTAACCACTACACCACCGTACTAACCACTACACCACCATACTAACCACTACACCACCCTACTAACCACTACACCACCGCGCCGTCATGTTCTGTCTTTAATAACAAAGATTTCTTCCTCATCATGTCGAGAAGGGATGTGACCTCATAAGGTCATGAAAACATGGCTTAAAAAAATTTATTTCCTCCTAAACAGTGCTGTGCCTGAAAGCGTGTAGTGATGTGTTCCCTGCAGCAGTGCCGACTGGAAGCGCTCCCCATGCGTACGTTTGTTTTTATTGAACAGGACAGCAGAACCGTAAGGCCGTGTGACGGCGGCCCCGGGGCCAAGTCCACAACCAGCAACGTCCAGCAAGAACGATTCATTAACCACTCATTAGAGTGAGAACGAAGAACATCTCAGTAGAGTGAAAACGGAGAACATTTCAGTAGAGTGAGAACAGAGAACATCTTAGTAGAGTGAGAACGGAGAACATCTCAGTAGAGTAAGAACAGAGAACATCTCAGTAGAGTGAGAACGGAGAACATCTCAGTAGAGTAAGAACAGAGAACATCTCAGTAGAGTGAGAACGGAGAACATCTCAGTAGAGTAAGAACAGAGAACATCTCAGTAGAGTGAGAACGGAGAACATCTCAGTAGAGTGAGAACGGAGAACATCTCAGTAGAGTAAGAACAGAGAACATCTCAGTAGAGTGAGAACGGAGCATATCTTAGTAGAGTGAGAACAGAGAACATCTCAGTAGGGAGAGAACGGAGAACATCTCAGTAGAGTGAGAACAGAGAACATCTCAGTAGAGTGAGAACAGATAACATCTCAGAAGAGTGAGAACGGAGAACGTTCCAACGAAATGAGAACAGAGAACATCTCAGTAGTGTGAGAACGGAGAACGGGCAGTTGTTCAGTATCAGACCACACAGGATGGACAGTTGTTTAGTATCAGACCACACAGGATGGACAGTTGTTCAGTATCAGACCTCACAAGATGGGCAGTTGTTCAGTATCAGACCACACAGGATGGGCAGTTGTTTAGTATCAGACCACACAGGATGGGCAGTTGTTCAGCATCAGACCACACAGGATGGGCAGTTGTTTAGTATCAGACCACACAGGATGGGCAGTTGTTCAGCATCAGATCACACAGGATGGGCAGTTGTATAAATATATATATATTTACTATGTGAGTCAAAGGAACCAGAATTTTCTTAAGTTATTTTGGAGCATTTCTATTGGTCCATTCACCATAAATGTTCACACAATTAAAGTAATGTCAAAAGCACACACACAAACACACACACACACACACACACACACACACACACACACACACACAGTTACTTTTATTATTTGATGTATTTTAACATTTTAATGAAAAGAAAGAAGTTTGTTTTTAGCATTGGGGGGGGGTGACTCACTATGTTCAGATGTAGCGAAGGGCAGCGTACTCGAGGTGTGGAGTGTAATTATGCTGGGTCTAATTGTGTGTCTGAGAGTCAGGAAAAGGCAAAATCAGGGGAAAGAAGCGTGCGATCTCCTTGGGAACAGTGAGAGAATGACAAAACGATGCCTTTGGCTCATGACAGAAGCGAAAGCGTTCGGCGGAAACCTGCGAACGTTAATAACACTCCTCTCTTCAATAGATCCATTATACGTCCCTTGTCAAGAGGCGGTTGATGTGTCCACCACCTGAAGGCAATTTCATTCAAAATGTCAGACACTGCTGTGGCTCATCACACACACACACACACACACACACACACACATGTGAGCACACACACCATCCAAACTTCTTAAACTCCTCCAGCAACAAACTTTCCAGCATCCTCTAAATTCTCAGACTGAGCTACATACACAGTGATATACGGTAATGCTGAGTGTCGCTGTCCTGCTGGAGAGCTTTGACTTTGAAGCTGATGTCATGAAGTCACACCTGATTCAGTATTTCTTGATGATGTCGTTGACTTGTGCACCAGTCCCTTCTATGCTACTCACTTCCACTGTGATGCTGCCACCACCATGCTTCCCAGTTGTGTTTGAGTGTTCTTTATATTAAGGGCCTTGTGCAGACCATTATGCACCATCATATGTCCAGGGGTCACTAATAGGCGGACTGTGGTTCGGGTCCGGACCAGACATTGTCCAAAGTGGACCCAAAGCGATAATCTACTGAGAAGGGTTTAATGTTGACAGTGTTTATTTTGAACGGCGGCACTTTACATGTCTTTACAGCAGTCAGAGAATAAAGAGAGTCAGAGAATAAAGAGAGTCAGAGAATAAAGAGAGTCAGAGAATAAAGAGAGTCGGAGAATAAAGAGAGTCAGAGAATAAAGAGAGTCGGAGAATAAAGAGAGTCAGAGAATAAAGAGAGTCAGAGAATAAAGAGAGTCGGAGAATAAAGAGAGTCGGAGAATAAAGTGAGTCAGAGAATAAAGTTAGTCAGAGAATAAAGAGAGTCGGAGAATAAAGAGAGTCGGAGAATAAAGAGAGTCAGAGAATAAAGAGAGTCGGAGAATAAAGAGAGTCGGAGAATAAAGTTAGTCAGAGAATAAAGAGAGTCGGAGAATAAAGTGAGTCGGAGAATAAAGTGAGTCGGAGAATAAAGAGAGTCGGAGAATAAAGTGAGTCGGAGAATAAAGTGAGTCGGAGAATAAAGTGAGTCAGAGAATAAAGTGAGTCGGAGAATAAAGTGAGTCAGAGAATAAAGTGAGTCAGAGAATAAAGTGAGTCGGAGAATAAAGTGAGTCGGAGAATAAAGTGAGTCGGAGAATAAAGTGAGTCGGAGAATAAAGTGAGTCGGAGAATAAAGTGAGTCAGAGAATAAAGTGAGTCGGAGAATAAAGTGAGTCGGAGAATAAAGAGAGTCGGAGAATAAAGAGAGTCAGAGAATAAAGTGAGTCGGAGAATAAAGTGAGTCAGAGAATAAAGTGAGTCAGAGAACAAGAGAGGCGGAGAATAAAGTGAGTCGGAGAATAAAGTGAGTCAGAGAATAAAGTGAGTCAGAGAATAAGAGAGGCGGAGAATAAAGTGAGTCGGAGAATAAAGTGAGTCGGAGAATAAAGTGAGTCGGAGAATAAAGAGAGTCAGAGAATAAGAGAGTCGGAGAACTAAAGTGAGTCGGAGAATAAAGAGAGTCGGAGAATAAAGAGAGTCAGAGAATAAGAGAGTCGGAGAACTAAAGTGAGTCAGAGAATAAAGAGAGTCAGAGAATAAAGAGAGTCGGAAAATAAAGTGAGTCGGAGAATAAAGTGAGTCGGAGAATAAAGAGAGTCGGAGAATAAAGTGAGTCGGAGAATAAAGTGAGTCGGAGAATAAAGAGAGTCGGAGAATAAAGTGAGTCGGAGAATAAAGAGAGTCGGAGAGGAAGGCTCGTTCAGACGGGGAGCTCTGAAAAAAGAAAAGTCTTGGCTGGAAAACTAAAAGCTCAATTCTCTCAGTAAACAAGAGGAAGTGTGAGAGAGGAATAGAAGAATGATGTTAAGATGTGAAACTGAGTTAACATGAAGACTTTTTATTTACTTTTTTTAGGTTGCAGTTTTAATGTAGGACTTATTAAGAAAAGAAAACATTTATTTAAGTGAGAAAAAAACATTTATTTGAGTTTCCTAATGTATTAATTCAGTTCAGCATTTAAAACAATATTACTTAAATATACTGAATTGTATTGATAATGTGTCGGTCTTTCAGGTGGTGATGACAAAATGCTGATATTAGGCTACTCCAGTATACAGGATGTAGCTTTGAATCAGTTAGAAATTACTAGGGTTCGGACCTCGGCCTGAGAAAATTTCCTCTTAACTGGACCTTACTGAATTCTAATTAAATAGCTCTGACCTAGATCTAGAATAATACTAACAAATAATAAAATTAATAAAACTATATAATGCTGAGAACTTATGTGTGTTTTCTTTGTATCTTATTTGGTTTATTTGGAATTTATTGCAGTTTTTTGCTAAAGAAACAAATGAAAACGTTCAAAACACACTGCTTTAACCCTTTATACTCCGAGATTATTTAAAAAAAAGGATTTGCAGTCTTTGGTGTGGGTTTGAGCAAAGTTCAATGATGATTGACAGATTCCAAAAACGTGAGTATTAAATATGATTAACCTGTCGTTAAGGGGTTCATGGTGGATGTAGGTACCGGATGCTTTCATCAATTCCTTTGATGTTGTCTTGAGGTTCAGTGAAAGTCCTTTAATTAAAGTTCATTCAGTCCTAGGGGACCACACAGGATGGGTAGTTGATCAGCTTCAGACCACACAGGATTGGCGGTTGTTCTTCATTAGACCTCACATGATGGGCAGTTGCTAAGCTGCAGTCTTTGGTGTGGGTTTGAGAGTTTGAGTTCAGGTGCACATCAGGTTTTCTAGGAAACCCATTGTAGTGATTTATAGATCCCAAAATCATGTATATCATATATGATTAACCTGGCGTTAAAGGGTTCATGGTGGATGTAAGTACCTGATGCCTCTAATTCCTTCACCAATTTCTTTGATGCTGTCTTGAGGTTCAGTGAAAGTCCTCTGATCAAAGTTCATTCAGCCCCAGGGGTTCATTTTTGCCTCTTTCCTGAATATTCCAGTATCTTTGTGGTCCCAAAATTTCCATACAGTTGTTTGTACAAATGCTTGTAAAACCCTCAGTTGTTTGAGAAGAGCTTCTAAGTAAGAAACTTGTGGAGATCTGGAATGCAGCCACCGGTGTGCTCCCAACTAACTC
>CM038705.1:49656389-49681389 GCA_021613375.1 Megaleporinus macrocephalus
TCTGATCTACTTCTCTCACAATAACATATTCATGTTACTTTGTATTGTATGTCTGATTATTTACATCTGTTATAATCAGATCTGCTGTTCTTACCGGTGAACATACACTTATTGATTAGATAGAGATTTTTAAACAGATTAGATTAGGGTATATGACCAAAAGTGGGTGGACGTTGGACATTACATTCCAAATCCTTGAATATTAATATGCAGTCGTCCCATATGCAGCCATAGCAGCCTCCCCTGTTCTAGGATGTTTTTCTGATAAGATTTATTTAACCCTTTAAAGCTTGGAAAGAGTTAAACACACTGACTTGCCGTATTGATACTGTTTGGGTATTAAAATTTATTTTGCTGAGATTTTTTTAAATATAATAATGGCTTATATGGCTTAAATATAATATGGTTTATATAATTGCAATATATATATATATATATATATATATATATATATATATATATATATATATATATATATATATATATATATATATTTATTTTATTTTATTTTTTATCTGAAAAAAATGATTTCTGTTGATATAAATTTGTCCCGATTCATGTGATATTTGTGCTTAAGTGGATGATTTGTCAAGTCTGCTCAACGAAATTTAATCATCTCGAATGTCAGATAACAAAGCTTTTAGCGTAATTCCAAAGAAATGTCCTTGTCGCGCGGCTAAAGCTCCCGGCAAGACTTACGACCAAAGCTGCAAATATTATTAAAGCAATGTTGAGACAATCTCCAAATGAAATTGTTTCCATGAAGCTCTCCTCTCGCTTCCCTGTATGGAGGAAGATTAGGGGCTGAATTTTGGGCTGAATGCCTGTAAATAGCTGAACGAGTGGAGGAGTTGAATCAGGGTGAGACAACACTGATGTAGAAAGAACAGATTCAACCACCAGCAGACTGTAAATGGCTGTGGTCTTTTTATTTTTTATTTTTATTATTTATGTGTGAATTTTCTAAATTAAGTTTACAAAACCCAATATTAAAAACTCTCGTGTTGGACTATCTTGTCCGAGGGTTGATATTTAATTGAGCTGCTTACATAAACAGCAGATGAATGAAACATGGTTGATCTACTACACGCTATTTGAAGAGGTCACACTTTTAGAAGCAATCACACTATTTGGAGTGATCACATTATTCTGAGCGATCACACTTTTAAAAGCAATCACACTTTTCAGAGTGATCACACTATTTGGATGAAGTCAAAACAGTGTCTTTTACAAGACATCTATTTTTCAACCCCCTCACGTCTCTCGTCATATGTCTCTTGTCCAATCACAACAGCAAACACATTAATACCACCAGCCATGAACACAATTCAAAACACACAATCCACTGCCATCACACGAAACCCACCTTCATATAACATCTACACACACCTTTTGACCTCTATTCAACTAAAAAATCCAAATATTGAAGGTTTTAATGTTGAATTCCATCAGTTTTCCAAAAATAAATTAATATACAAAACATATCAGATTATTTATCAACACATTTTTATTGTTTTATTATTTATTTTTATTTGTTACATTCCTATCTAAGGGGGGATTCCCAAGAAACCACACCAAGCTTATCTTAGTTTAAAGTGTATTTACAATTATTTACAAATATATACAATAAGGCATATCTCCAGGGGTAACCCGCTCCAACTCCACCCACAAAACTAGCTAAACCTAAACAAACCAAAAATCAAACGACTAACCAAACAACTAACATTCACCCCACAGAAAATGGCACTTACCCCCGTCCGGCGTAGACACAATAAACCACGACACTATTTACACACTGTAAACATCATATGTTAAACCTGAGACCAACACACACCACTCAGGTTACAATACAATACAAACACACAAATACAACAGCTCAACCACAAGAGCTCTCTCTCTCTTCCTCTCTGCCTCTTCTCTTTTCTCTGGATTTTGCCGCCTCTTTTGGTAACTTCCTGGATGGGCTTCACTAGCAGCCTGCAGGATCAGGGACAGCGCCACCTAGGGATACGGAGGTAGACAGACAAGCAGACACAGGAAACACACAGACAGGGCTCGACACACACAGGCACAGACGTAACAATTTGTTTGTAAGGTTAAACTATGTAAGGTGACCTCGAGTGTCAAGAAAGGCTCCCTTAAATAAAATATATTCATAATATATATATAATCCCATGATTCAGAGCAATCACACTAGTTGTCATGATCACACTATTCAGAGAGATCACACTAGTCCAAGCAATCGCACTGATTGGAGTGATCAGACAAGTCGGAGAGATCACACTATTCAGAGTAATCACGCAGTTTGGAGTGATCAGACAAGTCGGAGAGATCACACTATTCAGAGCAATCACATTAATCAGAGCGATCACACTAGTTGGAGCCATCACACTATTTAGAGTAATCACACTGTTTGGAGTGATCACACAAGTCGGAGAGATCACACTGTTTGAAGTGATCACACTAGACAGAGAGATCACACTATCCAGAGCAATCACACTATTCAGAGTAATCACACTGTTTGGAGTGATCACATAAGTCGGAGAGATCACACTGTTTGAAGTGATCACACTAGTCAGAGAGATCACACTATCCAGAGAAATCACACTATTCAGAGTAATCACACTGTTCAGAGTAATCACACTGTTTGGAGTGATCACACTAGTCAGAGAGATCACACTATCCAGAGCAATCACACTATTCAGAGTAATCACACTGTTTGGAGTGATCACACTAGTCAGAGAGATCACACTATCCAGAGCAATCACACTAGTCAGAGTAATCACACTGATTGGAGTGATCACACTAGTCAGAGAGATCACAGTGCAAACGGTCATGATAAGATCTCATTGCTAGTGACTAAATTATCCACCTATTGGATCTTGTGAGTGGTTAACCCTTTAAACTTAAACTTAGTCTTAAAACTTGGATTTACCCTCATAACTATAGAACTTAAACATTAGTTTAATATCAGCTAGTTAACATCTTCACGTGTTTAGATTAGAATCTCTGTTTCGGAAGGTTGTGCAGGAGGTGGGCTGTGCTGTGCATTGTGGGTTGTAAACGTCCCTCAGGGTCTCAGGCCTCATGAATATTACATGAAGACAGACTGGCTGTAACCGGCCTGGTCAGGAGCTGAGCAGTGACTGTGGTTAACACATGAGTTAATCTAACCTCAGCTTTATTGATGGAGCTTAAAGCTGCACTGCATTTCAGCACATTCAGCGCTGAGTGATCTCCCGCAATGGAGGAACCTCGTATGTACACAAACAATCTCCTTAACCATAAACACAGAGTTACACACATAACAACACAGCACACACAGAGTTACACACATAACAACACAACACACACACACAGAGTTACACACATAACAACACAACACACACAGAGTTACAGACATAACAACACAACACACACACACAAAGTTACACACATAACAACACAACACACACAGAGTTACACACATAACAACACAGCACACACAGAGTTACACACATAACAACACAACACACACAGAGTTACACACATAACAACACAACACACACACACAGAGTTACACACATAACAACACAACACACACAGAGTTACACACATAACAACACAACACACACAGAGTTACACACATAACAACACAACACACACACAGAGTTACACACATAACAACACAACACACACAGAGTTACACACATAACAACACAACACACACACAGAGTTACACACATAACAACACAACAAGCACAGAGTTACACACATGACAACACAACACACACAGAGTTACACACATAACAACACAACACACACAGAGTTACACACATAACAACACAACAAACACAGAGTTACACACATAACAACACAACACACACAGAGTTACACACATAAAACACAACAAACCAGCAGTTACACCCTGACAACACAGCCACACACAGAGTTACCCACATAACAACACAACACACACAGAGTTACACACATAACAACACAACACACACAAAATTACACACATAACAACACAACACACACAGAGTTACACACATAACAACACAACACACAGAGTTACACAAATAACAACACAACACACACAGAGTTACACACATAACAACACAACACACACAGAGTTACACACATACCAACACAGCACACACAGAGTTACACACATAACAACACAACACACACAAAATTACACACATAACAACACAACACACACAGAGTTACACACATAACAACACAACACACACAGAGTACACCCAAATAAACAACACACAACAAACACAGAGTTACACACATAACAACACAACAAACACAGTTCCACCTGAACAACACAGCACACACGGAGTTACACCACATAACAACACAGCACACACACCGAGCTACACACATAACAACACAGCACCACACAGAGTTAACACACTTAACAACCACAACAAACACAGAGTTACACACATAACAACACAACACCACACAGAGTTACACACACTAACACACACACACACAGAGTTACACACATAACAACACAACACACACACACAAAGTTACACACATAACAACACAACACACACAGAGTTACACACATAACAACACAACAAACACAGTTACACCTGAACAACACAGCACACACGGAGTTACACACATAACAACACAGCACACACAGAGCTACACACATAACAACACAACAAACACAGAGTTACACACATAACAACACAACACACACAGAGTTACACACATACCAACACAGCACACACAGAGTTACACACATAACAACACAACACACACAGAGTTACACACATTACAACACAACACACACAGAGTTACACACATAACAACACAACAAACACAGTTACACCTGAACAACACAGCACACACAGAGTTACCCACATAACAACACAGCACACACAGAGTTACACACATAACAACACAACAAACACAGAGTTACACACATAACAACACAACACACACAGAGTTACACACATAACAACACAACACACACAGAGTTACACACATAACAACACAGTAAACACAGAGTTACACACCTAACAACACAGCACACACAGAGTTACACACATAACAACACAACACACACAGAGTTACATACATAACAACACAACACACACAGAGTTACACACATACCAACACAGCACACACAGAGTTACACACATACCAACACAGCACACACAGAGTTACACACATAACAACACAACACACACAAAATTACACACATAACAACACAACACACACAGAGTTACACACATAACAACACAACACACACAGAGTTACACACATAACAACACAACACACACAGAGTTACACACATAACAACACAACAAACACAGTTACACCTGAACAACACAGCACACACAGAGTTACACACATAACAACACAACAAACACAGTTACACCTGAACAACACAGCACACACAGAGTTACACACATAACAACACAGCACACACAGAGTTACACACATAACAACACAACAAACACAGTTACACCTGAACAACACAGCACACACGGAGTTACACACATAACAACACAGCACACACAGAGTTACACACATAACAACACAACAAACACAGAGTTACACACATAACAACACAACACACACAGAGTTACACACATAACAACACAACACACACAGAGTTACACACATAACAACACAGTAAACACAGAGTTACACACCTAACAACACAGCACACACAGAGTTACACACATAACAACACAACACACACAGAGTTACACACATAACAACACAACACACACAGAGTTACACACATAACAACACAGCACACACAGAGTTACACAAATAACAACACAACAAACACAGAGTTACACAAATAACAACACAGTAAACACAGAGTTACACACATAACAACACAACAAACACAGAGTTACACATATAACAACACAGAACACACAGAGTTACACACATAACAACACAGAACACACAGAGTTACGCACATAACAACACAGCACACACAGAGTTACACACATAACAACACAACACACACACAGTTACACACATAACAACACAGTAAACACAGAGTTACACACCTAACAACACAACACACACAGAGTTACACACATAACAACACAGTAAACACAGAGTTACACACCTAACAACACAGCACACACAGAGTTACACACATAACAACACAACACACACAGAGTTACACACATAACAACACAGCACACACACAGTTACACAAATAACAACACAACAAACACAGAGTTACACACATAACAACACAGTAAACACAGAGTTACACACATAACAACACAACAAACACAGAGTTACACACATAACAACACAGAACACACAGAGTTACACACATAACAACACAGAACACACAGAGTTACGCACATAACAACACAGCACACACAGAGACACACACATACCAACACAGCACACACAGAGTTACACACATAACAACACAGCAAACACAGAGTTACACACATAACAACACAGTAAACACAGAGTTACACACATAACAACACAGCACACACAGAGTTACACACATAACAACACAGTAAACACAGAGTTACACACATAACAACACAACAAACACAGAGTTACACACAAAACAAAATAGAACACACAGAGTTACACACATAACAACACAGAACACACAGAGTTACGCACATAACAACACAGCACACACAGAGACACACACATACCAACACAGCACACACAGAGTTACACACATAACAACACAGCAAACACAGAGTTACACACATAACAACACAGTAAACACAGAGTTACACACATAACAACACAATAAACACAGAGTTACACACATAACAACACAACACTCACATGAGTTACACACATAACAACACAACACAACACACACAGAGTTAAACACATAACAACACAGCACACACAAGTTACACACATAACAACACAACACACACAAGTTACACACATAACAACACAACACACACAGAGTTACACACATAACAACACAGCACACACAGCGTTACACATATAACAACACAACACACACACAGAGTTACACACATAACAACACAACACACACAGAGTTACACACATAACAACACAGCACACACACAGAGTTACACACATAACAACACAACACACACAGAGTTACACACATAACAACACAACACACACAGAGTTACACACATAACAACACAGCACACACAGAGTTACACACATAACAACACAACACACATACAGAGTTACACACATAACAACACAACACACAGAGTTACACACATAACAACACAACACACACACAGAGTTACACACATAACAACACAACACACACACAGAGTTACACACATAACAACACAACACACACAGAGTTACACACATAACAACACAGCACACACACAGTTACACACATAACAACACAACACACAGAGTTACACACATAACAACACAACAAACACAGAGTTACACACATAACAACACAACACACACAGAGTTACACACATAACAACACAGCACACACAGAGTTACACACATAACAACACAACACACACAGAGTTACACACATAACAACACAACACAAAGAGTTACACACATAACAACACAGCACACACAGAGTTACACACATAACAACACAACAAAAACAGAGTTACACACATAACAACACAGCACACACAGAGTTACACACATAACAACACAACACACACACAGAGTTACACACATAACAACACAACACACACAGAGTTACACATATAACAACACAACACACAGAGTTACACACATAACAACACAACACAGAGAGTTACACACATAACAACACAACACACACAGAGTTACACACATAACAACACAACACACAGAGTTACACACATAACAACACAACACACACACAGAGTTACACACATAACAACACAGCACACACACAGTTACACACATAACAACACAACACACACAGAGTTACACACATAACAACACAACACACACACAGAGTTACACACATAACAACACAACACACACAGAGTTACACACATAACAACACAGCACACACAGAGTTACACACATAACAACACAGCAAACACAGAGTTACACACATAACAACACAACACACACAGAGTTACACACATAGCAACACAGCACACACAGAGTTACACACATAGTGAGTGTTGATGATGATGATGATAAAGGAATGAAGGAACAGTGTTGGTGGTGATAAAGGAATGAAGGGATGAAGGAACAGTGTTGGTGGTGATAAAGGAATAAAGGAATGAAGGAACAGTGTTGGTGGTGATAAAGGAATAAAGGGATAATGGAACTCTATCTCTCTCTCTCTATGTCTCTCTCTCTCTCTCTTTCTCTATCTCTCTCTATGTCTCTTTCTCTCTATCTCTCTCTCTATCTCTATGTTTTCGTTTTGTCTTTCGTTTTTCATCTCTATTTCTTTGTTTCTTTGCTTTCTCTTTATTTTTCATCACTCTTCCTATTTGTCTCTCTCTTTCTCTCTTTCCTCTGTCTCTCTTAGCATCTCTCATTAGTTCTTCTTTCTTTCTCCCAATCTCTTTCTTTATCTCTCCATCCCTCCCCATCTCTGTTTCCCTCTTTATACACTACCTTAAACACTAGGATCACTTTAGAATTTCATTTCATGCAATTTTCATGCAATTCACAAACAATATTGTCCATTTCACAAATAATGTAAGTGTATCAGATGATTTTTAAAGAATAAAAATGTTTGTATTAAAGTCTATTTTTGTATAGAGGCTTATTTTACATATAGTTCTATTATCAGTAATTCTCAGTCCTCTGTCTAAATCTCCTGGTACGACCACCAATCCAAGTTAAGGATGTTATTGGACTAATTGGTTGTTAGGACACTCTTGATCAATTGTGATCACAGCTGAAAAACATTCTACTAATAAGTGAGTATAAAAGGGAACAACATTCTAGGTTAGTTTAGTATCTGAAGATCAGCAGTTGATGGCTTGCTGACCGACTCACAATGACCAGAAAGAAACAAGTTTCTTTAGAGACCCGTCAGTCCATTGTTGTGTTAAGGAAGAAGATACTCCATTAAAACAAGAACATTTCACTGTGATCACAAACTCTTGAGTGGTAGTGTATATCTCCATCTTTGTCTCTTCACCTTTCTTTCTTCTTCTTTCTATCTTTTTCCTCTTTGTCTTTATATCTCTATCATCTCCCTCTCTCTGATTTCTATCTTTCTCTTTTTATTTTTTCTTTCTTAGTCTTTTTTTCTCTTTATCCTTTCTTGTTTCTTGTCTTTCTCTCATTATGTCTCTTAACACTCTCTCTCTCTCTCTCTCTCTCTCTCTCTCTCTCCTCGTGTTACTCCTCCGTGTGTCAGTCTGCTGGGGCTGATTGCAGACGCTGGTGATGATTTGTTAAAAAGAGGAAAGGAAAGAAAGAAGGGAGGAGAAATGAAGGTCTGGTCTGTGTCCCACTGCTCCCTGCAGTAATGGCATCCTGTGAAGCCGTATCAGCTAAAGAGGAGAAAACAGGAAGATTGTTTCCTCTCTTTCTCTCTCTCACTCTCTCTCTCTCTCTCTCTCCCTGGGTCTCTCTCTCTCTCTCTCTCTCTCCCTGGGTCTCTCTCTCTCTCTCTCTCTCTCTCTCTCTCTCCCTGGGTCTCTCTCTCTCTCTCTCTCTCTCTCTCTCTCTCTCTCTCCCTGAGTCTCTCTCTCTCTCTCTCTCTCTCTCTCTCTCCCTCTCTCTCTCTCTCTCTCTCTGTGTCTCTCTCCCTGAGTCTCTCTCTCTCTCTCTCTCTCTCTCTCTCTCTCTCTCTCTCTCTCCCTGAGTCTCTCTCTCTCTCTCTCTCTGAACACTCTCTCTGAACTCTCTCTCTCTCTCTCCCTGAACACTCTCTCTCTCTCTCGCTCTCTCTGTGTCTCTCTCCCTGGGTCTCTCTCTCTCTCTTTCTCCTTCCCCTCTCTCTCCCTGGGTCTCTGTCTCTCTTCTCTCTCTCTCTCTCTCTCTCTCTCTCTCTCTCTCTCTCCCATCTCTCTCCCTGGGTCTCTCTCTCTCTCTCTCTCTCTCTCTCTCTCTCTCTCTCTCTCTCTCTCTCCCACTCTACCTGGGTCTCTCTCTCTCTCTCTCTTCCTGAGCCTCTCTCTCTCTCTCTCTCTCTCTCTCTCTCTCTCTCTCTCTCTCTCTCTCTCTGGGCCCACGCTCATGGCTGGGCGGGCAGGCTGATCTCTCTTGCCAGGAGAAATAAACTCCTCATTCGTTCTTAAACTCATTTCTAAGGCGCGCGCTCATACATCACGTTTCCGCGGCGATGAGCTAAAGCAGATTACCGCCACAACAGGGTTTGGCTGCTTGGCGTTCATATACAGCCCAAAATAACTGCACCCAGAAAAAACGAGCCGCCGGGTTCATCTCAGCCCTGATCGACTGTGAAGCCTTTCGCTGTTAAAGCATCTTTAAATCTCTTTATCGAACGACGCGCTGCCAACAAAAAACAGCAGGACTTTTTCTCAATCTCTGTATAATTCCAGCCACAGAAGTTTGTGGAATTCTGGGAAAACCTCCCGACGCTCTGCTGTAAACAAAGTGGCTCAGACCAAACTACCCAACACTCCATCAGCCAATCAGTAACAGGGGGCGTGATCAGGACAGGAGGGGGAGGGGCTACATGCAGTGACCAGAAGGATAGATGGATGAGAAACAGCCAAAGAAGAGATCTGACGAACAAAAACTGAGAGAGAAGATCTCAGATCAGAGGAGAGCAAAGGACCCCGTTAACATCAGCGAGAAGTTTCTACACTGGAGAGACCTCAGAGACCAGACGAGGGTCATTTCCTACTGCAGCAGTTCAGACTGAGGGTCTTAAATATTACTGCAGCAACTTTTAAAAATAAAAAAAAGAAAATTCAATACTATTAGTCTGATAAATCAATTATATTATTTCAGTACTATTAGTCTAATAAATCAATTATATTACTTCAGTACCATTAGTCTAATAAACACAATTTTATTTCAGTACTATTAGTCTTATAAATCAATTATATTACTTCAATACCATTAGTCTAATAAACACAATTTTATTTCAGTACTATTAGTCTTATAAATCAATTATATTACTTCAATACCATTAGTCTAATAAACACAATTTTATTTCAGTACTATTAGTCTTATAAATCAATTATATTACTTCAATACCATTAGTCTAATAAACACAATTTTATTTCAGTACTATTAGTCTTATAAATCAATTATATTACTTCAATACCATTAGTCTAATAAACACAATTTTATTTCAGTACTATTAGTCTTATAAATCAATTATATTACTTCAATACCATTAGTCTAATAAACACAATTTTATTTCAGTACTATTAGTCTTATAAATCAATTATATTACTTCAGTACTATTAGCTTAATAAATCAATTATATTTTTTCAGTACTATTAGTCTAATAAATCAATTAATAAATTAATAAATCAATTAATAAATAAATTATATTATAGTACTATATTATATTATAGTACTATTAGTCTAATAAATCAGTTATATTACTTCAGTACTATTAGTCTAATAAATCAATTATATTACTTCAGTATTATTAGTCTAATAAACACAATTATTTTATTTCAGTACTATTAGTCTAATAAACACAATTATATTATTTCAGTACTATTAGTCTAATAAATCAATTATATTATTTCAGTACTATTAGTCTAACAAACACAATTATTTTATTTCAGTACTATTAGTCTAACAAACACAATTATTTTATTTCAGTACTATTAGTCTAATAAATGCAATGATATTACTTCAGTACTATTAGATGTCTAATAAATTAAATCATGCTAATAGCTTTCAATAGAATTCCATGTTTGTAGATTCTCACAGTCCAGTCGGTTGATGTCTTGCAGTCAAGACTTATCAAAATTTCACGCTTAGCCAACAGGAATTTGAACTTTGGCCTTTCGTGCTGAACTTCTGAAACATGCTGAATGAAAAGCGCGCCTTTGGCTTGACTTGCTAATGAGCTTTCAGGGTTCTCTGTTGCACCTGCAACAAGTCTCAGCATATGCAGCTCCTCGTCTATTTTAAATCTTCCCAACGGAAAAGTGGGACAGGTGTTTTCATCCCTTTCTCTGCCATCTGATCACCAAACGTCCTTAAAACACCTTTTCAGGAAAGTTTCGGTATTTTATTAATTTTGATGCTCCTTTTGTTTATCACTGTTTCCTTAAAGGGACCCTTCCATCACACACGTCCAGGTCTTTATACAGCAGGTCATTCATCACATTGTCCAGCAGTACTGTTAGAAACAGATAAACAGATGCTGCATGTCTTCAGATAGCATCTCTGAAGTGGTTCATCTGAATATATGCTATACAACACTGGCATAAGCATGCTATTAACATAGTTATAACTAGAGTTGGAAGGATCAATCGGCTATGTATCGGTATCGGCCGATTTTTAATCAAAGTATGTGATCGGTGATCGGCCGATATATCTCTAATTTAGTCGATCCCGAGAGCCGATCGATGGTGTTAAACAAATGAGCCTAATTTCTGTATCTCCAGCTAGTGTTTCATCCAGGAAGAGGAGCCCTCCAGCCAGCTCCCTGCAGTTCCTATCTGAACCACTAGGTGGAAAAACACACCCTTTCATTTTCCACAGACTGACTGAAGCGGCGACCTCGCGAAAAAGCATGCACTGATCGAATTTAACTCTAATAATCTGATACAGCACTGCACGCTACTGAATACAGTGAGTATCAGCAAACAGCAGAGCTAGCACACGCAGCTCTGCTAATAACTAATAACCCAGAACACTTACAGACCAGATCTGACCAGTACAAACAGAACAGCAGCAACAATTCAATATTCTACATTTAATGATTACAGATTTAGTTTAAAATAACAGAGTCTGAGTTTAATGACTGCAGTTTTTACTGTATTTATTTAATTATCTTTTTTAGTTTTAAATTAAGGGTCTAAATGTAATGATTGTAGTATTAGTGATATTTGTTTGATTTACTTTGTTTATTTACTGTTAATTTTGTTAAAAATATTATGCTGTTTGATATGAGCTTGTTAAAAATGGTAATAAACCAGTCTACACCATGTTTCATGACTTGCTTGCGCTAATAACTACATGTAGCCCTGCCGTGGCATGTGGGTGATCGGTGATCGGAATCAGCCTCAAAAACTCTGATCGGTGCATCTCTAGTTATAACAGATATCATATGCTGATAGCCATCATGGTGAAACAGTGTCCGATCAACATTAACTATTGTTGTCATGAGTGATGTCATAATGTCTGATGTAATGACAGATTATGTAATATCCTTGCCATGTACTGTCTCTCTTAGATGGTAAAAGAAATGTCTAGTATTCTTTAGTAAAGAACTATGAGCGTTCATGGTTTTGTAGCAACCTTGATTTTACTTTTAAAGACTCACCCGTTTAAAGAGTATCTATTTGTTGGTTATGATATCAAACATGACATCTGTCACAACAAATGCTGTTCTCTGGATCCAAAGAACCTTTGAATGATTTATAACCCACAAACCATTTTATTACCTGCTATTCACAATCATCTCCTTCACAACACTGGAAAACAGGATGGCTGTACAGTGTGAGGAACGAGGGCTGAATAAATGACTAGTAGAGGAGTGTGGGTCAGTGAGGTTGGGGATCTGCTCTGTTTGGCAGTTTGGAGGCTGTAGATGGACTGGAATCATTATTTTTAGGTTTGGCTGAAAATGAATGGGAACGAGGGATGAATAAACGACAAATCGAGGAGTGTGGGTGGGTATATCTGTGAATTAGTGCTCAGGGATCTGTCCTATGCCTCCAGATAGTCCAGTCTGATTGTGTGATTCGGGCTTGTATTCAGCTTTTTGATTGGATGCCTAGATTTTTCTGGAATTTTTCCCTATTAAGAATGAATAGGATGGAAAAGTGTACGCCAATCTATTGAACTTCTGCTCGACCAACAGACACTGTTTCACAAACTCTGACTCAGGACAGACCCGTCTTGGTTCAACCCAAACTCATCTTTTTGTCGTTTTTTTTCATCCCTTTTTTCCCATAGAGTCCCATTCATTTTCAGTCACACCCAAACCTCATGGTTTCATTTATATATATATTTAACCTATAATCTCCAAGGCAACCTCTAATCCCCTGACATACTGACCTGCACTCGACTATTTGTCGTTTACCCATCCCTCATTCCTCACATAGGATCACATTCATTTTCGGCCGAACCCAAACATCATGGTTTCATTTAACCTACAGCCTCCAAACTGCCTGTACTCGCTCAGAGCAGACCCCCAGACATAATGACCTGTAGAAGTTCATGATGGTCTGTCATTGTCTATGTTGTCCTGTCAAGTCCACATGGTCTTTGTTTACGTTTCTGTCATGTGCTCTGTGTCCCTCTCGTGTTTTGAGTCTGTGTCTTCCCCTAGTGTCACTAGGTGTTTCTTGTTGTGCGTTTCTTATATACCCTTTGTTTTCTCCCAGCCTTTGATGAGTACTCTATCAATCAATGAATGTACCATGACTGTCCGTCAGTGTGAGCTCATCGTCTTATTTCCGTGTTGTTTTCTTTGATTTTCTGTCATCGTTTTTCTTGTAAGTCTGCTTACGTTCCTTTGTTTATTCCATTGTCTGGTATTCTTGTTTTGTTTTATTTTCATCATTAATAAAAGACATGCTGTTATATCCACCCAACTCGTCCTAGTTCTCGTTGCAGTTTCAAGCCTAAATCTAAACTGTTAATCACAACTGTCTTAACTATTACCAGAAAGGTTTATATATATATAAGAGCAGAGTGTGGAGTTCAGTTAGCAGGTAAGAGCACAGTTTAGCTTAAAATATTGAAATAACACAACATTATGGGACATACCAGAGTTCAAAAGAGGACAAACTGTTGGTGCACGTCCTGCCGGCGCAACCAAGACAAGACAGCAAATCTTTGTGATGTATCAAGAGCCACGGTATCCAGGGTAATGTCAGCATCCCACCAAGAAGGACCAACCACATCCAACAGGATTAACTGTGGACGCAAGAGGAAGCTGTCTGAAAGGGATGTTGGGTTCTAACCCGGATTGTATCCAAAAAACATAAAACCATGGCTGAACAAATCACGGCAGAATTAAATGTGCACCTCAGCTTCTCCTGTTTCACCAGAACTGTCCGTCAGGAGCTCCACAGGGTCAATATACACGGCCGGGCTGCTATAGCCAAACCTTTGGTCACTCGTGCCAATGACAAACATTGGTTTCAATGGTGCAAGAAGCGCAAATCTTGGGCTGTAGACAATGTAAACATGGATTGTTCTCTGATTATCCACCTTTACTGCTTTCCCCACATCCGGGAGAGTTACGGTGTGGAGAAGCCCCAAATAAGCGTACCACCCAGACTGTTGCATGCCCAGAGTGAAGCATGGGGGTGGATCAGTGATGGTTTGGGCTGTTATATCATGGCACTGTGAGTGTAGTGTGTTGTGGAGTGGTGAGGGTCTGCTCTGACTGTGAGACTGAGCACTGTGAGTGTAGTGTGTTGTGGAGTGGTGAGGGTCTGCTCTGACTGTGAGACTGAGCACTGTGAGTGTAGTGGGACGTGGAGTGGTGAGGGTCTGCTCTGACTGTGAGACTGAGCACTGTGAGTGTAGTGGGTCGTGGAGTGGTGAGGGTCTGCTCTGACTGTGAGACTGAGCACTGTGAGTGTAGTGGGTGGTGGAGTGGTGAGGGTCTGCTCTGACTGTGAGACTGAGCACTGTCAGTGTAGTGGGTGGTGGAGTGGTGAGGGTCTGCTCTGACTGTGAGACTGAGCACTGTGAGTGTAGTGGGTCGTGGAGTGGTGAGGGTCTGCTCTGACTGTGAGACTGAGCACTGGGAGTGTAGTGGGTCGTGGAGTGGTGAGGGTCTGCTCTGACTGTGAGACTGAGCACTGTGAGTGTAGTGGGTGGTGGAGTGGTGAGGGTCTGCTCTGACTGTGAGACTGAGCACTGTGAGTGTTGGGGGTGGTGGAGTGGTGAGGGTCTGCTCTGACTGTGAGACTGAGCACTGTGAGTGTAGTGGGTGGTGGAGTGGTGAGGGTCTGTTCTGACTGTGAGACTGAGCACTGTGAGTGTTGGGGGTGGTGGAGTGGTGAGGGTCTGCTCTGACTGTGAGACTGAGCACTGTGAGTGTTGGGGGTGGTGGAGTGGTGAGGGTCCGCTCTGACTGTGAGACTGAGCACTGTGAGTGTAGTGGGTGGTGGAGTGGTGAGGGTCTGTTCTGACTGTGAGACTGAGCACTGTGAGTGTTGGGGGTGGTGGAGTGGTGAGGGTCTGCTCTGACTGTGAGACTGAGCACTGTGAGTGTTGGGGGTTGTGGAGTGGTGAGGGTCTGCTCTGACTGTGAGACTGAGCACTGTGAGTGTTGGGGTGGTGGAGTGGTGAGGGTCTGCTCTGACTGTGAGACTGAGCACTGGGAGTGTAGTGGGTCGTGGAGTGGTGAGGGTCTACTCTGACTGTGAGACTGAGCACTGTGAGTGTAGTGGGTCGTGGAGTGGTGAGGGTCTGCTCTGACTGTGAGACTGAGCACTGTGAGTGTAGTGGGTGGTGGAGTGGTGAGGGTCTGCTCTGACTGTGAGACTGAGCACTGTGAGTGTTGGGGGTCGTGAAGAGGTGAGAGTCTGCTCTGACTGTGAAACTGAGCACTGTGAGTGTTGGGGGTCGTGGAGTGGTGAGGGTCTACTCTGACTGTGAGACTGAGCACTGTGAGTGTAGTGGGTCGTGGAGTGGTGAGGTTCTGCTCTGACTGTGAGACTGAGCACTGTGAGTGTAGTGGGTGGTGGAGTGGTGAGGGTCTGCTCTGACTGTGAGACTGAGCACTGTGAGTGTTGGGGGTTGTGGAGTGGTGAGGGTCTGCTCTGACTGTGAGACTGAGCACTGTGAGTTTTGGGGGTCGTGGAGTGGTGAGGGTCTGCTCTGACTGTGAGACTGAGCACTGTGAGTGTTGGGGGTCGTGGAGAGGTGAGGATCTGCTCTGACTGTGAAACTGAGCACTGTGAGTGTTGGGGGTCGTGGAGTGGTGAGGGTCTGCTCTGACTTTGAGACTGAGCACTGTGAGTGTTGGGGGTGAGGGTCTGGTAAGACTCCCACCTCTGGACTCTAATTAGGTCTAATTACTATGTAACTACCGAGTAATCAAAAATGAAATTACACAGAAATAGTATAATACTATGTACAATACAACAATGATGGTGACTCTGGACCACTCATTGTTAATCTGTCCACCAAGAGAAGAGGGGTTTCTGATAGATCCTGTTAAAGATACTGGTTACTTCATTAGTATTAACAGTGTGGGGTATTTGTCTGGTGGCATTAGTGTAGATTAAGGAGAATCAGTGCTCAGATTAAAGGGGTATTACTGGATTTATCTGTGAGAGAGTTTAGTTCTGATTGGCTACACGGTTAGTGAGAGTAAACGGCTGAGTTCTGGGTTTACGAGGTTCGCCGTGTATGAAGTAGGTTGTTATGAGTGCTGTTTATGGGGTCGGGGCCACTGGGGTAAACATGCCGGTCCTTCTGAAGGCTGGGGACGCCGTCCTCTGCATCTAGTACTTCAGCAAGCTGAGCGCTGTTTCCGCCACCAACACCAACAGATGCCACAAGTCAGCAGGAGTCTTCAGAGGCCATGAAATTTTAATTGATGGTAAAATAATTCAAGCGCTGTTTCTCTGAGGAGAGGCAGCGCGGAGCGAACAAAAGCAAAGAACAAACAAGAAACTAAGCGTGGAGGAGATGGAGGTGAAGAACAGAGTGGAAAAGCCATTAAAGGGGTCAACTCTGACCATTACAGTGATCAACTCTGACTGTTACAGTGATCAACTCTGACCATTACAGTGATCAACTCTGACCAATACATTGATCAACTCTGACTATTACAGTGATCAACTCTGACCAATACAGTGATCAACTCTGACCAATACAGTGATTAACTCTGACCATTACAGTGATCAACTCTGACCAATACAGTGATTAACTCTGACCAATACAGTGATCAACTCTGACTATTACAGTGATCAACTCTGACCAATACAGTGATTAACTCTGACCAATACATTGATCAACTCTGACCATTACAGTGATCAACTCTGACCAATACAGTGATCAACTCTGACCAATACAGTGATTAACTCTGACCAATACAGTGATCAACTCTGACTATTACAGTGATCAACTCTGACCATTACAGTGATCAACTCTGACTATTACAATAATCAACACTGCCCATCACAGTGATCAATTCTGACCATTACAGTAATCAACTCTGACTATTGCAATAATCAACACTGCCCATCACAGTGATCAACTCTGACCAATACAGTGATCAACTCTGACCATTACGGTGATCAACCCTGACCATTACAGTGATCAACTCTGACCAATACAGTGATTAACTCTGACCATTACAGTGATCAACTCTGACCAATACAGTGATTAACTCTGACCAATACAGTGATCAACTCTGACTATTACAGTGATCAACTCTGACCAATACAGTGATCAACTCTGACCATTACAGTGATCAACTCTGACTATTACAGTGATCAACTCTGACCAATACAGTGATTAACTCTGACCAATACATTGATCAACTCTGACCATTACATTGATCAACTCTGACTATTACAATAATCAACACTGCCCATCAAAGTGATCAATTCTGACCATTACAGTGATCAACTCTGACTATTACAATAATCAACACTGCCCATCAAAGTGATCAATTCTGACCATTACAGTGATCAACTCTGACTATTACAATAATCAACACTGACCATTACAGTGATCAACTCTGACCATTACAGTGATCAACTCTGACCATTACAGTGATCAACTCTGATTATTACAGTGATCAACTCTGACTATTACAGTGATCAACTCTGACCATTAAAGTGGTCAACTCTGATTATTACAGTGATCAACTCTGACCATTACCGTGATCAACTCTGACCATTACAGTGATCAATTCTGATCATTACCGTGATCAACTCTGACTATTACAATAATCAACACTGCCCATCACAGTGATCAACTCTGACCAATACAGTAATCAACTCTGACCATTACAGTGATCAACTCTGATTATTACAGTGATCAACTCTGACTATTACAGTGATCAACTCTGATTATTACAGTGATCAACTCTGGCCATTACAGTGATCAACTCTGACCATTACCGTGATCAACTCTGACCATTACAGTGATCAATTCTGATCATTACCGTGATCAATTCTGATCATTACAGTGATCAACTCCGCTCTAATAAACACATGATGATCTGTGTCACTCTGTGATAGAAAAGCTAAACTTTATTGAATATTTCTCAGATGATGAGAAGCTACTTTAGTAACTGAGTTTACATGCGGGATAAAACTGAGCTTAGAGTCTAAAACCACACGTTCTTCAGGTTTGATATAAGTAGCAACCAAAGTTATACAAACCAATCATTGTTTCTCACCTCCATCTCTTCCACTCTGTTCTTCACCTCCATCTCCTCCACTCTGTTCCTTACCTCCATTTCCTCCACTTTGTTCCTTCTATTCTATGTACAACTGTGTTATTCATATTATTATTGGTACAACCTAAAAAAAAAAATTGATATCATATGGAAACTAGCATTTGAACAAGTTTTATTTGTATTTTTATTCTAGTGTTGTTTGAATAAACGATTCCTTCAATCACAGTCTTTCAGTTCAGTAAAAGCTTGCTCAATTGCTTGTTACCGCATGAAGTATTTCTTTTTAGGTTGAATCAATGAAGCAATCTTTCACAGACTGTAGCAGAAGAACAGGCCCTGCGACTGTTTTGACTATTCCAGAAGCCCCTGGAGGTTTGGAAGAAGGTTGGAACCATCAAACCAGAAATGTCAACCCAGTTCTGAATGCTGTCCTGCTTCCCGATGTCTCTGTATTCTCCACAGACAAAACACGACTGGCTCTCCGGCTGTATTTTTAGAAACGAGAAATTCACAGATCAAATGTGACGCTGAAACAAGAAAGGTAAAAGCTGGCGTTACGGAACCCGTCTACAGTAACTGTACACAACATGATCTTTCTCGTGTTCTTTAATGAGACGCTACTAGAGCTTGAATTCCACCAATTGTTCCACGAAAATAAACATGTTCCCTCTCATAAATCAGTGTTTATTTTAATAAGTACTGTCGGAACTTTGTTTTTCCATCAGAATGAAGAGGGAGACCAGTTCAGAGAGAAGCTTTTTATTCTTGGCCTGCAGTACGAACGTTTCTCTGAGTTCTCAGACTCTGGTCTCCTCTGGTCTCAATTGGGTTTCTGACAGCATTGTCTTTTACGGCCGGCCTTCCTGCTCCTTTGGGCCATTTTGGGTACACCTGGCCATGTCGTAATTCTTTTGGGTGGACAGTGGTTCTCAAATAGAAGTTCCCAAGATAACGCTGCAGGGTATATGGCCCTATATGGCGGGGGTCCCAAAAACCCCTGACTTTCTCGTGAGCTTTCTTGGCAACCTGTCGATTGGACATTTTCAGTGTAACATAGCTACATTTAACATTATATAACATGTAGACTTACCTGGGATCCTGGTTTCAAAAGAGTGGCAGCCAGACCAGTTCCTTCTTTTGCATTGGTCAGAAGGGCCCATGACCATGCCGGAGAGGGGGGATGACTGTGGAGACTGGAACACCTGGGGAGAGAAAAAACAGTTAATAAATGTAGTATTTACTGGTAGTTGAGTGGATGTTATGGCCATAGGGTGTATATGTCGGTGCACCATAATGGGTGAAAGGGATGTTTGTAGTAATTGATTTATTTTTTGTAGGTATTTTTGTTATTTATTTATCTGTACCTGTAAAATGGTTTAGCCTGGGCGGGGCTTGGGATATGTTAAGGACTGCTGTTGAGTCAGTGGGGTCCTTTTTTCCCCTTATGTGGTGACTGGCTGCTGTTGAGTCAGCTGGGGCTTTGGAAAAGACAGTACTGTTTTGAATCTGTTATTTTCTTTTCTTTGGTCCTTTTTTTAGAACATTTATTTGTTAATAAATTATTCAGTTTGGACTTACCTGGAGGTGTCCTGTGTCATGATGTAGTAGACCCAACCTTCTTCCTTGGCAATCACCACACGTAAACCCATGAGTTCCCATCTCTCAGCAGGGAACTTTCACAGTCTCTCATATACTGCTATAGTGTGTAAAATCCAACAGTACAAACAAAATGCCTTTAATATTTTCTCTGAAAACTTATAAAAATATATAAAAACTTTGAATTTGATGCATATGGCGCTCTAAAACAATGGACGGAGATCAAATTAGAGTGAAAAGCTTATTATATTCAAGTTATACCATTTTGAAATATTCCGCAATAAGCAGGTGAACTGGTCCCAGGTGAGGGATCATGTATGGTTATGAAGGCTGAAACCTCATGAGGGAAGTGTGAAACAGTCCCAAAAGAACATCTCTGCAAAGAATTCAGGTTTGAACGTATTCCAGGAATTCAGAGAAATCTTAATCTGTGTTTTTCAGAGCTTGAGACCACTTGCTCAACGTACATGACCTTCAAGCCCTCAGACAGCACTGCATGAGGAGCCATCACGCTGCAGTGTGATAAATATAGCCACACAGACTCGGGAACACTTTGGAAAACCACTAAACACAGTAACACAGTCCACGGCAGCATCAGGAAGTGCACAACTTACACAAATACAAATAATAGGTCTACAGAGAGACACCGCCGAGTTCTCTGGGCCGAAGCTCATCTCAGGTGGTCAGTGGAAATGTGTCCCGGGGTCGGAGTTTTATCTGTGTCAAAGACCAAACAGACCATCCAGACTTTTCTGGGAAGAATTATTTGCTTATTCGTGTGCTTATCAATATCACTGCTATTAATAAATTATTAAATAATATAATACTAAAATAATACTAAATTTCTACAGTGATTAAAAGACACTGCTAGATATCGCTTATCTTCAAAACAATCATTCATTAATTCAAAGATAAAACTATTTATATATATATATATATATATATATATATATATATATATATATATATATATATATATATATATATATATATATATATATATATATACTACCGCTCAAAAGTTTAGGATCAGTTTAGAATTTCATTTCATGCAATTCAAAAACAATATTGTCTATTTCACAATTAATGTAAGTGTATCAGATGAATTTTAAAGAATAAAAATGTTTGTATTAAAGTCAATTTTTGTTTAGAGGCTTATTTTACATATAGTCTATTATCAGTAATTCTCAGTCCTCTGTCTAAATCTCCTGGTACGACCACCAATCCAAGTTAAGGATGTTATTGGACTAATTGGTTGTTAGGACACTCTTGCTCAATTGTGATGCACAGCTGAAAAACATTCTACTAATAAGTGAGTATAAAAGGGAACAACATTCTAGGTTAGTTTAGTATCTGAAGATCAGCAGTTGATGTGTTATTGACCGACTCACAATGACCAGAAAGAAACAACATTCTTTAGAGACCCGTCAGTCCATTGTTGTGTTAAGGAAGAAGATACTCCATTAAAAATGATCCCAAACTTTGGAGCGGTAGTGTATATTTAGTGTATTATTTTTATTTTTTAACATCATTTGAAAACGACAGCTGCCGTTTACATGGAATTAAATTTTTATGATGAATGGACCAATAGAAATGCTGAAAAATAGCTTGTAAAAACTTCTTGCATTAAAACCCTGTAAAGTTGCTATTTTGTAAATACTTGTATTTCTTTGGACAGTTTGTTTATTATGTTTTATAACAATTGTCTCTTTTGTAAATCTGCTGTTTGCAGCATTCAGATGAAAAATAAGTTGAGAATTTCATTGTGTATTCACTGCATTTACAATATGTTGTCTTGTGTTGTTTATCATGAATGTAACCATTAAAAATTCAGGCTTAATTAATTAATTTGACAAACATGAGAAGTACACAGTCATGAATGAATAAATGGTGTAGCTCTGGAGGCTTCCTGGCAGGACTTGCACGAAAGCTTTCATTTCTAGTGTTGCAGTGTTGGTTTCTCTTCATCGGATGCAGCTTGAGAGACGTGTCGGAACACTATAGTGTAAAATTCTCACAGCTCACTGAAACAAGCACATTATAAACGTTCCCTTCTTACTGCATGTGTTTTTTTCAGTAGAGAGATATTTAAGGTTTTTTAAGAAATTACACTGTAAAACGTGTTGAAAAACTACTTTGATTGAAAGAATCAGTCATTCAAACTGCATTTGTTTATTCAGTAGAACTAGTTCACTGTTACCACATGAAAAATGTTTTTAGCAACAAAGTAATTTTACTAGCGTGATGTATAAATAATTAAAACTTTACATTAAAGAATTATAATAATAATAATATATTATCATGTCAAACATTTCAGCAGCTGTCATAATAACCCTTCCATTTTCCATGATGTGTTCATGGTGAACCATGTGTTCATATATATACTATCTACTGAATATCTACTGAATATCTACTGAATATCTATCATATATCTACTGTACGACACCTTATATTTATTGAATATCTACTATATAGCTAATAAATATCTACTAAACATATACTGTATATTTGCTGAATATCTAATGAATATTTGCTGAATATCTACCATATATTTACTAAATATCTGCTGAATGTCTATGGAACATCTATTGAATATTTTTTGAATATCTACTGAATATCTACTGAATATCCACCGTGTATCTACTAAAGATCTACTGAATATTTAATGAATATCCACTGTATATCCACTGTATATCTACTGAATATCTACTGTATATCTACTAAAGAACTACTGAATATTTGTTGAATACCCACTGTATATCTACTGAATATCTACTGTATATCTACTAAAGAACTACTGAATATTTGTTGAATACCCACTGTATATCTTCTGAATATCTACCAAATATTTATTGAATATCAACTGTATATCCACTGTATATCTACTGAATATCTACTGAATATTTATTGAATATCTACTGAATATTTACTGAATATTTATTGAATATCTACTGATTATTTATTGAATATCTACTGTATATCCACTGTATATTTACTGAATATCTGCTGAATATTTATTGAATATCTACTGAATATTTACTGAATATTTATTGAATATCTACTGAATATTTATTGAATATCTACTGTGTATCCACTGTATATTTACTGAATATCTGCTGAATATTTATTGAATATCTATTGAATATTTATTGGATATCTACTGTATATTTACTGAATATCTACTGAATATTTATTGAATATCTACTGAATATTTATTGAATATCTGCTGAATATTTATTGAATATCTATGGAATATTTATTGAATATCTACTCTATATTTACTGAATATCTGCTGAATATTTATTGAATATCTACTCTATATTTACTGAATATCTGCTGAATATTTATTGAATATCTATTGAATATTTATTAAATATCTACTGTATATTTACTGAATATCTACTGAATATTTATTGAATATCTACTGAATATTTATTGAATGTCTACTGTATATTTACTGAATATCTACTGAATATTTATTGAATATCTGCTGAATATTTATTGAATATCTACTGAATATTTATTGAATATCTATTGAATATTTATTGAATATCTACTGTATATTTACTGAATATCTACTGAATATGTATTGAATATCTACTGAATATTTATTAAATATCTACTAAATATTTATGGAATATCTACTGTATATTTACTGAGTATCTACTGAATATCTACTGAATATTTATTGAATATCTACTGTATATTCACTGTATATCTGCTCTGTATCTACTGAAAATCTACTGAATATCTACTAGAAATCTACTAAATATCTCACAGAACAAACATATAAGAGTTATTTTATAAATGTATAAAGCTGGAAACACTACTTAATAATTGTAATGCTTTATTATATTCCTCCCTTTGAACCACGTTACCGAGGTAACTCTGGACTTCAGGGGGTTAAGTGACCAGCTGCTGTGGCTCCGGGTCAGCAGCGTTAAAGAGAGAGTGAAGGGGACGCTGAGG
>CM038705.1:49686389-49748889 GCA_021613375.1 Megaleporinus macrocephalus
GTTTGCTGCCTCGGACACAGACTTTTCTTTTGCGCCGTTAGCAAATATCTCCGCTGCCGTGGCGGCGGATGGAGCTGCCGGTGATGGAGTTGCTGAAGAAGGTCATTCGGGGGGGAGGGGTGGGGCTAGAATGGAGCTAAATTAGGGGCAAATACAAAACTTCAGAACTTCCAGGGACTCATATTCTTTCAATAGACTTGTATTTACCCTCACTGTCCACTGTATCAACCCCGCTGACCATACAGGAGCTCCACTTACAGACTGTAGTTCATCTGATTCTCTGTATACTTTATTATTCTGTTCTTTAATGATCAGGACCCCCACAGGACCACCAGAGAGCAGATACTATTAGGGACATGGGTCATTCTCAGCACTGGAGTGTGTGTTGTGCTGATGTAAGTGGATCAGATACAGCAGTGCGGCTGCTGGAGTGTTTAAACACTGTGTCCACTCACTGTCCACTCGTGAGACACTCCTACTACTTGCTGGTCCACCTTGTAGATGTAAAGTCAGAGACTGTAGCTCACCATCTGTGTTCCTCTAGTCCTTCATCAGTGGACACAGGACGCCACCCACAGGACACTGAGCAGAGGACACAGACTACAGGACACTGCCTACAGGACACTGACCACAGGCTGCTTCCCACAGGACACTGCTTACAGGACAACACACACTAACAACACCACCACCATGTCAGTGTCACTGCAGTGCTAAGTCACTGATCCACCTCCCTAATAGTAGCTGCTCTGTGGTGGTCCTGTGGGGGTCCTGACTATTAAAGAACAGAGTAATAAAGCTGTGCTCACATAAATAACATGTCATTCAAATGTAGATCATATTCAGAAATCATTCACATGAAACACAGCAGGCTTTTCTATAACCAGCACTGAGTAATTAACTCGGAGTACTGAAGTACTTAAGTACTGAAGAACGGAGGGATGATGCGCTGGTGGCGACTCTGCTAGCTGATCTTCAGTGGACGGCGGGTTAATGCCGAGAAAAAAAGCCTCGCAATGAAGTCACAGCGAGAACACGGCGCGCACAGAATTGAACAAGCGTCCCCTCGAGCCGAGCAGCAGAAGCTATTTACAGTGGGTAATTGGAACGGGGCGTCCAGACGCGAACCCATTAGGCATAGCTCAGATGCGCTCGCCCACAATGATAGCATCGTTTGGCTAATCTGGACAAATAATGAATCGAGGAGAGTGGCAGAAATAAAAATCCACCCCGGGCCAATCGGAATATCTGCAAAGACACAAACCCAAACACAGCGCCGGCAAACGGCGTCAGAGGAATTCCAATCACTTCCCAGCATCCTTCCCCTTTCATATCCCTTAATCAGTTCAGACCAGTCTACTGTAATAGCACTAATGAGGAACTCTAAGAAAAACAGAAACCAGCCTGTTAAATTAAACTATTAAGCTATTAAAGAACTTAAAAATTTATCATTTGTATATGACACTGTATACATATACATATCGATTATATCAGTCACCCCCTTATATCTCCACTCACTGTCCACTGTATCAGCTCCACTGACCATACAGGACCTCCACTCACTGTCCACTGTATCAGCTCCACTGACCATACAGGACCTATACTCACTGTCCACTGTATCAGCTCCACTGACCATACAGGACCTCCACTTACAGACTGTAGTTCATCTGATTCTCTGTATACTTTATTACTCTGTTCTTTAATGAGCAGGACCCCCACAGGACCACCTCAGAGCAGGTACTATATGGGTGGTGGGTCATTCTCAGCACTGCAATGAGCTGACGTGGTGGTGGACGTGGTCAACCAAAACTATCCAGACAACAGTGTCCTGTCTGTTAAACTGTGTTGCATTATATGCATATATATCATTATATAACTAACCAGACGTGCACAAGCAGGTTGGGTTTATTTACGTAATTAAAGTCTAGACCAGGGGTGTTTAATTAGAGTCAGTACGGTCCAGTTAGAGGAGATCTCCTCAGGCCAAGACCGTCATCATTTCTAGCGTGTATTCTGATTCAGTGGTGTATCCTGTTTACTGAAGTAGTCTAGAATCAGCATCTTATACCATCAGCTACTGAAACACCAACACATCACACATACCGTTCAGTTTAAATGCTGAACTGAAGTAATTGTTTATAAACTTCTATTAAATGTATTTCACTATGTTTATTTATATAAACAGTAAATAAAACGTGTGTCTTCTTGTCAAATTGATATGGCAAGCAAGTCTCAGTCCATTCCTGCTTGAACAGTCCATTTCCATTTCCCAAAGCCTGTATACCGTAAAGTCTAGAAAAGCTCTGCCACTTAAAATAAACCCTATCCGCCTATTAGTGACCTCTAGTCTAGACCAGTGCAGATGGGCAGGAACAAAGACAAGAAGAACACAGCAAACACAACCAAAGGGAAATCCAGAGACGAAGCCAAAAGATCAGTCCAAAGTCAAAAACCAAGAAACGATGCAACCAAATGAACAAGAATCACAAACTCGGAAAACAGAGTACTAGCCAAAAACAGGAGAAACAGCATAAACACAGTACCTCAAAAAGTGGACAGGTTAGTGTATACACACAAACCAGTAAACAAACTACAGGTGATAATGGTTAGTGTACTGTCCTCTATTCACATAAGGGATGATGTCCAGAGTCCAGTGGTGGAGCTTTACACCACTCCAGAGTCCAGTGGTGGAGCTTTACACCTCTCCAGAGTCCAGTGGTGCAGCTTTACACCACTCCAGAGTCCAGTGGTGGAGCTTTACACCACTCCAGAGACCAGTGGTGGAGCTTTACACCACTCCAGAGACCAGTGGTGGAGCTTTACACCACTCCAGAGTTCAGAGGTAGAGTTCTACTCGATGCTTGGCATCGTGCATAGTGATCTTAGGCTTGTGATGCATTAGTTCCTGATGCTGATGTTGTACCTCAGCATTTGGCCCTTCTCTGGAAGATTGCGTGGTCTTCCACTTCATGGCTGAGCTATTGTTGTTCCTAGATTCCTACCCCAACAGTCCTCACAGTTCACCAGGGTAGAATTAGCGGGACTTCAATTTAATCCTAAAGACTAAGTTACACGTCAACTGCTATTAAAAGTCACCCACCTATCAAAGTTCAGTGATTTGTTTTTAGCAATAATGCAGCAGCTGCCTGCAGAGAAGAACTGGATACTTTCCTTCTACAGGTCAGCGTGCTAACACAGCTCAGGTCCAGGGTTTAATCAAGGTCCTGCTAGGAGATTCTGCCCACTCTTCCAGTCTGTGGCAAACTTAGCAACACCTCCAGGCAGTTATTTTCAGTTATACAACACCAACCGCATATCTCTGTGAATAGAGAGACTCGCTACCCTGAAACTGAAGGCCACAGCAACATTTCAGAGAAAGGTTTGAAATCACAGGCAAAGTCTGATCAAAGACGTATGAAGAGTTTGTAGTATTTCGCTCAAGAACACACAAATGTGTTTGTTTCTGCTGCTACTCATCTCCACGACCAACACTGACAGCCCTGATGTTATTGGTACGTGGATGTTGAAGTTATAATCACCTATTTTCTTGCAATTAGTTGCCACTTTCTTAATCTAGGCAAGTTGTTTGTACTGTATGGTTGAAAATTAAGGTTTACTTGATGCAATAAGTATATATGGGGACAAAGTTACCCAGAATTCCTAGCTTTGTTAGCTTTTCTTAGCTTTTATTAGTTCTTATCTTCAATTTTTTTATATATACTTTTCCGGACGCAACTTGAAAGCTGGGTTGGAGTATGTATGTAAGTGTTTATCTTGTCTTATCTGTCTGTATGTCTGTCTCTCTGGTTTATGTCTCCCTGTTATTGCCATGTGGGTTCTTGTGCTCCTTGTCTCCGCCCTCATGTCTCTGCCACTCCTGTTTGCCGGGTGTTGCTTGTTATGTTTGCCCCTTGTTTCAGCCACCTGTCCCTCATCACCCTCTCCCTACATATACCCCTCACACCCAGTATACCTCTCTAACCCAGTACAAAACAATCCCAAGCCCAAGCTGTAGCCCAAGGTTTTGCACTGCTCTTACAGGACGCCTACCCCTGGATACTCCAGTCTGAGCTCGGATAACAACCCTTCGCTGCATACATCCCACTCTGCTCAGCCTGCTCACCTGGACACCTCCATCAGGCTCCCCTGGTTTCCAGGCTAACACCCCTCCATTCAGCCCTGTACACCCCGTGCTCAATGCATTTCCACATTTTTCTCAATGAATCAGCCTGCTTATGGATCTTACCTTTGTCTCTGAGCCTTGTGAATCATTACCATGTAGTTCTGAAGACTCTTTATGATTTATGAGTTTTCTTTTAAATCTCAATATAATTATGTAAAAATTTAAAACATGCTATAGTTACATAAACTTAAGAGCTGATGTTTTCGTTAAAGTATAGATTGTTTGACTTTAAAACTTCTGGGCCCCAATAAAATGCTAAAAAGTGATGAATTTATGAAAAAGATCACAATATGAGTTTCATAAAAACTAAAAAAGAAACTAAATGTACTGCTTAGTTTCATATTTGTACCTATGCATATTTTTGAATATATATTGAATTATCGTCCCCAACATTATCATTATTAACGCAACAAGGTAACACTTGTTTATGCTGTAACCATAGAAACAAAGACACACACAGGAGCACATGTCAGCCATGAGTGAGGAGTGACATGTTAATGTGTGTAAATGGGAATAACTGAATCGTGTATTGCTCCTGATCATAGAGTACATTTATTCAGAGTCATTACCGTTTACATCAGTACATCAGTACTTTACAACTAAACATTATTTATTTATTTACAACTAAACATTACATTTACACACTATTTATTTATTTACAACTAAACATTACATTTACACGTTATTTGTTTATTTATAACTAAACATTACATTTACACATTATTTATTTATTTACAACTAAACATTACATTTACACATTATTTATTTATTTACAACTAAACATTACATTTACACGTTATTTATTTATTTATAACTAAACATTACATTTACACATTATTTATTTATTTATAACTAAACATTACATTTACACATTATTTATTTATTTACAACTAAACATTACATTTACACATTATTTATTTATTTACAACTAAACATTAAATTTACACATTATTTATTTATTTACAACTAAACATTACATTTACACATTATTTATTTATTTATTTGTTTATTTATTAAAGAGCGTCTTGTACTAGCTGTTAACTAGCTTCAGCAAATCCATGGCCTAGCTAGCTTTGGAGCTAGTGTTCAGACATTTATTGAGTCTATGGTCACTATGCACAATGCCAGGTGCTGGCCAGAGGGGTATTAACCAAGGTTTAAAGAGAGGGGGGCAAGGAGTCTCCATATAAATAAAGGAGTCCCCCATATGAGATCAACTTGCAGGTCTAATCAGTTCTAAACACAGTTCAATGTGGAACCCTTGTTGTTTTTAGGATGACTGGCTAAGCACTCTTCGGTGTGATGATTTAACAAAGCAGCTTTCACTTCTATGTTTTTTTTTTGGTGTTTTGCCACCTACCCTACCAGTCAAAAATTTGAGCACACCTAACTGAATATATATGTGTATAGTTCTAAAAAGGTTTAGATCTGAATGTGTTGAGAGACGAGTGTAAACAGTGAAGTTGGAGCCCATGTACACAAATATTACTAAAACAAACATTTGACTATATTTAAATGTAAAAATGAGAATGTATATTTTTATAAGAGCTATAAAACCACCAAACCTGTTTATCAGAACAAGATCTCAGCATCTACACTATCTTCTTGAGTCCTGTTAGATAAGCAGCTCATGTGGCTCCTCATGAAGCTGCTGGTCAGAATGTTCAAAGTATGTAAACCTGCATCAGAGCAAATGAGCTTTTTTCTAAAAGACCCTCTAAACATTCTTTAAACACAACCAGATGTTTATTTCTGCTCCAGGAATAATTCCATACCGACTATTCTATAGTTCTGATCTCTTCACACTTATTCACTAATATTATTACTATTAATATAGTACAAACCTGGGGTAGGCGTCTCCAAACTGATAATGTTCTGCCTTATTTCAAACCCCAAAACAATCAAATTGGTTCAGTTCACTCATGTGGATGCCAAAAAGATGAAGAAGTGATCAATTATTCATCAGGATCAGCGAGGGTCTGGCCCGAGGTCAGGGTCTACGCCAAGGACTCTACAGAATTGTTGTCTTTGAATTTGTATAATTCCATCAAGGTCGTCCTTCACTCCTGCCTCCTGAGACTTCTGTTTCTTATTATCATGACTCTGATCCTAATTCTAATCCTCATTGTACCCAGCATTCTGTTTATAGTACTGGTTTTAATACTAATTCAGATTTTAATTTAGAATCTAAATCTGCTTCTAATTCGGATCCTGATTTAGATGTTTATTCTACATGGCCACAGGTGTATAAAACCAAGCACCTAGTCATGCAAACTGCTTCTACACACATTAGTAAAGAGTGGGTCTCTCTCAGGAGCTCAGTGAACTCCAGCATGGTACCGTGATAGGACGCCACCTGTGCAGCAAGTTCAGTCTTGAAGTTTCCTCATGACAGTTTCCTTACAACAACAACAAAAAGTGGTAGAACACGTACAATGACAGAGCGGGTCAGCGGATGCTGAGGAGCATAGTGCACAGAGCTCACCAACTTTCTACAGAGTCAATCACTACAGACCTCCAAACTTCATGTGGTCTTCAGATCAGCTCAAGAACAGAGCGTAGAGAGCTTCATGGAATGGGTCTCCATGGCCGAGCAGCTGCATCCAAGACTTACATCACCAAGAACAATGCAGAGCATCAGATGCAGTGGAGTAAAGAACGCCGCCAATGGACTCTAGAGCAGTGGAGACGTGTTCTCTGGAGTGACCAATCACGCTTATCCAATGATTTTTGGGTTTCCCATAAACACACTCCTAAACGGTGTGGAAAGCTTTACCAGAAGAGTTGAAGCTGTTATAGCTGCAAAGGTTGGGCGACATCATATTAAACCCTATGGATTTAGAATGGGACGTCGCTCAAGTTCATATCAGTGTGAAGACAGACGAGTGAATACTGTTAGCCATGTAGTGTATGATCCCAGGCAAGGACATCAACGCTGATTGGTCAGCAACATGGCCAAAATTGGTGGGACTATAATTTTCTAATGTGACATAGTAAACATCGTGAAAGACAAAATTCTCATGTAATCTAATCCCCGGATTCTTGACCTCGCTGTGTGGAGAAGTTTAGTAATCTGTAATGGACAAACACTGTAGATCATCATTATATACTGTTGCTGTCCAAAAAAATGAAGATGAATGGACCAATAGAAATGCTCCAAAATAGCTAGGGAAAAATCTGGTTCCATTGACTTACATTGAAAGAAAAAATATAGAAAAAAATACAGATTTCAAAGTCTTTACACTGGTTACCTGTTTGTTTTTGTATTGATTTTAAAATTCTTCTATTAGTTTATAAAGCACTACATGGTCTTGCACCAGACTACTTCACTGAAATGCTTTCGACTTCTGAACCAGGAAGGCCCCTCAGGTCCTCCAGATCTTCTCTTTTAGTTGTTCCACAAAGAAAAACAAAAAGCTTTGGTGATGATTTTAGCCACTTTGCTCCAAAATGCTGGAACAACTGATGTGAGTTGAGTCTCAAAACATTGAATTGCTATTATATATATATATATATATATATATATAATAAACTTTCTCTTAGTCTTAATATCCATAATTCTATTCTTTGATTGTATTTTATGTGTTTTTATTATATGTAATATTTAATTTGTTTTATTTTGTGTAATATTTTATTTAATTTTTGTATTTATTATTTGTTTTATTTATTATTATTATTATTATTATTATTATTATTATTATTATTATTATTATTATTTCCCCCCTTTATCTTTAAAGCTTTTTATAATTTAGTTTGCTTTTATTTTTGTATTAAATGATAATTTTTTTGTTATTATTATTATTTCAATTACTTTAATCACCTGTGAAGTACCTTACATTTCAATCTTATTTGTGTGAAATGTGCAATATAAATAAGGTTTGATTGATTGCACCACAAAGCTGCAACAGTCTGTATTTTGCTTTAGCTTCGTGAAAGATGAACAAATTGTGGAAATCTGATTTCTGCTGGACCTTCAACTTCCCCAGTGTCCTGACTCCATCTTCAGCTATCTCTGTTTACAGTAGAGGAACAGTGAGTATCTGGAAGGCGTCAAGCTTTCTTGCAAACTGTGGCGCTGTACTGTTTCTGTATGTATCTAACAAAGCCACTTGGCATGAATTGCTGCAGCAGTCAAGGCCAAGGCATGTGGTATAAGCAGCCGATGTAAAGAATGAATGTTGAGGCTTCTCTCAGACGGAAATCAGCTTTTTATGGATTATATATCTGACCTTGCTTCCCAGCCGTCTAACAAGAGAGCATTTAGCTTGCGAACTGTTCCTTGACAACAGAAAAACTGTAAACCAGTGTGAGGAATTATTGATTAAGGCTGACGGTCTCAGTTCTCGCCGCTGGTCTCAGCATATTTTAGACCCCGTCTCTGTAAATCCTCACAAATCTTATTATTATAGCCGTTTTGATATACAATGTGTTGTAGCAAAACCAGAGACCACCCTTTCAGTTCTTTTCAGGAGATTCACCTCCAAAGTTCAATTTTAAAAGTTCTGTCTTACCATCCAACTAACTCCAAACACATTCAGTGATGTTGAGGCTCTGGACTCTGGGGTGGTCAGTCCATTGTTCTGAGAACACCAACATCGTCTTTGTTTGATGTGTCTGTGGCTGTGTGAGGAGCCTCTTGAACAGATACAGATTGTTCCAGACCCCACAGTGTTGAGTACTCGAGTGGCACCACCCTCATCACTAGGGTGGTACCCCTCTTGTAACTCAAGTGTTATCCTTCTTGTAACTGGGGTGGTGCCCATCTTGTCACTGGGCTGGTACCCTTTCATCAATGGCGTAGTACCCCTCTTGTCACAGGGGTCAGATCCCTTTCGTTACTGGGGTGGTACCCCTCTCATCTCTCTAGTGGTACCCCTATCCTCACTGGGCTGGTACCCCTCTTGTCACTCAAGGGGTACCCTTCTCGTAACTGGGGTGGTACCCTCTCTCATCTCTGGCATGGTACCCCTCTTGTCACTGGGATGGTACCCCTCCCATCACTGTGGTAGTACCCCTTTAATTTCTCTTGTGGTACCCCTGTCGTCACTGGAGTGGTACCCCTCCCATCACTGCAGTAGTACCCCTTTCATCTCTCTTGTGGTACCCCTCTCGTCACTGGGCTTGTAAGCCCCTCTTCACTGGAGTGGTACACCTCTCATTACTGGGCTGGTGCCCCTCTTGTCACTCAAGGGGTACCCTTTTCGTAACTGGGGTGGTGCCCATCTTGTCACTGGGGTGATACCCATTTTCATCAATGGCGTAGTACCCCTCTTGTCACAGGGGTCAGACCCTTTTCAAGTGGTATGCCTCTTGTCACTAAAGGGGTACCCTTGAGGTACCCTTCTCATAACTGAAGTGGTACTCCTCTTGTCACTTGGGGTGGTACCCCTCTCATCACTGGCATAATGGCCCTCTTGTCATTTGGGGTGGTACCCCTCCCATCACTGCGGTAGTACCCCTCTTGTCACTCGAGTGGTACCCTTCTCATCACTGTATTGATAACCCTCATCTTTGGGGTGGTACCCCTCTCATCACTGTATTGATAACCCTCATCTTTGGGGTGGTACCCCTCTCATCACTGTATTGATAACCCTCATCTCTGGGGTGGTACCCCTCTCATCCCTCTCTTACTTTCCACCTCTCCACTTTCAGTAAGCTCTGAGTCAGAAATCATTAAAGACAATGTAAGAAGTGTTTGAAGGCGTGAACGTTATTAGTGAGTTAGCTGTGAGGAGTTACCATCAGGCCCAGCTCTGGATGTCTGTTATACAGTATACCCCAAAACCTGCTCCCTTTATTTCAGTATAATCCAGACCCGAGGGAGAAACTGATAATTACCTCCATGAAGATGAGATAAAGCGGAGCTCCGGCGGTGGTACCGCTCAGTCACTGGATGCCTTTGAAAAGGAGAGGAATTACTGGTTTTTGTGTTTACAGCGCGGGAGATAAATCTATTACCCTCCCGCCCCATTAACCAGTTAATGCAGCTCGGGTTAATTAAAACCACTTAATGAATGTTAAAACTGAACCTGAGCTCGGCTCAGCCTCCCGCCGCTCTCGTGCCTGCTTGTAATAGAAGTGCAAAGCGTGGCCCCATAACTGTTAGTGTTTATTGGACCCTCTCATCTGTTTAAGTAATTGCCTCTTGTGTGCTGAGTTACTATAACCCACACACGCTGACCCAGGCCACTCGTAAACATCCATTAGGCCGAGCCGTGCGAGCCGTTAATTTCCTCAGAGGAGCGCAGGCGGGCGGGCGGGCGGGCTGTGCACGCAGATACGGTGACAGCAGCTGAGTCACTGAGCCCACTATGAGATATTAAAGGCCCATATCACAGCAGCAACATGAGGATGTATTATGTAAACATTGTTAATGTTTCACAACATCCTGTTCATCTCCCCCCGCCCACTTCGGCCCACCCCACTCCACACGGTCCATAAAAGGAAACTAAGCTACAAAGCAGCCCAAATGGTTTTTTGTGATGGCGCAAAAACAAACCCATGTATCGTCGCTGTACCAAAACAACCCTTTCTGATACCCCTCTCATCACTGGCCTGGTACTCCTCTCATCACTAGTGGTAACCCTCTCATCACTAGTGGTAACCCTCTCATCACTAGTGGTAACCCTCTCATCACTAGAGTGGTACCCATCTTGTCACTGTGGTTGTACCCTCCCCTCACTGGGGTGGAACCCCTCTCGTCACTAGTGGTAACCCCTTTCAAGATTGTTGTGGTACATCTCTCTTGTCACTGGGGTGGCAACACTCTCATCACTGGGGTGGTACCCATCTTGTCACTGTGGTTGTACCCTCCCCTCACTGGGGTGGAACCCCTCTCATCACTGGGGTGGTACCCCTCTCATCAAGGATGGTAACCCTTTCATCTTTGGGATAGTGCTGCTCTCCTCACAGGAATGGTACCCCTCTTGTTACTGGGCTGGTATTGCTCTCATCACTGGGGTGGTAACCCTCTCACCACTCTCATCACTGAGGTAGGACCCCTCTCATCACTGGGGTGGTAACCCTCTCACCACTCTCATCACTGAGGTAGGACCCCTCTCATCACTGAAATGGTGACGCTCTCTTCACAGGAATGGTACTCTTCTTGTCACTGGGGTGGTACAACCCTCGTCACTGGGGTGGGACCCTTCTCATCACTGGGGTGGGACCCTTCTCATCACTGTTGTGATACTTCTTTCATGACTGTGGTCGTACTCTTCTTATCACTGTGGTGGTACTCTTCATATCACTGTGGTGGTACCCTTCTTATCACTGGGGTGGTACCCCTCTCGCCACTTGAGTGGTACCCGTCTCATCACTGGGGTGGCAACCCTCTCATCATTTAGGTGGCAACACTCTCATCACTTGAGTGGTACCCATCTCATCACTGGGGTGGCAACCCTCTCATCATTTGGGTGGCAACCCTCTCATCACTTGAGTGGTACCCGTCTCATCACTGGGGTGGTACCCTTCTCATCACTTGAGTGGTACCCTTCTCATCACTTGAGTGGTAACCGTCTCATCACTGGGGTGGTATCCCTCATTACTGGGGTGGTCCCCTTCTCGTCGATGGGAAAAAGTTATTTTAAGGTACACAGTTGGATCTTAAAACCACTGATGTACTTTTGAGGGGGCATGTAAACTGCACCTCTACTGAATCTGCACCCTACAGTATGGACTGTACTTGGAAAAATGATCCATATCCAAGTGAGGAAATTTCATTTTTCCATGTTGTGCCATGTGTAGAGTGGGAATGCACACCTGCTCTGGGAATCTCTGTCCCTCGGTAACAGTTCAGTTCATCTTAAAAAGTAGGGCTTGTTTTTTTTGGGCCTCTAAACACACAGTGATCCCCGCAGGTGAGCTCCGGGGCTAACGCGGTGTGAAAACCTACCTGAGGTCAACCATCTGCGGCATGTCACGGACAAATTAAATTCCGGGGGAAGGAATAATTGGGTTATATTCAGTGCTTGTATACTGTGGGGATATATCACTTTCCTGGAAACGCAAAGAAAAAAAAACGTGGGTCCACCTTATTGGCAGATTTGAGAATTAATCCCTTCTTTTTTTCCTCCGTAATCCTTTTCCTTATCATAAGATTATGAAAAGCCTGATCCCTCTTCTCTTCAGATATTAAATTGCATCCATAATACAACTCGGAGGCTTAAAGAAATCAATGCCGTGTCCCTCCAGCCGCCGCTAGTGGCTCGAGAGCACTTTGTTTTGAATTTCCTTCGGTAATTTGTAATTCGTCCCCGGATCCCGGACGTGAATAATGTCCACAGCGTCTCTTTGGCATGCAGAAAACGCCGGTCTGGTCAAACAGACTCAAACTGGAAAAAAAATCTGAGACGATTTTTCCTTTCAGGAGCATTCCGAAGGTCCAGGCTTGGACATTTTGGTTTCTCGCCTCATTCTGATCATTTGGGATCAAAATCTAATGTGGGGTCAGATGTAAAAAAGTACATACTTTTCCCATTTTCCAATTTTTCCCATAGTCCTTTAGCAACAACATCCTGGAATTTTCTGATTTTTCTTCTCAAGTCTGATTTTGTGCCATACAAATAAAAAAGTGCTGGTTTTGATCATTAAGTTGTGTTTATAAGTTACAGGATTCACACATATATAATTAGAATTGCTGGCTTGCTACCACCCCAGTGACGAGAGTGATACCACCCCAGTGACGAGAGTGATACCACCCCAGTGACAAGAGGAATATTACCCCAGTGACGAGAGTGATACCACCCCAGTGACGAGAGGAATACCACCCCAGTGACAAGACTGATACCATCCCAGTGACGAGAGGAATACCACCCCAGTGACGAGAGTGATACCACCCCAGTGACAAGAGGAATACCACCCCAGTGACAAGAGGAATACCACCCCAGTGACGAGAGTGATACCACCCCAGTGACGAGAGGAATACCACCCCAGTGACGAGAGGAATACCACCCCAGTGACAAGAGGAATACCACCCCAGTGACAAGAGGAATACCACCCCAGTGACAAGAGGAATACCACCCCAGTGACAAGATGAATACCACCCCAGTGACAAGAGGAATACCACCCCAGTGACAAGAGGAATACCACCCCAGTGACAAGAGGAATACCACCCCAGTGACAAGAAGAATACCACCCCAGTGACAAGAGGAATACCACCCCAGTGACAAGAGGAATACCACCCCAGTGACAAGATGAATACCACCCCAGTGACGAGAGGAATATCACCCCAGTGACGAGAGTGATACCACCCCAGTGACAAGAGTGACACCACCCCAGTAACGAGATGAATACCACCCCAGTGATGATATGAATACCACCCCAGTGACAAGAGGAATACCACCCCAGTGACAAGAGTGATACCACCCCAGTGACAAGAGTGATACCACCCCAGTGACAAGATGAATACCACCCCAGTGACAAGAGGAATACCACCCCAGTGACAAGAGTGATACCACTCCACTGAGAAGAGTGATACCACCCGAGTGACAAGAGGAATACCACTACAATGACGAGAGGGATACCACCCCAGTTGTGAGGGGTACCATTCCAGTGACAAGGGGGGTACCAGCCCTGTGAAGAGAGGGGTACCATCCCGATGATGAGAGGGGTCCTACTCCAGTGATGAGAGAAGTACCACAACAGTGATGAGAGGGATACCACCCCAGTGATGAGAGGGTTACCACCACACTGATGAGAGGGGTACCACCACAGTGATAAGAGAGATACCACCCCAGTGATGAGAGGGTTACCACCACAGTGATGAGAGGGGTACCACCACAGTGATGAGTGGGATACCACCCTAGTGATGAGTGGGATACCACCACAGTGAATAGCTGGCTTGGAGTTGTGTGTTATGTAATTTTTATCCCTCATGGACTTCAAAGCCATCAGAGATCCCTAATGGTTGCTGTATTTGGAGTACTGGCATGATTTACCAACAACACATTTACTAAATTTATTTATTTAAAAAAATTTATTAAATATTAAAAACACATTTATTAAACATTTATATATTAGAATGGACCAATAGAAATGCTCCAAAACAACTTGGAAAGAGGGCCTCTCCTGTTTCTTTAAGCAGCGAAGCTATTATATGTCAAATTATTTAACAACACCTCTTTTATTTGCAACATTTTTCACTGCATCCATATAAAATTAACTGTCTAAAATATATATATATATATATATATTTTGGATTTTTGGATTTTTTACAGTCACTTGTTGCAAAACATTCCCCTCTATTGTCATTGTATTAATGATGTCATCAGCGATTATTTGGCTCAACATTAGTTAACATAACTCTCAAACTTGTTTATGTTGTAACCATGGAAACAAAGACTCACAAGGTAGCATATGTCAGCCATGAGTGAAGGATTTGTGATGACACTGAGGAATTGATGGAAGCTTGAATGATGAAATTAACTTATGGTGAATATATAGAGAATGAAATCTCAAAGGGTTAAATAAGATTAACTTTATTTTTATAGTTGACTTCTTTTCTGTAGCTGAAAGCTGAAACCTATGACAGACTGAGCTTCCTCAGAAAGCGAGGGGCCAGTCGGAGTCGTATGTGGCCGGACCCGGCCGGCCCATGGAGCTCATTTCTCCTTTTCATCTGTTTTGTATTGAAGACTAGAGGTTAGCCGCTCAGGCGTGCGCTCATAACCCCTCTGGCCTTTCGTCTGGAGGAACGCGCTCGTGCAGACTCTGTCACTTTCCTATCCACACCTATCCTCGCGTCTCAGAGCCGCCCATAAAAAGTCCCTCTCTCGTGCGCCGTGAATAGCAATGCAGCCCAAGCAATCTGAGGCGAGGCAATTCAGGAGGTGTGAGCGGAGGAAATATATCACTCTGCATGCGTCTGTCTCGTATACAGTCCTGAGTCTGGATCACCTGGTTCTGAGCTGCGCGCTGAGGACAGGACAACTCCAACACCACACGAACGCATCCAGATCCAGCACCTCTGTTTTATTTATTTATTTATTTATTTATTTATGTTTTTTTTCAGAGAGAGTGGCTTAAAAGCAACAACACAAAGAAATAAAAGCAGAAAGCCCGTCTCTGTGTGGAGAGAAAAGATCAGTTGCTTGCCTTATTCAAACCTGACCTCTAATCTGGAGTGATTGTGAGTCTGTTAAACTGTAATGACACTGTTATTACACAGTAGTTACACATTAATTACATTTAGGTTCAGTTAAGATTTAGTTTTGACAGATTTAAGTCTGCAAAGCTATTAAAAATATGCCAAGTTAAAAGCCCCCCCCCACACACACTATTGAACACACACACACACACGCACACACACACTAGTGAACACACATACACCAGGAGGCAGTGAAACACCCACAGACACTAATGAACACACACACACTAGTGAATACAAACACTCGGGGGCAGTGAAACATCCACATACAAAAACATTTAGAGTGAACACACACACACTAGTCGGCAATTAAACACCCACATACACACACACACACACTAGTGAACACACACACTAGGGATCAGTGAAACACAAACATGAGCACACTTACCCAGAGCGGTGGGCAGCCCTATACACAGTGCCTGGGTAGCTGTTGGGGGTTAGGTGGGATGCTGAAGGGCACTTCAGTCGTGTCCTATAGTGACCCTCTGGTCACAAGGCCGGTTTTGTTTTCTGTTTACAAATTTTCTTCGAACGTTCAGAATCAGAATCTTTTAGAATTTAGAATTTAAATCATCACCTCTAATTCTATATACCAGCTGCAGTTCACATCATGTTAAAATTCCATGACGAATGAACCAATAGAAATGAAGGAAAACGACTAGGACGTGTGTCCGGCTCCATTAAGTCCCATTCAAAGACGGGATTTTTCCTTTTTCTGTTAATAAGGTTTTAATCGTATCCATTACGTTATCTTGGTACTTCAGAGTCTCTGTCCTCCAGACTGCGTGAGTGACAGTGTTGTTGTATGTGTGTCTCCGTGTTGGAGTTAAATCAGCCGCTGATTAAATCTCCGTCTACACTCCACTCGGCCCGAGCTGCCCTCTGATCGCGGAGCTCCATTACAGGATTATTAGTGTCGGAAAATGTCATTTTGTCACCAGAGGCACCGCAACCTCTCCAGAAGTCCTCTCAGTCTCCAGTAACGTCACTGCAGCCCGAGCTTTACCTCCTGCATGTTTATGTCTTTCCTTTTCTCTGACCAGAGTGACTGAGGTCAGTGCAATGTATCTGTTGATATTACCCACCAAAGAATATACATATATTATATATATATATATATATATATATATATATATATATATATATATATATATATATATATATATATATATTAGAGATGGAAGGATCGATCGGCTATGTATTAGTATCGGCCAATTTTTAATCAAAATATGTGATCGGTGATCGGCCAATTATTTCTCCAGTCTAGTCAATCTCGAGAGCTGATCGATGCCGTTAAACAAATGAGCCTAATTTCTGTATTTCCAGCTAGCAGTTCATCCAGGAAGAGGAGCTTTGCATGAAACCCGCTCCGGCCAGCTCCCTGCAATTCCAATTCCTATCTATCGTTTTATTTTCCACGGACTGACTAAAGCAGCGGCCTCGTGAGGACAGTTTATGGCGTTCACCACACGCGCTGATAGAAAACATGTCGTCTGTAACATCTGTAAAATCAACGTGTCTTGTGGGCGAACCAAAGTAAACACATTTAACTCTACTAATCTGATACACACTTCAGAGACACCACACAGCTGAACACAGTGAGTATCAGCAAACAGCAGAGCTAGAACACACAGCTAACACAAACTAATAACCTAGAAACCCGTACAGACCAGATCTGACCGGTACAAACAGAACAGCAGCAGCAACAGCCAGAGTGATTGCGTTTATAGTTCCAGATAACCATGTTTCCACCATGTTTCTCGACTTGCTTGGCCTAATAATTGCATGTATTATTATTGCATGTATAATAATTGCTCTGCCTTAGCATATAGCCCCGCCCTCGATCCATATTGGCTATTGGCCCATCGCGCCGAAAGGTGATCGCAATCGGAATCGGCCTCAAAAACACTGATTGGTTCATCTCTACTATATATATATATATATAACACTTAATGTGCTAACAAGTAACTGTAGTTTAAATGAACAATATATAGGTTATAGGTTGTACCTAAAAATATTATCTACAAAGAATAATTTTTATTCATGCAGTGAACAAACAGCAGTCTCGGTTGTTTTCTGCTAACGTTATTGTCTTTAAGTAAATTAGCTAGAAATCAGATTTGGCCCCTCAGTGTTTGGCCCCTCAGTGTTTAATTCATAGCTACGACTTTGGATTGTTTATATTGACATACAGAAAAATCACAGCCAGCTAAACTGTAAACAGTGCTTTGTTGTTAAAAGCTATAAAACTACTCCATGTTGTAACAAACACCATGTTTTATTTGACCTTTAGTGTAGCTAAGTTATTTTAGCTTTAGCTGTTACAGCTATCCTGGCTAAGTTACCTGATATGTTTATTAGCCAGCAGTCTCAGTCCTCCTCAGCTAACAATAGTGTCTTTGTGTTATATTTGTAGACATACAGAAAAAGTTGAGTGAACTAGACTGTAAAAACTGCTTTGTTGGTACAACCTATAGACCTATAGACCTACTTCATGTTGTAACAAGTTTAATTCAATTTTAAAATATTAAAGTTTGAATTTACAAATATTTCAATCCGAGCAGTTTTTTTTTAGGTTGAATCAAATGAGTTCAATTGCTTGTTACTACATGAAGTAGTTTTTAAAAGTACTGCAAAGCAAATTTTAAGCTTAAATTTAAAGTCAAATGATTTTGTTTATAAAATAAAGACTAAGCAACGTTTCACACTGTAGTTTATTAAGCATTTATATCTGATTAAAATTGGCATGCCTGTCTTTGTCTGTCTGTTTATGTCCTGTCAAGTCCACATACTTGTGTTTACGTCTTTTCCATGTGGTTCTGTTTGGTCATGTGCTCCTTGTCTCCGCCCTAGCCCCACCTGTCTCACCTGTTTGTCATTTGGTATCAGTCTCGTCACCTGTTCCCTCTCGTTACTCAGTGTTATTGATACCCTCTGTCTGCAGTCTGTGTTTGTCGGTCTTTGTTGATGCCATGTCACTGTCGCTGTTACTCTGCTGTTATTCCGTATCCCGTCTGTCAGTTTAGCCTAGCCTGCTCGTTTGCCCTTCGTTTGGTTTGTATTTCTGTACTTCTGTGTATTACGTGTTTTCTTTGTTTTTTTATTAAAACCCCTTTCAGTCAAAGCTTGTGTGTGTGTCCGCCTCCTCCACTGACCCGCCAGCTCCATCTGCTCAGCTCCACGAGCCGGCCTAGTCGTGACAGGGCACTAATAGGTTTGAGACGAAAGCTAGTGTACACAAACAGTCCAGTGTAGGTTTATCTGTTTGCGTCTAAAAGTCATTGAATAGTTTAGTAATAACATGATCTCACTGTATATACAGTGCTGGTAAAGTTTAGCTGTGGACAGAAATGGATCAAGAACAACATCATGTTCACTGTGACTGACTGATTTCCCATAAACCCCTCTTTACCGTGGACGTAGTACTACAGTCATGAAAGAATCTGAGGAACAGATAAAACAGGGTTGGTACTCGTTCACTGAGCTCAGATCTGCGAGTGTTACGTATTTGTGCAGCGTTTGTTCAAGGCCGGTTCTTTAACAATAGAGGTATTGAAGCTGTTTTATGTAAACAGTGGATTTAAAGCATATTTCTTTTCAGCAGACGAGCATCACTGTGCGTCCGAAGAATTTAGGATACGTAGGTGAAGCTGGAGTCTAAGAAACATTGAATGGTGTCAGTTTACACAGTGCTTTTCAGAGTTAGTAGTTTCCAGCCAATCAGATTTTAGAACCTGAATAGAACTGAATTTTATATTGAGATTCAATTTAAAGTTCCGATGCCTACAAAGCCAAGAATGGACCAGCTCCTCCAGACCTTATGGCAATGGTCAAAAGTTGATCTGCAGCTCTCTCGCGGTCTTCAAACGCAGACTGAAGACCATCATCTCTTTGTGAAGCACTTATAAACACTGATCTACTGAAGTATTGGTAGAAACCGTAATTGCACTCTTCTCTGTAGGTGTTTCAGTCTTGCTAGGTGTTGCATTGTCTTCTTTCTAGGTATCAGCACTGGCTCTAGTTTATGGCAGTGTTTGAGCTCAAAAGTGTTTTGGACTTAAACCTGTTTGTACTAGATAGAGAGACTCTGACAGAACACATAGCACTTATGTAGGTCGCTCTGGATAAGAGAGTCTGCTAAATGCTGTAATTGTAAATGTAGATCTGTTTTAATTGAGATTTTTAGGTGGAATAAAATGAGTGAAACTGCTTCTTATTCTTATTAAGTCATTTTTATAGGCTGTGCTTTTTTTCAGACTTGTTATACAGTGTACTGTGAAATTTAAGCTTAAACTTAAATGTTTTAAAGCTGGACATAACAAGTACTGTTATGAAAATAATTGTTTTATGAAATAATGGACCAAATAAAGTTATTTATTAAGCTTTCATATCTCATTAAAACAGGCACTAATAGAAGACAACGTGTGAACACAGGGTTAGTATCTTCAGTCCAGCCAATCAGAACTTGGATTTAATTAAAAAAATATATATATATATTTCTGATATTATTTTGATTGAGTTTGACTGTGAAGCTATTACAATAATGATGTTAAATAATAAAATATCTAACAACATTAACCTAAACTGTTGATTTTATTAATAAAAATGCAACACATTTAAAAAGGCACATTATTGATCTTGATCTTGTTATTGTTACTTACTAACATAACTTATATTTCACAGCTGTAAATGTTCAACACAGTACATGGTCTGAGCACTATAATGTATCATGCTTACAAGTTACTCAACAAAGCTTCAACACACTTTCACTGCAAACATTGTGGTAAAATCTAAACGTTATGTATGAACATTCAATTCCAGCCTTGATCTTAATTACTGTAACTGTGATCAATACATTGGGCTTCTTTTTATGTTCACACTATCAGTAGCACTACTATTTTTTTTATATATATATATAAAGGTGGTGTAGTGTTTAGCACTGTCGCCTCACAGCAAAACGATCCAGGTTTAATTTCTGGTACGGGCCATTCTGTGTGGAGTGTGCATGTCAGGTTGATCGGTCACTCTAAACTGCCCATAGGTGTGAGTGCATGAGTGAATGTTGGCCATGTGATGGACTAGTGAACTGTATATACTGTATATACACGACCGCAAAAGTTTAGGATCACTTTAGAATTTCATTTCATGCAATTTTTATGCAATTCACAAACAATATTGTTCATTTCTCAAATGACAAATTGTTCAAGTGTATCAGATGATTTTTAAAGAATATAAATGTTTGTATTAAAGTCTATTTTTGTATAGAGGCTTATTTTACATATAGTTCTATTATCAGCAATTCTCAGTCCTCTGTCTAAATCTCCTGGTACGGCCGCCAATCCAAGTAAAGGATGTTATTGGACTAATTGGTTGTTAGGACACTCTTGCTCAATTGTGATGCACAGCTGAAAAACATTCTACTAATAAGTGAGTATAAAAGGGAACAACATTCTAGGTTAGTTTAGTATCTGAAGATCAGCAGTTGATGGCTTGCTGACCGACTTACAATGACCAGAAAGAAACAACTTTCTTTAGAGACCCGTCAGTCCATTGTTGTGTTAAGGAAGAAGATACTCCATTAAAACAAGAACATTTCACTGTGATCCCAAATTTTTGAGCGGTAGTGTATATATATATATATTCTAAGCCAAAACTCTAAAGTATGTTTCTGAAGACTGAAGAAGCTAACAAGCACTGGAGGTTTATTAGTCTTGGTTAGCACAGTGCTAAATGTATGTATTGAGTTGTTCAAACTTCTGACACTGTATGATTCTGTACTGACTATACTGATTTACACTTGGTGCTATGCTAACTGGTGGAGGACACTTCCGTTACTTGTTAGCTGGATTAGTCTTGTAGCTCCAGGGAAAACCAGGTTTCTCCAAACTATCGCTTTAATGAACTGGTGCCAGGGCTTCGAGTTTTTATGGGGGTATTATGTTGTAATCAAAGGTCTAAATTCTAAGACGTATGGAGGTGTGACCTGGGCAAGCCTCATTTTGGAGACTGTGGTCAGGAGGATGTCACTTTGAAGTCGCTTCTCTTTGATGTCAATACAGCACACACATACCCACCGACACACCATCAAAGCCAGTTTCGTTTAACCAGGCTGCACAACCCGCTCACTTTTAGTGCACATGCCTTCCTTTGACTTCAACACAGCAACACATACAGCACTGTGCAGAAGTCCGAGACCTTCTTTCGTTTGTTTCATTTTCAGTCAAATGACCAGTAAGTGTGAGGTATTCATTGTTCTATATCAGAGGTGTTTAATTAGAGGTCAGTAAAGTCCAGTTAGAGGAGTTTTCCTCAGGCCAAGGTCCAGACCATCATCATTTCTAACATGTGTTGTGATTCAGTGGCGTATCCTGTATACTTAAATACCATCAGCCACTGAAACACCAACACATCACACATACCGTTCAGTACATTTTAGTATATTTACTGGGTTCGGAAGGTGATGTAGGATGGGAGCATTGCGTAGGTTAGTAGGGTGGGAGGGTGTAGTGTTTGGGGTGGGACTGTGTTTTAGGTTGATAGGGTGGGGGGATGTAGGGCCGAGGTGGTGTATGCTGGTTTGGAAGGTGGTGTAGGGTGGGAGGGTGATGTAGGTCGGGAGGGTGTAAAGGGGTGTAGGGTTAGGGTTGGCTTAGGGAGATGGTGTAGGGTGGGAGAGTGGGGTAAGGTGGTGGATGTAGGTTGGGGACTTTAGAGTTGGGGTGGAACCGTGTTGTAGGTTGGTAGGGTGGGGGGCTGTAGGGTTGGGGTGGAGTAGGATGGTTCGGAAGGTGATGTAGGATGGGAGCATTGCGTAGGTTAGTAGGGTGGGAGGGTGTAGTGTTTGGGGTGGAGTTGGATGGTTCAGGAGGTGATGTAGGATGGGAACATTGCATAGGTTAGTAGGGTGGGGGCTGTAGGGTTGGGGTGGGACCGTGTTGTAGGTTGGTAGGGTGGGGGGGTGTAGGGTTGGAGGTGGTGTATGCTGTTTCGGAAGGTGGTGTAGGGTGGGAGGGTGATGTAGGTCGGTAGGGTGTGAAGGGGTGTAGGGTTAAGGGTGGCTTAGGGAGATGGTGTAGGGTGGGAGAGTGGGGTAGGGTGGTGGACGTAGGGTGGCGACTGTAGAGTTGGGGTGGAACCGTGTTGTAGGTTAGTAGGGTGGGGGCTGTGGGGTTGGGGTGGAACCGTGTTGTAGGTTAGTAGGGTGGGGGGGTGTAGGGTTGGGGTGGGAGTAGGATGATTCAGGAGGTGATGGATGATGGGAACGTTGCGTAGGTTAGTAGGGTGGCTGCTGTAGGGTTGGGATGGGACCGTGTTGTAGGTTGGTAGGGTGGGGGGGTGTAGGGTCGAGGTGGTGTATGCTGGGTCGGGAGTTGGTGTAGGGTGGGATGGTGATGTAGGTCGGTAGAGTGTGTAGGGTTAGGGGTGGCTTAGGGGGATGGTGTAGGGTGGGAGGGTGTTGTAGGTTAAACATGGGTAGGGTGTAGGGTCAGGGTGGTGTATGCTGGGTCGGGAGTTGGTGTAGGGTGGGAGGGTGATATAGGTCGGTAGGGTGTGAAGGGATGTAGGGTTAGGGGTGGCTTAGGGGGATGTTAAAGGGTGGGATGGTGGTGTACGTTGGTGAATGTAGGGTGTGGGCTGGGGTAGGGTTGGTTTGGGGGGGTAGGATGAGTCTTGAAATGTTTGTTATTCCTTCTCTGTTTACTGTAAGCCAAGGTCTGTGCTTTGAGCTCATATTCATTATTTTCCTATAAACTCCAATAAACCGCCGCACAACTACAATAACTTTGTCTCAACTTTACTGTATATTCATTTTTTTTTCTTTTTTCAACAACAACAACAACAAAAAGGCAGTTCCCAGTCAGGAGGCCATGAAAGGGATTATGTGCAGAAATCTTTGAATTCGTAACGTTCCTATAAATCCACAAGCCCCCCCAAAAAATTATTTTTCCAAAAACACCAACATGCTTAACAATGAATGTGAGTCTGACTCGTGTGAAGAAAAAACCCACTCCGGATAGATTTAATGAATTATTAGCATTGCTGGCATTTACAGAACGAAGCTTTCCTTTAAAGTCAAGAGAAAACGATCTCTACTCCGCACTACGGCAACGGTACACAGACCCGGAGGAAGAGAGAGAGAGAGAGAGAGAGAGAGAGAGAGAGGGGGAGAGAGAGAGAGAGAGAGAGAGAGAGAGAGAGGGGAGAGAGAGAGAGAGAGAGAGAGCACTGCTAAGCATCTAGAGACAGCATGACTGTCATCTCTCCAGCAAAGCATGCCAGGGCCATATGCCTCTTTGACATTGCTGACAAAGAACATCAAAAAGGGCAATTCACAACTCAACTTCTTTCCAGAGCTGTAAAAAAACCTCACAACTGTATGCATAATCGAAAAGCCGCATTTACGAGGCACCAGAACGGCATCCCAGAATACTCGCAGCACTCCTCGTCCTCCTGAAGCGCTCCTCGTCCTCCTGAAGCGCTCCCTGTCCAGGAGTTTGCTTATTTTGGTCGGCTTTTCTGTGGCGCGCTCATGTTTCCAGTCTTGTAATTACCCCCCATTACCCGTCCTCCACTCTGCCCTCTACACCAGATCAGTGTCCGACAAGGGAAGAAGACTACAGCGCTCAACCTGATACCACACGGGCTGAGCAGAACGCTCATGCACGTATAATATTTAAATAAACCAGTAAAACAAGCTCCACTACATTAAAGCCTCGTTGGTGTCTCACTAATATTGTGAATAATCAGCTCTTCTGGAGATTAGTGTTCATTTAACTGTGTCTTCATTCGTAGATCTTCAATAATAAACAGTGTTCAGCTGTATGATCAATAATCACCGTCCTTATATCAAAAATTCCTTAATCCATATTCAAGGTGCAGATGGTAAAGATAAAGCTGGCAATACACTCCGATCACAAATGTCATTCTTATATAGTGATGAAGAATTTTGCTTCTGTAATTTGATGCTGGAGCTATGAGGTTATGTAGCTAACAAGTATTAGAAGTAATGGACTCATGCTTAATAATAAATATAATTTATTAATAAATAATATTTATCTTTTTTATACCATTGGCAGCTCAAAGTGCTTTACAGACATCAGTAATAACATAAACATATTAGCAAAGACAAAGTTCAGTGTTATAGGTACTACACTGTTAAAGTCAAAGAGAGACGTTTATTAAACATGTACTGAAAGTGACTCTGAGCTCGAGTGTCTAATTGAAGCTGAACTGAGCTCCACAGTTTAGAAGCAGGAGAGCTGAAAGAGTGTCTCTAGGTTCTCTGTTTGTAACTGAAGGTGTTTTTACAGAATCTGCAGATCTAAGATCAGCAGCTGGAACATAAACAGAGAGACGTTCTGTGATGTAGCAGGTTCTAGATTATCTAGAGCTTTAGAGACAAGTACAGAAGTTTAAAGTCTGTTCTAAAAGGTACAGGTAGTCAGTGCAGCTCTGTTTTCTTAGGAACTCCAGCAAGAGACCATTACATTGATCAGCTCTGACCACTACATTGATCAGTTCTGACAATCACAGTGATCAACTCTGACTATTACAGTGATCAACTCTGACTATTACAGTGATCATCTCTGACCCTTACAGGCATCAACTCTGACCATTACAGGCATCAACTCTGACTATTACAGGCATCAACTCTGACCATTACAGTGATCAACTCTGACCATTACAGTGATCAACTCTGATCATTACAGTGATCAACTCTGATCATTACAGTATCAACTCTGACTATTACAGTGATCAACTCTGATCATTACAGTGATCAACTCTGATCATTACAGTATTAACTCTGACTATTACAGTGATCAACTCTGACCATTACAGTGATCAACTCTGATCATTACAGTGATTAACTCTGACTATTACAGTGTTCAACTCTGACCATTACAGTGATCAACTCTGATCATTACAGTATTAACTCTGACTATTACAGTGATCAACTCTGATCATTACAGTGATCAACTCTGATCATTACAGTGATCAACTCTGACCATTACAGTGATCAACTCTGATCATTACAGTGATCAACTCTGACCATTACAGTGATCAACTCTGATCATTACAGTGATCAACTCTGATCATTACAGTATCAACTCTGACTATTACAGTGTTCAACTCTGACCATTACAGTGATCAACTCTGATCATTACAGTGATCAACTCTGATCATTACAGTATCAACTCTGACTATTACAGTATCAACTCTGACCATTACAGGCATCAACTCTGACTATTACAGGCATCAACTCTGACCATTACAGTGATCAACTGTGACCATTACAGTGATCAACTCTGACCATTACAGTGATCAACTCTGACCATTACAGTGATCAACTGTGACCATTACAGTGATCAACTCTGACTATTACAGGCATCAACTCTGACTATTACAGGCATCAACTCTGACCAATACAGTGATCAACTCTGACCATTACAGTGATCAACTCAGATCATTACAGTGATCAACTCTGACCATTACAGTGATCAACTCTGATCATTACAGTATTAACTCTGACTATTACAGTGATCAACTCTGATCATTACAGTGATCAACTCTGACCATTACAGTGATCAACTCTGATCATTACAGTATCAACTCTGACTATTACAGTGATCAACTCTGATCATTACAGTGATCAACTCTGATCATTACCGTGATCAACTCTGACCATTACAGTGATCAACTCTGATCATTACAGTGATCAACTCTGATCATTACAGTATCAACTCTGACTATTACAGTATCAACTCTGACCATTACAGGAATCAACTCTGACTATTACAGGCATCAACTCTGACCATTACAGTGATCAACTGTGACCATTACAGTGATCAACTCTGACCATTACAGTGATCAACTCTGACCATTACAGTGATCAACTGTGACCATTACAGTGATCAACTCTGACTATTACAGGCATCAACTCTGACTATTACAGGCATCAACTCTGACCAATACAGTGATCAACTCTGACCATTACAGTGATCAACTCTGACCATTACAGTGATCAACTCTGATCATTACAGTGATCAACTCTGATCATTACAGTATTAACTCTGACTATTACAGTGATCAACTCTGATCATTACAGTGATCAACTCTGACCATTACAGTGATCAACTCTGATCATTACAGTATCAACTCTGACTATTACAGTGATCAACTCTGATCATTACAGTGATCAACTCTGATCATTACCGTGATCAACTCTGACCATTACAGTGATCAACTCTGATCATTACAGTGATCAACTCTGATCATTACAGTATCAACTCTGACTATTACAGTGATCAACTCTGATCATTACAGTATTAACTCTGTTGTTGAGCTCAAAAAAGTTGCTTTTTAGAGATACATGTTTTTCTTTGGACAGCCAGGATATAAAACATGCTTTATTTCTCTCTGCAGCAGTTACGTCTTGACTGAACCTCTATCAACTCTGAGTGCAGTGCAACATGAGCTTCCTAGTTATTGGTGGTCTCACTGCAATGCGAGCCGCCTCATACTGTAATGAACCGTAGTTTCCACTGTACTTTGCTGCGAGTCTCGCTGGCATTAGCCTCTCGAGCTGAAGCCCCTAACAGTCCAGTAAAGCAGAGCAGTAAATAAACAGTGCGGTAAGCAGTCAGCGCGACCCTGAGCGCTGGCAGTAAAACAGTGCTGTGATCATAATGTGGAGTGCTGGAGATTCCAGTTGATGGTCCTGGCTCAGACAGGCGGGGGTCTGTGCGCCGCTGGCTCTGTGTGATATACAGCAGGAGCGGTGGGGAAGGAAGGAAAATGCAATATGTCACCGTCTGCTTCACTACTCGCTCTAAACATACTGCAGCAAATCAAATCCTCAGAATCTGTCGCTAACATCTTTATCTTCGTGATAAAACAGGCTCGGAACCAACGCACTGTGTGGTTTTGATCCGATGATCAAAAGTTTGAAGACACCTCGTATTTGGAGGCAGGAGGCTGGTGCATGTATGTTCAACTCTCGCCCTATTGGAGCTGGATCAACCCAATAAGAGCCCACAATGTATACAATCTGCTTACAATGCTTTAACAGTACCTTACACATAGGGTGTGCCATCACCAAGGACGGATTAAGGATAGTCTGGGCCCAGGGATTGCCCAGTTGCCCAAGGATAACCCCCCCCCCCCCCCAACTTGCGCCCCTCGTGATCAAGGGCCCTCTAATGGTATGGCCTGCTATTCTCTAGGACCCCTGTTAGGGGCTCTTATAACCAGGGCCCTCAAAATTTATGCCCTCCCTCTTTCCTAGAACCCCTAATAGCCAGAAGTCGAAGTCAGAGCAGTGACACAACGCCTCATCCATTTTCATAAGGGGCCCAAAAGCATGGCTAGGGGTCCCAAAAGCATGGCTAGGGGCCCTAAAAACATGTCTGGGGCCCCCAAGAGGCCCTGGGGTCAAAGTCCCTAAAAGTCAGAGGATCCTTAAAATGGAGGGCCCTCAAAAATAAAAATATAAATGTTGATAGGCATCGCAAAATGTTTTGGGCCCTTGACCCCAAGGGCCCCTGGGCGCTGGCCCCACTGGCCCAGTCAGTAATCTAGCCATGGCCATCACACTCTCTTCAGAATGTCTGTGGTTTACGTCATTTACAGTCACTCAATATCAGTTTAACTGGAGCATTTATCTAGAGGTCCTGTTCCAGTTTCCTGTAGCTGTAGTTTTAAACCTCTCACCAGTGACCAGTCACATCACCCCCAGACCAACTGTTCACTCTACAATACTCACTCCTACCGAACGCACGAGGGTGAAGCAGCTCGTTCACCAGTTTTCCTGTTCCACCTTAAACAGTGCAGCAGGAGCCAGAACGTACCTGCACCTCCATTTAAGGTGGAAACAGGAGAACTGGTGAAGGAGAAGCTGAGCTGATGGTGCTGGTGGTCATTAGGAGTGAGTATTGTAGTGTGATCTGGGGGTGAACACTGGTGATAGATTTAAAAGCATAGGTTTCGGTAAGTAAACAACGTAACGTTAATGATGAGAGGGGCGGAGTCGAGTGTCCAGAGACTCCATGTGAGTCTTGGTTCCTCCCAAGGTTTCTTTCTCCAGTTCTGAGGGAGTTGTTTCTTGCCACTGTCGCCTATGGCTTGCTCATTGAAGGGGTTTCTATGTTTGTTCTATGATTTCTATGATTTCCTGTGTTATTATTTTCTTTTTAGGTTTATTGACGTTCTGTTGAACTTTTATTATCACTAAATTCCTGTAAAGCTGCTTTGTGATGACATCAGTTGTTAAAAGCGCTAAACAAATAAATTTGATTTGATTTGATATGTGGGTGTTTCACTGCCCCCTAGTGTGTGTATACGCTAGTGTGTGTGTATGTGGGTATTTTACTGCACAGATGGGTTAAATGTGGAGGTCAAGTTCCGACGGCAGTGAGTTTAATCTTCATCACAGGAACAGAAGGTGACTTTACAAGGCATTACATGATGTTTCAGGCATGCTCCTCCTACCAGACCTCAGTTACTCCATCACTCTATTGTATTTCTTGACATACTATACAGAGTCAAACGGCTCCTAGAGCCATTGTCCATAGCTCTGTTAGCTTGCTATGGTGTTAGGGAATGCTATACTGGTAATGGTACACTGGTATAACATTGTTTCATTGCTTTGTTACTGGAATCTAACGCTGCGGTTCATAAGATATTAATATGTGTGTGTGTGTTTTTAGCCCTGCTATCCAATATTATCCAGCTAAGCATGAGGTTGGCTGGCTAAGCAAGAAATTCTGCTTAGTGAGACAGACCCAAGACGAAGAGACACTGAAACAAGAGGACTAGACATACAGAGGAACAAACTAGACACGGCGGGGGATCCTTGATTGGAAAGGCGGAACGAGGGAGGGCACTTGGAGAAGCGAAGGCAGGAATGGTGCAGAGCTAAGAGCTATGCTGAAACACAGGGGAGGAGACAGATCTGGAGAAGGAGAAGGGCCTTCAGAAGTCTTTCTCACTTTCTCCAACGAAGTGTGCTTTCCTGTGTTGTCACATCAGATGGGGCACTGTTGACTGTCTACGTTGAGCTGCTACGGAGCAATAAGGAGTGAAAGGAAGATATTGTAGCGACCTGCTACGTGGGGGGTGTGGGGGGGGCGTGACCAAACATGAAGCTTCACTGTATACATGTGAATTCCACCAGCTGCCATATTCAATAAAGAGCAATTGCTCCACCTGCTGTGTTTCTCCTTCTTTGCCACGACTTCACAATGATGATCAAAGGGGGAGGTCCTACCACTGGGATACAAGAGAAGAGCCTGAGCAGAAAACTCTGAGATGGACAGCAGGAGCAAAGAAGAACAATCCCAGTTGAGGACTTTGGAAGAAGCAGCAGCGAGGACGTCTGGAGCGACGCTTTGTCCAGCATGTACCGGTGGTGTGGTTGGCCAAGGCCAAGAGTCGGGGCTCCAGTAAATGTCTACAACTTGGAGACAACCTGTTTGTACTAGATAGAGATTCACACTCTGACTGAACACATAGCACTTCTGTAAGTCGCTCTGGATAAGAGCATCTGCTAAATGTTAATGTAAATGTAAATTTTTACAGAAGCTGGCGTGTTGGGATTTTTTGTTGGTACAACCTTTAAAACTGACTTAATGTGGTAACAAACAATTCAACTAGTTTAAGTCAACTTAAAAACCAATATTTTTGAGAGATTCCTTCATTTAAACTCATTTTTTTAGGTTTAACAAAGCTTGTTTGATTGCTTAGATAATAATTTTTAGGTTTTACTAACAAAGGAGGCGTGCTCAGTCTTATTCTGCTACTGGTGGTGCCCTGGAATAAGGGCAGAGATGTTACTCACAACACTATACCAACCACATATACAGCACTGAGCAAAGAGTTTAGTCACTCTGAGACATTTGTATATACAACAAGCTATTTGTTCCAGACAGTAAGCTTTTATTTACTTAGTAAACACTTTAATATTAAAATATTAATCAATATTAATACAGTAAGTAGAGCTTTTACATACATCATGTGTTACATGTGTTACATGTGTTTATTTAACCCTTTACAAGCTTCTCCTAAACAACCCAGTATTGTTTACAGTTCTCATCTAATACCTGCTTTGACTGCTCAGTACTTCATTAAGCTAAATCAAGATTTGCTGCTGAAGGAACTACATTCATACAATGTCTGGGGCGTCCAGGAGAAATCTGGAACTACACATTGTTCTTCAAACTGGAGCTCAAGATCTGATCTACTTCTCTCACAATAACATATTCATGTTACTTTGTATTGTATGTATGATTATTTACATCTGTTCTAATCATATCTGGTGTTCTTACTGGTGTACATACACTTATTGATCAGATAAAGACTTTAAAACCTATATGGCAAGTTTCGATTATTGCTTTGTTCAGTAAAGAGCTTTCACAACCACTTAACCAAGTTGTACCAACGTTTGCCATCTCTCCTTCTTTTCTGAGCCCTCACATTATAATCCATCAGCATTAATGAAGGAAGAGAAAATTGCATAGTTCAACACAGGGGACGCCTCAAAAACAGGTGGAAGTTGTGATTTACGGCAGCTGTGGAAGGTTTTGGAGCTGATGAGTGCTGACAAGGGTAGCTAAGGGTGGCCAGTTGTTCCTTCTGTTCAGAGATCTAAACAGCCTTTAACGTATGTTTAATATACTGTCTTTGTTTTAAACCGTCGAACCCTCATGAAAGGCCATGTGACCGCAAACGTTTAACGGACAGCACGTCTCGAACTCTGGCTGGGCTGACCAGACGACTCTCTAATGGAAGGGAATTGGTCTGGAGACTCTAAGTGGGGCCTTTGGCGTTTCCCTTCGCTGTAGAAATGTTGGCGACATGACGAGGTAGAGGCTGAAGCTAATACGATCAGCCATAATCAGCCGTGTGTGTTCTCTGAGGTTAATTGCATCATGAACGTCCAGACATTTCCCTTCCAGATGTGCAGTTAGTGATGCACTTCCTGCGAGGGGTCTCTCCACACTCAGGTAACTTGTTTACTTAGACATTCCGGGTGGCATGAAAAACAAAAGACTCTACAGAAAGAATCTGCCAGAGATGAAACATGTAGGACTTTATCTGATACCGTAGACCATTACAGGCAACTTTACAGGAGAGAACACAAACCCTCTTTACTTTCAATGTAGGTCAATGGAACCAGAAGTCTTTCCTCGTTATTTTGGAGCATTTCTATTGGTCCATTCACCATGAAATTCCCACAGGATGTAAACGGCAGCGGCTGCATTCAAATGCATGTTTTTTTGGACAGTAACAATACAATAGACCAAAAATAAACGTTCATTGCACGAATGCTTTTCTAGCAGGCATGCAACGCAGAAAGTGTTTTGTGGGAACCGTTTAAAAAAATGACTTCATGTTTAATTATGTTTTTATTTAATATGTTATTTGAATGGTTTTATTTTTATTTTTATATTTTTATTTACAGGTTTTCAATTTATCTCATTTCTAACACACTTTGAATGTCTGTAGTGAATGAAAGGTGCTACACAGATAAACATATAAGTGCATGCTAGTCACGCACCTGTAGCTTAATAGAGTGATTATTGCTCATTATACTGACCCTCTTATAGAAAAAACACAAATAATTAGAGAAGGAAAAAAAACAACAAACACATTTACTGACCATTTGAGGAAAACTGGCATCCCAACATGATTCTAGTATATACATATGTATTTTTAACTAAAAGCCTTTTGGTTACATTTGTTTAAATGCAACATATTAAATTTTCAGTTTTAGTTTGAGGGCATTTAGGAATTTCAACCATTTTCATACATCATCCTGTGATTTTTAGTGTTTGGACAAATTGGAACCCACAGGCACCACTGTATGAAAGCCTGAGGCACCTATGCTGTTTGTTTAAAAGGCTTTATCTTAGCAATAAGTGTTTTTTCTAAACCACCGCACTAACTAACCTAGGTTATGGAATGCTTTCAAACGGAATATCATTGCTGTTCAAAGAAAAACACATACCTACATTTTTGGTGATTTTCAGTTTTCTATAGTATTTGAATGCGACAGCTGGCGTTCACATTGTGTGAGAATTTTTTGATGAATGGACCAAAAGAAATGCTCCAAAATGGCTTGGAAAAAATTCTGGTTCCATTGACTTACATTCAAAGTAAAGTAAAGTTTTTGCCCTCTCCTGTAAAGTTGCCGTTTTGAAGATACTTGTTTGTCATTGCTTTTTTTTTTTTTTTTTAACCTGTTATGTCCGTAAATTTGGAATAGTAATCTGAATGCACTGATGTACCAAACATATTTGCTTTTACAAGAACAGCTCTATAGGTTTCTATAGCCTATTCTTGTTAATGTTTGTATTTTTATTTAATTACTTTATTTATTTAGCCAGGCCTGACAGGCAGTAAAGAAGAGGGAAAAGAGGAGAGAGAAAAAAGAAAAGAAGAAAGAAAGAAAAGAAGGAAAAATAAAATAAAATAAAATAAAACAAACAAATGAAAGAAAAGAGTAAAAAAAGACACATATTTACATATCTATACATATACTTGTTTGTCTTTGGACAGCGATGATATATATGAAGCAAAAAAAAGTGCATTGAGTTTATAAATTATGTAAACACAGTAACTCTTTAATGCACAAACAAAGCAAACCCCATCTACTGCACAGCATGGTTAAACTGGACCCGTATTAATTTCCTATGTTACTGTATGTAGTGCTGAGTGTCTCTATGGTAATTCTATTCAAATCAGTTTATTTCATTATTTAATGTTCCAAGTGTTCATTAAAACACATCCAAGAAAATGCTTGCATGCCTTCAACAGATGAGTGTTACTGTAGAAGATTGCTTTGTGAACGATTCCCTCAAACTGGCCTGTAAGCTTGGCTGTGTTGCTGTTTCAGTGTTTTACGTGGACGCGTGCTGGAGTGTTTAGATGGTTATTATCTGCTGTTGTTTAGAGAAGAAAGTAAAATTGGAGCAGAAAGTCACATATTTGATCTGTACATTTTCAATAATGCAAACTCTCCACCGAACTTTTACGATTCGCTCTTCGCTAAGCCCAACATCTGCTGGGAATCGTGTGCAGCTGTGATCAAAGTGTTAAGCTTCCAACACCTCTGTCTTTGAGAGGCAGTGGGACTTTGGCGGAGGGGCTTCAGAGAGGCAGTCTTCCTCAACAGGTGACGGCCCGCGCGGCTAAAAGTAGCTAACAAATGAAAAGGAATGTATTCATGCTTCCCGGCGACTGGATCTCCCACTGCTTTATGGAAACACGGCTCTGTTTCAACTTCTTCTCGGCGGCGGGTAAACAGAACGGCCGATAGAAGTGGAAGTTAGCGTGAACTCGAACGCGCTCGTTGCCCAAGGGCTAGTTTACAGGAAAAACATCCTTCGTCCAATTGTTCAGCAAATGACTCCTTCAGCTTGACATTCAGGTTTAGCTGAGGTGCTTATTTTAGCTTCAAAACACGATCAGAAAAGTTTCGACTTCCAAAGTCAAAAGTTTGGAATCTGTTTCAAACCTAAATATGCAGATTTATAGATCAGCTGTAAAATACAAATACGTGTTCAATTTTTCCAGAATGATGATTAAATCAGTAGATTAGTGTAAAATTACAGAGAGAAGCTTTAAAACATTAATGAAGATATTAACGGGAGAAAGTCTGAAAGCCTGAATTAAGTTGTTTTATTATAACATAAAGTTATAATAAAACTAATATCCAGAATAAAGTTCGGATAAACTAATCTCCAGAATAAAGTTTTAATAAAACAAACATCCAAAATGAAGTTCTAATGAAGTTCTAATAAAACTAATAACCAGAATGAAGTTCCAATAAACCTAATATCCAGAATGAAATTCTAATGAAGTTCTAATAAACCTAATATCCCGAATGAAGTTCTAATAAACTAATATCCCGAATGAAGTTCTAATAAACTAATATCCAGAATGAAGTTCTAATAAACCTAATATCCAGACTAAAATTATATTAAAATGAACATCCAGAATGAAGTTGTAATAAAACTAATATCCAGAATGAAGTTGTAATAAAACTAATATCCAGAATGAAGTTCTATTGAAGATCTAATAAAACTAATATCCAGAATGAAGTTCTAATGAACTAATATCCAGAATGAAGTTCTAATAAAACTAATATCCAGAATGAAGTTCTAATGAAGATCTAATAAAACTAATATCCAGAATGAAGTTCTAATAAACTAATATCCAGAATGAAGTTCTAATAAAACTAATATCCAGAATGAAGTTCTAATAAAACTAATATCCAGAATGAAGTTCTAATGAACTAATATCCAGAATGAAGTTCTAATAAAACTAATATCCAGAATGAAGTTCTAATGAAGATCTAATAAAACTAATATCCCGAATGAAGTTCTAATAAACTAATATCCAGAATGAAGTTCTAATAAACCTAATATCCAGACTAAAATTATATTAAAATGAACATCCAGAATGAAGTTGTAATAAAACTAATATCCAGAATGAAGTTCTAATGAAGATCTAATAAAACTAATATCCCGAATGAAGTTCTAATAAACTAATATCCAGAATGAAGTTCTAATGAAGATCTAATAAAACTAATATCCCGAATAAAATTAATAAAATTAATATCCAGACTAAAATTATATTAAAATAAACATCCAGAACGAAGTTCTAATAAAACTAATATCCAGAATGAAGTTCTAATATAACTAATATCCCAAATGAAGTTCTAATATAATTAATATCAGAATGAAGTTTTAATAAACCTAATATCAGAATTAAGTTCTAATAAAATTAATATCAGAATAAAGTTCTAATAAAATTAACATTCAGAATGAAGTTCTAATAAAACTAATATTCCTGAAATTATATACTGAGTATATGCTATTATAATAAAAAAATATAAACTACGTAACCTTTCTTGTTTTTGTTGTATTTTCTTTGATGGCTCCGGCCGACAAGACAGAATATAAGTTTTTGTAATTTCCGTCTGTACCTTTTTCATGTTTCTTTCTTCTTTTTTGGTATCAAATCTATTTGTTGATTCTGTCCAGGTCCGGGTCACTGAATCCAATTACAATACAACCCCTTAAGCCCTTTGATTCTGCTGACAGAAGTTTTGCGCTCCCCCAGCGTGTAAGCTGCCTATCAGATAATGGCTGTTCCCTCCTTTACCTGCCGCTCCTCCGTCAGACAGCCCGTCTTCGGCTTTCTCCGGGGAAATCTGCAAAAAGCAGCTGCCCTTATCAATGAGCTTTCCCCCCACTAGCCTTCCCGGCTGCCCGCACCTGATGACACTGACCACCACGACCACGTAATCTGCCTCGACTCAGAATTTAACACCAACATTAAACCCACCCCACATGCCCAGCCCTGCCTGTGTCTCCTGTCACTATGCAGATGTTTGTAAATAAAATTATATGCAAATGTTTGTTTGGTTGTTTTTTATTTGAGTGTAAATAAGTTTTTCTCCATCTCTGCACGCTTAAATAAAATACCACTTATTTACTGAATTTCTTGGAAAAAGGAAACATAAAATATTGGTTACATGAAAGTATTAGCAAATATTTTAACGAGAAATTGTAAAACAACTAATAATAGGATCAGACTATATTTGGTCTCTGTAATAACTCTATAATTTATAATTACTATAATAAGCATGCATTTATTTTAATTATTGATAATATATTATTTGTGACAGATGGTTTACAGAATATTACAAATCAGCTGTGATTTTACTATAATATTATTACACATAACATCTTATTGCAGTATAAATTGTTGCCGTCCAAAGAAAAAGTGTCTCCAAATGGCAACTTTACAGTAGAGGCCAAAAACCTTTCTTCATTTTAATGTAAGTCAATGTAACCAGAATTCATTTCCAAGCTATTTTGGAGCATTTCTATTGCTCCATTCGTCATAAAGTTTTCAAACAATGTAAACGACAGCTGCCATATTCAAATAAGGCAGAAACATAAAAATCATTAAAAATAAAGTTAAATTAAAACAGGAGGTTTATAATCTGATTGTGACTGTGTATGAAATGTTATCGTCGCAATTTTATAAATTTCAAATTCCTATGTGTCATTAATAAACTGTTCCTCTGTGTTACATCTATAACAGCAGGAGTTGTTGACATTTGACTTCACATTAAAATAAACTAAAGACACAAAATAGGAGCAGTAATAATAATGAAATGTGTAATTTGGACAGTAAAAGTTTTTCATATGACTCTAAACAAGTATTCCAAAATTTATAACCACAGTTTTCAATAATATACAACTGGATTTGTTGCAGATTCATGTGTAAAATGTTTCTAATAGTGAAGCTATTAATGTAATGTTAAGACGCAGATGATGCTAGAATAAACATGCTGCATTATATTCAAAATAGACGAGTAATTAGATGATTATTAATATCCAGGGTGTTTCAAATGTGAATTTATGGCATGCAATAGCAATGAACCAATAACACCCTAGCAATCACCTGGGATACCATAGCAGTAGCCCAGTAATATCTTAGCAACCACCTGGGATAACATAGTAACAGCCTAGCAGTGCCATAGCAACCACCTGGGATATCATAGCAATGACGCAAAAACATCTTGGCAATCCAAGATGAAATACCATAGCAACACCTTGGCAACCACCTGGGATGCCATAGCTATGACCAATAACACCTTAGAAACCACCTGGGATAACATAACAATGACTTAATAATGCCTTAGAAACCACCTGGGATAACATAGCTACAAACTAGCAACATCTTAACAACTTCTTGGAATACCATAGCTACAACCTAACAATGGCTTAGAAACCACCTGGGATAATGTAGTAACAGCCTAGCAACACCTTAGCAACCACCTAGAATAATACAGCAACAGCCTAGCAACGCCTTAGCAACCACCTGGGACAAGATAACAACAGCCTAACAACACTTTGTCAACCATTTGCAATACCATAGCAATGGCCTAGCAAGACTAATTACACCTTAGCAACCACATAGGATGCCATAGCTACAGGCAAGCAACACCTTGGCAACAAGTAGGAATATGGAAGCATTAGGCCAAAAAAAAGTTAAATACCACCTGGAACAACATAGCTACAGACTAGCAACATTTTAACAACCCCCTGGAATACCATAGCAGTGACCCCAAAAAACCTTAGCAACCAGCAAAGAAAACATAGCAACAGCCTAGCAACAACTTTAGCAACCACCGGGGGTACCATAGCTACAGCCTAGCAACACCTTAACAACCACCTGAGATACCACAGACAGACGTTCTCGCTGTAGTTACTGACTGAAAGTAGACGTTTAGAAATGATCCGTGTTCTTACAGTGATTCCGGCCGGAATGTTGGGAATGCTGTTGCTATTTATTTTGGCTTTGGCTGAAACACAAACCGTGTGAGACTTACTCGCCACCGATCACCTTCACTGACTCACTGACTGGCTGTATATCAGGATGGAGAGATGCTGGACATGTATATCACACCTGGACCTCGAGCGCAGAGACACGCGCCTCCGCGAGTAGCCGGGCTCTCCGTGTCAGTATTAAACACCAGCAGGGCTCCTCTCTCTCGACCCTCCATTAGCAGCAGCTCTAATCACTCAACCACGTCACGCGTTAACCTGCGAAAAACAATTAACACGGCTGATTCGGAGGGTGAGAGAAATGTGAGATTAGAGGGCGTAAAAAATAAAAAACCAAAAAAACCTCAAGATCTCCCTATTATTAGCCCTGAGCAGCCAGTCCTCCACTCTCACCACCTGTCACTACGAGGGGGAGAGGGCACAGTGAACGACTCCACGTGAGAGAAGAAGAGAAGAGACAAAAAAGAGAAAAAGCAGAAAAATTTAATCCGGATGTGTTTTTTAACAGTGTGTGAACACCGACTCTGAAACACACCAGATTAAACGGTTTCCACTGCGTGAGGTGATGTTGCAGAACGTGATACAAACAAATATCATCACATGTGGCTAATTCTAGTAATTTCTAAAATTCTAAATTCTGAATTCTTTGCTCAGTTCTCTCAATCTCTGCTCTGTCGACCCCCTGACTAGACCCTTTAAATTAACCCTGTTTGTCAATAAAACACCTACATATGGGTTTCTGACTCACCTTTGTTAGAGAAATAAACATATAAATAGATAAATATATCATATTAATATATTATGTATATACATTAAATATATAAATAGAAATAGAGAATAGGCAGGTTTGCAGTGGGGGTGAACACTGTTAAATACAGAACAGATTGTAATTCTGGTGCTAAATCTGATTCTGGTTCTGTATTCATTACTTGTTATGATTATGTGATTTCTGATTGTAATTCTGATTCTGATATATATATTATAGTTCTGCTTCTGGTTTCAGTTCATATGCTGTTTCAATCTAATTCTAATGATACTGATTCAGATCCTGCTTTTAATTCTGTTTATGACTCTAATTTGGATTCTAATTCCAATACTAATGATAAGTAGTAAATTTCTAAAACGTCATGATGAATGGACCAATAAAAATGCTCCAAAATGACTTGGAAAAAAAATCTGGTTCCACTGACTTCCATTAAAAGTAAACTCTTATGTCAAGTTGTCATTTTGGAGATTTGTTTGTCTTCTTTGGACAGCGATGATATCTAACATGATTGTTGAGTCCATTCCATGACAGAGGCAAAGATACACATTGCTGCAAATAATAAAATTGTGTGTGGGTGTACATATGTATAGATAGGTGAATATGTGTATGTATATCTATATTTTTTTTTCGCTTTTTTTTTCTTTTTGTTTGTTTTTTTCTTTCATTTGTTTTTTTATTTAGTTGTTTATTATTATTATTATTATTATTATTATTATTATTATTATTATTATTATTATTATTTATTTTGGGTTTTTTCCTTTCTTTTTTCTTTTTTTTCCTCTTTTTTCCTCTATAGGCTATAGAAACCTATGGAGCTGTCCTTGCAAAAGCAAATATGTTTGGTACATCAGTGGATTCAGATTACCATTACGATTGCGAAAATTGCTAGACATGATAGGTTAAAAAATAAAAAGAAATTAATAAAAATAAATAAATAAATAAAATGATTGTGTGCAGTCCTGCTCAGCGCCACCAAAGGTCTCAGTCCCTAGAATATTTAGTAGCTTAGAACACACATCATTCGCTCCCTACATACACCCCACACGTCGTCACCCCAGTATGTTCAAAGCAAGCCTCTTTGGTGAATAAAGCCAACCTAAGCTGAGCTAAGCTACCCTAAAATAAACTAAGCCCAGCCAAGCCAGGCCAAGCCAAGATAAACCATGCCTATGTTTACTAACCCTTTCTATCTTAGGGATTTTGCTATACCTCAGCTCTTACAGGACATCAACACCTGGATCTAACCCTTCCCGATCTGAACTCGGGTAACGACCAAGCATTCACTACTCTACTCTGACTGTTCTCCTGGATACCACCATCAGGCTCTCCTGGCTTCCTGGCCATCACCCTCTGCTCAGTCCAGTTCTAGGGTTCAGTTCTTTTTCCCTGTTGTGTTTAATAAACCAGCCTGCTTATGGATCTCACCTTTGTCTCTAAGTCCTCTGAATTGTTGCAATGATAATATTTGTTGATATAATACATCATATATATTTTTATATTCACTTCTAAACTGGGTACAAATCCAATTCATGGCCGAGGGTCCACTTTGTGAATGGTCAATTATCTGAATCAACGAAAACAAACATGTTCCTTTCCAGAGCCGCCATATCTCTGCTGAAGCAGCATCTTCTCCCGAGAACACCTCGCCATCGCCACTGAAGCTCTTCACACAGCTGCACTGCGACCTGTCGCTGGCATTAACATATACATTACACAGAAACGTATATACTCCAAATGTGTTTTGTGTTAATGTAATGTGGGTGTTGTGTTTGTCCCCCGTGTTTCGTATATTAACACTGTGTAATTACAGGGTGTCAGTGTTGAACTGTGTTTCTGTCGGTACCATGTGCCAAACCAAGTTTCTTATCCAGAGCGACCTACATAAGTGCTATGTGTTCAATCAGAGTATGTATCTCTATTTAGTACAAACAGGTTTAAGTCCAAACTACTCTTATACTCAAACGCTGCCATAAACTAGAGCCAGTGCTGATACCTAGAAAGAAGACCACAAAATATAAGATTAGACACAGAGCAACACCTAGCAAGACTGGAACACCTACAGAGAAGAGAATAAATACAAGACTACGTACAGAATAAGAGTGATACTTACCTAGAAGATCAAGTGCAGTTATGGTTTCTACCAATGCTTCAGTAGATCAGTGTTTATAAGAGCTTCACAAAGAGACGGTGGTCTTCAGTCTGCGTTTGAAGACCGTAAGAGAGTTCGCTGTTTGGACAGCCAGTGGAAGTTCGTTCTACCATCTGGGCTCCAGGACAGAGAAGCATCTTATCACGTGTCTTCCATGAATCCTGAGGAATGGCGGGTCAAGCCGAGCCGTACTTGAGGCGCAAAGGGCTTGAGGTGCAGATCAACTTTTGACCATTGCCATAAGGTCAGGAGGAGCTGGTCCATTCTTGGCTTTGTAGGCTTCAGAACTTTAAACTGAATGCGAGCAGCTACAGGAAGCCAGTGAAGGAAGTGCTGCAGTGGAGTGATATGAGTGAATTTGGAAGATTGAAGACGAGCCTTGCTGCTGCATTCTGGATCAGTTGAAGGTCCTGATGACCTGCAGAGGAAGACCAGCCAGGAGTGAGTTGCAGTAGTCAAGCCTTGAAATGACAAGAGACTGAAGGAGCACCTGGGAGGCCTCCTGAGAGAGGAAGGATCGGATGCGTCTGACGTCTGTGGAGAATGTATGTGCATGGCCGAGTCAGGTTCGTAATGTGGGCTAAGAACGATAACTGGTCATCCAGAGTCACACCAAGGTTTCTTGGATCTTTAGACGGAACAATCAAAGAGTTCTTGAATGAGATGGCAAGATCCTGCTGAGGACCTGTAGTTCCAGGGATGAACAGCAGCTCAGTCTTGCTGGGATTGAGCTTCAGATGATGAGCTGTCACCCATGAAGAGATGTCAGTCAGACATGCAGAGATACGACTGCAAACCTGAGTATCAGACTGTGGGAAGGAAAGCATTAGTTGAGTATCATCAGCATAGCAAGAGTAAGAGAAATAGTAAGAGAAACCATGAGATTCAGATTCTAATACTGTTATTAATTAAGATTCTGATTCTGTTTCTGACTCTAATACTGACTCAGATTCTAATACTGATACTAATTCAGACTCTGATTCTGCTTCTGTATTCTAATCCTGATTCAGATTCTAATACTGATACTAATTCAGACTCTGATTCTGCTTCTGTATTCTAATCCTGATTCAGATTCTAATACTGATACTAATTCAGACTCTGATTCTGCTCCTGTATTCTAATCCTGATTCAGATTCTAATACTGATACTAATTCAGACTCTGATTCTGTTTTTGGTTTTAATCCTGATTTAGATTCTAATACTGACACTAATTCAGATTCTGATTCTGTTTCTGACTCTAATGCTTATTCAGATTCTAATACTGATACTAATTCAGACTCTGATTCTGTTTCTGTACTCTGATGCTGAATAAGATTCTAAAACTGATAATAATTCAGACTCTGATTCTGACTCTAATACTGATTCAGATTCTAATACTGATACTAATTCAGATTCTGATTCTGCTTCTGTACTCTAAGCTTGATTCAGATTCTAATACTGATACTAATTCAGATTCAGATTCTGTTTCTGTACTCTAATCCTAAATAAGATTCTAATACTGATACTAATTCAGACTCTGATTCTGTTTCTGTACTCTAATCCTAAATAAGATTCTAATACTGATACTAATTCAGACCCTGATTCTGTTTCTGTACTCTAATCCTGATTCAGATTCTAATACTGATACTAATTCAGACTCTGATTCTGTTTCTGTATTCTAATCCTGATTCAGATTCTAATACTGATACTAATTCAGACTCAGATTCTGTTTTTGTATTCTAATCCTGATTCAGATTCTAATACTGATACTAATTCAGACTCAGATTCTGTTTTTGTATTCTAATCCTGATTCAGATTCTAATACTGATACTAATTCAGACTCAGATTCTGTTTTTGTATTCTAATCCTGATTCAGATTCTAATACTGATACTAATTCAGACCCTGATTCTGTTTCTGTACTCTAATCCTGATTCAGATTCTAATACTGGTACTAATTCAGACTCTGATTCTGTTTCTGTATTCTAATCCTGATTCAGATTCTAATACTGATACTAATTCAGACTCAGATTCTGTTTTTGTATTCTAATCCTGATTCAGATTCTAATACTGATACTAATTCAGACTCTGATTCTGTTTCTGTACTCTAAACCTGATTTAGATTCTAATACTGATACTAATTTAGACTCTGATTCTGTTTCTGTACTCTAATCCTGAATAAGATTCTAATACTGATACTAATTCAGACCCTGATTCTGTTTCTGTACTCTAATCCTGATTCAGATTCTAATACTGGTACTAATTCAGACTCTGATTCTGTTTCTGTATTCTAATCCTGATTCAGATTCTAATACTGATACTAATTCAGACTCAGATTCTGTTTTTGTATTCTAATCCTGATTCAGATTCTAATACTGATACTAATTTAGACTCTGATTCTGTTTCTGTACTCTAATCCTGAATAAGATTCTAATACTGATACTAATTCAGACTCTGATTCTGTTTCTGATCCTGACTCTGGCTCTAATTCTAATTGTAGTGCGGTTTGTGTTTCAGCACCGGGTTGAACCAGATCAGACACGTGTTTGCGGATCCGCTCAGGGTGCAGGTGTGTTCACATTAGTGACAGATACGGGTCACTTTCTCGCACTACTGCGAGGCGTCTCTGCAGGAAGAAGGATGTGGGGCAGCGAGGCTTGTACAGTGAAAGAGAGCCTGAGTTTGACTGAGCGGGGAGGATCCTGATCCAGTGCCCTGCGAGTCAGAGCTCAGTTCACAGGCGTCTATAGAACGAGCAGCAGTGTGACACCAGCGAGAGAGACTCCATCATTATTACTGCCTCAGGGGCAGAAGAGGGAGGAGAAAACCTGACATGTGGTTTTCTCACATGCTGAGCAGATAATAAGTTCAGTGGAGCACCGAGAGAGAGAGAGAGAGAGAGAGAGAGAGAGAGAGAGAGAGAGAGAGAGAGAGAAAGAGAGAGAGAAGAAATAGAGAGAGTGAACAGAGATAGAAAGGAAGATAGAAAAAGTGAAAAAGACAGTAGAGTGTGTGGGGTGACAGAGTGAGAGAAATGGAGAGAAAGAAAAAAGAAAGCTAGGAAGAGAAAGATGATAAGGTAATAGAGAGAGTAGAAAAAGAGAAGAGAGGACAGAGAATAGAGAATGAGTGATTAAGAGAAAGGGAGTGAGCAAGAAAGAGTGAAAAAGAGAAGAAAAAACATAATTGAAAGAGACGAGAGAGAGATTAGAGAAAGAGTAAGAGAGAGTGAGAGAAAGAGAGAGAGAAAGAGAAAGAAAGAAAGAGAGAGAGGGGTGGGCGAGGGAGGAAGGGACAGGAGAGTGAAAGAGGCAGACAGAGGGAGAGAGAGGGACAGAGAAGGAGAGAGAAGAAATAGAGAGAGTGAATAAAGAGATAGAAAGGAATATAGAAAAAGTGAAAGAGACAGTAGAGTGTGGGGGGGTGAGGAGAAGAAGAGAGACAAAAAGAGCGAAACAGAGAAGCAAACAGAGTGAGAGAAATGAAGAGAAAGAAAAGAGAAAGATGATGAGGTCATAGAGAGAGTAGAAAAAGTGAAGATAGCAGAAAGAATATAGAATGATTGATTAAGAGAAAAGGAGTAAGCAAGAAAGAGTGAAAAAAGAGGAAAAAACGTATGAGTGAAAGAAAAGAGAAAGATTAGAGAAAGAGTGAGGGAGAGAGACTGAGAGAGATTGGATATGTGAGTTATAGAGAGGAGAGAGAGTGGGTAAAGGAAAAGAAAGAGAGAAACAGAGAGGGAGAGAAACAGAGAGAAAGATATAGAAAGAAAGAGTGAGAGAAAGAAAAAAAACAGGAAGAGAGAGAGAAAAAAGAAGGAACAGAAAGAGAGAGAGAAAAAAAAGAGACAGAAAGAGAAAAGAGAGAGAGTGAGAGACAGAGAGACAGAGAGAGAGAAAGAGAGAGAAAGAGAGAGAAAGAGAGAGACAGAGAGACAGAGAGAGAGAAAGAGAGAGAAAGAGAGAGAAAGAGAGAGAGAGAGCTCCTGAATTAAAGGACACTCACTCATCGTCTCCTGAAACGCTGTTCTTAGTCAAAGCTGTCAGTTTTCACTGCAAGTTCAGAATCGGAGGAATTGGGAATGCTGTTGGGAACGCTGTTGGGAACGCTGTTGGGAACACTGTTTGGAATGCTGTTGGGAACACTGTTTGGAACGCTGTTGGGAACGCTGTTGGGAACACTGTTTGGAATGCTGTTGGGAACACTGTTTGGAACGCTGTTGGGAACACTGTTTGGAACACTGTTTGGAACGCTGTTGGGAAAACTGTTGGGAACGCTTTTGGGAACGCTGTTGGGAACGCTGTACAGGATGTACCGGATCCAGAAAGAGTGCAGTACTGGAACACAGCCGGCGCTCCAGCTCCTCTGATGTCACTGTGGAGACGAGGCTGAGTGCTGGTTGTGGTCACTGCAGTAACGAGCTCTGTTAATGAGGAGCCGTCAGAGCTGCTCCAGAACTGCAGGTGATCCAGTGACCATCAGAACCACTAATCAACATTCATTAACAATAAATCAATAAAGATATCTCCCAACACACCTGTACAGGAGGAGACCAATAACTGTTTACTGTTAATGTACTTTAAATTTCAGAGTTTTTATTGATCTGTTCATCACAGTCTCCTCACACAGTGCACTGCACTGATTCCTCCAGCTACGTGGAAAATTGAAAAATAATTAAATATGTGACGCCGTTTAAGGTGGGATAAGAAATTCACACTAGACGCTCTCGCACTGGACCATAACTGCTGCACCATTTAAGGCGGATCGGAAAAAAAGAGATGAGGAAGTGGTTCTGGTTCTGGTTCTGCTGGACGTGCGGGAACAGCAGCTTATTCTAGCTTTTCACAGAAATTCTGATTCAGATTCTAATACTGATACTAATTCAGACTCTGATTCTGTTTCTGTACTTTAATCCTGATTCAGATTCTAATACTGGTACTAATTCAGACCCTGATTCTGTTTCTGTACTTTAATCTTGATTCAGATTCTAATACTGATACTAATTCAGACTCTGATTCTGTTTCTGTACTTTAATCCTGATTCAGATTCTAATACTGATACTAATTCAGACTCTGATTCTGTTTCTGTACTTTAATCCTGATTCAGATTCTAATACTGATACTAATTCGGACTCTGATTCTGTTTCTGTACTTTAATCTTGATTCAGATTCTAATACTGATACTAATTCAGACTCTGATTCTGTTTCTGTACTTTAATCTTGATTCAGATTCTAATACTGATACTAATTCAGACTCTGATTCTGTTTCTGTACTTTAATCTTGATTCAGATTCTAATACTGATACTAATTCAGACCCTGATTCTGTTTCTGTACTTTAATCCTGATTCAGATTCTAATACTGATACTAATTCAGACTCTGATTCTGTTTCTGTACTTTAATCCTGATTCAGATTCTAATACTGATACTAATTCAGACTCTGATTCTGTTTCTGTACTTTAATCTTGATTCAGATTCTAATACTGATACTAATTCAGACCCTGATTCTGTTTCTGTGCTTTAATCTTGATTCAGATTCTAATACTGATACTAATTCAGACCCTGATTCTGTTTCTGTACTCTAATCCTGATTCAGATTTTTTCCCATAGAAAATGAATGAGATGGAAATTTACACAACAGTTTGAGGTACTTCCTCTCGACCCATTTTGCATACACCAACTCAGGGCAGACCCCCGGCCACAACTGCAGTGTTGGTTTGACCTGCACTCATCTGTTTGTCATTTTTTTCATCCCTCTTTTCCCCCATAGAGTCCCATTCATCGCATCCTAACATTATGGTTTCATTTAACTTATAGCTTTCAAACTGCCTGTACTCACTCAGGGCAGATCCCCAACCTCTAATCCACAGACATACTGATCAGTACTCCTCTATTTGTGGCTTATTCATCCCTCGTTCCTCGCACTGCTCACGCTGCACAACCACCCTGTGTTTCTTTCAGGTAATGCTATTTTCTAGCATTAAGATTTTTTGTTTCTGTCATGATTTGAGGTTCGAGTTTGAGGATGGCAGCTATAATGGAGCTTATTAACTGTTCCCCAGATTCCACAGCCCTGTCAGCCTCTGTCCTGGTTATACATCCAGACTGGAGTTCGAGGCGAGTCGTGGGTTGTAACCGCTCCAATTTTGCAACATAAAGAGATCGAGGCTGGATTCAGTAACGTGTCTCTGCAGCTCCACAGCGGCTTCAAACTCTATTTCGGGGCCGGTGATTGATGAATCCTATGACAAAAGAAGGAGAGCGAGAGAAAAAAAACTTTCATCAGTACCCAAAAATACCCGCCCCAGCCCGCTGCTGTCTGTGGATGGTATCGACGCGGCTGCCTCTGGCTGACACTGGCACTGGAAATAGAATAAAAGTATCGGAAATGCCTGCGCGCTCCGTCCGGCCGTATGATCACCGCTCTAAGTAATATGAATTAATAACTGGGAATATGAACAGCGCGCTCCTCCATCCCCCCTCCCCCACCACCCTCACCCCCCGTCAGCGAGCAGGAGCCGGGGAGTCTCGCTTCAGACAGACGGAGGAACCTGAGTCATTTTTTAGACGTACGAAAGAGACAGAAAAAAAACGAATTTAACCAATCAGTCGAGACACTGTTAGCATCTGGCTTTCGGCTAATATACATAATAAACACACACTACTGAACACACACATATACTAGTAAACACACACTACTGAATTAATACAAACACACACACACACACACACACACTAGTAAACACACACTACTGAACACACACATATACTAGTAAACACACACTACAGAACACACACATATACTAGTAAACACACACTACTGAACACACACATATACTAGTAAACACACACACACTAGTAAACACACACTACTGAACACACACATATACTAGTAAACACACACACATACTAGTAAACACACACTACTATACACATGCACACATACTAGTAAACACACACTACTATACACATACACACATACTAGTAAACACACACTACTATACACATGCACACATACTAGTAAACACACACTACTATACACATACACACATACTGGTAAACACACACTACTATACACATACACACATACTAGTAAACACACACTACTGAACACATACACACATACTAGTAAACACACACTACTGAACACATACACACATACTAGTAAACACACACTAGGGGGTAGTGACACACCTCCACACACACATACTAGTGTACATACACACTAGGGGGCAATGAAACACCTACATACACACACACTAGTGAGCACATACACACACATACTGGTTGTATATTAACCTCATAGCTACAGTGCAAATTTAAAGAAGCAAGTCTCAGTCACTAAACACCTCATATTATTCAGTTAATTCATCTATTTATTGATTTTTTATTATGTATTATTTTTAGATTTTATTGTTTATTTAGTTTAGCTTTTTCCCCCTTACTGCCTCTGCTCTGTAGATCAATGCTGACAAAATATTATTTACCTGGTAGCTACATTAGCGTCACAGCTCCAGAGCAAAGCTAACGACACATCAAACGTGTCTTATTTAATTATTTATTTATTTACAACATTTTTTTTAACATACAACATTATGGGACATACCAGAGTTCAAAAGAGGACAAATTGTTGGTGCACGTCTTGTTGGTGCATCTGTGACCAAGACAGCACGTCTTTGTGATGTATCAAGAGCCACGGTATCCAGGGTAACATCAGCAGACCACCAAGAAGGACCAACCACATCCAACAGGATTAACTGTGGACGCAAGAGGAAGCTGTCTGAAAGGGATGTTGGGTTCTAACCCGGATTGTATCCAAAAAACATAAAACCACGGCTGAACAAATCACGGCAGATTTAGACTGATCACTCGTGCCATCGCCAAACGCCGGTTTCAATGTTGCAAGGAGCGCCTGTCTTGGTCTGTGGACAATGTGAGACATGTATTGTTCTCTGATGATCCACCTTTACTGTTTTCCCCACATCCGGGAGAGTCACGGTGTGGAGAAGCCCCAAAGAAGCAGACCACCCAGACTGTTACATGCCCAGAGTGAAGCATGGGGGTGGATCAGTGATGGTTGGGCTGCCATATCATGGCATTCTCTTGGCCCAATACTTGTGCTAGATGGGCGCGTCACTGCCAAGGACTACCGAACCATTCTGGAGGACCATGTGCATCGAGTGGTTCAAACATTGTATCCTGAAGGCGGTGCCGTGTATCAGGATGACAATGCCCCAATACACACAGCAAGACTGGAGAAAGATGGTTTGATGAACATGAAAGTGAAGTTGAACATCTCCCATGGCCTGCACAGTCACCAGATCTAAATATTATTGAGCCACTTTGGGGTGTTTTGGAGGAGCGAGTCAGGAAATGTTCTCCTCCACCAGCATCACGTAGTGACCTGACCACTGTCCTGCAAGAAGAATGGCTTAAAATCCCTCTGACCACTGTGGAGGACTTGTATATGTCATTCCCAAGAGCAACTGACGCTGTATTGGCTGCAAAAGGAGACCCTACACCATACTAATAAATTATTGTGGTCTAAAACCAAGTGTCATTGTCCAACCCCTGTACATTAGAATCTGCAGTTGATAGTTAAAGGCAGTGAACGTCTCGGCTGATTGGCTGTGGCTGTGACGGTTGCTGCTGGCCTGCTGTGTCTGATTGTAGCTGGAAAGTCTGAGCTCGTGATTCGTGCGCATATCGATCCCCTGCTTTTATATGAGGACTGTGCATTACGGGGTAACCCGAGTCCCTGCGTGTTATGATGAATGGCCTGTGCGCTGGAGACGCACTCAGACAGCGCTGGTCGAGTACAGAGCCCTGTGACGTGCTGAGGTCAAGGGCGTTCCTGTGAAACCGTCTCAGGCCCTCAGACAGGGCCGCTCTCGCGGAAGCATCTTAGCGGCGCTGTTATAAAGCGCTGTTGTCTGAGTTTCTTTGTTATGTCGTACGTTTGATTTCAAGCAGTGACCTCAAAAGCAGCACTGAGTGCAAACTGGAGCATTCTTTGTCTCCAGCGCTGCGGGTGACATACTTTTACTTTCTCTCTGAGTTCCTATTTACTTCTTATGTGGATGAATCTCAGTGCAAACAGGAGTCTGAGCCTTTCAGCCCATATGCTCAAAAAAGTCCATCATTTATTCATTTTTCTGTATAATTCAGTGTTTGAGGTGTAAACAGAGAGATTCAGAGTGTTTTGGTATGAAAAGGTACAGATGTTGTTTACAGTGTGCGTGAAGGGAACCAGGGGTCTTCATGTCTGCAACACAAATATACTCATTATATTCACTATCAAACCCACCAGTGGACCTGCACGTGAGTGTTCTTGTGGAATGGTGATGGTGAAATCATCACTGTGACCCACATACACCGACTACTCTTCTTCATTTTTTATTATTATTATTAAAACTCTCAACTTCACCGCTCTGCCTTTCCGAGAGCTTCAACCCAGAACCACAAGAACTGCAGGAGCCTGAACCTGAATAGGTGCTAAATCCACCTTAGCAACCACCTAGGATATAAAAGCATCAGTCTAGCAACACCTTACCGACCACCTAGGATATAATAGCAAGTTTATCAACACCTTACCAACCACCGAGATGCCATAGCAGTGTGCCTAGAAACATTTTAGCAACCACCTGGGTTACAATAGCAATGACTTAGCAACCACCTGGAATACCATAGCAATAACCTAGCAACACCTAAGCAGCCACCCAGGATACCATGGCAATAACCTATTAGCAATATTAGCAACCACCTGGGAATCCATAGCAAGGACTTATAGCAACACCTTAATAACCAGTTGGAATACCATAGCAACAGCCTAGCAACGCCTTAATTATCATTTTTGATACCATACCAACAGTCTAACAACATTTCAGCAACCAATCAACAGGAAATATGTTATGAACAAAACCTTAGAAACCACTGGAGACACTGTAGCAACAGCCTAACAACACATTAGCAACCACTTGGGATACCAAAGCAATGTTCTAGCAAGACCTTCACAGTCACCTAGGATATTATAGCAAAAGCCTAGCAACACTTTAGCAACCACCTAGAATGTCATATCAACCTCCCAGCAACACCTTATCAACCACTTATATACCATAGCAACGGCCTAGAAACACCTTACCGACCAACTGGGTTACCATAGCAATGATTTAACAGTCACCTGGAATACCACAGTAGCAACCACCCAGGATACCATGACAATGACATAGCAGTACAATAGCAAAAATCTGCGAAACCATAGCAACAGCCTAGCAACATTTTAGCAACCAGTCTAGCAATTAGCTGGAAATATGTTATGAACAAAACCTTAGAAGCCACTAGAGACACCATAGCAACAGCCTAATAACACCTTAGCAACCACCCAGAACACCATGGCAATGGCCTAGAAGCACCTTAGCAACCACCTGGGACACCATAGCAACAGTTTAACAACACCTTAGCAATTTCTTGGGATACCATAGCAATGCTCTAGCAAGACCTTTACTGCCACCTAAGATATTATAGCAAAAGCCTAGCAACACTTTAGTAGCTACCTACAATGTCATAGCAACATCCTAGCAACACCTTATCAACCACCTAGATAAGATAGCAATGGCCTAGAAACACCTTACCAACCACCTGAGGTACCAAACCAATGATCTAAACTCCACCTGAAATACCATAGTAGCAACCACCCAGGATACCATGCCAATGATGTAGCAGTACAATAGCAACAACATAGCAACCACCCAGGATACCATGGCAGTGGCCTAGAAGCACCTTAGCAACCACCTGGGATACCATAGCAACAGCCTAGCAACACCTTAACAACCACTCAGGATACCATGGCAATGGCCTAGAAGCACCTTAGCAACCACCTGGAATGAAGTTATGAACGGAGTTGAGTTATCAGTAAACCGGTGTTCTGTTACTGCTGTACCGCATGAACTGTTCTTACCTTCATTAACTCAACAGCTTCTCCATAAACTGTCTATCTAGAACCAGACAACAATAATAACTTCTAATCTCCTCCAAGCGGAAACTTTTTATATGTTTGTTCACATGAACTGACTTCCTAACTGACTGAACTCCTCCGGGATTCCTCCGGTGAGCTCAGCCCGGATTCGTATTCCTCAACCTTGAAGTGTAGGCGGAAAGGGGGGCAAGAAATTCATTCATCATAATGCGTGTAAGCCCTGGCAGCCACCCGGAGCTCATTACGGAAAGCAGGAGTACAACAAACAAATTATCAGCGCCCTCACTTGTCGGAATAAACGCTCATCAGTATTCCGATTCATCAGCGAGTGCATTCATTTGTCAGAACAAAGGTAACCGGAGGCCATTTGCAGTCGGACTGGAAAACAAAGCGGCTTCTGAGGGGGAGCAATCACGGGGAATATTCCTCCAGAGCCTCGGCGGCTTCCTCTCTGACCCGGCGCTCAGTCGTTTATCACATCTGCTTTTCTGTTGGGCGTGCGAGCCTTCATTTCCATCCGCGGCCTCCTAACCTCCATCCCCCGCAGGACCACCGCCGCATTTCTGAAGTCTCGTCGAGCCTGAAGGATGCTGGGCCTTGAATGCCACCTCTGGCCGTCGCCATGGTGCTCCGGCAGGTCCCCGGGAGCCTCTCCGTCTCGCCTTGTCATCAAACCCACGTAGGCACCGGCACAAAGCACAGCGGACCCTTAATGGATGCCTGTGCACGGACCCCCGGCTCAAACTCAACACAATAGCATGCTTATTAACACTTTACGCTTATGAACAGCAAAATAAAAACATGAAATGTCTGCATGTGAATTACTTCTCATTCAGAGCTCCATCACACAAACGTTCAAACATGTTTGTCCCGGTGAGAAGAAGATGCGATATTATGGTTTAATTTGGAAATTTACTGTTTATTTACTCTTAATTTTTTTTTTTTTTTTTTGAAGCAAATGGACAACATAAAAAATGGATTACTGATATTTGTAATGAATCAAAATGTCATTAATTACAATGAAATAATAATATTTTTTGTTTAAAACATTCTAAACATAAATTACCAACACAGAGTTTGATGGTGTGGTACATAATTGCATAATAGTGTAGAGTTGTAGTGTATTGTTACCATTTATCTGTACATTACATTTACATTACATGATGCAAATTCCAAACTTTCAATCTGTCTCTTGTTTGTGTCAGTAAAAAGAAGATGAGACACTTTATTATGATTTGATTTTTGATTAGATGTTTTTGCCCTGTTGTAAATCACATTCAAAAATGTCAGTATTTACAATTAAATGAAGAGTTTTAGTTTAAAACATTCCAAAATAAACTAAAAATATTGTCTACATTTCGTGTTGCAGAGACACCTACTGAAGTTAGCACACTGACCAGCTAGCCCTGGCCTAACCTGTTTTATAATAACCCTTCCTACCTGAAGAGCGGATAGTGAGCCACTGTAATACCACTTTGTACCTGAAGAGGTGATAGTGAGTCACTGTAGTACCACTTTGTACCTGAAGAGGTGATAATGAGTCACTGTAGTACCACTTTGTACCTGAAGAGGTGATAATGAGTCACTGTAGTACCACTTTGTACCTGAAGAGGTGATAATGAGTCACTGTAATACCACTTTGTACCTGAAGAGGTGATAGTGAGTCACTGTAGTACCACTTTGTAGCTGAAGAGGTGATACTGAGTCACTGTAGTACCACTTTGTGCCTGAAGAGGTGATACTGAGTCACTGTAGTACCACTTTGTGCCTGAAGAGGTGATACTGAGTCACTGTAGTACTAATGATAATTAGATTCATAATATTACCGCTATATAACAGAATTTTAGCTGTTTACCAATAACTATAAACTATATAGACATCAAAGTATTAAATTACAATTTAATATCAATTTATTATTTAAATAGAAGAGATTGTTTGTCATTTCAACATGATTAAAAGTTGTGTTTGTGTGCAAAGAAAAATCTCCACATATCTAAATGATTATGATAATAACGCAACACTAACCTCTCAATACAGAATGGAATTTATTAAATAGCTATGTAATAAAACTGTAACTACACTATTGTAATAACTATATTATGACATCGTAATATGTAATAGCATGACTGTTACCTATTTACACTGTCATAATGATATTATTGCTATACACTTCAAACATATACAATCAATAATATAGTTTGCATTTAACTAATAATACAGTATAAATTAATTGCATAATAAAATGACATCAATAAACCAGCCAGAATGTAATGCCTAGGTTGTGTCTCAAATCCTAGTGAGTGTGTAAGTAGGCTGTCTAGGTAGTGAGTGTGTAAGTATCAGTGTTCTCTCCTCATCTCTCCTCATAAAACAGATTACTGAGACGCTCTAGTTAGAGAGAGACTGCGTCACGGCTTGTTCCCGCCCACTGCAGCACATGACCAGTGGTTTAGCTGGTTGCTAAGCTACCGACCAGCATCCAAAACAATAGCCTGAGGCCTAAAACTATGCTAGCATAAATGCTAATGTCTGGAGTATAAAGTGTAAATGGTGAAGGACTCGTTACAGAGTTGATAATAAAATACTGTTTTGTGTGATTATATGACCAGAAACACATTAAAACTCCAGAGAGAATCAAAATAACTCAGAGTTAGAGAAAGTACAAGGTAGGTGTTTCTAATAAAGTGGCCAGTTAGTGGAAGCAGAAGGTGGGTGTTTCTAATAAAGTGGTCAGTTAGTGGACGTACAAGGTAGGTATTTCTAATAAAGTGGCCAGTTAGTGGAAGCAGAAGGTAGGTGTTTCTAATAAAGTGGTCAGTTAGTGGAAGTACAAGGTGGGTGTTTCTAACAAAGTGGCCAGTTAGTGTAAGTACAAAGTTGGTGTTTCTAATAAAGTGATCAGTTAGTGGAAGTACAAGGTGGGTGTTTCTAATAAAGTGGCCAGTTAGTGGAAGCAGAAGGTAGGTGTTTCTAATAAAGTGGTCAGTTAGTGTAAGTACAAGGTGGGTGTTTCTAACAAAGTGGCCAGTTAGTGTAAGTACAAAGTTGGTGTTTCTAATAAAGTGGCCAGTTAGAGGAAGCACAAGGTAAGTGTTTCTAATAAAGTGGTCAGTTAGTGGAAGTACAACGTAGGTGTTTCTAATAAAGTGGCCAGTTAGTGGAAGTACAAGGTAGGTGTTTCTAATAAAGTGGTCAGTTAGTGGAAGTACAACTTAGGTGTTTCTAATAAAGTGGCCAGTTAGTGGACGTACAAGGCAGGTGTTTCTAATAGAGTGACCAGTTAGTGGAAATACAGGGTTGGTGTTTCTAATAAAGTGGCCAGTTAGTGGAAGTACAAGGCAGGTGTTTCTAATAAAGTGGTCAGTTACTGGAAGTACAACATAGGTGTTTCTAATAAAGTGGCCAGTGAGTGGAAGTACAAGGTAGGTGTTTCTAATAAAGTGGCCAGTTAGTGGAAGTACAAGGTAGGTGTTTCTAATAAAGTGGCCAGTTAGTGGAAGCACAAGGGTGGTGTTTCTAATATAGTGGCCAGTTAGTGGAAGCACAAGGTAGTTGTTTCTAATATAGTGGCCAGTTAGTGGAAGCACAAGGTAGGTGTTTCTAATAAAGTGGCCAGTTAGTGGACGTACAAGGCAGGTGTTTCTAATAGAGTGACCAGTTAGTGGAAATACAGGGTTGGTGTTTCTAATAAAGTGGCCAGTTAGTGGAAGTACAAGGCAGGTGTTTCTAATAAAGTGGTCAGTTACTGGAAGTACAACATAGGTGTTTCTAATAAAGTGGCCAGTGAGTGGAAGTACAAGGTAGGTGTTTCTAATAAAGTGGCCAGTTAGTGGAAGTACAAGGTAGGTGTTTCTAATAAAGTGGCCAGTTAGTGGAAGCACAAGGGTGGTGTTTCTAATATAGTGGCCAGTTAGTGGAAGCACAAGGTAGGTGTTTCTAATAAAGTGGTCAGTTAGTGGAAGTACAAGGGAGGTGTTTCTGATAAAGCGGCCAGTTAGAGAAAGTAATATTAAATGGTTGATTTTAAAAGACACAAAGTATGAGCTAATTTAACTTTAATATGATTATTAATAATTTTAGTCTATATATTCTATAATACTGATCCTGTCTGTGGTCCCGGTATCTGTCGTTCACCGCCCACGTTCAGAAGGAGCAGGTGGAATGAAGTGATTTCTGGAGATGGCTCCATTCGGACCATAAACTCTCCTGTGCGTTTAGGGTTTTTCCATATTGCCTGGAACGCTGTGGGCTGTGTCTGACCCTGGGCAGGGTGAAATACGCCTCTGCTGAAGGTGATACGTCCCATCTCTGTCCCGGCAGGCCCAATTTATCGCCTCCTTCTCTATTTACAGGCATTGGGCTGCGGCGCTGCTGAGCTGCAGGGCACAGGGGCTCATTGATAACCCGGGAAAGGTGCTGAGCCTTAATGGCGCCGGGGAAGCAGAGGGAATAATTCTGTTTCTTTGTATTCGCCGGGCAGGAAACGATTATTAATTCTGGCAAATCATAAACACGGATCAGAGGCGGGATGAGATTCGGCTAAGTTATCGTCTGAGGAGCTAAATGACTCTGAATGACTCCCATTGCCAAATTACTGAGAAGATGCTGAACATAAATCCGCCTTCACTGCCTCCTGCCTCCCCCCCGGCTCGTTCAGGAGGGAGAAGACTCGCGCTGTTCAAATCCTGTTAACCCTCTGAAGTCTCCCCCACTATTTCTACTGTGTTCTTATATTAAATACACTTACAAACACTGTGAAAGAACAAGGCAGGTGTTTCTAATATAGTGGCCAGTTAGAGGAAGTACAAGGTGGGTGTTTCTATTACAGTGGCCAGTTAGTGGAAGTACAAGGTGGGTGTTTCTAATAAAGTGGCCGGTTAGTAAAAGCACAAGGCTGGTGTTTTTAAAAAGTGGTCAGTTAGTGGAAGTACTAGGTAAGTGTTTCTAATAAAATGGCCAGTTGGCGGAAGTTCAATGTAGTTGTTTCTAATAAAGTGGCCAGTTAGTGGAAGTACAAGGTGGGTGTTTCTAATCGAGTGGCCGGTTAGTGAAAGCACAAGGCTGGTGTTTTTTAAAATGTGGTCAGTTAGAGGAAGTACTAGGTAAGTGTTTCTAATAAAATGGCCAGTTAGCAGAAGCACAACGTAGGTGTTTCTAATAAAGTGGCCAGTAAGTAAAAACACAAAGTTGGTGTTTCTAATAAAGTGGCCAGCTAGTGGAAATACAAGGTGAGTGTTTCTAATAAAGTGGCCAGTTAGTGGAAGCACAAGGTAGGTGTTTCTAATAAAGTGGCCAGTTAGTGGAAGTACAAGGTCGGTCTTTCTGATAAAGTGGCCAGTTAGTGGAAGCACAAGACGGGTGTTTCTAATAAAGTGGCCAGTTAGTGGAAGCACAAAGTTGGTGTTTCTAATCAAGTGGCCAGTTAGTGGAAGTACAAGGCAGGTGTTTCTAATAAAGTGGCCAGTTAGTGGAAGCACAAGACGGGTGTTTCTAATAAAGTGGCCTGTTAGTGGAAGCACAAGACGGGTGTTTCTAATAAAGTGGCCAGTTAGTGGAAGCACAAGGTAGGTGTTTCTGATAAAGTGGCCAGATAGAGAAAATACAATGCAGGTGTTTCTAATAAAGTGGCCAGTAAGTAAAAGCACAAAGTTGGTGTTTCTAATAAAGTGGCCAGTTAGTGGAAGCACAAGGTGGGTGTTTCTAATAAAGTGGCCAGTTAGTGGAAATACAAGGTGGGTGTTTCTAATAAAGTGGCCAGTTGATCTCCGTATAATAAAGAAGTCTCTGTAAGTTTGTTGTATAGATCACAGTTTAAGCTCTGAATCTTCCTGAATCCCTCTTTCGTGTGAATATCAAACCGCTCCTCGTGTTTTCCAGCAGTTCCTAGTCGGATTACGGAAAAGTCTCGGTGGAAAAACTACATTCTTCCCGTTTTTCAATTTTGGTGTTGTGACTCAGTGGAGCAGCGGAAGACTATGTGAGTAACAACCTGCTTGGAAATAAAGGTGTCAGGAGCTTTTACTGTTTAGCGAATTCTGCAGACATAATATTCAGCGTAACTTCAAAGCTGTCGTTGTTTTCCGATTACCCTCAGAACTCAGAGCTCTGCTTTAGGCAACAAGGTAATATTCCTTTTCTCACTGAAGCGGGATTACATGGTGTTAATGTCACGTTAAAGCTCTCACACAGATCCAAGTGTTCCTCTACCAACAGGTTCTACTTCCTAACTCACAGACGTGTGAGTGAAAATGAATATTACGAATAAACGCTCCATAAAAAGTTACAGGCGGCTCAGTTGGAGGCAAAACTGCTGTGAATTCCTGCAGTTCAGGTTCTAACAGTGTGATGAGGACAATGATGATGATGATGGTGGAGATAATAGTGGTGGTGATGGAGATATTCAAGGAGATCATCATAATTATGATGATGATGATAGTACTGATGAAGATTGACAAAAACAATAACAATGATTGCAATAAGAAGGGTTGATAATAATGAAGATGTTGATCATGATGATAGTGGTAGTGATGATGATGATGATGATGATGAGGAGGAGGAGGAGGAGGAGGAGGAGGAGGAACATGACAATGATTGTGATAATGAGTGTTGATAATAGTGACAATGATTAGGATTTTGATGATGATGGAGATGATGATGATGATGGTGGTGATAGTACTGATGACAGTATAGATAATGGAGATGATGATGATTTTGATAATAGTGATTATATTAAAGATGGTGGAGATGATGTTGATGGTGATGATAGTAGTGATGATAGTTAAGATGGTGGAGATGATGATGGTGATGATAATATTGATGACAGTAAAGATGATGGAGATGATGATGATGGTGATGATAGTATTGATAATGAGGATGATGAAGATGATGATGGTGATGATAGTATTGATAACAGTAAAGACAGTGAAGATGATGATAATGTTGATAGTATTGATGACAGTAAGTATGATGGAGATGATGATGATGGTGATGATAGTACTGATGACTGTAAAGATAATGAAGATAATAATAATGTTGATAGTATTGATGACAGTTAAGATGGTGGAGATGATGATGGTGATGATAGTAGTAATGACAATAAAGATGGTGGAGATTATGGTAATGATGGTGATGATAGTACTGATGACAGTAAAGATGATGGAGATGATGATAATGATGGCGATGATAGTATTGATGACAGTGAAGATGGTGGAGATGATGATGGTGATGATAGTAGTGATAATAGTAAAGATGGTGGAGAAGATGATGATGGTGATGATAGTATTGATGACAGTAAAGATGGTGGAGATGATGATGGTGATGATAGTAGTGATGACAATAAAGATGGTGGAGATTATGGTAATGATGGTGATGATAGTACTGATGACAGTAAAGATGATGGAGATGATTATAATGATGGCGATGATAGTATTGATGACAGTGAAGATGGTGGAGATGATGATGGTGATGATAGTAGTGATAATAGTAAAGATGGTGGAGAAGATGATGATGGTGATGACAGTATTGATTACTAAAGATGATAGAGATGATGATGGTGATGATAGTATTGATGATAGTAAAGATGATGGAGATTATGGTAATGATGGTGATGAAAGTACTGATGACAGTAAAGATGATGGAGATGATGATGATGGTGATGATAGTACTGATGATAGTAAAGATGATGGAGATGATGATGATGGTGATGATAGTACTTATGATAGTAAAGATAATGGAGATGATGATGGTGATGATAGTATTGATGATAGTAAAGATGATGGAGATTATGGTAATGATGGTGATGATAGTGATGATAGTAAAGATGATGGAGATGATGATGATGGTGATGATAGTACTTATGATAGTAAAGACGGTGAAGATGATGATGATGTTGATAGTATTGATGACAGTAAAGATGGTGGAGATGATGATGGTGATGATAGTATTGATGATAGTAAAGATGATGGAGATTATGGTAATGATGGTGATGATAGTGATGATAGTAAAGATGATGGAGATGATGATGATGATGGTGATGATAGTACTTATGATAGTAAAGACGGTGAAGATGATGATGATGTTGATAGTATTGATGACAGTAAAGATGGTGGAGATGATGATGTTGATAGTACTGATGACAGTTAAGATGATGGAGATGATGGTAATGATGGTGATGATAGTACTGATGACAGTAAAGATGATGGAGATGATGGTAATGATGGTGATGATAGTACTGATGATAGTAAAGACGGTGAAGACGATGATGATGTTGATAGTATTGATGACAGTAAAGATGGTGGAGATGATGATGTTGATAGTACTGATGACAGTAAAGCTGATGGAGATGATGGTAATGATGGTGATGATAGTACTGATGATAGTAAAGATGATGGAGATGATGATGATGGTGATGATAGTACTCATGATAGTAAAGACGGTGAAGATGATAATGTTGATAGTATTGATGACAGTAAATATGATGGAGATGATAATGATGTTGATAGTATTGATGATATTGATAATAATGATGGTGATGAGGATGGTAATGATAATGATATTGATGATGATGGTGGTATTCATGATCGTGATAGAAATGGTGATGTAGAATGGGGATGGTGAAGTAATGAACCCAACATGGTTTGAGGTGAGATTCCAGGATGCTAATTGGTGGAGCTTAAGCCTCCATTACTTGTTAGCCTCCTTAGCCTTGTAGTTCCTGTTCCGTAGTTCACACTAAACGATGGCTTATGAATTGTATTTACTAAGAAAACGTAATTATTTGCTGAACTATTCTTTTGGGTAGTCTTTTTTGTCACAGTAGGATCATTTAATGTTAATTCATTTTACTAATGATGTTCTCACTTTATTAGCAGATGATGCTGGTGTTGCTGAAGAGGCAGTTTGGCATGAAAGCTATTTTTAGCTGAAGTTGTCTGTGAAAGCGATCGCTGTCGGTTTGAGGCTGTCTGACTGTGTCCTCTCCGATTGTCAGTCAACATCATCTTATACCAAACGGTTTGTATCAGATTCGAACGGCGGGTATAACTGAACTGACCCCAGAGACGGATCAACGTCTCCTCCTGTCCCTCCACAGCTGAGGAGAGTTCGAACGTGTCCTTCAGCTTTTAGATTTCTCTAATTGTCAGTCACATCCAAATGTCAGACCATCATGCTGACTATCCGGAAATGTCTTCGTTCTGGGAGGCGTGTATGTGTCAGTTTTAAGGGTTTTATCGCTCGTGGTCACAGGAGCCTGCGGTTCAGCGCTGGGATAATGATGCCCTGGTGTGCCACTGCCACTCGAGGGAAATGGAGAACTTATTTATTCCGTAATCTGAACTTCAGACTATGTCATTGCTTTCTGCTTGTGCATGTTTGATGGACTGACTTTGACTAACAGTGTAGCTGTGGCAGTGAATGTCCGGTGATGCTAAACTGATACGGATAGCTGCCGGTACTTGCTGATAGAGCTGAATCAATAAAAGGTGGACCTTATGATATTTACATGATCTTCAATGCGTTCATTGTTGTTATTGAAAGAATTGGACACAGATTAAGGGACGGCTCCAGGTTTTCAGGAAGACCACAATCAAGGAATATTCTCTGACTCAAACTACAAAGACTGACCAACTGTGATTGTGCTGTAGTCCAGATTTAAGCTCAGTCTGTAGACTTAATCTGAAAATAACCAGCAGGCAATGACCGTTTCCCACCACCCAAAAATATGCAGACAAAAGCAGCTCTGGTCAGAGACTGACCACTGATCAGCAGATAAGCTTCAAAACTCAAGCACTGTTTTCACTTTATGATGATGTTGATGGTGACGATGGTGGAGATGATAGAAGGGAAGATGATGATGATAATGGTGATAGTGATGATGAGGATGATGGTAATGATGATGATTATCATAATTATGATGATGGTGTTGAGATGAAAGTAGTGATAATGATGATGGTGATGATGGTGGAAACAATAGTAATGATGATGGCGATGATGATGGTAAACGTGGTGATGGTGTTGAAAATGATGGCGACAATGATAAAGCTGATGATGATGATGATGGTGGTGATGATGGTAAAGATGATGATGATGTGATGATGATGCTAAAGATAATGGTGGTGATGATGGTAAAGATGATGGTAAAGATAATGATGATGGTGGTGATGGTAAAGATGATGGTAAAGATAATAATGGTGATGGTAAAGATGATGATGATGACGATGATGGTGATTAATGTTAAAGATGGCAGCGATAATGATGATGCCGATGATTGTGATGAAGGTGATGATGGTAAAGATGATGATGGTGATGATAATGGTAATGAAGGTAACGATGGTAAAGATGATTATGACAATAATGATGGTGATGATGGAGTTGAAAATGACAATGATGAAGGTGAAGATAATGGTAATGATGATAAAGCTGATAATATTGATGAAGCTAAGGATAATGATGGTGATGATGATGGTAAAGATGATGATGGTAATAATGGTGATGATGGTGATGATGGTAGAGATGATGATGGTAATGATGGTGATGATGGTAAACATGATGATGGTCATGATGATGGTAATGAGGGTGATGATGGTAAAGATGATGATGGTGATAATGATGGTAATGATGGTGATGATGGTAAAGATGATGATGGTAATGATGGTGATGATGGTAAAGATGATGGTGGTGACAATAATGGTAATGAAGGTAACAATGGCAAAGATGATCATGACAATAATGATGGTGATGATGATGGAGTTGAAAATGACAATGATGAAGGTGAAGATGATGGTAATGATGATAAAGCAGATGATATTGATGATGAAGCTAAAGATAAGGATGGTGATGATGATGGTGATAATGATAAAGATGATGACGGTAATAATAGTAATGATGGAAAAGATGATGATGGTAATGATGGTGATGATGGTAAACATGATGATGGTCATGA